>CM060732.1:53928433-54528433 GCA_030704615.1 Takakia lepidozioides
TTCAGCGAGGCGAAACCTTAGTAGTGTAGAAGCGACCGCCACCTTATCGGTCGCTTCATTTTTTTTTTTAAAACAACAGCCAGTAATGGCGGTCGCCCCATTTCCAAAAATAAAAACGACCGCCAGAAATGGCGGTCGCTGCATTCTAAATAATAAACATTACAGCGACCGCCAGAAATGGTGGTCGGGGAGAATGACTGGGAGTTTATATGCACACACCCCCCCCCCCCCCCCCTCATTCCTCGCTCCGCGCGCAGGGCAGACCTCGTAGAAGCGACCACCACCTTGGCGGTCGCTCCATTTAAATAAAAATGAATGCACAATTGGAAGCATGACACAATTGTTCTCCATTCCACAAGCAAATCACCGAACACAAACATGAGCAAATGACGGTGCATTTTGCCGACATTTTGGCTGGTATACACATGGGCAACATCTTTTATTTTCCAACACATACACAACAACAATACAAATACTCATAGTGACAATGATCACACTGATATTACTTCACTACAGAAAAGTAAACATGTTCACTAAAATGTGCTGATGCATGCCTACAGCTGTTTTGCTTCAATTCTTTCTACTGCTTCGACGGCGGAACGAAGAAGATCCTAATCATAATGCTCCGATGGGTTGAAAATCGGGGTCACCCTCAACTTCACCACCATTGCCATGATCAGTGTTGGAATCGTCCTCCCTATCCGACCTCATATGTCCAGGCCTTTGAATCTGCAAGCGACACGAACCACATTTAGTTCTCTCTGAGGTTGACTCACACTCCGGTCTTGAATACCATCCACGGTATCTGGCATGTTTGTGGGCCGATCGCCTACAAAATGTTGGACTATTTTTTGTCGTTTATGGACTTGGGACGCAATCGAAGGTTGTCTCGAAAGAGGTACCGGAAGGGGGTCTGCCCGAGATGGACCGGCATTAGATGGTCCGGCATGTGAGGAACCACGGGTCTGCTGCGCAATACGTCGGTTAAGGTGGAATTGTAGTGGCAGGTTGTCATCATCCGAGGCTTCAACTTCCGACCGGTCCAATGCAGCAGAATGATGCGTGCGTGAGGAAAACAGATCAACCTTGTTGCTCATTAATGCCCATTGTGTTGATGGGGAGCTGGATTGGTTTTGGCACTGTGGTGGAGCTGGTCATATCGGTGAGGCATGATCCCGTCCCGTCAACTGTACAATGGGTTCGACACCATCGTTTGTATGAACAGGGTTGTGTACGTCCCTCGGTCCTGGAAGTTCATCACCCCTAAGCTCCATTTTGGGCACTACCGGTGGCTTCAGCGTGTAGTGGGGGGCGAGGGTCGACCCCAACTTTATTTTGAGAACCATGCTCTGGGGATGACACAATTGCAGCTTCACCTTCATCTGCGATACGTACTTCTTCAAGAAAATTATCAAAGGTCGGCTGGATATAAGCATCATCATCTATGAATGTAAACGGGTCATACGCATTTTCGGGAGCATCATCGGATCCATCTTCACTATCGGAGGCAAATGATTCCCTCTGAGATGATTCTTTATGAGACTCAGTATCGTCACTTATCGAATCAGCCTCAGAAACAGAGTCTTCGGAATGGAAATTCCTCTCATACCATGCTGCAGCATCATCCGCTGTCCTCTCACGTAGCAGTCGGCAATTGATATACATATACATCAATTTGTCAGCCCTCGCAGGATTCAACCTGTTGCGAATCTTGTTGTGAACAAATGAGTATTTGCTCCAATTGCGATCGCAAGATAAGGCAGAGCACACTTGAGCAAGAATACGCTTCGCAATGGGAGCCAATGTTCTTACTCCAGCTCCAATCAGATCCCACCATTCATGTGGCAACATATTGAGCTCTTTTGGATCCGGCATATCCTCAAAAGGGTCACGGCGATCTGAGAAGCATTGGTACTCGGATATAGCTCTCTCTGCATGGTTCAGTGGAGCCAGTCGCATGAGCACTCGCACGAGGCCGGCCTTGGCATCAGTATCGTCTCGGAGCATGGCATTGTCGAGTAACAATGGATGAGAAAAACCCTGCATAATGCAAGTCCGTTCGAACCATCGAACGACGGTCGTAAAATGCATCCTCAACACTGTCCGCAAGTTCAGGTTCCAAGGAGAAGGGATGATGTCTCAAGGATTGGACGTGTTCCTCAAGATTTTGCATTAGTAACCATGCCTTGCCCATTACTAGTTGTTTTCCATCAAACTCCCGCAAGACGATTAACACCGGCTCTACCATATAAACAAAGTTTTCACATTTCTTCCAGAAATCATCGCTGCGAATGCTATTTCGAACTTTTCGACTTTTGCCCAATGATTTGGCTTTTCTGGAGTCCCGCAATGTCCGTGTGTACGCATCCTATTGAGGATCGATGATGGTGTGCTCCAGACTGCTCTTCACCGTCACCAACCGATCCACCATCAAGAAGTTAGTGGCAAAACGAGTTTCGTCTAAATTTCAGATGTTGTATTTGGGTTCGTGCCTCCTGTATATTGTCAAAAGGATGTGGTGTGTGCGGATGAACCACAAAACAGTCTTCGCTTGCTTGACAAGTTGTTTCACCCACTATTCTTTTCCCCAATCTTCCAAAAGGAGGTCAAGGATATGAGCAGCACAACCTTGATAGTACATATGGGGATAACGTGCCAACAACATGTCTACAATGTTTCTCATGTTAGCGGCATTGTCTGTGCATATTTGCACGATTCTATCACTTCCGACATGTTCGATGAAGTTCGTCAATAGTTGGCATTGATAACGTCTATCTTTCTTCTCGCCGCTAGTGTCAACCGATCCCAAGAATTGTTCCCCAGCTGGACATACGAGCATGACATTGAACAACGGTCTGTTTGTAACATAACTCCAACCATCGGCACATATAGTGCTTCCATATTTTCTGATGCACTTGCCCGTCCTATCGTTGACCTTTTGGGTTAACCTCGGTCATGGCGTCTTCTAGCAATCATGTGCGGAGATTGTGATAAGTCGGAGGCACGTACGTGGATTTGGAGTCCGAGGTTGCTCTAACGGCAGAAACAAATGCGGAAGTCTTGCCACATCAAATGGTATGTTGGCCCTGAACGAGTTTGAGTATGTGTCAAAATAGTTCATAAAAGCTAATTTTATAGAATAAAATGATCATGGAAGCCAGATGAGGGCCTATGGAAGCATTCTGCAACAACCTCACAGAAATCGCAGCAAAAAAAACCCCCCACCCAACCAATGGTCTCATTCTCCACGTGATTACGTGTCGTGGAATAATGAAATGTCACGCACACAGAAGTTGTGTAGAGAGGAAGTGAGGGGAGAATGAGCCTCCCATGGCTTATATGCCCCCCCCCCATTCCTCGGGCCACGTGCAGGGCGAACCTTCTAGAAACGACCGCCAACTTGGTGGTCGCTCCATTTTTCAAAAATAAAATAAATAAGCGACCACCAACATAGGCGGTCGCTACGTTTACAAAGACATTAAGAATTGAAGCGACCGCATGTAATGGCGGTCGCTTCATTTCGAAAGAAAAGAAATGGAAAAATCGTCATTTATAAAACTAATAATTATAGCGATCGCCAGTCATGGCGGTCGCTCCATTTCCAACAAAATTTTAATAAAAGCGACCGCCAGTAGTGGCGGTCGCTGGATTTACAAAAACAAAACAATCGATTTTCCTCCAAAAAACAGAGAAGCGACCGCCTGTAATGGCGGTCGCTTCATTTTCAAAAACATTTAAATAAAAGCGACCGCCAGTAATGGCGGTCGTTTTTTTTTCTAAATAAAAAAAATAAAAAAACGACCGCCATGTATACCCCCCCCCCCCCCCCTCATTCCTCGCTCCACGCGCAGGACAGACCTCGTAGAAGTGACCGACACCTTTACACGGTCGCTCCATTTTTTTTAAAAAACGACCGCCAGTAATGGCGGTCGCCCCATTTCCAAAAATAAAAAAATAAAAACGACCGCCAGTAATTGCGGTCGCTGCATTTAAAAAAATAACCATTACAGGGACCGCCAAAAATGGCGGTCGCTGCATTTTGCAAAAACAAAAACTGCCAATAATGGAAGTGAGGGGAGAATGACTGGGAGCTTATATGCCCCCCCCCCCCCCCCCCCCCCTTCCTCGCTCCACGGGCAGGGCAGACCTCGTAGAAGCAACCGCCACCTTTGCGGTCGCTCCATTTAAGTAAATAAAAAACGACCGCCATTACTGGCGGTCGCTGCATTTAAAAAAATAACCATTACAGGGACTGCCAGAAATGGCGGTCGCTGCATTTTGTAAAAACAAAAACTGCCAATAATGGAAGTGACGGGAGAAAGACTGGGAGCTTATATGCCCCTCCCGCCTCATTCCTCGCTCCACACGCAGGGCAGACCTCGTAGAAGCGACCGCCACCTTGGCGGTCGCTCCATTTAAAAACAAAAAAAAAGGACCGCCACAAATGGTGGTCGCTCCATTTCGCGAAAAAAAAGAAAAAAAACCATCGCCAGTAATGGCGGTCGCTGCATTTAAAGAAAGAACAATTACAACGACCCCCAGTATGGGCGGTCACTGCATTTACAAAAACAAAAAAAAACTTCAAGCGACTGCCAGTAATGGAAGTGAGGGGAGAATGAGTCCGAGCTTATATGACCCCCTCCCCCCGCCTCACTCCTCGCTCCATGCGCAGGGCATACCTCGTAAAAGCGACCGCCACCTTGGTAGTCGTTCAAAAATCCCAAAAACACGACCGCAAAATATGGCGGTCGATCCATTTTCCAAAATTTAAAAAACAACCGACTGCCACTATTGGCGGTCGCTGGATTTTCAGAAAAAATAGAAATTAAATCGACCATAATTTTACGAAGAAACAAAAGACGATCGCTATTACATCGCGTTCACTGTATTTACAAAAATAAAAAAACAAATGCGACCGCCAGTGATGCCGGTCGCTGCATTAAAATAAAAATGAATGCACAGTTGGAAGCATGACACAATTGTTCTCCATTCCACAAGCAAATCACCGAACACAAACATGAGCAAGTGACGGTGCCTTTGGCCGACATTTTGGCTGGTATACACATGGGCAACATCTTTTATTTTCCAACACATACACAACAACAATACAAATACTCATAGTGACAATGATCACACTGATATTACTTCACTACAGAAAAGTAAACATGTCCACTAAAATGTGCCGATGCATGCCTACAGCTGTTTTGCTTCAATTCTTTCTACTGCTTTGACGGCGGAACGAAAAAGATCCTAATTCTAATGCTCCGATGGGTTGAAAATCGGGGTCACCCTCGACTTCACCACCATTGCCATGATCAGTGCTGGAATCGTCCTCCCTATCCGACCTCATATGTCCAGGCCTTTGAATCTGCAAGCGACCTCGAACCACATTTAGTTCTCTCTGAGGTCGACTCTCACTCCGGTCTTGAATATCATCCACGGTATCTGGCCTGTTTGTGGGCCGATCGCCTACAAAAGGTTGGACTATTCTTTGTCGTTTATGGACTTGGGACGCAATCGAAGGTGGTCTCGAAGGAGGTACCGGAGGGGGGTCTGCCCGAGATGGACCGGCATTAGATGGTCCGACATGTGAGGAACCACGGGTCTGTTGCGCAATACGTCGGTTAAGGTGGAATTGTAGTGGCAGATTGTCATCATCCGAGGCTTCAACTTCCGTCCGATCCAGTGCAGCAGAATGATGCGTGCGTGTGGAAAACAGATCAACCCTGTTGCTCCTTAATGCCCGTTGTGTTGATGGGGAGCTGGATCGGTTTTGGCATTGTGGTGGAGTTGGTCGTATCGGTGAGGCATGATCCCGTCCCGTCGACTGTACAATGGGTTCGACACCATCGTTTGTATGAACAGGGTTGCGTACGTCCCTCGGTCCTGGAAGTTCATCACCCCTAAGCTCCATTGGGGCACTACAGGTGACTTCAGCGTGTGGTGGAGGGCGAGGGTCGACCCCAACTTCATTTTGAGAACCATGTTTTGGGGATGACACAATTGCAGCTTCATCTTCATCTGCGATACGCACTTCTTCAAGAAGATTATCAAAGCTCGACTGGATATAAGCATCATCATCTATGAATGTAAACGGGTCATACGCATTTTCGAGAGCATCATCGGATCCATCTTCACTATCGGAGCCAGATGATTCCCTCTAATATGATTCTCTCTGAAGCTCAATATCGTCACTCAGAGTCTTCGAAATGGAAATTCCTCTCATACCATGCTGCAGCATCATCCGCTGCCCTCTCACGTAGCAGTCGGCAATTGGTATACATATACACCAATTTGTCAACCTTCGCGGGATTCAACCTGTTGCGAAGCTCCAATTGCGTTCGCAAGATGAGGCATGTCGAGCGGCTTTTACTCATGGACAATACTAGATACCTCCTTGGTCTTGGTGTAGATATACCCATGGACAACCTGGAAGGCAATTAATTCCTTCAGCATGGTGCCTGCCTCAGACCAGTACCTTGCAAAATGATGATCCTCAATGGGTCGATTGTTTGGAAGAACCTTAGTCCGAGTTGCCACTGACAACCAAATGCGCATGATCTGGTAATAATGTGCCAACGACCGTGGATGACTGAATTCCTTCCATGCCAAATCCATCACAATGGGAATTTGGTTGAAGGGCATAATCATAGCCCGATTGTACTCCAGTGCAGCAGGAGTCCTAGGTGGGTTAAAAGTAGCATCCCCCCAAACCTCAGGCTGTGGCTTTGCCATGGTATCAACAGTGTCAGCCACTTGCACAGCCACCTGCTGTGGGGGCTGTGATATTGCCGCCACTGCCCCTCCTACTACTGGCAACTCCTGCAAAGAAGATTGGAAAACCAAAGCCCTGGCCTACAAATAAGTAGTCATGAGCTGCTCATCGGGAACTAAAGCTCTATTGTCAATGTTCGAGCTCAAGTCATCTACTTGAGTCTGCAGCCCTTCTACATCATCCTGCAACTCAGCTATTCTACTATAGACATTGTCTATATTAGTTGTGGCAACGTTCTGGACCTGCAGCCTGAGATCATTCATCTCTTCCTGGGTGAGCTTCCTTGGTGCTTTGCCTTCTACCGGCCCTTATGCTAACCACACTTACATAAGATGATTATCCACCAAGTCTTGTGTGACAGCCCTGAGAGCCTGCTCCTCCTTGAGTCTGTACACATCTAACTGCTGCTGTAAAGCCTCCATGCGCTTCGCATGAGGTTCAACCAAGGCCGCATAGGCAGTAGCCAGATTATTGGCTTCCTTCCAAGCCTTGTTAGCCCACGAGAGTTCATTCTTGTGGGCCATGAGTGTTTCCTGCAACGTTACAATGTACCTTTCCTTCTCAGCGTCAACCTGACTGTATTGTTGGAAAGTATCCTCATTGCGACTGATAGTAGCCTGCAAATCAGCAATAAGTTTCCCTTGCTCTACTGGCTCAGCCTCTGCCATCATACACCTCTCTGCTTGTCTGTTAACTTCTATTGCAGTTTGGTCCAGAGCAGTTGTTAGTGTGGCACATTGGATGGTCATTCTCTGATGAACTGCCTCCAACTCTGTATGTAGCACGTTTACTTCCTGCAACTTGCTCTCATGCTTCACCTGCAATTGGTATAGCTGTTGCTTATGTGCTTCATGCAACTTCTCCTGCTCGAGACCTGCTTCAATCAAATTCCCCTTAGCCACCTGCAAGGCAGCCTTTGTGTCCTCCAATTCTTTTTGCAACTTGAGGTTGGCCTCTTCATCTACCTTGTTTGCACACTCGGTGGCAATTCTAGCCTCAAACTCCTTCTTGAGTTCCTCCCTCAAAGCTGCCAATTGTGTAGATGGAACATGGGATTTCACATAAGTGCCCAACAAATTGAGTGTCCTGCTTATGAAACTCATAAGCATGGCCTGTTGTGGGTCGTCATGGTGAACTTGTTGCTGTTCTCCTTGATCCTCCACAGTGTGATGTTTCACCAACCATTCAGGCCATGTTCCCACCAGATCCTCTTCGTGAACCACCTCATCCTCCACAGGTGCTGTAGTGCCCTTACATTCTACCCCTGGTACCTCCGCCACAGGTTTGGGTATTACATGCACAGCAGGGATTTCCCTGGACAGACTCTGCACCTCTGGTACCACTGATTCCTTGACCAAGCCAGAGTTTTCATAGAGAAGGTCACCCTTCTCAATTTCTGCCACAACTTGCTCTGTAGTGGGAATGTCCAACCCTTCTCTTTCCAGAGCAATAGGCTCTGGTGCAACAGCATATACTAACTGAGGAACCTCTGAGAGAACCAATTCAACTGGCTGTGATGGCTGTGGTACCGAAGTGACTTCTTCTTTCAACTCTAAAGGTCGTGCTTCCAGTAATAACAGCCCTCTGTGCTGCTGTGCCCCATCCTGCACAAGAGCTATAGAAACATCATCTTGCGGTTTCCTTGAAGCTAGTGGATCTGCCACTACAGTCATATTCCGCTTCTGTCTCTTAGACTGGTGTTGCCCCTCTAGTCCACCTTCACCTTGTAAAGAGCCCTGCTCCTCAATTGCAATGGTTGCTGCCTCAAACACTCCCATCTCCTTACGTTCTCGTGCATCAAGTATGCAAGAATCAAGAATAATTTGCGCAATCACTGGGCCAGACACAACGATTGGAGACTTAGCAGCAGTGTCGTGTAACCGCTTCATCTCTTCCACCAAACCATTGTACATTAAGTCCGCCCAAGCCACATCTTCCCCCCTCAAGGCTTTTAGTATCTCCTTCGTGAATGATCTGCTAAGGTATTGTTGGTTCTGTTTCATTGCAAACAGAACGTTCAGAACTTGACCAACTTCTTTTAACCCTGGGTACTCGGCCTTGGTGCAAGTGTATCCCTGAGTCTTAAAGAAACTCCCTTCTTGGAACAAATTGCCTATCTGCAATCTTGCCCTGTGCTCATCCACATTCACACGGCCTGATGGCAATTCAAACAATTGCTGCAAGTATTGGGGAGTAATCTCTATATCTACTCCCCTCACTTGTGTAACTCCTGTCTGAGGGTCAAAGTTCTGAATGAATTGTATCATATACTTTCGATGATGCAAGGACCAGTTCTTGCGTAACAGCCCTTCCAATCGCAACTCCCTCAGCAGCTGCACTGCCTGTGGTGTAGCAATGGTTTGCTTCTGCAGAATCGTGGTGCTCTTCACCCTGATATCCTCCATTCCCCTTACTCTCTTCATCCCAGACAAACAAGAAGGCCTTGTTTGAAATAGCTCTAGGAAAGCTTGCAAGGCGTAGAGCATAAAAGTAAAAAAGGAACGGGTAAGTGTGTGTAAGCCTGCGGAGCTTGCAAGTATCGAGTGAGAGAGAATGTACTCTCAACCCGTCTCTTGTGCCACTACGTAAGAAGTAAAGCGAGCGTATAATCTGTAATATCCGCCATAGCTACAAAGCTATAGCTTTGATTGCCCCTCCCGTCAAGACACTGGCTATTTGGAGCCCCCCGACTTCTTCCGCTCATAACTCTTCCAATTTCTTGTTCTTGTTTCTTGGAGGGAACCACCTGCATGAAATTCTCGCTCATGATTGGCTGTTGCTTCCTTAGGTAACTTCTTAATTTTACCCCCCTCAGTGGACATTCCCACCTGGAATGTCCATTAGGACAGCACATGTGGCAAAAGTCCCATTTTTCTGTACTCCTAAAAAGTTCCGTTACCTCTGCCCTGAACGCATTAATGGGCCCACAATTAGTTTTGGTTGATGTACCGGGTAGGTACTTTGACGGCCCGGTTTGTCCTCTTGCATGATGACACCCACTTTTGCAATATATGCTCTGCGGTGTGCTTCGCCCTAGTGGCCACGTGTTCGTTTTTAGACATGCCTCCGTCTTCCACTGTCCGCGTGGCACATTCTCCGAGCTTGACTTCCAAGCTATCCTTTCACTTGTCGACCACTTTTCTGACGTTAACCCACGTCCACCTATCACTGACTCTATGGACTGTGTAACCCGTGTGGGCTGTGTTGGGCTGTGACAGGCTGTATCAGACTATGACGAGCTGTGATAGGCTGTGTGAGACTGTGGTGGGCTGTGATAGCTATGTGAACACCTGTACTTCCTGCCCTGGCCATACACGCTCGGCTTAATGACAAGTGCTCCATACTCCGTTGGTATCACCGGCGCAGCCCGTGACTGTTTTTGTGTTTCAACGTGCAAATCGTGCTGCAATGGTTTGTCATGGATACCACTGTACCCCTTCAACTTATTGGCATTGACTCTTCCCAGCATTTCTTTGTTAATGGTTTGTAACATGACGGTGTTATTATCATACATCTTCTGTATGACATAAGGTCCCTTCCATGGTGATTTAAGCTTAGAAGCTTTAATCTTTCCCTTCTTCTGCAATCACAGTACCAAATCTCCCGTCTTAAAAGTCTTTAATTTACCTTTATCAAACTGATCCTTCCTCTTCATCTGAATTCTGGTCATGTTATCCGCTGCATCAGCACGTACTTCTTCCACATGGTATAATTCATGTTTCCTGACCTTAATTGAATCTTCCAATTCCATTCTCCTTCCCCATTCAGTTCTCATGGTAGGTAACAAGAATTCCACTGGAAGTAAAGCTTCCATACCATACACTAATTGGAATGGTGTATACTTAGTGGTGACTTTATATGAAGTCCTATATGACCACAAAGCTGTCAGCAGCTTTGTATCCCAATCTGTTCTGTTCGCATTGACTATCTTAGCCAAGATAGTACATAGTATTTTGTTGGTGGCTTCTGCCTGCCCATTACCCTGTGGGTAATAGGTTGTACTCTTCATATGCACAATCATGAACTCTTTAGTCAATAGTTCTATGGTTTCATTAATGAAGTGACTTCCCTGGTCACTGATAAATTCCAGGGGACAGCCAAATCTTGTAAGTATGTTCTCATACAGGAACCTTGCTGTGGACTTAGCTGTGTTGTCCTTCAGAGCTTTAGCTTCCACCCACTTTGTAGTATAATCAGTGGCTATGATTATATACTTGTTCTGTGTATTTCTGGCTGGTGGGTTAATTGGTCCAACAAAGTCTAGTCCCCATTTCTGAAATGGCTCAGTAGACATCGTAGGATGCAAAGCCATCTTCCCAGATCTCTGCAATGGTCCTAGCCTCTAACACTCATCACAACTCTTGCAATACTTGTGTACATCCTTGAACAATGTAGGCCACCAGTAACCTGCAAGTAGTATTTTTCTACTGGTAGTCTCTTCTCCAAAATGACCTCCAGCCACTTCTTTATGAACTTCCTCCAAAACTTTTTTGACTTCATGGTGGTACAAGCATCGTTTAAGTACTCCATCAGGTCCTAGCTTATACATTCTGCCCCCTATCATAGTGTAAGGTAAAGCCTTGATATTTATTCTCTTCCTCTGCTCCTTCCCATAACTAGGTGGGCACTGACCATGAGTAAGGTAGTAACTGATTGACCACTGCCAATCTAACCAATCATCTGCACTTCCCTGCACCTCCACTGCAAATAAACTCGCATCAGGTAGTTGGTCGTCTACTCCCGTGGCGGGCTCTCCTGTTGCTAGGCGTGACAAGTGATCTGCCACAAGATGCAAATGGCCAGGCTTGTAAACAACTTCGAACTCAAACTCGTGCAAGATTATTAACCATCTTGCTATCCTGCCACTTATCAAAGACTTGTTCACCAGATTAATCAGAGCCCGATGATCCACATAAAACATAAACTTCCTTCCCAATAGGTAATGCCTGAATTTCTTGACTGCATAAATCATTGCCAATGCTTCTCTTTCAGTTGTGCTATAGTTCTTTTCAGCACTGTTCATCAACCTGCTAGCATAGTACACGGGTGAATCTATGTTTCCTGTAAAATTTGGGCTAACACTGCTCCCAATGCTTCTCCTAACAGTGAACATGAAATACTACATGCCAGTGAGGGTTAATCAGCACAGGTGTAGTTGTTACTGACAATGTAAGTTCCTCAAAAGCCTGTTGACATTCAGCTGTCCATGCAAACACTGCATCTTTCTTTAGAAGCTTGCTCAATGGTGCTGCTATCTGTGCATACCGTCTGACAAATCTTCTGTAATAACTGGTTTGTCCAAGGAATCTCCTTAGACTCTTAACATTTCCTGGTGGCGGAGAGGCTTTAATGGCCTCTGTCTTTCTGGGATCCACAAGAAGTCCCCTCTTACACACAATGTGTCCCAAAAGTACCCCTGAGTTCACACAGAAAGTACACTTCTCTGGATTCAGGCCAGACCTCTCATCCTGCATCTGGCCAAACATAACTCAAATTTATGCAAGTGCTCATTCTTAGAGCTGTACACACTGAAATCATCCAAGAACACCTGCATAAAATCATCCAGATACTCATGGAAAGATTCACTTATCACTCTCTGAAAAGTTGCTGGTGCATTACAAAGTCCAAAAGGCATGACTTTGTATGCATAAGCACCCCAGTCTGTGATGAAAGCTGTCTTTTCCTGGTCTTCTTCTGCCACTTGCACTTGGTTATACCCACTGAAGCCATCCATGATTGAGTACATCTCATGGCCTGCCACAGTGTCCAGTACCGCTTCTGTGAATGGCAAAGGGAAAGGATCTTTCTTTGTACAAGCATTCAACTTCTTATAGTTCACACAAACTCTCAGTTTACCATTCTTCTTGGGAACTATCACAATGGGTGACAACCAAGTTGTATACTCTATCGGGTATATAAACTTAGCCTCAGCCAACTTCTTGATCTCTTCCCCAACCTTCTGTGCATAGTTGGGATTCATTCGGTACCTTGCTTGTTTGATTGGTACTGACCCTGGTTCCAGTTCAATCTTATGCTGACAGATCTCAGGTGGTATCCCTTTCAAATCCTCATAGCTCCAAGCAAATACATCTTTGTATTTGATGAACAGAATTCTGGCTCCAAGTCAGCCCCTACTTTCATCATTCTCGGTTCCTCCTCAGTTCCCACATTCACTTCTCTCACCTGCTCATCAGCTGTGATTGTCCAACCAGTCACTACTTCATCCTGCAAACTCACAGTGACTGGTTCTTCTAGGATTCCATTTCTCCCTCTCTTTCTTCATAGAAATGTGGTGGATAACTGCTTGTTTCACCCTCAATTGGTGTTGCTGTCACCACACCATAGCAAAATACCATTTAAACAACTTAGGCCCTCCAGTTGCATTTCTGCAACCTGCTCCCATTCTGGGTGTGCAGCGAACAGGGTAGCTTCCTGCTCCTCATCAAGTCCCCTCCTCCAGTCATACTCTCTAACTCCCCGAGGTCTTCTCATAGCAGGTAGTCTACTAGATTTCTTTGTGGTTTTTATCTTGTGCTTCCCATCATGCACAGTTAGTAACTGGGAATTCCAATCATGGAATACCCTGGCCTATTTCAGCCATGGTTGACCCAACAATAAGGAGTAAGCTTCCATGACATCATCCATTTTCAACACAGTCACTGTGATCTTAAAGATCGTCTTTTGAATCTATATCTTAACTCCTCTTATCCAACCTAATGGCTGAACACTTCTTTGATCTGCCATTGTTACTGTGAATGGGGTTGGTTTCATGTTACTTAGACCAAGCTTCTGCCTTAATTGGTCTGTTATGATATTCACTCTAGAGCCTCCATCTATCAGTACATCAGTCAGATCTATGCTTCCAATTCTCAATTGGATTACTGGCATAGAATCATCAAAGTCCATGACTGTTTCTCGCCCTTCCGGCTTCACATTATAACTGGTCACCTAGCTATTCATGCATGTGTTCTCTGTCTCATGGGCAACCTGATTGATTGGTTGATACAGCCTGTGCCTACAATGAGGTGCACAATCCAATAACTGTCCAATGATAATCTCCGCTTTGGACTGGCATATTACTTCAGCCAAAGTCCCTTCATTACTCTGCACTTCTGTAGCTTCTTCCTTTCCTTCATCCTCACTCTCTTCATCTTCTCTTCCAGAATCAGAGGAATCTGCCATAGGGATATCAGTACTCTTCTGTATTTCTCTTATGGTATCTGCCACTTCCCTGTGCAGTTCCTTCTCATCTCTCCAAGCCTCATCATCTTCAGGCACATCACTGCCATCTTCATTATTATCATCTTCCTCATCTACTGGAGGTATTAATTTAGCTTTGCTTCTGGTTACTATCATTGTACTTACTTCTGGTACAACACATGGCCTAACCATGTGAGCTGCCACCACTGGGCCCTCATTCACAGGAGCTCTCATCTCATTCTGGTGTCTAATCCAGAATGAACAGGCTGCCTTACGATGTCCTGCCTGATTACAATAGTAACACAGTTCTTCACCATTGGGTCCTTGCCCTTGGTCTGCTCTGGGATTATTTCTATAATCCTGATTCCCTGGCTGGTAATTCCCCCTTGGATTACCCTGATAGTTGCCTCTGGGATTTCCTTGGTAATTCCCTCTTGGATTACCTCTCTCTTCCATACCATTGTTATAACCACCAGGCCTACCATAGTGGTCATGATCACTATTTCTTCTTGGCTGGGGCTGCACTTGATGCACCCTTACTTGCTTAGGTTCTCTTGCAGCTGTCATTCTGTTGTAATAACAATTCTCAGTAGAATGGTTATCCATTTTACAGATAGTACAGTGTTACTCCTTCATGTGGCATTCAGTGGTGGTATGGCCTTCATTCTCGCATTTTGCACACCAAACACCCTTCCTCCAATGTGTTGCAGCCTCTGTGGCATACTTCTTCAAGATTTCTTCTAATCTTTTCTCATAGTTATCCCTCTTCAACTTTTCCTTTCTTCTACTCTTCTCTTGAGCTCTTGCTCTTCTTCCTCATCTGACTCATCCTCAGAGTCCTCATCATCCCTTTTCTCTCTCCTGAGCATTCCCAATTGCTCAATTCTGTTAGCTGTTTCAAATGCTTCCTCCACCGTATTATGGGGTAGCATATCCACTTTCTTTTGCAACTTTGGTCTTAGTCCACTCACAAACCAAGTCTTCTGTAATCTTGGTGCTGGTACAGCAGCCAACTTTTTCATCATCAATTCCATCTTTTCCATGTACTCTTCAACAATTTCATGTTTCTTTTGCTTTAACTGTTGTAAACTTCCATACACTTCATCCTCAGTTTTACTTGTAATGAACCTATTTCGGAATCCTGTACTTAAGCCATTCCAGGTTAGGAAATGATTATCAGGGAATCTTGCATACCATTCACTTGCTTTCTTTATAAGTGAACAAGGAAACAGTCTCATTTTGGCATCATCGTCATTCTCATTGTTCACAATACACATGTGCTCAAATTGGCTGATGTGTACATCAGGATCCCCTTTTCCTGCATATATTGGAAAAGGTGGTTTTGCCCGTGTTGGTTGTAACGCCATCTGTGGCCCTACCCCCTGCCCACTGACAGGTGCTGGTCCTTGAGGACCTGTTGTAGTTGTGGAGGAACTTCCACCAAGTGCTGACCCCTGAGCACTCCCTGCTACTGGCCGCACTATATTCACAATATTCCCAGCTCCAGTTGCACTACTTCCCACACTCTCTGTCCCCCCAGAGCCAGATCCAGGCTGCCCGCCTGATCCCCCTGAGCCGACACCTTCGTTGGCATATGATCCAAGTGCTCCACTTGATCCAGGTCCAACAGGTTAGGATGTCCTGGTTGTAGTCTCAATCTCAACTGCTGGGTCTACTTCTTCATACTCTTCATCTTCCAATTTCTTCTCTCTGTTTTCATCTTCCAAGTTCTGCCCTTGGGTTTCTTCTTCTTCACTCATGTAACTCAACTGAAGTGGTGTGGGAGAGTCTGAACTCTCCGTTGGCTCTGCCACATCCTCCTCTCCTTCCTGGCCTTGTGCCTCAGAAACTGGAGTTCCTGCTTTTGGTGCTCCATGCCAACTCCGATCAAAGATTTTCGTCAAATCTTTAATCCAGGGATGTACCTCAGATCTTTCACCTCGTGTTTGATCTTCTTCTTGTACCAATTCCCTTAATCTTTCTTGTAAAGAATAAGGAGAGTAGCATCCAACTCTAGTTCTTCCGGTATGGGTGTTGTACTCTTTGATTAACGGTGTGAGAGGTCCAGATGATTCCCCTATGTCTATTCCTCTCTCCCAAAGATATGGATAATTAGCTTTCAGATAACTTTCTCTTTTTGCTGAATATCTCTAGAGTCTAGCTTCTCTTTCATCACTCATGTCTCATGTCTTTCATATCTTTAATGAGGCAATAACCAAAACTCTCTTCTGTAGTATCTCTCGTATATGCCTGGATTTCTTTCAAGCTTCAATGCACCTTTGGCTATACTAGAAGTCTTCGTTACCATAAAACCATATGGCAATTAAGTCTGAAAAGCTGTTCTTGGTGTGAGTTTGATCCACAGAATATCCTTAGGAATCCAATTCTTTACCATTACAAGCTCTTCATGCATATGAGTGTAAACATTCACTTTCCTTTCCTCCCAGCCTTCAAACTCTACTCGCTTAATGGATAGCAATGCTATCACATAAACCAGTGTTGGTAACCAACGCTCTTCCTCTACAGGCCACTTGATAAATCTTTATCACTCCTTTTTCCAGACCCCACTCAGGGTCAGCATCATGCACTCTCTTAAGAATGTTTTCTTTACAACCGTCGGGCAATTCCAAGAACCTCTGAAAGAATTGTTTGGACAATCTTTCATTCTCAGTTCCACAGGGAATTTGATTCACATTAAATTCTTTAATTCTCCAACCACCATGATCCCACCAGATGCATGTCACATTTGGTTGTTCATGACCCAGTTCCCTAGTATGGTCGTCAAATGTCGAGCGGCTTTTACTCACCCATCCTTTCGCTATCCGAGGTGGAAACTCCAAGATAGAAGAGTTGGATATCTCTAAGCACTCAGCTCGCTCAGAACAATCAGTCATGACCTACAGCTAGTGAATCATGGTTGTGCTTCATATTTGTATTTCTTCTTGCCTTCATGCTAGCCAATTACCTTACTGTGCATACTGAAGCATCTTATCTATCAAGTTCCAATCAATCATTCATTTATTCCATAGCTTCACTCATGTCTCTCTACACAGTGTATTTGTATCGAATTAGTATCAGATTATGATTTATCAGCTATCAAGCCAATGCCATGATGTCCCTAATCTACCATATTGTATGATTCTATAGCTTGCATGAATTAAACCTCAATCAAGTCATCATCTCCTCTTCACTATTTCCGCTCTCCGTTTCGTCTCCTCTTCCCCTGACCAAGTCGCGCTCTCCCAGAAGTGCTCCCCTTCCTGTTGCCGCCCTGCCTAATCTACCCGCAAGCTGTTCTAACCATCTAACTAACTAACTGTCATGCCTGAAGTAACACGTTCCCTCGGCAGATGTCATTCCCACACAGTCGTTCCCTGTCAATGATAACCGTTCCCTATGTACACTGTGACGGGCTGTGCCAAGCTGTGTCGAGCTGTACCGAGCTGGCTGTGTCGTGACGGCTGTGTCGGGCTGTGGCTGGCTGTGTGAGGCTGTGTCGGGCTGGGTCAGACTGTGTCGGCCTGTTTACCCCCCCCTAAAGCCTCCGCCTGTCACCCCTAAGGCTTCTGTTGGTCTCAGTCTACCATCCGTAAGTCTGCGCAAAAATTAAGGGTACCCCCACAAACCCGTAAAAGCGTCTAAGTCCCAAACAGCCCTCTAACAAGGCAGAGCACACTTAAGCAAGAATACGCTTCGCAATTGGAGCCAATGTTCTTGCTCCAGCTCCAATCAGATCCCACCTTCATGTGGCAAGATATGAGCTCTTTGGATCCGGCATGTCCTCAAAAGGGTCGCGGCGATCTGAGAAGCATTGGTACTCGGATATAGCTCTCTCTGCATGGTTCGGCGGAGCCAGTCGCATGAGCACTCGCACGAGGCTGGCCTTGGCATCAGCGTCGTCTCGGAGCATGGTATTGTCGAGCAAGAATGGATTGAGCAGAGCCCCCGCATAATGCAAGTCCGTTCGAACCATCGAACGACGGTCGTAAAATGCATCATCAGCACTGTCCGCAAGTTCAGGTTCCATGGAGAAGGGAGGATGCCTCAAGGATTGGACGTGCTTTTCAAGATTTTGCATAAGTTATCATGTTTTGCCCATTACTTACTGGTTTGCTTTCCATCAAACTCCCGCACAAGACGATTAACACCGGCTCTACCATATAAACAAAGTTTTCACATTTCTTCCAGTAATCATCTTGCGAATGTTATTTTGAACTTTTCGACTTTTGCCCAATGACTTGGTTTTTCTAGAGTCCCGCAATGTCCATGTATACGCATCCCATTGAGGATTGATGATGGTGTGCTCCAGACTGCTCTTCACCGTCACCAACCAATCCACGATCAAGAAGTCAGTGGCAAAACGAGTTTCGCCTGGATTGCGAACGCTGTATTTGGGTTCGTGCCTCCTATATATTGTCAAAGGGATGTGGTGTGTGCGGATGAACGACACAACAGTCTTCGCTCGCTTGACAAGTGTTTCATTCCACCCACTGTTCTTTTTCCCAATCTTCCAAAAGGATGTCAAGGATATGAGAAACACAACCTTGATAGTACATATGAGGATAACGTGCCAACAACATGTTTGCAGTGTTTCTCATGTTAGCGACATTGTCTATGCATATTTGCACGATTCTATCACTTCCGACCTATTCGATGAAGTCAATCAATAGTTGGCATTGATAACGTCCATTTTTCTTCTCGCCGCTAGTGTCGACCAATCCCAAGAATTGTTCCCCAGCTGGACATACGAGCATGACATTGAACAACGGTCTGTCTGTAACAGAACTCCAACCATCGGCACATATAGTGCTTCTATATTTTCTGATGCACTCGCTCGTCCTATCGTTGACCTTTTGGGTAAGCTCAGTCATGTCGTCTTCTAGCAATCCTATGCGGAGATTGTGATAAGTCGGAGGCACGTACGTGATGCCATGACCGAGCTTAACCCATAAAGTCAACGATAGGACGGGCGAGTGCATCAGAAAATATGGAAGCACTATATATGCCGATGGTTGGAGTTATGTTACAAACAGACCGTTGTTCAATGTCATGCTCGTATGTCCAGCTGGGGAACAATTCTTGGGATCGGTCGACACTAGCGGCGAGAAGAAAAATAGACGTTATCAATGCCGGAAGCCTTGCCACATTAAATAGTATGTTGGCCTCGAAGAAAAACTCCGTCCATTTTTTATCCAACTGTCTTTTTGCAGACAAGTTAATACCTTCCTACATGGATTGTTGCCGTAATCATCTACTCCGTTGAAGTATAAGGTTACAAAGAGGTGTTGAAGCAGGTTTTGCTCCGGCACAACCCACTTGTCCAAGGACACCCGAAGCCTCACAAAAGTCGCCCTAGGTACTAATCGGGGCATCTCGACGGGAAGATGGAGTGTTCTGCTCAGAGGTCATGTACATTGGAATATTGCCTTCACACTGGGCAAAGTGGCTTTTTACCCGCATAGATGCTTTAGGGCATAAACCCATCCCAGCGCTCTTCACACCTTTATAGCCGAGGTGGGCAAACAACCGATCCTTATGATAAGAAAGCTTTAATCCGCATAGGTTACACTCAACACTACCAGTGGCACTGACAGTGTTTGGGATTGTCGTATACCAAGGGTTCCATTCCTCCCTCATCTTCACCCAATATCCACTCCCCTGGGCCCTAGCGATGTAAGCAACAAAAAACAGTCACCTATAAATGAACGTGTTGTGAATGTAGAGTGCAATGCGATAGCCCAACACTTCTACACCTGTCAGCAACCCAAGTGGATCGATGTGGGTTGTAGTGTTGAGCTTATACACAATCTGCTGAAGTGACTTTGGTGGAAGCCACAATTCAATGGAAGAGAACATCCAAAGCAGGGTTGCACACGTCAGTGACGTCATGTCACGTCGGACCTGACGTTGACGCGACCAACGTCACATCAGTTTTGCCGGAAAATCAGTAAAATATGAGTTAGGTGAAAAATATGTCACGTAGGTCGACACGTTGTATTCCAAATGACACCTTGGCAAGTGAATGAATTGTTTTATAAATTACTCCATCCGCCAATAGTTGAGGTCATTTTTAAATCATTATTGTTAAATTGGTGCGACCTCCAAATGGTGGTGGTCGCAGAATTTATCTTATTTTTTAATAATTGCGACCACCAGCAAAGGGGTTGTCGCAGCATTTTTTGTTTTTTAAAAATAGATGCGACCACCAGCAGGGGTGGTCTCATTTTTTTATTTTCTTAAACAGTTGCAACCACCGCTACTGGTGGTCGCACAATTTTTATTTTATTTGTAATAGGTGCGACCACCATCAGGGGGGTGGTCGCAACATTTTTCTATTTTTTAATATCTGCGACCACCAGCATGGGGGCGGTCGCAGCATTTTTCTGTTTTTTTAATAGGTGCGACCACCAGAAGGGGGGGTGGTCGCAGATTTTATTTTTTTTTATTTTTTCGTTTTAAGAAAATATTCTCTGTGACCACGAGTATGGGGGTGGTCGTAGCATTTTATTTATTTTTTAATAGGTGCGACCACCAACATGGGGATGGTCGCAGAAATTTTTTTATAGTTTAATAGGTGCGACCACCAGCAGGGGGGTGGTCGCAGAATTTTTCTATTTTTTTAATAGGTGCGACCACCAGCAGGGGGGTGATCGCAGAAATTTTCTATTTTTTTAATAGGTGCGACCACCAGCAGGGGGGTGATCGCAGTTTATTATTATTATTATTATTATTAAATAAATAATAATCTCTGTGACCACGAGCATGGGGATGGTCGCAGCATTTTTTTTTTTTTTAATAGGTGCGACCACCAGCATGAAGGCGGTCGCAGCAGTTTTTAAAAAAAAATAACATGCGACTTCTTCGTGCGACCTGGAGCGGTCGCAACATTGGATCTGATTCGTCGAGCGTGTGAGGCTTGGAGGTTGGAGGGTATATAAGGTGGTCCCAATGCCCCTCACTTCTTTTGTAGCAAACACTTTTGTGGCGAGTGAATGTTCTCTATTTCTTGAGCAAGAGTGTAAGCCCAAGAGGAGGGTGCGGACTTTTTGCTGTTGTGGCTTCCACTAGAGCCACTGCAGCAAATTGTCGAAAAGCACAATACTACATGGTGCATTGATCCACTTGGATTGATGCCGTAGGGTTGGGCCATTGCATTATGTTCTAACTTCTATTGCTCTTGACAAATCTACCAAGTACACTAGTGTTCTTTGTTCAACCTTAAGTCTGTGGTTAGGGTTTTGGGTGTGAGGATGAGGGAGGAGTGGATCCCTTGGTTCACCATAGACCCGCACGAAAAGAACGGTGTTCAATGCAATCTTTGTGCATTGAAGCTGGTGGGTCGCAAAGATCGCATGTTATATCATCTCGGCTACAGAGATGGGAAGAATGCAGGGGTTAGTTTGTGCCCAAAAGCCTCCATGCGAATGAAAGCCCACTTTGCCCAATGTGAAGGCAATATCCCACCATCTCTTGATGTGGCCACGACTTCTGAGCCAAACACTCTAGGTTCGAATCAAACTGTCCCTCAGAGTTGTACCCAAGGGGATTCTTGCGAGGCGTCTACTGTTCGTGGAGAAGCCGGTGGGTCAGGAGCAACACCCGATTGTACACCAGCACTTGTACGGACCAGACCATTGAGACAACAATCAATGCAAGAAGGCTTAAATTTGTCGCACAAGAGGACTCTGGATAAGAAGTGGGCCCAATTTTTCTACGAGGCCAATATTCCGTTCAATGTCTCGAGGCTTCCTGCGTTTGTGGCTGCTTTCAAAGCCACGTCCGATTCCAAGTCCACATACACACCTCCGAGTTATCACAATCTCTGCACATGATTGCTAGAATAGGCTATGTCTGACCTCACCCAAAAGGTGAATGAAAAGACAGGTGATTCTCTCCGGAAATATGGAAGCACTATATGTGCGGACGGTTGGAGTTCTGTTACTAATCGACCACTATTCAATGTCATGCTGGTCTGTCCTGCGGGGAGCAATTTTTGGGATCCGTTGATACAAGCGGGGAGAGAAAATATGCACGTTATCAAGCAGGGTTGTTGACGAGTTACATCGATAAAATTGTCCAAGTGTGCACGGACAATGCATCTAACATGGTTAATATGGCCGATATTTTGATTGAACGATATCCCCATCTATATTACCAAGGGTGTGCTGCTCATATCTTTGATCTCCTTTTGGAGAATTGGGGAAAAGAATCATGAATGAAACAACTAGTAAAAATGGCAAAGTCGGTTGTGACATTCATTCGTACACATCACATCCCTCTGCCATTGTTTAGAAAGCATGAACCCAAATACAGCATTAGGAACCCGGGTGAAACCCGCTTTGCCACAAACTTTTTGATGGTGGATCGACTGATGACTGTGAGGGCGGGTCTGGAGCAAGTGATCATTGACCCTCAATGGGATGCGTATGTGGGCATCTTACGCGACTCTCGTAAGTCCAAGTCTTTGAGCAAAAGTCGGAGGGTCCGCGCAATCATTTGCTCCGACGATTTCTGGGCGAAATGTGCAAATTTTGTGTACATGGTGGAGCCGGTGTTGATTGCTTTGCGGGAGTTTGATGGAAAACAACCAATAATGGGTAAAGCTTGGTTGATATTGAAAAACCTTGAGAAGCACGTGCAATCTTTGAGGCGTCCTCCATTTTCTATGGACGATGATTTGGCGGCAAAGACCGAGGATGCATTTTACGACCGCAAATAGATGGTTCGCACGGACTTGCATTATGCGGGGGCCTTACTGAATCCATTCTTGCTGGACAATACGGATTTGAGAGACGATGTGGATGCCAAAGCCGGGCTTGTACGGGTCATCATGCAACTTGCGCCCTTGAACATGGCAGAGCGAGCGTTGTCGGAGTACTAGTGCTTCTCAGATCGGCAGAATCCTTTCCATGACATGCCCCAAAATCAATGAACATGTTGCCACATGAATGGTGGGATCTGATTGGAGCTTGAGCAAGAACGTTAGCTCCCATTGCAAAGCGTATTCTTGCTCAAGTGTGTTCTGCCTTGTCCTGTGAGCGGAACTGGAGCAGTTATTTGTTTGTTCACAACAAGATTCGCAACAGGTTGAATCCTGCCAGGGCTGACAAATTGGTTTATGTCTACACGAATTGTAGGCTACTGCGAGAGAGGAGAGCAAGTGACGCATCTGCATGGTACGAAAAGAATCTGTTGTCTGAAGAATTTGCCTCAGAGGTCCAATCTAGCAGCAATGATGACACTGACGCCGCGAGGGACTCCGACTCCGACGGTTGGGATGGGTCCGATGATGTGGGCAATCCTCCACATGACCCATATGAATTTAATGACGATGATGCTGCAATGCATCCATTCTTCGATGACCTTGTTGTTGATGAACTGCGACATGGTGTCATCCCAATTGTGGAGTCGAACCATCGGATGACGACGACTGGCCATTGTCGTTTCATCTGGCCCGACGACGTCCGCATGTGAACCGTGCTCCCTCGACCCTCGCTGGTCCATCTCATGCCCTTGCCTCTCATGTCGGCCCCTCTGATGTACGTGCGAATAGCCTTCCTCATACGAGACCTGCTCCAACGCCACCACAAAATCCGGGACAAGCCCAGAAACGGCATAGAATTGTGCAACCTTTTGTTGGTGACTGACCTGTGAACAGGCCTGATACCCTAGATGGTATTCATGATAGGAGTGGAAATCGACCAGAGAGACAACTGAACGTACTCCGAGGACGACTACAGGTCCAACGGCCAGTTGCCTCTGGAAACGAAAGAACAGATGGAGATCATGATTCTAGCACTGATCATGGGAACGGGGATGAAGTGAGTGGGGACGAAGATTTTGTACTAGACGTGAGATCATACCATCGTCGTCGTGCCAGACGGAATTATGTACATCTATAACTTATGTGACCTGTCACATGATGTGTAGTATGTTTCCATGGATATCCATGTTTCAGTTTGGGTACATGCATACGTGTACGGAAATAAAAATGGTGGAATATGTGTACCCAATAAAGGGTTGGTGGTTGTGCGTGTGTTTGTGTTTCATCATTACCTTTACATTGTTGATTTCCTATTATGGTTTCGAAAGCCACAAAAGCCAGGTGCAGCTCCCAACATTCATCTTCCCCTTCACAAATCCATGGGGAGTCGATACATGTGCTTTTCATCTGCATCTCCAAACATACATACAGGTGCAAGGGGACCAACCTCCTGGTGGTCGAACCTATTTTTAAAAAAACAATTGTGTGACCACCAGTAGCGGTCGTCGCAACTGTTAAAATAAAATAAAAATGTTGCGACCACCCCCCTGCTGGTAGTCGCACATATTTACTGATTTACTGATTACCCCTGGTGGTGGTCGCAGATTTTATTTTATTTTATTTTGGAAAACACTTGGGAGCGACAGCTCACAAATCAGGCCCCTTGGTAGTGAGAGGAGAAAATAACCTCTTTCATTTATGCGCCAAGAGGCGTAGGAATGGGGCACCACACACGAACCATACCACACCCATCAAGTAGCAAGATCCGGAAGGCTTACCGGAAGGATGAGATGGCAAAGTCCGTGATGCGGGACTTGAGGATCGTTGTTAAATCACAGTTCCACTTGCACAATGGACTGCTCCGGTACAAACAAAAGCGCCTCTACGTGCCGAAGGAAGGGATCAGAGATAGTCTCTTGAGAGAATGCCACGATGGCCCCGCTTGCGGGCCACAGACGGAGCCAACGCACCGCTGCACTCTTTAAGAAGACATGGCACCACATGCCAACAAAACCGGAGCGAGTACAAAAAACAAGCGGGGCTGTTACAACCCTTGCCGATTCCAGAGGGGTCTGTCAAAAGGATTCGATGCAATCATCGTTGTCGCGGCCCTTTGCCTTGAGGGCAGGGAGTCGGGACACACGAGGGGCTGCCCCTGTGGTGGGGGCAGCGGCAGCGATAGGTATGGGGGGGGCTGAAGCACCCTTGAGTGCCCAAGGCACTCAGGGAGCGGAGGCGCTCACTAGGTGGAGCCCCGCACACCGGGTTGCGGTGGGGGTGGCTCCACAAGGGTGGTGGTAGCTTAGCGGACGTAGTGGGGTGGCATAGGACTCACCATGGGGGCGGAGACCTCGTGGTGGGAGTCGTGGGGAGTCTTGGGACTCATCACGGTCCATAGGGGCCGTGGTGAGTGGGCCAAGACTCACCGCGACTCATCACGGGAGTCGAGGGTTTTCGTGGTGGTTTCGCCATAAAAATGGCATGGCTGGTTGTGAAACCCCCGCGGACAGCTACAGAAGTATATATAAGGGGAGTAGTAACCCCGAGAACGGTGCAAGCCCGTTGGTGACCAAAAACTAGTGAGTAAGCGAGCGAGCCGGAAAGCGACCAAAGAGTGGGGAGCTGTTCCGGACTGCCATCTACCAAAGGGAATTCCCTAGTCCCAAATAGGTGGAGGGTTTAGTGGGAAGCAAAGGGGACCGTTATGTCCCGGTGAGCAGCCGAAGCTCTAAGTTGGCCCGGCGGCCAGTTGGGAGTCAGGCGCGCGCATCAAAGCGAGTAACTATGACTTGAAGGGGAGCTTACCGAAGAGAGGTGCGACACTTGGTATCAGAGCTTAGAGTTCAGTACGCGATCGTCCTTGGGATTGGCTCATCATGGGGTCGGGCAAGCCAAAGCGAAAGCGGAACGGCTTAAAAGATGATGATCCTGGTGAGCCCGATGGGGGCGACGTGTCACCGAAGCGGCCGTTTGAGGAAGCGACGCAGGTTTCTGAAAGCGAGGCCGCTCAAGAGCGGAGGAATCCAAGGAGTCGGAGCCCGAGGAATCCTGAGAGCTCCGACCGACCAACAGATGCCTCCCATGCCGACAGCCTTTTGGGAAGGGTGTTGGCGTAGTTTGGCGGGACGTGAAAGACGTGTTGAAGGCGGCTAATGCCACTTCCACTAAGGCAAAGTTTAAGGTGAAGCCTAAGGAACCCGACACCTTCGAGGGCGTCCGAAATCGGAAGGCACTCAACACCTGGCTCCTGGAGCTAGAGCAGTACTTCCGGGCGGCCAAGTTGAGTGACGAGGATCAGGTGGAAGTGGCTCCCACCTATTTGAGGGGCTATGCTCAACAATGGTGGCAGAAACGCCTTCACCGACCCAAGCCCGGAAACCTTAAACTGGAGTGGGTTCAAGGAATTGATGAAGAGACAGTTTGTGCCCCTCAACGCGTCCTGGCTTGCCCGGGACAAGATGAGGAATTTGAAGCAAACAGATGACATTCGGGGGTATGTCCAGGCTTTCAATGTGCTGTTGCTCGAAGTCGCGGACATGGCAGAACCAGAAATGGTCTTCAACTTTGTGGCGGACTGGCCCCATGGGCCAGGCGGAAGTTGGAGGAGAAGCCACCCAAGACTTTGAACGAGGCAATTGAGAGGGCCGAATGTTTCTCGGATGTCGCGCACCTCACTTCGGTAAGCTCCCCTTCAAGTCATAGTTACTCGCTTTGATGCGCGCGCCTGACTCCCAACCTGGCCGCGGGCCAACTTGGAGCTTCGGCTGCTCACCGGGACATAACGGTCCCCCTTCGCTTCCCTCTAAACCCTCCACCTATTTGGACTAGGAGAATTCCCTTTGGTAGATGGCAGTCCGGAACAGCTCCCCACTCTTTGGTCGCTTTCCGGCTCGCTCGCTTACTCACTAGTTTTTGGTCACCAACGGGCTTGCACCGTTCTCGGGTTACTACTCCCTATATATACTTCTGTAGCTGTCCGCGGGGGTTTCACAACCAGCCATGCCATTTTATGGCGAACCACCACGAAAACCCTCGACTCCCGGTGAGTCGCGGTGAGTCTTGGCCCACTCACCACGGCCCCTATGGACCGTGATGAGTCCCAAGACTCCCCACGACTCCCACCACGAGGTCTCCGCCCCATGGTGAGTCCTATGCCACCCCCACTAAGTCCCGCTAAGCTACCACCACCCCTTGTGGAGCCACCCCCACCGCAACCCGGTGTGCGGGGCTCCACCTAGTGAGCGCCTCCGCCTCCTGAGTGCCTTGGGCACTCAAGGGTGCTTCAGCCCCCCATACCTATCGCTGCCGCTG
Source organism: Takakia lepidozioides (assembly GCA_030704615.1). NCBI lineage: Eukaryota > Viridiplantae > Streptophyta > Takakiopsida > Takakiales > Takakiaceae > Takakia > Takakia lepidozioides. Next base: position 53,955,484 of record CM060732.1, read on the forward strand.
CCCCCACCACAGGGGCAGCCCCTCATGTGTCCCGACCCCCTGCCCTCAAGGCAAAGGGCCGCACACACCCCTACCAACAGGGAGTCGATGTCCTCATCGACTTGTCCATTTTGTAGAAACGAACATCCAAGTTGTGGCGTCCCACATCAAGGAGTTTGTTTCCGTACCATGGCGTCCCATGGCAAAGAACCAAACCCCACACTTGACTACTCTCCACTAGCTAGTTCGGCGACTTCCTCCAAGTCCCGGCCAAGGGTGGAGCCTCTCCAGCTCCTCCCAGTGCACTCTTCTTGGCCTACTTCAAGGCCAAGGAACGATCCTCCCCGAGGATCGAATCGCCTTACTGCAACAACATTGCTTGCGATCGCTCATGATGCCGCTTTTGGCATCACCTTGAGCAAGGGTTCACCTGGAACCCTCTTTGACTAGGAAGATAACCTTGAACCAACCGTGCGCCCCAATCACTACAATTGGGTCCGCCTTGGAATGCTGGCCTGAGGTACGGGAACACGCCGAAGCCGCACTACGACTTCGTCCCGAGGCTACACGATTATAGTACGTGAACGGAAGCACGTAGCTTCCGCGTTAGCCCGCACTACAAGGCAACCCCCTCGGTAGCGCAGTTATAGTACGCGCACGCGCCAGGTGCGCACTAGCACGTGAACTCCCAAGAAGGCGCAAGTTTCCTTGCCCCTTGGATGGGGGTCACCCGATTTCGGCACTACGCAAACACACGATTAACCCAATTTACCTCTCCCACTTTTATAAGCTAGCATGCATTCTACACACTAGCCAACCATACCATGCATCACCATTCCAAACAAAATAGGACGCACAATTTGGAACCCATTTCCTTTATAACAAATTTTTGTACAATACAAGTTTTTGCAATCGGATTCCTAAGCTAGCTAACCGGGCTAAGCACACCTCCCCCACGCTCCAAGGTTGATGTCCCCATCAACGCGCTTTTGAGGTCGCCCTTCGAAAGCTGCAACCGCCTCGGATGCGTTTTCCCATTTCTGAGGCACGCACCCAAGATGCCTCCACATGATGATAGCCCTTCCATTTGACGAGATACTCCGTTTCTCGGTTCTTGAACCTCCTCGACTTAAGTATTGCCTCCACCTCGTACTCAGGTTCATTTTCATGATCCAACAGCATAGGTGGCGGACGCAACACTTGATGCCGATTCGGACGCGCTTCATCTTTTGAAGTAAGGCTTCAAAAGGGAGACATGGAATACTGGGCACCTTGCTGTTTGCCGGCAGCTCCAATTCATACACATCCTCATTCATAACCTTCCGAATGCGAAAGGGTCCCGCATACGGAGGTACGAACTTCGGACTCACTTCCGGAGGTAGTCGGAAATTCTTGATGTTCAACCAGACCTCTGTGCCTGCCTCAAACTTCACTTCCCTCCGCTTCCGATTCGCCTGCCTTTCATACCGTTTCCTAGCTTTGGCAATGTTGTACTTTGCGAGCTTCAACAAACGCTCGCGTTCTTCCAGTACCGCCGCTACTGCCGGTTCCTCAACGTCCTGGGCGGCCCAACTTGTCGGCACCAGAGGTGCTTTTCCATAGACCAATACGAAAGGGGAAACTCCCGTTGCGGAGTGTTCTGTGTTATTATAACAGAACTCTGCCGCGTCTAAGTGTTCCATCCAGTCTGATTGGTCTGCCGACACGTAATTCCGCAAGAATTGCTTCACTACGGAATTCACTCTTTTCCGTTTGGCCGTCCGTCGTAGGTCGGAAGGCGGTGCTCATCTTCAGCCTCGTCCCCATCTTCTTCCAAAGTGTCCTCCAAAATTTACTCGTAAACTTTGGATCGCGGTCCGAGACAATATCCTTCGGGACTCCATGATGCTTTAAGACGTGGGCGAAGTAAAGTCGCCCTGTCTCCTGCGCCGTTGCCGTCTCCTTGGTGGGGATGAAATGGCCCATTTTACTGAACCTATCCACCACCATGATTGCATCGAATCCTTTTGACAGCGCATAGCAGTCATGAAATCCATCGAGACGCTTTCCCAAGTCCCCTCTGGAATCGGCAAGGGTTGTAACAGCCCCGCTTGCTTTTTGTACTCGCTCCGGTTTTGTTGGCATGTGGTGCATGTCTTGACATACTCCTCTGCCTCCTCCCTCAGTTTGGGCCAGAAATACTCTTTCTTCAAGAGTGCCGCAGTGCGCTTGGCTCCGCCGTGGCCCGCAAGCGGGCTATCATGGCATTCTCTCAAGAGGCTATCTCTGATCCCTCCCTTCGGCACGTAGAGACGTTTTTTGCTTATACCGGAGCAGTCCATTTTGCAAGTGGAACTGCGATTTAACCCCCATCCTCAAGTCCTGCATCACGGACTTTGCCAGCTCATCCTTCCGGCAAGCCTTCCGGATCTTCCTTTGGAGCGCCGTCTCGCCCTTGTACACCAACAAGAGCTGCTGCTTTCTACTTAAAGCATCGGCCACCACATTGTCCGTCCCGGTTTGTACTGGATATCCACGTCGAACACCGCCAAAGTATCTTGCCACCTAAGTTGTTTTGGGGACAACTTGGGCTGCGTGGCAAAATACTTCACCGTGACATTGTCCGTGAACACCTTCACTGGGTTGGAACCAACATAGTGGCGCCAAGCTCAAGGCAATGCACCACCGCCTTCATCTCTTTTCGTGCGTCGTCGGCCACCGTCGCTCCACTTCATTCAGTTTCTTACTTTCGTAAGCCACTGGACGTCCATCTTGCATAAGTACACCCCCAATCGCGAAGTCCGATGCATCTGTATGAATCTCAAACGGACGATCGAACTCCGGGATTTTCAAGACTGGAGCTTCCGCCATCCGCTGCTTCAATTCAGCAAAAGCTTGGCCACAAAATGTGTTCCATACCCAGACTTTGGATTTACACAGAAGGTCCGACAGCGGCCCCGCGATCTTTGGCGAAATTTCTCACATACTTCCGGTAATAGGAGGCGAGTCCTAGGAAGGATCGCACTCCCGGGACCGAAGTCGGAGGCTCCCAGTCCAAGATCGCCCTCACCTTTCTGTCATCCATTTTGATCCCATCCTGTGTAATCACATGCCCCAGAACTCCACTTTTGTGACCCCGAATTCGCACTTTGAAGCTTTGGCATACAGCTTCCCTTCCCGCAATTTTTGGAACACCCTTTTGAGGTGCTCCAGGTGCTCCTCCTTTGTTTTCGAGTACACCAAGATGTCGTCGATGTACACGATCACAAAGTCATCCAACCACTCCTGGAAAAGGCTGTTCATCAGCGTGCTAAATGTCGCTGGTGCATTGGTGAGCCCAAAAGGCATCACCAAGAACTCATATGAACCATACCTTGTCCTGCACGCGGTCTTCTCCTCATCTCCTTCCGCCACCCGAATTTGGTGATAGCCGGAGCGCAAGTCGATCCGGCCAACCGATCGAAGAGGTCGTCGATCCTTGGCAAAGGGTACCGGTTTTTGATAGTCACCTTATTCAGAGCCCTGTAATCGACACACATCCGCAGCGTCCCATCCTTCTTGTCTGCAAATAGCACCGGGGCTCCGTAAGGTGACTTACTCGGCCGGATGTACCCCTTTGACATTAGATCCTTGAGCTGAGTCTTCAGCTCGACCAACTCTCTGTGGCTCAACCGGTAGGGCGCCTTGGCAGGCGGTTCCGATCCCGGTATCACCTCAATCTTGTGGTCAACTCCTCTTCGCGGTGGCAAGCCGCTTGGTAAATCCTCCGCATCACATCCTGGTATTTCTCCAAAATCCCCTTGATCCAATCTGGGCTCGGCTCCCCATCGCCTTCTCCTTTCACTTCTCTAATGTAAAGCAAAACTGGGGCTCGTGTGCCTCCTCCACGGCCCACTCCTTTGCTGACAGAAGGTTTATTCGCCCTCCCACGGATTTGGGCGTTTCCGACACTCGTAAAACCTCGCCACCATTCCCACATGGCAGCGTGACTACTCTCTTGCGGCCATCTATGACCGCTCCGGATTTGCTCAAAAAGGTCATCCCCAAAATGAGATCCACTCCATCGATCTCGCAGATGGTGAAGTTCTCACGTCCCTCCCAACTCCCCAGTTGAAGAGGAACATCAAACGCCAACCTTGTCGCCAACTGTGGTTCTCCTTTGGCAGAACGCACCTCAATAGAGGCCCCCACGTCACTTGTCGGGAGTCCCAGCTTTTGTGCCGTTGCCGGTGTCATGAAGGAGTGCGACGCTCCTGTGTCCACCAACAACGACACATTAGTTCCGGATATTATCCCATCCACGAACAATAACTGACTCCCTTTTCGTAAGGCGCCAGTTTCCTGATACAACTCACAAAAATTTGCCTACCTTGCAAGTCCTGGCGACCACCGCTTCCACCAAGCGACTGATGGTATCTTCCGACAGCTCCGTGGTCGCCCGAGTCATGTTCAATTGCCGGGGCTTCGTGCACTTCTTGGCCATGTGCCCGGGCTCCCCGCAATTGAAACACACTCCATCAAAGGTCGCCTTCTGTCCGCCATAAGCCGCTCCACCCGCTTTTTTCCTTTCGAAGCACCGGGTGCCGCCTTGACGTGTGAAGGCCCTCCCTTCGATTTCCACGTGCCATTTCGCCGCGTGGCCTATCCCACTTCTTTTCCGGTCGGAAGGAGTCACCTTCCCGCCGGTCTTCTTGTGGTTCAGCTCCGTACGGCCTTGTCTTTCACCCCTAGGGACATCCGAGAAACATTCAGCCCTCTCAATTGCCTCGTTCAAAGTCTTGGGTGGCTTCTCCTCCAACTTCCGCCTGGCCCATGGGGCCAGTCCCGCCACAAAGTTGAAGACCATTTCTGGTTCTGCCATGTCCGCGACTTCGAGCAACAGCACATTGAAAGCCTGGACATACCCCCGAATGTCATCTGTTTGCTTCAAATTCCTCATCTTGTCCCGGCAAGCCAGGACGCGTTGAGGGGCACAAACTGTCTCTTCATCAATTCCTTGAACCCACTCCAGTTCAAGGTTTCCGGGCTTGGACCTCGGTCGTGAAGGCGTTTCTGCCACCATTGTTGAGCATAGCCCCTCAAATAGGTGGGAGCCACTTCCACCCGATCCTCGTCACTCAACTTGGCCGCCCGGAAGTACTGCTCTAGCTCCAAGAGCCAGGTGTTGAGTGCCTTCCGATTTCGGACGCCCTCGAAGGTGCCGGGTTCCTTAGGCTTCACCTTAAACTTTGCCTTAGTGGAAGTGGCATTAGCCGCCTTCAACACGTCTTTCAACGTCCCGCCAAACTGCGCCAACAACCCTTCCCAAAAGGCTGCCGGCATGGGAGGCATCTCTTGGTTTGTCGGAGCTCTCAAGGATTCCTCGGGCTCCGACTCCTCGGATTCCTCCCGCTCTTGAGCGGCCTCGTTTTCGGAAACATGCATCGCTTCCTCAAACGGCCGCCTCGGTGACACGTCGCCCCCATCGGGCTCACCGGATCATCATCTTTTGGGCCGTTCCGCTTTCGCTTCGGCTTGCCCGACCCCATGATGAGGCCAATCCCAAGGACGATCGCGTACTGAACTCTAAGCTCTGATACCAAGTGTCGCGCACCTCACTTCGGTAAGCTCCCCTTCAAGTCATAGTTACTCGCTTTGATGCGCGCGCCTGACTCCCAACCTGGCCGCCGGGCCAACTTGGAGCTTCGGCTGCTCACCGGGACATAACGGTCCCCCTTTGCTTCCCTCTAAACCCTCCACCTATTTGGGACTAGGAGAATTCCCTTTGGTAGATGGCAGTCCGGAACAGCTCCCCACTCTTTGGTCGCTTTCCGGCTCGCTCGCTTACTCACTAGTTTTTGGTCACCAACGGGCTTGCACCGTTCTCGGGGTTACTACTCCCTATATACTTCTGTAGCTGTCCGCGGGGGTTTCAACCAGCCATGCCATTTTGGCGAACCACCACGAAAACCCTCGACTCCCGGTGATGAGTCGCGGTGAGTCTTGGCCCACTCACCACGGCCCCTATGGACCGTGATGAGTCCCAAGACTCCCCACGACTCCCACCACGAGGTCTCCGCCCCCATGGTGAGTCCTATGCCACCCCCACTAAGTCCCTAAGCTACCACCACCCCCCTTGTGGAGCCACCCCCACCGCAACCCGGTGTGCGGGGCTCCACCTAGTGAGCGCCTCCGCTTCCTTGAGTGCCTTGGGCACTCAAGGGCTGCTTCAGCCCCCCATACCTATCGCTGCCGCTGCCCCACCACAGGGGCAGCCCCTCATGTGTCCCGACCCCCTGCCCTCAAGGCAAAGGGCCGCGACATTACTTTGAACCTTTGGCGGACATGGAATTCTTTGGGGTAAGGATGGTCTCAGCTGAACCCCCGGAGTGTCGTTGTTGGTGGACACAGGAGCGTCGCACTCCTTCATGAAAAGTTGGGACTCCCGACAAGTGACGTGGGGCCTCTATTGAGGTGCGTTCTGCCAAAGGAGAGTTGGCGTTTGATGTTCCTCTTCAACTGGGAGTTGGGAGGGACGTGAGAACTTCACCATCTGCGAGATCGATGGAGTGGATCTCATTTGGGGATGACCTTTTTGAGCAAATCCGGAGCGGTCATAGATGGCCGCAAGAGAGTAGTCACGCAATGGTGGCGAGGTCTTACGAGTGTCGGAAACGCCCAAATCCGTGGGAGGGCGAATAAACCTTCTGTCAGCAAGGAGTGGGCCGTGGAGAGGCACACGAGGCTTTACATTAGAGAAGTGAAGGAGAAGGCATTGGATCAAGGGGATTTTGGAGAAATACCAGGATGTGATGCCGGAGGATTTACCAAGCGGCTTGCCACCGCGAAGAGGAGTTGACCACAAGATTGAGGTGATACCGGGATCGGAACCGCCTGCCAAGGCGCCCTACCGGTTGAGCTTGGTCGAGCTGAAGACTCAGCTCAAGGATCTAATGTCAAAGGGGTACATCCGGCCGAGTAAGTCACCTTACGGAGCCCCGGTGCTATTCGCAGACAAGAAGGATGGGACGCTGCGGATGTGTGTCGATTACAGGGCTCTGAATAAGGTGACTATCAAAAACCGGTACCCTTTGCCAAGGATCGACGACCTCTTCGATCGGTTGGCAGGAGCCAGCCGGATCGACTTGCGCTCCGGCTCATCAAATTCGGGTGGCGGAAGGAGATGAGGAGAAGACCGCGTGCAGGACAAGGTATGGTTCATATGAGTTCTTGGTGATGCCTTTTGGGCTCACCAATGCACCTTTAGCACGCTGATGAACAGCCTTTTCAGGAGTGGTTGGATGACTTTGTGATCGTGTACATCGACGACATCTTGGTGTACTCGAAAACAAAGGAGCACCTGGAGCACCTCAAAAGGGTGTTCCAAAAATTGCGGAAGGGAAGCTGTATGCCAAAGCTTCAAAGTGCGAATTCGGGGTCACAAAAGTGGAGTTCTGGGGCATGTGATTACACAGGATGGGATCAAAATGGATGACAGAAAGGTGAGGGCGATCTTGGACTGGGAGCCTCCGACTTCGGTCCCGGGAGTGCGATCCTTCCTAGGACTCGCCTCCTATTACCGGAAGTATGTGAGAAATTTCGCCAAGATCGCGGGGCCGCTGTCAACCTTCTGTGTAAATCCAAAGTCTGGGTATGGAACCTTTTGTGGCCAAGCTTTTGCTGAATTGAAGCAGCGGATGGCGGAAGCTCCAGTCTTGAAAATCCCGGAGTTCGATCGTCCGTTTGAGATTCATACAGATGCGTCGGACTTCGCGATTGGGGGTGTACTGATGCAAGATGGACGTCCAGTGGCTTACGAAAGTAAGAAACTGAATGAAGTGGAGCGACGGTGGCCGACGCACGAAAAGAGATGAAGGCGGTGGTGCATTGTCTTGAGCTTTGGCGCCACTATGTTGGTTCCAACCCAGTGAAGGTGTTCACGGACAATGTCACGGTGAAGTATTTTGCCACGCAGCCCAAGTTGTCCCCAAAACAACTTAGGTGGCAAGATACTTTGGCGGTGTTCGACGTGGATATCCAGTACAAACCGGGACGGGACAATGTGGTGGCCGATGCTTTAAGTAGAAAGCAGCAGCTCTTGTTGGTGTACAAGGGCGAGACGGCGCTCCAAAGGAAGATCCGGAAGGCTTGCCGGAAGGATGAGCTGGCGAAGTCCGTGATGCAGGACTTGAGGATGGGGGTTAAATCGCAGTTCCACTTGCAAAATGGACTGCTCCGGTATAAGCAAAAACGTCTCTACGTGCCGAAGGGAGGGATCAGAGATAGCCTCTTGAGAGAATGCCATGATAGCCCGCTTGCGGGCCACGGCGGAGCCAAGCGCACTGCGGCACTCTTGAAGAAAGAGTATTTCTGGCCCAAACTGAGGGAGGAGGCAGAGGAGTATGTCAAGACATGCACCACATGCCAACAAAACCGGAGCGAGTACAAAAAGCAAGCGGGGCTGTTACAACCCTTGCCGATTCCAGAGGGGACTTGGAAAGCGTCTCGATGGATTTCATGACTGCTATGCCGCTGTCAAAAGGATTCGATGCAATCATGGTGGTGGTGGATAGGTTCAGTAAAATGGGCCATTTCATCCCCACCAAGGAGACGGCAACGGCGCAGGAGACAGGGCGACTTTACTTTCGCCCACGTCTTAAAGCATCATGGAGTCCCGAAGGATATTGTCTCGGACCGCGATCCAAAGTTTACGAGTAAATTTTGGAGGCACTTTGGAAGAAGATGGGGACGAGGCTGAAGATGAGCACCGCCTTCCGACCTACGACCGACGGCCAAACGGAAAGAGTGAATTCCGTAGTGAAGCAGATCTTGCGGAATTACGTGTCGGCAGACCAATCAGACTGGGTGGAACACTTAGACGCGCAGAGTTCTGTTATAATAACACAGAACACTCCGCAACGGGAGTTTCCCCTTTCGTATTGGTCTATGGAAAAGCACCTCTGGTGCCGACAAGTTGGGCCGCCCAGGACGTTGAGGAACCGGCAGTAGCGGCGGTACTGGAAGAACGCGAGCGTTTGTTGAAGCTCGCAAAGTACAACATTGCCAAAGCTAGGAAACGGTATGAAAGGCAGGCGAATCGGAAGCGGAGGGAAGTGAAGTTTGAGGCAGGCACAGAGGTCTGGTTGAACATCAAGAATTTCCGACTACCTCCGGAAGTGAGTCCGAAGTTCGTACCTCCGTATGCGGACCCTTTCGCATTCGGAAGGTTATGAATGAGGATGTGTATGAATTGGAGCTGCCGGCAAACAGCAAGGTGCACCCAGTATTCCATGTCTCCCTTTTGAAGCCTTACTTCAAAGATGAAGCGCGTCCGAATCGGCATCAAGTGTTGCGTCCGCCACCTATGCTGTTGGATCATGAAAATGAACCTGAGTACGAGGTGGAGGCAATACTTAAGTCGAGGAGGTTCAGAACCGAGAAACGGAGTATCTCGTCAAATGGAAGGGCTATCATCATGTGGAGGCATCTTGGGTGCGTGCCTCAGAAATGGAAACGCATCCGAGGCGGTTGCAGCTTTCGAAGGGCGACCTCAAAAGCGGAAGAAGCGTTGATGGGGACATCAACCTTGGAGCGTGGGGGAGGAAATGCATGCTTAGCCCGGCTTAGCTAGCTTAGGAATCCGATTGCAAAAACTTGTATTGTACAAAATTTGTATAAAGAAATGGGTTCCAAATGTTGTGCGTCCTATTTTGTTTGGAATGGTGATGCATGGTATGGTTGGCTAGTGTGTAGAATGCATGCTAGCTTAAAAGTGGGAGAGGTAAATTGGGTTAATCGTGTGTTTGCGCAGTGCCGAAATCGGGTGACCCCCATCCAAGGGGCAAGGAAACTTGCGCCTTCTTTGGGAGTTCACGTGCTAGTGCGCACCTGGCGCGTGCGCGTACTATAACTGCGCTACCGAGGGGGTTGCCTTGTAGTGCGGGCTAACGCGGAAGCTACGTGCTTCCGTTCACGTACTATAATCGTGTAGCCTCGGGACGAAGTCGTAGTGCGGCTTCGGCGTGTTCCCGTACCTCAGGCCAGCATTCCAAGGCGGACCCAATTGTAGTGATTGGGGCGCACGGTTGGTTCAAGGTTATCTTCCTAGTCAAAGAGGGTTCCAGGTGAACCCTTGCTCAAGGTGATGCCAAAAGCGGCATCATGAGCGATCGCAAGCAATGTTGTTGCAGTAAGGCGATTCGATCCTCGGGGAGGATCGTTCCTTGGCCTTGAAGTAGGCCAAGAAGAGTGCACTGGGAGGAGCTGGAGAGGCTCCACCCTTGGCCGGACTTGGAGGAAGTCGGCCGAACTAGCTAGTGGAGAGTAGAGTCAAGTGTGGGGTTTGGTTCTTTGCCATGGGACGCCATGGTACGGAAACAAACTCCTTGATGTGGGACGCCACAACTTGGATGTTCGTTTCTACAAAATGGACAAGTCGATGAGGACATCGACTCCCTGTTGGTAGGGGTGTGTGTCGCGGCCCTTTGCCTTGAGGGCAGGGGGTCGGGACACAGAGGGGCTGCCCCTGTGGTGGGGGCAGCGGCAGCGATAGGTATGGGGGGGGCTGAAGCACCCTTGAGTGCCCAAGGCACTCAAGGAGGCGGAGGCGCTCACTAGGTGGAGCCCCGCACACCGGGTTGCGGTGGGTGGCTCCACAAGGGGTGGTGGTAGCTTAGCGGGACTTAGTGGGGGTGGCATAGGACTCACCATGGGGGCGGAGACCTCGTGGTGGGAGTCGTGGGGAGTCTTGGGACTCATCACGGTCCATAGGGGCCGTGGTGAGTGGGCCAAGACTCACCGCGACTCATCACCGGAGTCGAGGGTTTTCGTGGTGGTTCGCCATAAAATGGCATGGCTGGTTGTGAAACCCCCGCGGACAGCTACAGAAGTATATATAGGGAGTAGTAACCCCGAGAACGGTGCAAGCCCGTTGGTGACCAAAAACTAGTGAGTAAGCGAGCGAGCCGGAAAGCGACCAAAGAGTGGGGAGCTGTTCCGGACTGCCATCTACCAAAGGGAATTCTCCTAGTCCCAAATAGGTGGAGGGTTTAGGGAAGCGAAAGGGACCGTTATGTCCCGGTGAGCAGCCGAAGCTCCAAGTTGGCCCGGGCGGCCAGGTTGGGAGTCAGGTGCGCGCATCAAAGCGAGTAACTATGACTTGAAGGGGAGCTTACCGAAGTGAGGTGCGCGACAATCGTGGTGGTGGATATGATTAGTAAAATGGGCCATGTCATTTCCACCAAAGAGACGGCAACGGAACAGGAGACGGGACGACTTTACTTCGCCCACATCTTCAAGGATCATGGACTCCCGAAGGATATTGTCTCCGACCGCAATCCAAAGTTTACAAGTAAATTTTGGAGAGCACTTTGGAAGAAAATGGGGACGAGGCTCAAGATGAGCACCGCCTTCTGACCTACGACGGACGGCCAAATAGAAAGAGTGAATTCCGTGGTGAAGCAGATCTTGCGGAATTATGTGTTGGCAAACCAATCGGACTGGGTGGAACACTTGGATGCGGCAGAGTTCTGTTATAATAACACAAAACACTCCGCAATGGGAGTTTCCCCTTTTGTATTGGTCTATGGAAAAGCACCTCTGGTGCCGACAAGTTGGGCCGCCTAGGACGTTGAGGAACCGGCAGCAGCGGCAGTGCTGGAAGAACACGAGCGTTTATTGGAACTCGCAAAGTACAACATTGCCAAAGCTAGGAAACGGTATGAACGGCAGGCAAATCAGAAGCGGATGGAAGTTAAGTTTGAGGCAGGCACGGAGGTCTGGTTGAACATCAAGAATTTTCGACTACCTCCGGAAGTGAGTCCGAAGTTTGTACCTCCGTATGCGGGGCCCTTTCCCATCCAGAAGGTTATGAATAAAGATGTGTATGAATTGGAGCTGTCGGCAAACAACAAGGTGCATCCGGTATTCCACGTCTCCCTTTTGAAGCCTTACTTCAAAGATGAAGCGCGTCCGAATCGGCATCAAGTGTTGTGTCCGCCACCTATGCTGTTGGATCATGAAAATGAACTTGAGTACGAGGTGGAGGCAGTGCTTAAGTCGAGGAGATTCAAGAATCGAGAAACGGAGTATCTCGTGAAATGGAAGGGCTATCATCAAGTGGAGGCAACTTGGGTGCATGCCTCAGAAATAGGAAACGCATCCAAGGCGGTTGCAGCTTTCGAAGGGCGACCTCAAAAGCGGAAGAAGCGTTGATGGGGACATCAACCTTGGAGCGTGGGGGAGGAAATGCATGTTTTGTCTGGCTTAGCTAGCTCAGGAATCCGATTGCAAAAACTTGTGTTGTACAAATTTTGTTATAAATGAAATGGTTTCCAAATGTTGTGCTTCTTATTTTGTTTGGAATGGTGATGCATGGTATGGTTGGCTAGTGTATAGAATGCATGCTAGCTTACAAAAGTGGGAGAGGTGAATTGGATTAATCGTGTGTTTGCGCAGTGCCGAAATCGGGTGATTCCCATCCAAGGAGCAATGAAACTTGCGCCTTCTTTGGGAATTCACGTGCTTGTGTGCACCTGACGCGTGCGCGTACTATAACTGCGCTACCGAGGGGGTTGTCTTGTAGTGCGGATTAACGCGGAAGCTACGTGCTTCCGTTCACGTACTATAATCGTGTAACCTCGGGACGAAGTCGTAGTGCGGCTTCGGCGTGTTCCCGTACCTCAGGCCAACGTCCAAGGCAGACCCAATTGTAGTGATTGGGACGCACGGTTGGTTCAAGATTATCTTCCTAATCAAAAAGGGTTCAAGGTGAACCCTTGCTCAAAGTGATGTCAAAAGCGGCATCATGAGCGGTTGCAAGCAATGTTGTTGCAGTAAGGCGATTCAATCCTCGAGGAGGATCGTTCCTTGGCCTTGAAGTGGGCCAAGAAGAGTGCACTGGGTGGAGCTTGAGAGGCTCCACCCTTCGCCAAGACTTGGAGGAAGTCGGCCAAACTAGTTAGTGGAGAGTAGAGTCAAGTGGGGGGTTTGGTTCTTTGCCATGGGACGCCATCGTACAGAAACAAACTCCTTGATGTGGGACGCCACAACTTGGATGTTAGTTTCTACAAAATGGACAAGTCCATGAGGACATCGACTCTCTATTGGTGGGGGTGTGTGTCGCGACCCTTTGCCTTGAGGGCAGGGGGTCGGGACACGAGAGGGGCTGCCCCTGTGGTGGGGGCAGTGACAACAATAGGTACGGGGGCTAAAGCACCCTTGGGGTTTGCTATTCTATCAGCTATCAGCCATCAGTGTGACGTGGATGCGCAAATGGCGGCCACATGACAATATAATATTTTTTCTCGGGCTGCCCGTAATTGTTTGCTTGGATTTGTGAGAAACAATAATGAAAAATGACACGGGATTGTACTGACATGCCACCTTTGGCTGCCGAAGGTGGAGGCTGAGGTAAAAACGAAATTAATGGATGTCGAAATAAAAATAAAAATAAAATAAAACCAACTTTGTACTGACATGCACCTTTGGCTGCCGAAGGTGGAGGCTAAGCGGGAGAACATAAAGATAAAAACGAAATAAATGGATGTTGGGGAACCAAAAAAACAAAAAAAAAAAAAAAAAAAAAAACCAACATGAGATATGGACTTCTAACGTGGAAGAAATCTGTATGTTTTTTTTAGCCGTTTTAATCTCTAGTTTGGATTATCGTATGCTACGGAAATGTCCAATGATGCTGGTGAAAAATATATATATTTGTTGGACCTAAGTTGAACGAAGGTAGCTCTTCTGTCCTTGTATAAGGTACTTTTCGCTTTTTGGAATGTGATATTTTATTCAATTTCAGACCCTAAAATTTATTTTTTTCCGGGCAGGTTCGTTGGACAGATTGAAATGTTCTTGTTCACCTTCGTTGACCTTCGTCACTGATGGAATTGCGTTGGTAACTAACGATGCAAGCCTGTTGGTGACCAAAAACTAGTGAGTAAGCGTGCGAGCCAGAAAACGACCAAGGTGTGGGGAGCTGTTCCGGACTGCTAACAACCAAAGGGAATTTCCACTAGGCCCAAATTGAGAGAAGGTCTTGTGGAGGAGCAAAGGGGGACCGTTATATCTCGGTGAATAGCCGAAGCTCCGAGTTGGCCCGGCGGCCAGTTTGGGAGTTAGGCGCGTGCATCAAAGCGAGTAACTATGACTTGAAGGGGAGCTTACCGAAGTGAGGTGCGCGACATGAATGAATACCTATGCTTCCCTGTGGAATGATAGCTACAAGAATCTATGGTGGTTTTGGAGTGATTTTGACATGTTACTGCCAATGTGGCAACATGAAAGAATCGAAAAACAGATAACAAAGACGAGGAGAAGCACTGGAATGAATACCTATGATTCCCTGTGGAATAATAGCTACAAGAAACCTGCATGGGTAGATGGTCAACTGGAAGCCGCCGCAGCAGCGGCACAATTGATAAAATCAGGTACTGCTAATAAAGGCATTCTTCAACACATTTCACCCTGTTTTTCCCTCTTATCAGAATCGGCCCTAAATTTCCATGCAATTGACCATAGGAAACTAGTGTGATAAGTTGAGTTGGGTGTTTCCTCGAAAAAATCTAGGCTGTCATTGTCAGCTGCTAGCAGCAAGGCAAGGATGTATGCATGATTTGTGCATGGATAGTTGAAGGAGCAGGGGATAGAGTGTGGGTCCAGATTCAGGCACTGCTAATGAAGGCGCCTTCTTCAACACATTTCACCCTGTGTTTCCCTCTTAACATAATCGGCCCTAAATTTCCATGTTGAATTCTGCAAGTTAGCTGGTTGAGTGAATCTAGTTTGGAGTGACCTTGACATGATACTGCCAATGTGACAACAGGAAAGTATCCAAAAACAGGTAACAGAGACGAGGAGAAGCTGTGGAATTAATACTTTTCTGACCCCAGTCAATGTCGTAAAGGCGAATGCCTGTCAGATTACCAGATGTCATTCTGATACTACCCTGGACCTATGAGAAAATGATGGGGGAAGGGGTGAAGCCCGACCACATCACGTTTGTGTGCGTCTGCGGTGCGTGTGCAAGCCTAGCAGCCCTGGAGAAGGGCAAAGAGGTGCATGGTTGCATCGCCAAAGCTGGAATTGTACCAGATGTGATTTTGAACAATACCCTCGTGGACACGTATGCCAAATGTGGCCGAACAATTGTTGTATGGGATGCTAACCAATTCTAGACTGTCATTGTCAGCTGCTAGCAGCAAGGCAAGGATGTATGCATGATTTGTGCGGAGGCATGGATAGCTGAAGGAACAGGGATAGAGTGTGGGTCCAGATTCATCCAAGAGGGCCGGATTTCAAGCTCCAGATTACCTATGATTCCTTGTGGAAGGATTTCTGTTGTTGAATGCCACCGCAACATATTTACTGATGTTAGCCTCTAGCTCCCAAATGGGTCATGGCAGCAGGGTCAGAAAATGAATATTGCCGACCACACAGCCGACATTGACAATGTCCTTTTCGTGTCTGCATCTGTTTATTGTTCTAAGGTAGACTCTCGCCCTCAGTTTAGATTTCACTCTAGTGCTGACTGTAGCTAGGCCCTTCAAATCATCCTTAAGGTGCTCAGCCATGTTGCAAACTGAATAGATGTTTCTTGCTGTAGCGGCTTGGCTGTTAGCCCCATGGATATAACAGAAATGAAGGCCAAATGATAGCGTAAGAAGAGATAGAATGTGTTAATTACACAAAGGGACAAAAACCTTTGCAGAAGTAAGAATCCACCCCGCATATAGGTGATGTTTTTTGTGCCCAGGTTCCGTGCATTGCAGTAGTGGAGAATATGTGCTTTGATGGGAAGCTACTACCTTTTGGCTAGGGCTCGGGTTCCAAGGAATGTGCATCACTGAATCACATACTCAGTGTGAGTCAAAACAGATCTTACCAACAAATGCACAAGAATGTGGGCTATGCATTGCACCTTCATGTAAAACATGCTATCTTGCAGCCTTAATGTTTTCACATGCACCGCCATCCTCCAATGGCTTAAGTGTGGCATTAATATACCTTTTAATAAGACTTGAACATTCACAATCCAAAATTGCACTGCACCTTCATGTAAACACATGCTATCTTGCAGCCTTAATGTTTTCACATGCACCCCCATCCTCCAATGGCTTTAGTATGGCATTAATATACCTTTTAATAAGACTTGAACATTCACAATCCAAAATTGCATCATGTATTGGAACACAATGTAGTCCATCTTTTCATAAGACTTAATAGACCCCATCATCTTTTCATAGTGCCATGGGGTTGACCCATCCCCTTTTTGTACCAATTGAACGTAATTCTCAGAATTCGTCGCTAGTAGTGCGGAGCAACGGGAAGCCCTAGTTTGTTTGATTTTATTGATGTATAATCATAGTGTATTATTAATAGATCCATTTCATTTTCTTTTCTTTTTGGAAAGGGGAGGTAACTATATTTTAACTTTCCAAAATATAACCAACAGTCAGTAGCTCAGTTGGTTAAGTGCATTGAGTGCCATCCAGTTGATTCTGGGGTCAAATCTTGCTACTTCACGGGTGTGGTATTCTCTTCTCCCCCTTCCCGGGGCAGTGTCCCACTTGTTCGCGCCATGAGGTTATTTTCTCCTCTCACTATTAAGAGGCCTGATTTGTGAGCTGTCGCTCCCAGGTGTTTCCCTTAAAAATAAAATAAAATAAAATAAATATAGACAAAAGACAAAAATTCAATACGGTACTTATAGTTTATAAGTAACGCCTATAAGTCTATAAGTCTAAACACTGAATAATATAGAATTTATTCATTTCATTTTCAATATGAATTTGTTTGATTTTATTGATGTATAATCATAATGTATTAATAGATCCATTTTCTTTTCTTTTCTTTTTGGAAAGGGGAGGTAACTATATTTTAACTTTCCAAAATATAGACAAAAGACAAAAATTCAGTATTAGTCGGTATTTATAGTTTATAAGTAACGTCTATAAGTCTATAAGTCTAAACATTGAATAATATAGAATTTTTGTCTCTTGTCTTCTTTTTTTCTTTTCTTTTTTAATAAAGGAAACCTGGGAGCGACGTCCCACAATTCAGGCCCTTGAGGAGGGGGAAACCTCGTTCATTTATAGGCCATGGAGACCTACGAGACGATCAACGCCCAGACATACCGTCACGAACAATCCCACACATGGGGCAGGGCAGCGGGTTTGAACGTTTGAACCCCCAACACATTGTGCACCAGGCCTCTGAATTTTGTGTGGCCTTGTCGTAATTAGGCTGCACGGTGCAGAGGGGACAGGGACCTGACAGCGGCCCCACTACATTAAAACGATCCCTATTGCCCTGTTTATCTTATATATGAAAAAAACGTCAATGTGTTGCAAAGGTGGCGGTTCTAGCTTGGTGGTATGTCGATGGTGATGTAGCGATATAGGTCTCGGGTTCTAATCTCCGAACGCGGTTCCGGTGGCTGGTGCTGATTATAACTATCTCCGTGGAGGTAGTTTGTAACTACTCTCATGCAGGTAGTTCAGCTTGGTTTTGCAACTACCATCATGTAGAAAACCCTAAAATTACCTGCATGGAGGTAATTGTAAATTTCATATGCCAAAAAAATTCTAAGTCCTCAACGCATGAAGATAGTTTGATCCTATGTTAACGAGATGGTGGGCCCCATCACCTGACCAGCCTCATTACGACGAGGCCACACATAATTCTGAGATACCAGCCGATGTGCCTATATTTTGGAAAGTTAAAATGTAGATCTAGGAAGATAATGGGAATAATGCAAGAACTTAATGCACACGTGCAACCTCTGACAACGATGGTACGCCGGTTTCTGGCATGTCAAATCTTCCCCACCCTCTCTTGAGACTGACATGGAACTGAAGGAGTGTAAACTCCATCAGGGTTATACGATGAGGTGTGTAACTTTACTTGGGGTTACACGACGAGGTGTGTAACTCCACTTGGGGTTACATGGAATGGAGTGTAACTCCACTCAATGTAACTCACCCTTGGTCTCGAAATTTGACTAAGTCCAAAATGGACTAATGAGAGTTACATGGGCCAAGGTTACAGAGGGTTACACCAATTAGAAAACTAAAACCAGGTTATACTACAAGAGCCTCCCATCAAGAATCAAACCCGGATATTCACCACCTGCAATGCTATCACCTTACCATCACGCTACCCACCACAACATGAAACCCTCTAGGATTCTTACGTATTCAATAGGGGAACCGAGGGGGTGGGGAGGATTTGACAGGGGCCCAACAAGGGCCGGAGGAGCCCAAGCTGCCAGAATCCTTCGAAAGTACCATCAGATTTTACGCGTGCATTAAGTTCTTACATTATTCCTATTGTCTCATAATTAAATATCAATAAAATCAATCAAATTCATATTGAAAATGAAATGAGTATCAACACCGTCAAAAGAATTATTACTGGAAAAAGGCAAAACAATGCATAAAATGAAGAATCCTAGGAATAATGTAAGCGTGTGATCTCTGACAAATCAGTAGGCCAGTTTCCAGCATATTGAACCTTTCCCACCCTCTCTTGAAAGTGACATGGAACTCATTGGAGTATAATTTCAGTCCAGGTGACAGTAGGTACAAAGAGAGGGAGTGTAAACTCGAGTTGGGGTCACTACACCATTTGGGGGGGTTAGCGACGCCCCTGGCTTCGCTAATCGCAATTATCCGGCCCCGCATAAATCGCAAAAGATGCGTCGCTGTGGGGCCGTCACAGATTTTTGGACTTAATGCGACGCCAGGGGGGTCGCAGATCCAACCCCCCTGAAAATTCCCACTTGCGACGCCCTGGGCGTCACAAAATGACTGCGACGCTTCGGGCGTCGCTAAAGCCACACAAGGGCAAAAAAAAAAAACAAAAAAACGTCGCTTTTAAAATGCGACGCCCTGGGGGTCGCTGTCCCCAGGGCGTCGCTTTTGAGGTTTTTTTGAATTTTGTATTTTGAAAAATGACGGGATCCACACAGTTCAAAAAAAGGCAGGATTGCGCATGGTTTAAAAAATGGCAGGGCACACACTTGCCACATAGTGTCAAACCTAACCCCTCAACATGATTTAGTAAGTAGCCGACACATATCGAATTCCTAATTCATTCAACGTATTGTTAGACAAATTTGAACTCAAGACCTCTAGATTATACACATAGTAAGACACTTCACAGTAACCCACATATCGGTTACCGAACTTATATACAAACTCATGATTTAATTGTACATAAGGTAGTTCATGCGAGCGTTGCTTGTCGCGACGTCAAAGCGATATTCCTAGCGTCGTTCAAATGTAAGCGACGCCAGAGGCGTCGGTTTTCCTACACCCTCTACTGCAGGAAAAACCAAAAAATGATCAAGTCATTTGTAGCGACGCCTGAGGAAAACATCCGTTCTCAGAAAGTCCTCACTAGTAGCACGGATCAATGCATAGTCGATAGGGCACAAGTCCAATTCGTAAGTAGTCGTGGATGACAACCAAGTTATAGTGCCCCAGTGGTAGTGGTAGTGGGCACATATCACTTCGAAAATAGTTGTGGATTCAATCCACCAATTGATGTTTCAAATGTGTCCACCTTCCTGCATGAAGGTACTAGCAAAGCCTGACACCATAATTTATGCTTCTTTAAGGAGGCGTCATATATTATTATGGTCTTGGATTAAAAGCCACATTGGCTTATATTAGATGTCGCCCATTATATTAGCCATTATAATATGGGGTCACTAGATCAACTAATGTGTGGGTACCAGTGTTGGGCGGTTATTTGATTTTTTTCATAACCGGCGGTTCCGCTAGCTTCAAAAAATTTAAAACTATTAATCTGCGGTTGCGGTTATTAAATTTTTTATGGCTAGATATAACCTGCCGGTTACGGTTACTTGCAAAAACGTCAAATAACATGTGGTTTTCATCAAATAACCGAGGGTATTGGGCGGTTCTTTAGAGGTTTTAGCTCGGTTATTTGAATGCGTGACCTCCGCCGGTTCCTAACTGGACTGGTTACTTCATTTTTTCACCTCCGCCAGTCATATACACATATAACCGGATAGGTAACCGCCGGGTATTAGATAGAAATTTAAATAACCGCCCAACATTGGTGGGTACCTTGGGATTTAGAGTCATTGCAAGGGAAGTTTTGGCCAATCGCATTAGTAGGTGGCCACCAGTCACCTTCTAAATGGAAGGCAATAGCCTGAAGTAACATACCTGTAGTTGACCTAAGACGGAAGACATTTATTGTTGACATTTTATGCACCTGTTCATTACGTTTTTCATACGGTTTCGTAGGTACCTTGTTGTTAGTTAGGACAGATAGGTAGATCGATCAAAGGGGGTTGTTTCTCCCTGCACTCTCAGTGTATATATACTTTACATGAAGTTGCTACAACATCGATTTCAAGACTGCTCTTGTATAGTTTACTGTTTGTGTCTACATGGTATCAGAGCAAGGCTGCCCAGACTCGTGAGCTTGAGCTCTGAGAATATTGCATGTTCACCATTTGAGAAAGTTGTCAGTGAGCTTAGCTCCTGGAATATTGTACGTTGTCATTTAGAGAGTGTCATTTGGAGAGCGGGTTCAACTCATCCATTGTAGTTTCTGGAGGGCCTGATGATACTCCAACACTAAATCTACAGTTCCCCATAGTGCAGATTGAGCATACATGCCTGTAATTATACTCACAGGACGAAGGTTGGGAGCATGGAACCTCAAATTGGAGGTCAGAAATCGATCACAACAAGAGAGAAGGATGCTTACGATCGAGGCTCGTGGTCAGCTTGTAGATAAGGGCAAGAGTGACACCGAAGCCAACCACGAAAGGCCAGTTCCTCCGCGCCTCAGATAATGCCACCTCCAACACCGGCCTCCCTACCACTGGCGTGGGAGCCATGGCCGCTTCTTCTCTCACCACAACTGAACCCTTGCAAACACACAATACTCTCTGCCATGGCGATGGCGATCCTCTCAAACCCTCTCCTCCCTTCTTGCACCTTCGCAAACCTTCCTTTATTTCTCCTGCTTAACCCCTAAAGGACTAACCCCAAATTTTGGGTCCACCCCCAAAAAATTGACCCGTCCCCTCTTCTCACAAAGTTCACCACATTTCTTCTGTCTTTTCTTGTTGCTTGCTATTCAATTCTTCCACTGTAGTTTTTCTGATCACGAAGGTCACAACCTTCCTTCTATTTTTTTTTTTTCTTGTTTCTTGTTTCTTTGGTGGGATCATTTTATTTTGTTCCTGTCACATTTCTTCGTTATGACGAGTCAAGACGTCAAGACCCAGTTTCTGAGATCAACAAATTAAGTGGGCCACTGAACTATTCCACTTGGAAGTTCAAGATCAAGAACATCCTCCTTCGAGAGGATATTTGAGATATTGTTGCTCATCTCACCCCTATCAGGATCATTGATCCAAACAATGTTCAACAGGTTGAGGAACTTCGAAAGCTGAGAGTCAAGGCTCTCACGACTCTAAATCTGTCTGTGAAAGACCACATCATGCCTTCCATTGCTGCTTTCAATGACCCCAAAGAAAGCTGGAGGTTTCTTGCTGATCTCTACATGGTTCCAAACAACGCCACCAGATTAATGCTGAAGGATAAACTCACCACGATCAAGTTGGGAAACTGTACTAATGTGGTTGAGTATCTGCAGAAAATTCAAGAAATACAGTTCGAGCTTGCAGGTATTGGAGAAGCTATGGATGAGCGAGACTTAGTCAAGAGAGTACTCAACACCCTTCCCGACAGCTTTGGAGGGGTACTGCAGACCTTCAATGGAAACATGCAACTTCCAACATTTGCCGAGGTCTCCGCAAGACTGATGCAAGAAGAAGGATGATTGGCATTTCGGGCCAAGAACATGAGTAACAGTGAGAGTGCAGAAGCCCTAATGGTGAGAATGCGAAACCCATCGACGTATCACCATCCAAATTACCAGGGACGGCGTTTCCTCCACACCGAATGTGGTGGTTTCCAATCTCAACATAGTGAGGATCATGCACGAGGTGGATTTCGACCTAGAGTCATAGGTCCTTATAATTTTTGTGGAGAGCTTGGCCACCTGATGAGAAGTTGCCTTGAACTCGCACGCGAAATGGCCAAGAGGGCACGTGAGCGTCGTGACAGTCACCGACCTCCACAAGCCAACGTCATGGAAGAAGGAGGAGCTCCCTTCATTGATAATGAGAAAACATCATTGGATCTTTTTGAATGTGGCATTAATGCTCTGGAGTTAGAATCTAAATGGTTTCTTGATTCAGGTGCTACCAAGCACGTAGGCAAAGAAAAAGATGCCTTGGCAGACTTAGAATTCTGCGAGCACCCATCTTATGTTAAATCTGCCGGAGGAGAAAGTCTTGCCATTGAGGGCAAAGGGTCTGTCAACATTTCCACTGCCACAGGCAAAATAAAAGTTGACGAAGTTCTTTATATCCCTGATTGCACAAAGAATCTACTGTCCGTTGGGAGACTGACAGACACAGGCATAAGCCTAGTCTTTGATAGCAAGAAGTGTTTGCTCATTCAAAAGCCTTCTTACAACATCATTGGCCAAGGAATCCGAGATCCCAAGAATGGACTTTACAAGATTAAAGGGACAGATTCTGCCTCCATATCGACACCCTTGGTTTGCTCGATCGAAGGGATGTCTAACCCGTCATGGTTGTGGCACCGAAGACTAGGGCATCTCCATCCACAAAGTGTGCACTTTCTTTCCACCCGAGGCTTGGCAACAGGGATTCCTCTAATCCGTTTGCAGGCACCAGTCTGCCAGGGATGCATGGAGGGCAAGCAACATCGAGAGCGTGCACCCAAGACTGCAACTCACATAGCAACACAGATCTTGGAGCTGGTGCACTCAGACTTATGCGGTCCACATTCCACTTCACACGGTGGAGCTCATTTTTTCATCACGTTCATTGATGACTTCAACAGAAAAGGGTGGGTGTACTTCCTAACACACAAATCACAAGCATTTACGTTCTTCAAGAAGTTCAAGGCACTCGTAGAAAATGCCACTGGAAAGAAAATTCAATGCTTGAGAAGTGATAGAGGAGGGGAGTATCTCTTTGATGAATTTCAATCATATCTTGACCAAGCTGGAATCAAGAGACAACTCACCCAGTCCTACACATCACACCAAAATGGGATTGCTGAACATTGATGGAAAAAGCTCGAGCCATGGTCTATGAGACCGAGATCCCAAGGCATCTCTAGGCGGAGGCGCTTAGCACGGCCAACCTGCTTACGAACCTCTCACCAACGAGAGCCAATCAGGGCACTACACCAGATGAGAGATTCTCTGGCCAAAAACCAGATTTGAGCAAATTGAGGATTTTTGGAAGCGTTGCTTATGTGCACATTGCAGATGAAAAACGGAGGAAGCTTGACTCGAAATCTTTACGCTGCGTCTTTGTAGGCTACGATGCAGAAACCAAGGGTTTACGATGCTACCATCCATCATCGAGGAAATCCTTATCAACAAGGATGTACGCCTGGATGAAGATGTATTCTTTTACTCAAGAAAAAAACCATCAGACCTTCATGATGCTGAGGGTGATCCTCCTCGTGATGAAACCCAGGTTGATGCTGCCCAAGACGTGCCACATGAAGTCTCGAGGATCAAACATCGAAGCACACATGCAGTTCTAATTTGGTTGGTGGACTATCAAGTTTTGTATCGCACGTTACAAGTAAGAATTCTATCTATCGACTTGCTGAATACGATCCACCTGTTGGCTCGAGTTTGCATGACGATCATACAGTTGTGACCTCAACGTCACCGCCAATTCAGCATCCGAGCCTCCAATGGATCATCCCCCTGTAGACTCCAACCTACCTCTACATGCACCATCATCCTATACAGGTGACCCTGTCCATTCTCCTCCGTGCATCACATATTCAAGAGCACCATCCACTAGACTTTTAGTTTTCAACGTTGAAATTGAACATGATTTCCTTGATGAGCTAGTCAATTTTTCTGATGCGGCTTCTAACCCTGGATGGGTTCGTGCTATGGAAGAGGAGATGACTTCCATCTCTCAGAACCAGACCTGGTCCCTCACAGATTTACCTCCAGGGAAACGACCTATTCATTCCAAGTGGGTTTACAAAGTGAAAGCTGGTTTTGATGGTCAACCTATCAAACTTAAGGCAAGGCTAGTAGCAAAAGGATATGAACAACAAGCAGGTATTGATTATGATGAGACATTTGCCCCGGTTGCAAAATGGAGTACAATTCGCAGCATGGTGGCTCTTGCAGCTAGCAATGATTGGGATGTTCTTCATATGTATATCAAGACCACATTCCTCAATGGGGACTTGAAGGAGGATGTGTACATCATCCAACCTCAAGGATGTGAAGTCGCCGGCTGTGAACACAAGGTCTGTAAACTCCACAAGGCTTTATGGCCTGAAGCAGGCATCCTGCGCATGGTATGAGAAAATTGATACTTTCCTGCATGAACAAGGTATGACAAATTGCCAATCTGATCCAAATTTATACTACATATTTGAAGACGGGAAAATCTTGATCATGGTCATTTACGTAGATGATCTCTTCATCACTAGGAATCATTCTTTGAAGATCAAGTGGCTACGTGACCAACTATCCAAGAGATTTGCCATATCCCTACTAGGTCACCTCAATTTATACCTAGGAGTGGAGTTTTTGCATCGACCTTACGGCATCATAATGTCTTACAAAAGGTTCATTTTTAATTGCCTTGATGATTTAGGTCTTGCAGAATGTTATCCTTCACCCGTTCCTCTCTCAGAAGGGACTAAGCTTTCCCTCGACATGTCTGCACCCCTTGTGGATCCCACTGAATATCGGTGCATGGTATGGAAACTCTTACACATTACCCATATTCGTCCAGATATATCCTACGCTGTGGGACTTGTTTCACGCTATATGCAGGCTCCCCAACGTCCCCATTCTGATGCTGCCAAGCACATCTCCCGCTATCTAAAAGGGACTCAGAATCTGGCCATCTGTTATCGAAGGGGGGAAGCGCCCAATTCTTGTGGCTTTGTCGATACTGACTATGCTGGAGATTTGGATGGTCGCAAATCCACCACCGGGTACATTTTCACCCTTGGAAATGGACCCATATCATGGAGCAGCAAGAAACAAGGATGTGTGGCAAGGTCCTCAACAAAAGCTGAATACATGGCTTTGTCTGAGGCGGCATGCGAAGCTATTTGGCTATGAAGATCATTCAACGAGATTAAGGTACGAGATGATGCACCCATGCTCATCAATTGTGATAACCAGAGTTCCATCAAGATGGCCCTCAACTCAATGTTCCACAATCGAACGAAACATATTGACGTTGCCCATCATTTCATTCGAGAGACTCAAAAAGATGGGAAAACTGAGCTTGCATACATTCCAACAAAGGAACAGATGGCAGACATCTTGACAAAACCCTTGGGTCGCATTCAGTTTACAAAACTCAGGGAAAAGTTAAGTATGGTGGATTTGTCAGTGGCACCTAATAGTCCTGGAACGTATCTGAATTCTTTGGGCTGACAAGCTGCCAATTCAACAGCGTCGAATTCCTTTTATGTCTGGACATTGCATTCTAGTGGTGTGCCACAGTCACAAAGTCCCTCCGGGATTATACTGACTTGGCACATGCAACCTAAAGGAGTCACGGCAGTTGGACCTTTCAGCCATGGCCAGATTTTGATCTTCAACTACTTGATTAGGAAGACCAGGAAGTGGAGACACAGGGGGGTATGTGATTCCTTCAGGATGCAATGATGTCAGGTACAAGGGGGGGTGTTGACATTTTATGCACATGTTCATTACGTTTTTCATACGTTTTCGTAGGTACCTTGTAGTTAGTTAGGACAGGTAGGTAGATCGATCAAAGGGGGTTGTTTCTCCCTGCACTCTCAGTGTATATATACTTTACATGAAGCTGCTACAACATCGATTTCAAGACTGCTCTTGTATAGTTACTGTTTGTGTCTACATTTATATGCATATATAGTGGACTTTTTGGAAACTGTATCAGGAAACTGACTCAGGGTCTCAATCACACAGTCCAAATTGATACACCCATTGAACAATAGATGGACGTCATCGTCCTACAATGTGCCTTGAAGTTGGCGATTTTCGGGATGAAAACATCATATATGGGACGATCTTCCCAAGTTTATGGAAGAAAATCACTTTTCTCATTGTCGCATTCGCTTCCTGTATATTTCAAAAGAAATCTTTAGAGAAACCCTTATTTCAGAGTGATAAAGATGGAAGCTAGCTGCAAGACACTAACTACCTCATGACCAGTTTCTTCTTGCAATTTAATTTAAATTTGTACAAGAAAATTGTCATGTATTAATCATGAATGATGCAACAACAACAAATCGATGATTATGATCGTGACTAGTGATCAAAGGCCCAGCTTCAATATTTTGAAAATGACCACTACGAGTAGTTTAGTTTGATGTCAATAGATGAACATTAAAATTTGAAATAGAACATAACACTATATTACAATGTTATAAGACCCTTGTCTTTGGTTGGTAAAATTATCTAAGAAGACAACCATTTGTCTATCTTACAATAACCTGCATAATTTGAGATTACTTTGTGAAGGTGTCCATCATGTTTAGATATATGCTCAAATCATACTAACTATATCACATTGTAATTGGTATATTATTTGCAAGCTGGAAAGGAATATCTACCTTCATCAAATTGCATGTAAGTCTGATTTCACATTGGTGAGTGGGAGGTTTTCCCAACATTGGGACAATGTAATTGTGGCAGCTTTGCATTCCCTTTCAGTTTACACATAATCCACTGTGGTAAATGTGGCACTCATGAAGCTAACTTAAAAATAAACAAACTTTGGATTTGTTTGTGTGTTGTTTGCACAATCAAAAGGTTCAAAGAAGCTGGACCTATGTGATGATTGATTATTAATGGTTTGGATATACAGGTGGCACGTGTCCCCACCTCTCAATTGTGACCATCCTTGCAAGAACGTCGATAGCTATCAATATCACAACATGTGTCAAACCTACACTGTTAACAATCCAAAAATGCGGATAAATTTTCAAAGCAGAAAGAGTCTTTGCAACTTCAACCTCAATGACAATCGAAGGCCAATCTTGCACCTGATTCCGGTTCCTTGAAACCAAGGCCATGTCAACTTCTTTCTGGCCCATTGCAGCATTGCTGCATCGAACAACCCCCATGGGACAAAGTGCTCGTAAATCACCACAATGATTCTGTACCTTCTCTCTTAGAAGGTCAGAGATCAAATTGTCAACCCACCTGTGAGCCTAGCCCACCATTAGCTTCACAATTAGCAATTTCGTTGTAGAGTCATAAAAGATGCGAACTGATGGTAAGTCGCGACAAGACCTATCAATCATTACCAATACATCCTCACATACGTTATAAAATGTCAAGTAATTTGTAGCCATTGTTATTGTCTGAGCAGCCAGCCTCTCATAACGCTGCAAACATATATTCTTCCACCTCTACACACTAATGAACTGAATTGGCGAATCCACTAGTATCATGTAGGCCTCCAAAATATTGACGTCCCCATCAGCTAAAGCCATTCTCCCCTGCTCCAAACAAATGTTGTCATCAGAGCCAGAATTAAACAAATCAGAACATACAAAGCCAAATGCAAATTACCACTACATACATGTAAAGCTTCACGACACACCTGAGCAATAGCCGATAGGAGTGATGATAGGACCACATCGGCTCTCTTCGCAAGATTGCACGTTGAATTCCCTGCTACGTCCAATTCCCTCCACAAGTGTGGACCACCTTCAAGAGGCACACAAATGATGCTGAAAGTGTTCGAAGTGTTTCGAATGTGGAGAGACCAAAACCCAGATTATATTTGGAGAAGAAAAGAAGAACATGAATAAATTTTATGGCTGCTGATCTTATGAAAAAAAAATTAAGGTGTTCAGTTTTGTACCTCTTTTTGTCAATTCTAAAACTATATACTGCTCGCCATGTGGTTATTCAAATGAAAAAATTTATATCATTAACTATTGGTTGGTGAGATGTAGTTATAGAATGAAAGGGTGGGAGTGAGTCATGTCTATGCATTCACTATTTGAACAATGACAATGGAGGCATTTCAGCCAGACAAGACTAGATTGACAAATCTATGTAAATATGTACATGCTGAATTTTTATTTTTATTTTTTATTTTGTTGATGTTGAAAAGGATTGTAATCAAGTTCAACAATATTCAAGCTCCGAGTATCTTTTTTTAATCTTCACTCAAAAGATTCTTCCTTTACAATTTTTCACTCTGTTTGTGCAATGATTTTTTCTTAAAGATACAAGCAAGAATATTAATCTAAAAGCTCCTCCATTATAATCCAGCACTAAGAGATTCCATGCAACAATTATATGTATGAAAATAAAATGGGTTGATGGATTGTACTTCATGTGGATGTTTTTTTCTTCAGAAGCAATAGAAAATAAAAAAAATATGTGTCTTTTCAGCTGTCCAAGTGTGACACGTTTTGATGCATGATCTTGAATATTTGTCTACCTTCTTGAACCTTTCATTTGGCCCACGATCATCCACCTATTTCTTCTATATCAAACCCTCTACAACAATCGTTGTAATTGAGCAGCTCTGTTTAATCTCAGGGAGCCAATCTTTTCTCCCCTTTTCCTTTTTCCTCCTTTATCTCTTACAATAGTTTTGTTTTCTCCTTCTCATCCTTCTACCTCTCTTTTTTGGTCCTCATCAATTTCTTTTTTGGTTCTTCACCTCTCCTTTTAGACTCTTCATTTGGCTGCAAATGAATTTTTATTTGATCAAGAGTTTTTTTAAAAATTATTATTACCTATTTTTATCTTATTCCTAATGACCTTCTCATATCAATAGTACGTTCTATGCACGACATCGGTTTGGATTGGACAACTGTAAATGTGTAGATACATAGTATAAACCTTAGATCAAAAAGATAGAAAACATTTGTAAACAAATCAATTGTATTAAATCTCATAGGATACTATTTGAAAATGACTTACTTCTCATAAGGTAGAAAACTATTACTTATATCTCTATTTCCATAGAGACATCGGAACTACTCATGTATATTTAAATTTGAGTACCTTCATCATTTTTGTTCGTCATCTTTTTATCACTCAGTATTATAAGAGATATGTTTTTTCCCACTTGCATCTTGCTAAACCAAATGTTTTGTCTCTTTGTCTACTTTAATAAGATCTGAGTCAAAAAATAAAATCTAAGAAAATAGCTTGTCAATGGACCTTTCATCATCAAAGATTTGAATGTCTCTACAACATCAAGAACATATCATTTGACTTATTGTCTTTGATTCGCTACAAAGCACCAAGTTCGCGAACATAGTTTTCAATTTTTATTAGGACTGTTTTAGAATCTGCAAGAGATTCAATGTGAAAAATCATTGGAAAAAAACATAGCAAGTATATCAATGAAAACCAGAAAACCATTAATGAAGAAAATTTTAACTAGAACATACTTCTATGCTAGCCTCTACACGTGGTCTCACAACTCACCCATTCCAACCCTGGTGGCCTCCCTCCCCATTTGCTGTTCCAATCCTCTCCCTTTTTTCGACCTTCAGGTTTAGCCCCTACCAAAATTTGGGACCCTTATTGATTTGTTAGTAGTGTAAATTGTTGGTCGTACTGCCAAATGATCAATTGTGTGGGTTTGAGAAGCGACGTGAACTTGCGATGGTGGCCACTGTCATTCTGCACTTGCTTTTTTCTTTCAATATTTTATTTTTATTCATTTTGTATATTCTGTGTTGTCATACTATTTGTTTTGAGAAAAACAATGACAAGGCCATTATTATTATTACTATAACATTGAATCTGGATGTCAACAAATTTCTTGTGCATATATCAGCTTATATGTGATACCAAGTAGCTCATATATATATGAGCTGTAGAATACATTGGAAATTTGTCGGTTAACACTCAACATCCAACAGTAATAATAATAATGGTCTTGTCACGGTCTTTCTCAAATCAGAATAATACGTCTACACAAAAGTTTGCAAACTTGGTTAATTGCTTTAGAGTACATGTGACTTCTATGTTGTCTGAATCTTCTTTGCACGTTCCTTCTATTGCAGCTGAATATGATGCATGGCCATTGTGAACTCGGTGCACAATTTATGTGAACTCTAATTTGCCTATATTGTGGTTCATATGCTTTCTAATGAAAGCACTAGTGTCATCTTGATTATTTGTAGCCTATGGTGGGCCCTCCTTCTAGTTCTAGAGCTTTCTAAGTAGGATGAGGTGGTGGCCCCCTTCTAGATTGCTCCACCACCGCCTTGAGACACTATATAAAGAGGGTGAGGGCTACCTTTTAGAGGGTTCCTTTCGCCTTCACCTTAACTTTGGTGGGCTATGCAAACAGAGCTCCATTAAAAAAAGT
Source organism: Takakia lepidozioides (assembly GCA_030704615.1). Classification (NCBI taxonomy): domain Eukaryota; kingdom Viridiplantae; phylum Streptophyta; class Takakiopsida; order Takakiales; family Takakiaceae; genus Takakia; species Takakia lepidozioides. The sequence goes on from CM060732.1 coordinate 53,985,854, forward strand.
AAATTTGGAACTTGAAGCATCTTCAAATGAATAGAAATATCATTAAGAGGGGGCAATGCGTGATCTATTTCACATTTCTTGATGGTTGTTTCCACTTTGTCCAACGCTAAAAATGATGTCACGCCCATGCCATCCCCGAAAGGCGCAAGGTGAGGTAGCTTTCAATTTTAGTACCCACTAGGGTAGCATGTGCCGTTGGCCCAATTGTCCAATGTCATCTAAGCCTAAGTGCAATCCCCTATATCGAGCCTAAGACAACCAAGTTGTAGCCCAGTGGCAATTGGCACATACCACCTCGGAATTGGTTGTGGGTTCAATCCACCCTTGGTGTCACAAAGGTGTCCACCTTCCTAGCGGAAGGCACTAGCCCTTTGGGGTGAAGTGACTCCATAAGTTACGCTTCCTTCTGGAGGCGTCTATATATATATGATTTATCGAGCCTAAGTGTGACCTCTAGGGTAGCATGTGCCGTTGGCCCAAGTGTTGAAAGTCATCTTAGTCTAATCATTTTTTTTTCCACAGAGCCTACGACCAGATTTAAACTAGAGACCTTTCCCTTGATATCTCTCCTGTCGAGGCTCCAACCATTGTCCCAGTAATGCCCACTAAGTCCAAGGTGCAATCCCCTATGTATCCAAATGCATCTCATATGTCGAGGCCCATGTGCAATCCCCTATGTATCCAAAGACCTTGTAGTTTGGGAGATCTAGGGTAGCCTGTGTCATTGGCCCGTGTGTGAAAAATTGAAATCTAAGCCAAGTGCAATCTCCTATGTATCCAAGGGCTTCTCCCATGTAGAGGCCCAAGTGCGACCTCAAGTGTCCAATGTCACATAAGTCTAAGTGCAATCTCCTATGTATCCAAGCGCTTCTCGCATGTAGAGGCCCAAGTGCAACCTCAAGTGTCCAATGTCACGTAAGTCCAAGTGCAATACCAAAAGTCCACTTTGTTATTTTTGCAATCTCCCCTGTCGAGGCTTCATATATTGATCTATCCACTTTGCTATTTTTTGCGGATTTCCAGCGACCAAAAGTACTTGAAATTCCAAATTCCCACGTGAAGGACCAATCATTGCTCCAAGAAAACCCACTTTGCTATTTTCCGGGAATTTCCAGCGACCAAAAGTACTTAAAATTCCACATCTCCCTCACCGCCGGTCCAAAAATCATGAGACCAAGTCGGTGCACCCTCTTCATGGAGGGCTTTCCAACGGTACCAAGCACCAAGGCTGGGCCCGCGGTTTGGGACATCTCAACGTAACGTAACAAAATAAAACAAATGTCTCGATTCATATATTCATACCACCTCGGAAGGGGAAGTGACACCATAAGTTACGCTCCTTTCGGGAGGCGTCATATATATATATATATTATACCACCTAGGTTGTGGGTTCAAACCAGTGTTGTGCAGGTCCGGATTTTGAAGGCGGTTAGGATCCAGGTTACCCGGACCCGTGCCATCACAAAAAACCCGGACCTTGACCCGGGTTCATTTTATATAAATGAACCCGGACCCGGACCCGCCTGCTGAGTCTAGAACCCGCTACCCACGGGCCAATGTAGCGGGTCAGTGTCTGGGTCTTAATTTGAGATGGGGCATGCAGGGTCCACCTTAGATCTGGTAGGTTATGTCATATGTGGAGGGGACGAGCAGCGATAGGCCACTGCAGCAGCCAGCCGCACGTTGTGGCACAGTGGTAATGCCCGCATACCACCTCAAAAGCGGTTGTGGGTTCAATCCGCGGAGTGGTGTCACAAAGTTGTGCCCTTTGGGACCATAATTTACACTTCCCAAAAGGAGACGTCATATATTGTTATTAGGCCAGATCCCACACATCCATGCTATAGTGATATACCCTTGAGGCATATTACTATTCTTAACATGTTTAAAGAATTGATATTGAAAAATAAAAAATGGAACTCAAACTTCTATTTTAATTCTTATTCATGGTATACATATTCATATTCATGATATATTTTGAAGGAATGTCTCTTAAAATAAAATTCATTATTAGGATTTAAAGTTTTTTCCAGCCAAAAATAATTTTATCTCTAATTAATCTTGTTTTTCTAATTTATTTAATCAATAAATTAGGACCCAGATCCGAACCCGTGAACCCACTAATATTTCCCAACAACTACCCGGACCCTAACCCGAGTCCGTGTTGACAAACCCGGACCCGAAACCGGACCCGGATTTTCCAAATTTCAAAAACCCGGATCCGGACCCGGACTTGGCTCTGAAAAAAACCCGCACCCGGACCCAGCTATGTCCCCTTCTCCAATTACCAGTTATTCAGGTCCAAAGACTCCAAGTGGCATAGTCCGGCCTACTTTATGAAAAGGTAGGGCCAACAAAGCCCAAGGCCAACAAACAATGACATGGCTGTGGAGTAATGGGGATCCGACCTTCGATATGGGCAAAATACATCCAAGGATTGGACCTAGGCCACTGTTGCCGCCTTGGATATCCCCTCATGCTGCCATGCAATGGTTCATAGTTCATACCCAATCCACCCTTTGAGTGCAACTAACTAGGGTCAATGCATGGGCAACCCAGATCCAATATACATATATATGAAAGGGAAATACCCGGGAGCGACCGCTCACATATCAGACCCCTTCAGACCCCTTAATTATGTAAGTGAGAGGAGAAAATAACCTCTTTCATAGAGCACAAGGGTGTAGGGACACCGCCCTAGGGAAGGGGGAGAAGATTATTCCACACCTGACAAGTAGCAGGATTTGAACCCAGAATCACTTGGGTGGTACTCAGTGCTCTATCCAACTGTACCGACTGGTGGTATATACCAGTGTTGGCCGGGTACCATGTTTTGTTTTGAGCCCTCTCCCGGTCCCGGTTATGGCATACTCTTGGAAAAAAATGGATGGCCGGGGCAGGGTATACCAATAGGTTTGAAAAACATGTCGGTTACAGGTTCTCAATAAACACATAGATTTTTTTTTGTCCGGTTCTCAATCTACCGGTTATGCCATCTTAAAAAATGTTGGTTCCATGGTACCGGTTATGGGATTCATCCACTTTTATTTATTTTTACTTTTTCTAGCATTTTTGTGTATGTGTGTAAAACTATGCTAAGCCACTAGAGTATTGGTTGTGGGTCCCGGGTTGAAAGTTCAAACGTTCAACCCTGTCATCTATCTCTATGCCCTTCTAATACACTAAGCTTACAACTTACAACTATTGTCTTAGCCAAATGCCAAATGCCCAACTAATTAATTTCCTACTTGGACATTCTCATTAATGTTGTGCACCTAATATCCCCAACATTGTAATTTCATAACTACCATCATTAATCCTTACACTTGTATTATCTAGAACCGCCTCTACGCCATCCACATTTGCTCCGGATCTTGCTCCGGGTATAACACCCTTATAATCACCATGCCGGTTCTCTAGTCGGTTAGGAAGCTCGATTTTTTTTCGGGTTCCCTTCCATAGCCGGTTCCTGTGGGGGCTGCACTTTCCGGTTAACCGGCAAATAACCATCGGATATGCATGTCAATATGCCATACCCGGCCAACATTGGTATATACATATAATTGGTAGAGAATAGAGAACAAGGGATGAAGGCCCTGTAATTTTGACCCAAAATTTGGTAGCATTTTGCTTCAAGAACCATGTCTGCCATAGCAAATTAACCACCACCAGCCCATAGCTGTGAGTGTCACCTTGGTCATTCTGGGTTCAAATCTTGCTACCTTGTCAGATGTGGTATGATCTTCTCCCTTGAGCCTTGTGTGCCTGGCGAGTTTTTTTTTTTTTTTTGTTTTGTTAAGGGAAACACCTGGGAGCGACAGCTCACAAATCAGGCCCCTTGATAGAGAGGAGAAAGTAACCTCTCAGTAACCTGGCCGTAAGGCTTTCAGATGCGACACCGCGCAGGGGAGGGGGAGCAAAGCTTACCACACCCGTCAAGTAGCAGGATTTGACCCCAGGGTCATCCAGATGGCACTCAGTGCACTTTACCAACTGAGCTACTGACTGTTGGAGGTAAATTTATTATGAAAGAGGTTGTATTCTTCTCCAGGTCATTTTCATTTTCTCCTCTCACTTAAAAAAGAGAAAAAAGGTATGGCTACTGGCTACTGGCTGGAAGGTGGACCCCAAGGGTTACAACGTTACAACTTGGTTGTCTAATAGACACCATAATTTATGCTTCCTTGGGGACGCATCATACTTTTTGTTTGGTCGCTAGGGATTATTTGTATGAAATAATTCCAACTGTACCAAGAGCTGCCACTCAACATACTTGAGAAAAAAAAATGAGCTGTCGCTCCCAGGTGTTTCCCTTTTGAAAAAATAAAAAATAAAAAATAAAAATAAAAATATGAGAATCGCTGACCTCAGCAACATCATAAATAATATGTATAGGGTTTTAATTTTTTTCCCTTCAATAATATTCAATAAAACTAACAAGGGCCTCATCCCCTTTCACCTTTAAACAAAAAAATAAAAAATAAAAATAAAAATGTGAATAGTATATACGTATATCCTCTGATAGAATAAAGAGGGATATAAAACAATTAGTAAATATGGGTTGGAAAGAGCGGGATGCAGTGTGAATGGAATATCGGATCTTGGAGGATATGCTTCCGGGCGAGAAAGTACTAGCTGTCTGTACTTTACACTAGACGTTCAACAGACTTTACTTTACTATACTTTACTTGTACTGTACTTACCATCTGTTTACTGTTTGCTATTTACCTACTAGCTCTGAGGTCCTGGGCCGATGGTCATCGAGTCCTCGTCAATATTATTTGCACTTGATTAAATTCAGTTTATTTTAAGTAACAAATCCAGAGCCCAACTTACATTTCTGAGTCAAAAGCTGAATATAGCGGTGATTTATTTCAGTAGATAACTCTCAGATTCAACCATATATGTCATTCATTTATACTTGCATAAATGTATTTTTATCTACAATCACTATCTAGTAGCTATTTAATCTAATATTTGATCCTGAAAAGTTGTCTAAATAGTGTGAAGTTAGCCTGACGGTCACGCCTCCTGTTAATTAAAGAAAAATAATTAATTATTTCTATCAGATATTATACAATTTTGCTTTGTTATAATTAATTATATTGTTTGTTTTTCCAGCTTCGGAAAAGATATTTATGGATGATGTTTCGGATGGATGTAAGTAACTAGTAACCATACCATAGAGCAAAGGTGGGCACAGATAAGGGCACATGGATGGGGGCCACATGGCGCGCCCCAACTGGCTCCCAACTGTTTCTTCATGTGATCATGTGGAAAGCGTGGCGAAAAGTGAAACATGTGTTTCACAGTTCACTCATTCCAATCCTTGTATTATCCAGACCAAAAGAAAATAGCCGCGGGCGGGATATATCCCATAACGTTTGCCCCGGGTTTGAGGCTGCGAGGCTACAAAAGCCCCCAAGGAGGGGCATCATTAGTGGCGTGGTCTCCACACAAACGTGGCTCTTTATGGACTACAAATCGAGCTGCCCTGCTCTTAATGGCCCTTTATTTGTCTAATACGCTGCCCACCCTCAATAGCCGTGTTTATCTTGCACAGATTTCGCTGGTCCCCTATTTCATCCGTGCATTCATCCATGAGCATGGCGGATAATTGTGGCCAGCTACTCATCGGTTATCTGTTGGTACACTTGTCAGTGTGCCACATGTTGGCAGAGGCGCTGCCTAGCTCCAGCTTCGTAGCATATATATAAATACAAATACAAATATAAACAAGATATAAATATAAATAAATAAATATTCTGGGCAGGTGAGGAACTCGTTCAGTCTCGAGTGAAACCCGTCAAATTGTCTGACGCACTATTATTATTACAGAAAGCATCCGATGTGTACTCTGTGAGGACTGACAGTTTTCATCCATCTCTGACTAGTTGTCCCGTCTTACACCTCTCATCCGTCCCCGAACTGGACAGGGATCCAAAAGTCATCCATGAGTGCCGATCTCATCGATGGACAGGTTTAATTATGCCAGCGCGCAGAAGGTGAGGGATGTGAGTTGGGTGGGTGGCGCTGTCGGCGGCCAGCGCAGCAGCGACGTACAAATCTCAGTTTGAACGTTGAAATTAAACGAAAATAAAGATAAAAATAAATTAATACATAAATATCGGGACTCACGACTGGAAAAAAACCGTTGCAGTCCACATCCCGCTGGTTTCTCCTTATCTGCATCCCACGCTTTTTCATCCACTCACTCCCGTGGACGTAAAATATTTTTCATAGCCCCCAGCTAGGGTGGATGGAAAGTTCTTCTCATCGGTCTGAACATGTGGTCCTGGGTGGTGGATGGAAAGCGAAGTTCGTTCATTTGGATATGTGCTCCAGGCTGTGAATGAAAAGGAGGTATCATCCGTCGGGATCATACTGGGAATCGTCGCTTTTCATCCGTAACGGAAGGCAGGTAATCCGGGGTAAGATTGTTACCGAGAGAATGGGGAGGTTCGGGCCGTCAGTGCTCAGGGCGCCGATCGTCGGAGCAGAATCGGAACCTAGTAGGAGTGCCGAACCGGATCCCGAAGCTGGGAAGAGGAAGGACCTTCTCTCTCGCTGGGGCGGGTGAGGCTGATTGTGAGGGAAGAGAGAGAGGCAGAAGAGGGGAGGAGGCGGAGGGGGTTTCTATCGGTGCATCGCATCGCAGACAGAGGGGGAGAGGAGCGAGATGGCAGTGGGGACTGTTTTCGTTTTGGTCTTTGTGCCAGCGGCAGCAGTGGTTGGCATTGCTTTTGCGCTTTTCCAATGGTACATCGTGTCGAAGGTGTCGGTCGGCCATGAAAGCTCCAGCAACAACGGGTATATGCATGTAGAGGAGGATGGTGTCGGCGATATCGGGGTCGTTGCCAAATGCGCTGAGATACAGGCAGCCATTTCTGAGGGTGCGGAACAACCTGCCTCTGCTGTTATTTTTGTAGGGAATGAACTGTCTCGTTTGGTACTGACTGTTGATTTTTGAACTGTGACTTTCTGGATTAGTGCTGGTGAAGGCAATTTTTTTTTGGTCGTCGGAAAAGTTATGAATGTTGGTTAGGATGGGAGGGGGTGTGCGGTGCCATTAGATGGCGGGCTTGGAAACTGCTGGGATGTTACGTACCCACTTGTGTAGATATGGGTGATGGACTGCCTGAAGGAGAGTGGGAATACTTTGCTGCAACTCTCGGTTGCATAGGTTATATGTCCGATCGAAGTACACCGGTTAATCCAGTTTTTGACCATTCGTAGTGTGGTGTTGCAAAAATTTGAAAGTGGTTGAGAGACAAGAGAACAGGGTGCTTTACTCTGTTTTTGAAGGTCCTTCTGCAATGATATTGCGAAGTGACCTTGGAAGAGATCTTTGAACAGAGTTGTGATCGAAATGTTGAGTAGATGTGCTCAGCAATGCTTTGGAATCTGGCTAAGATTTTTGTGGATCATAGTTTGCAGCAGTGTCCGGAGTAACATGAAATTTGAGAGATGAGATGTGGCGCTGTTAGATTTATTGAGACACCTTTCGGTAAATATTGGAATATAGTGGTAGATGAGCAGCAAATCAGCGACTAATGATTATGGCTTCTAGTTATTGCATGTTTGCTGTAGTGCTGGTTGGATCTTGCGGGGAAGGCTTTGTGGATTGGAAGGTCTGCAGTAGCTGGTTTGTAGGAGGGTGTCGATGAGGGGAGATAATATACATGCTGACTGTTACGTATCAGAGTCCAGGCCTGTTTGAAGATTTTCTTGAGAGGTCGGGCTTTAGGGATATTGTGTGGGTTGTGATCACACATCGAGAGACTGGTATTTTTGTTTGTGGACTGTTTGCTACAGTCCGGATTGAAATAGATCGGTAAATTTGCTTACGATGCCTGGCAAAGCTTTTTCCGAAACCCATGTCATATGTCGGCGCCACCACTCTGATCGGCCTGATGGACAACCATTAGTCAAAGTTTCTGATCAGCATAATGGCTACGCAGCTGCTGGGCAGTATGAGCTTGTATGTCGGTTGCTACAGATCATGTGAAACCTTTATGCATTGTAGCAGAGCAATAGGAGGATTTCTGTCCTTCTTAAATCTTGTTTCTATTGTAAAAATAAGTGAATCTCCTGGGTATCAATGATGGAAGTCTTCTAGCTGATCAGTTATGAGAATCCCAAAAAGTGATTTTGAAAGGTTTTCCAAATTATGAGCTCAACTCCACAGCCCATTAAAGCATTGCATAGGTGAGAGGCTTTCAGGATATGATGGCAGAGTATAGCGTGTACCGACACCCTTATCGTTAGCTGCCTATGCTGTGGAAACTTCATTCCACTTCACAACAATGTTAGAGCAACTCTTGTCACATTCAATCAATGTCACAGTAATGGTTATGCATGGAGAAGCATTAAAACAGTGCTGGTAGCAGTGAAGGATGAAGATGCGTGAAGATTTATGATCTTGTGTAGGAACTCCAAGGTTTCAGGGTTTGTTTGATCACAAGTATACTTAGCATGCCACCTTGACTGTGCAGGCGCTGAATCATTTTTGGCGACAGAATATCAGTACCTGCTGGTGTTCATGGGCATCTTTTCTGTGATCATTTTCCTGTTCCTGGCCTCTGTCGGGGGCTTCAACTTTGATAGGCGGCCCTGTGACCATGATGAAAGTACTCTATGCCCCTCATCCCTTGCCAAGGCCTTCTTCAGCACGGTGGCTTTCATCCTGGGTGCTCTCACGTCTACGCTATCAGGGTACCTTGGGATGAAAATTGCCACTTATGCAAATGCCAGGACAACACTTGAGGCACGCAAAGGTGTTGGCAGGGCATTCATTGTTGCCTTCCGATCTGGCTCAGTGATGGGGTTCCTGCTAGCTGCCTTTGGTCTACTTGTTCTGTTCCTGACAATTGTTCTTTTCAAACTTTTCTATGGAGATGATTGGGTTGGCCTGTACGAGGCTATCACGGGATATGGTCTCGGTGGTTCGTCAGTGGCCTTGTTCGGTCGTGTTGGCGGTGGCATTTACACCAAGGCCGCAGATGTTGGTGCCGATCTTGTGGGCAAAGTGGAGCGCAACATCCCTGAGGATGACCCTAGGAATCCTGCGGTAAGCTGTGTTGATGATTTGTAGTGTGCAAGGCATTTCCGGACAGTGGGCTTCCAGATGGACTTGTTATTTTGATTATTGTTGAGGCTTCTGAGCGGAGACTAAATATCCCCGCATGATGCTGCTCACCAAGTACTCGAAACATATACTACTCTTGTTAAGTGAGTCCTGAGCTAGCTGCGAGTCTCTGTCTCATCGGCTACCTTTCGTCCCGGTGTGTGATTTCCTTTCAGGTCATTGCTGACAATGTGGGTGACAATGTTGGAGACATTGCGGGTATGGGAGCCGACTTGTTTGGTTCCTTTGCTGAGTCGACCTGTGCTGCTCTTGTGGTGTCATCTATCTCCTCGTTCGGGACAGACAAGAATTTTGTGGCCATGAGTTTTCCACTCATCATCAGTGCAGCTGGAATATTTGTGTGCCTTCTTACAACCCTGGTTGCCACAGACTTGTTCGTCATCAAGGGGGTGAAGGAAATTGAGCCGACTCTAAAGTATCAATTAGTGATCTCCACTATTCTGATGACCATTGCTATTGGGTTGGTGTCTTATTTTACATTGCCTGAGGTGTTCACGATCAGTGTTGTCGGTCACGCACCGAAGGTTGTCAAGAATTGGTAAGATTGATGGTGGTTTCTATTCTTTTGATTCATATTTCTCCTTTTCGTTGTGCTCTTGGGAGTGGGTGTCTTACCATATGTGACAGTTTGTCAAGGATGGATCTTCCTTACTGGTTTTGATTTGGTGTTTCTCTGTACAGGCACATCTTCTTCTGTGTCTGTTCTGGTCTCTGGGCTGGCCTTATCATTGGTTTCGTGACTGAGTACTTCACCAGCAATACTTACCAGTATGTGTTACTTCACCTTTTTCCCATTTGCTGAGGGTCTTTATAAGCTATGGCACTCGGATGTGCTGCTGTGGATAACTTCTAGCGTAGAGCTTGTGAATGCTTGGTCTTTTTACACGGTGATTATTTCTGCTTTTGTGAGAAGTGGAAGTCGCTGACTATCCTATTTTGAATGGATATGATGGTATAGAATGTTGATATCCTCTGCACGGTCGAGAGAAGAGCATTTGTTGGTGGTTGGAATGTGTAAGGCATTACATGGTGAGTGAAATAAAGCTTTTTAATCGTTGCCCTGCATACATCTCAGACTGTTGACTGCCGTGTTTCTTTTTTGTCAGGCCTGTCAGAGATGTGGCAGACTCTTGCCGGACAGGAGCGGCGACAAACATTATCTTTGGCCTTGCCTTGGGCTACAAATCTGTGATTGTTCCAGTGTTTGCCATTGCGGCTGCAATCTATTTGAGTTTCAGTCTTGCTGCAATGTATGGCATTGCTGTAGCTGCTCTGGGAATGCTCAGTACTTTGGCTACTGGCCTTGCCATTGATGCATATGGTCCTATAAGTGATAATGCTGGCGGTATTGCTGAGATGGCGGGCATGAGCCATGAGATACGTGAAAGGACAGATGCACTTGATGCTGCAGGAAACACAACTGCTGCCATTGGCAAGGTTTGACTCTGATACACAGCCTGGCCTTGTCTGTGGGAAAATACATAGCCATCTAATTTTATATGATGTCTTGCTGAAGCGCTTCAGCTTTGTGTCTCCCTTTCATCTGCGGTCCATCATCTTGAAGTTTGTTTGATTTAAGCACTGAGAAAATTTAGTTACTTGGTTCTCAGCTACTCTTCAGCTAGCAGAGTGGTTGTCAAGTGGGGGTCTTGTAGTATTTCAATGAACAAACAGTGTATCTTGTAAATGCGCATAGTCTTGTAGTTTTTTGGCTGTGGACACAGAATTGAAAGATGGAGCAGAACCTAAGGATGGTTAAATGTGGTAAAAGTTAAGGTTCAATGCTTCCATCTAACTTGAATATGACGTACCTTCGCAGGGATTTGCCATAGGCTCAGCTGCCCTGGTGTCTTTGGCTCTGTTTGGTGCCTATGTTAGCCGTGCTGGAATAGCCACGGTTGATGTCATCCAACCAAAGGAGTTTGTGGGGCTGATTGTGGGTGCCATGCTGCCCTACTGGTTCTCGGCTATGACGATGAAGAGTGTTGGAAAGGCTGCTTTGGCCATGGTAGAGGAAGTGCGAAGACAGTTTGCCACTATTCCTGGTTTGCTGGAAGGCACAACCAAGCCTGACTACAAGAGATGTGTGCAGATTTCTACTGATGCCTCTCTAAGGGAGATGATTCCTCCTGGTGCTCTTGTCATGCTCACACCCATCATTGTGGGCACTTTGTTTGGTGTGGAGACTCTGGCGGGAGTGTTGGCCGGTGCATTGGTCTCTGGAGTTCAGGTGACTGATCTTCTCTGGCTGATGTATGCACAGATTAATTGGTAGTTGGCTTGTGAACCTACTATTGAGTGTGTTCGTCTGTCAGGATTTTTCAAACTTTCTGTTGCTGTTAATGTCTCCAGGAATTTAAGCTTAAAGTTAGTCGATAGGTTTTAAGTAAAGTCTGCTGGTGGAAATGGGGTGCTGCAGATCGCCATCTCTGCATCCAACACTGGTGGTGCTTGGGATAATGCCAAGAAGTACATAGAGGTATGTTTCTGTGGGAAAGCCTTCTCTTTTCTCTCTCCTCCTACCTCAGATCTGTGAAATTTGTTCCTAGTCATTGTTGCCGTTCTTCTATCTTTGACAAGCATTTTATTTTCTGTCAAAGCCTAACCAGCCTTATGTATATATATGGGAAACACCTGGGAGCGACATCTCACAAATCAGGGCCCTTAATTTTAGTGAGGAAAAAATAATCTCTTTCAGAGAACTTGCCGCGAAGGCTTTCGCATTGGACACCGCCCAAGGGAACCAAGCCTTGTTGCTGCAAGACCCACTTATGTTTTGGGTTGTTCTTTTGCTAAATTCTTCTGCATATGGAGATTTTATAGTTCTGATTGGGTGTTGTTCTGGTGGCCACATCTGCCTTGGGCTGTATTGGTCAATGTTACAATGGTTCCGTATTGGAGATTGAGTTTCTCGTGTATCGGACCATCAATTGCTGGCAACTTCGGCTTTTTGAGTTGCAAGATGTGTGGGGTTGGTCTGAATTTTCGGTTGCAGGCTGGTGCATCACCACACGCACAGAGCCTGGGCCCAAAGGGTTCCGATGCCCACAAGGCAGCAGTGATTGGAGACACTGTTGGCGATCCATTGAAGGATACATCAGGACCCTCATTGAACATATTGATCAAACTCATGGCTGTGGAGTCACTAGTGTTTGCTCCATTCTTTGCTACAAAGGGTGGTTGGTTGTTCCGCTAGTATACATGCTTCAAACAGTGGGCGGGAATTGTTCATATATTTGCCATCATTGAGAGGGGAAATGGTATGTGGAAGGCATTAGTTTGGCAACTAATTTTGCATTTGAAAATTTCCTCGAGTGGAAGGGTGGGTTTGCTCTTTTGATTCATATAGCTGATAGGATACAAGCTGCTGGTCTTGGGCGCTGTATGGTGCAATACACAAAGATAGTCCCTCCTTCGGAATCACATCAATTTTTGTTTTCACTCTGCTAGTTATGAAGATGCCTTTGTGGATTGAGTGACTGCTGTTATTCCATGAGAGATCTAGAAATGGATTGCATAATGCAATTTGTATTGGGTACTAAAGCTGATATTTGTACAAGGCAATGTGATCTCGGTATTGTCCTTTCACACCAATGAATGTATGGAATGTTGTTCACTACTATTAGTCCTGCATAGCGTACCAAAACATGCCAGAAGCCACTGGCAGCAATACTTGTTGGAGGATTTTATGTTGGAGCTAAGCTGTTCTTCACCCCTCAGCTAGACAAACATATAATGGCTCCTTTAAAAAATGCAGGCAGTTCCAAGTGTGCAGCAGATAATAAGCCTTGAATGGACCAATAGGGGTTACTATTTCGAACAGCAAGTGAAAGTGAAAGTGTCATTCAGTTACACTACTCATCAGTTACATTAATTGACTGTTTACTGAGCTTTGTGTATCTGACTACTGTGGTCAAGGATGGACTGATTTAAAACGGACCTTTGTGATCTGAAGTACTAACTGCAACTGGAGAAAAAAACAAATATCCTCCTTGTTCAAAATTCATCAATCTAATCCCAAAAGTGGCCGACAAATATACGAAAGGGAGCATCTTTTTCACCACCAAATCCAATATCGAGCCTGAATCATATACCTATTCCCAATATCTCCGCTGTTTGCACTCACGTGAACCCAGGGAGGTTCAATGAGGACCGCCCTGATATATCCAGACTTGCCATCAAATCGGTCCAGGATTAATCACACTAACTAAGGACTTACCACTCTCATTGCGACTATAATAGATTACTCGTTTGATTCCTCACAGGCTCACCCGCATGTCCCCCAAATGTGAGCGAGGAGCTATGTGCAGTAAATGTCATGCAGGTCAGCCACTTTAATACCTCATATCTTTACAGTGCATATATTGCCATGTCATGAACCTAAATCGGATCAACAGGTGTGACGTTTCTAAGTTCACGTTTGAGCTATTTAACAAACATTTATATATGTCATATGCTAAATGGTAACCATTATAGATTCGTTTACCTTCAATGCATTAGCTCTTTGGAAACTTGCGGCCTTGTAGTAGCCTCGCTTCCTTGTGGTGGCCTCGCTTTGTACTCCTTATGGCCTCAAGGTTTTTTTTCCCTCGTTTATTAACTTGATTAAAAGGGCCTCCGTCCCCTTTCCTTAAGAAGAATTAAAAAAAAAAAAAAAAACGGCTTCAAAGTTCATGGTTCCACTTCAACACCCAATTGTGGAAATTGGACTCAATTGGGTCAGGAATTTCAATAAGACTCATGATCCTGTTTAATTTTTGTTTAGTTACTTTAAACAGGCGTGGGACAGAGGCCCTAGGAGAACTTTATTGGCTCCTCCCTCAAGAGGAGACCAGGTGCTGATGAGAGCGAAGATCTTGATGTACCTACACCAGATAATACCTGCACTAGATAATAACTGCACCAGAAAACACCTATACTAAACAACACCCAAATTTAGATCTACCTACAATAGATAATATCTACACCAAAAATTTATAACAGATAACACTTGCACCAGAAAACACCTACGCTAAAAGAAACACCCAAGTTTAAAATACCTACACCGAAATTTGTACCAGATAATACCTGCACTAGAAAACACCTATGTTAAAAAATACCCAAATTTAAAACTATCTACACCAGATAATACTTACACCGAAATTTTGAAGATGTCCCTCGTTAATGATTTTGGGGAAACATTGGTTTCGTGAAAAAGAAAATTAGTGGAACAAAAATTATAATATAGAGATTTTAGAATAGTTTGTTATTTACTGATTGGCATTGACTTGACGGTACAGAGCATTAATCTTGGGTGGTAAGCGATTAGTGCAACAGAGCTGCTACATATGCACTTTTCAAAAATATTGGAGCAACTCATAGTGGTGACGTGCGGTCAAACTTCCTTGCACCATTTTTGCTCCTGTTCTGGATGATGACAAATGTGCCGCTTTGCAACGATTGCATAATGCCCACATAACCCATGGACGACAGACATAGCTACCCAGATAATTACCTCTTTGTATTTTCAAAGTACTCTTCTCTTTACATTTATTTGAAAGTACATTTTCTTCTCATCTGTAACACTTTTGCTGATTTTCTTATAGGGATTTTCTACGATACAGACTTCAGTTTTCAGTTATACAAACTTCACATTTCAGTTTTACAGACTTCAGTTTCAGTTTTCAGTTTTCAGTTTTCAGCAAGATTTTCAGCCAGTCATTTAGTCATTGATAGAAACATATAATTTACCATTCCATTAATGTGGATATAGATATAGACTTAATATTACAGTCTCAGAATTTGCAACTTGTACATAATTACCATTATATTGTCGGAGACTGTTTAATTGATTCGGTTGCTTATTTGTTGCATTCTGAAATATAATGCAAGGATCTACATCGTCAAAGCATGCAACATTTTCTACAAATTTTACAATCACCTGGTGATGAAGTGGCCGAAATGCTTCAAATCCACTTTTTCTTTGGAAACCCTCTCTGAGCTACATGGTGTTCATACAATCAAAGAATTTGTTCAAAAAATGTCCAATAGTGTTGTTTGTGGAGGTTTGGAAGTTGATAATCGTGCAATTTTTTGTTTAACAAATTATTTACAAAGACCAATTGGTTATGGTCTCTAGTAAATAAAATAGTAATGTTTTATGTGGGTGATCAATTTGTTGCGCGTACCCCTCTCCAACTACTTTATGGTGATAGACATGCTACCAAGAGTGGGCACTTTGAACCGATTGTTTTTAAAACAACTCATTGTACTCCATTCTTCTTCGGAAGCCCTCTCTAACCTATATATATAGCTTTCAAACTACCAACCCTGTTGTTAAATATCATCATTCAACAATATAACATGTATTGATTTGCAAACTTCGGATTTTTAGTTTACTTACTACAGTCTCAGTTTTCAGTTTTCATTTTTAGTTTACTTACTAAATGTCTTCCATTTTAGGTCTTTCATTTTTAGGTTTTTCATTTAGGTCATCTTTATTCGGTTTTGCAGAAATTAATGGTCCAAAACAAAAGTCATTAGTTCTAGGTCTTTCATTTTCGGTCTTTCATTTTTAGGTTTTTCATGTAGGTCATATTTATTCAGTTTTGCACAAATTAATCGTCCAAAACAAATGTCTTCCATTTTAGGTCTTTCTTTTTTGGGTTTTTCATTTCGGTATCTTTATTTGATTGTGCAACAATTAATGATCCAAAACAAAAGTCATTCGTTTTAGGTCTTTCATTTTTAAGTTTCTCATTTACGTCATATTTATTCGGTTTTGCACAAATTAATCGCCCAAAACAAAAGTCTTTCTTTTTTAGGTCTTTCATTTACGTCATTCATTTAGGTTATTTATTCGGTTTTGCAGAAATGCAAAAGTCTTTCATTTTTAGGTTTTTCATTTAGGTCATGTTTATTCGGTTTTACAGAAGTTAATGGCCTTCAGTTCTATTTTCCATTGACTTCCATTATATTCAGCACTAGCATTTAGGTTTTGTAATAGGGTGGCGCCATTACGTGACTAGCCGCTTGTTTGGGATTACTTTGGGGAGAAAAGTTAAAACCCCGATTACACCATAAGGCACACACACCATGGCGAGTGAAAGGACAAACAAACCTCTGGGAAGGAGAGAAGAACAATATGTGTCAAAACACCCAGAAAGAACTAACCTCTCCCTCAAGGAAGAGGGAGAGCAGATGAACCCAGACATGAACTCCCTGAATTGTCATAATTTTGTTTTCATATTTTGCAAAAGGTTGCAAAACATTTTCATCTTACAAAACAGTTTTTTTTTTTTTTTTTTTTTTTTTTTTTTTTTTTTTTTTTCAATTTTTCAAAATAACAGGAGTGGCTACTGAGTTTCGCAGGAAATAGCCATATTTTCTGTTCATCCACTAAAATTTGGACAGAATCATCCTCCTCTATACTTTCATCCAAGTATATCATCCATATTAGGCGAATTCATCCAAGATTTATATGTTTTTTGGAGAAGTTTGGCGATTTCATCCATGAGAAAATAGGGAATTTACGACAGAATATTCGATTTTAAGTTTTGAGGTCGAAAAAGTGCGAAATTTCGCCAGAAATAAAAACACTGTTACAAAATGGTTATAAGATTCCAATTCTTACGGAGAAAAATCATGAAATTTGAGGCGGAGGTAAGGGATACAGTTAGGAACATGATTGAACAGTCAAGTTGTGTAGATCTTAGCAGTGTTTTAGTAATGGATAAAAAGCAGGGGTGCAGATTTTGCAGTCAAGGGGAGAATAAAGATAGAAGGATGCCAGACCACTTCTAGACTTAAGTGCAACAACGAGTTGCACATAACAATAAAAGATTTAATAGTTTATCTTAATATTTTAATCATTTGTTTAGTTATTTTTAGTATTCTTCTTTTTAGTCATAACCTAAACTTATTAGAATCATTAAAAATTATATTACTGTACGAATTAAATCAACACATATTTACTATTAGAAATAATAAAATATTGTTCAAAATTTAACTTTTATACAACCAATCACTTGTAACTACACCATGCTCTTAAACAAGTATGTTATATATATATATATATATTCAAAGATCTATCACACAACATTCAGTCTCACTTTCATTTTCTAAACATCTAAAGATTGGACATGTAACAATCTGATTCTAAGTATTTCAATCTTTTTTTTTTCCTACTGTAATTAATTAAGAGAATCGGACTATAGGCAACATTGTCAAAAACTGCGGAAGATGTACAGGTATGTTTGAAGAGGCTAAGCGAGATCATGAGAGACTTGAAAACTCTAAAAGAAAAGAATATTTCCTAAGTGAAATAGAAAAAATATAAACTACTATAATAAATGTATCAACTTTGGTCATTATATTTATGAATCACATATACTATTTATTGGTATTTATCGACAAAATTGGTAGGTTGTCATCATTTATTATAATGAATAATAAAATACAAAACTTTATTTTCGATAAATGTTCATACATCCATTTGTAATATCCTTTTTTGAAATAAATCTTTACGTGTTAGTACCTATGTTAAAAATAGAAAAATAATAAGATATTATTTATAATTGCCCTTAGGACTTAGGATTGCCCTAAGGAGTACTAATGGGAGGAAAAAATGAAAATATGTAAATTATTATTTATAATTGCCCTGAGGACTGCTTAGGGTGGCCCTAAGCAGTCCTAAGAGGGGGGAAATGAAAAAATATGTATTATTATTTATAATTACCCTTAGGACTTCTTAGGACAGTCCTAAAGAGTCATAGGAAAAAAATGGAAAGACATAAATATTTGCCCTTAAGGCCCGTTTAGGCAGCCTAAGGGGTTATAAAAGGGGGAGTATGGAAACATATAAATTATTATCTATAATTGCCCTTAGGACTCCTTAGGGCGGCCCTAAGGAGTCCTAAAAGGGGGAAAATAGAAATATATAAATTATAGGAACATAAACATATATACATTATTATTTATAAATACCCTTAGGACTTCTTAGGATAGTCCTTAGGAGTCCTAAGAGGAGACAAATGGAAAGACATAAATAATTGCCCTTAAGAGCCATTTAGGTAACCTAAGGAGTTATAAGAGGGGGAAAATAGAACATATAATTATTATCTATAATTGCCCTTAGGACTCCTAGGACTGCCCTAAGGAGTCCTAAAAGGGGAAAATGGAAATATATAAATTATTATTTTAATTGCCCTTAGGACTCCTTAGGGCGGTCCTAAGGAGTCCTAAAAGAGGGAAAAATGAAAACATATAAATTATTATTTATAATTATGCTTAGGGCTTCTTAGGACAGTCTAAGGAGTCCTAAGAGAAGAAAATGGAAAGACATAAATATTGCCCTTAAGACCCGTTTAGGCAGCCTAAAGGGTTATAAGAGGGGAAAAATAAAAATTATTATTTATAATTGCCCTCAGTACTCCTCAGGAAAGCCCTAAGGAGACCGAAGAGAGGGGAAAATAAAAACATATAAATTATTATTTATAGTTAGCCTTAGGGCTTCATAGGACAGTCCTAAAGAGTCCTAAGATGAGAAAAATGGAAAGACCTAAATAATTGCCCTTAAGACCCGTTTAGGCAACCTAAGAGGTTATAAGGGGGGGAAAATAAGAACATATAAATTATTATCTATAATTGCCCTTAGGACTCCTTAGGGCCACCCTAAGGACCCTAAGGAGTCCTAAGAAGGGGGAAATTAAAAGATATAAATTATTATTTATAATTGCCCTTAGGACTCCTGAGGACGGTCCTAAGAGAGGGAAAATAAAAATATATAAATTCATTTATAATTGCCCTTAGGACTCCTTTGGGCCGCCCTAAAGAGTCCTAAGAAGGGGGGAAATAAAAACATATTTAATTACCCTTATGACTTCTTAAGACAGTCCTAAGAGGAGAAAAATGGAAAGACATAAATAATCGTCCTTGAAACCCGTTTCAGAAGTCTAAGGGGTTATAAGAGGGAGAAAATATAAACATATAAATTATTATCTATAATTGCCCTTATGACTCCTTAGGGCCGTCTTAAGGAGTCCTAAGAAGGGGAAAATTGAAAGATGTAAATTATTATTTTTAATTACCCTTAGGACTCCTTAGGGCGCCCTAAAGAGTCCACAGAGTGGAAAAATAGAATGATATAAATTAGAATAGCCTCCTAAGAGGGGGAAAATGAAAAGATATATTCTGTTATTTATAATTGCCATTAGGACTCCTTAGGGCGGCCCTAAGGAGTCCAAAAGGGGGGGGGGGGGAAATAAAAAAACTATACTAAATATATCAATCATGTACTATTTATTTGTAGGTGACACCATTTATTACAATTAAAACAAAATTTTGTCTTCGATAAACGTTCATACAACTATTTGTAATGCACCGACATCCATTTTTAAATAAACTTTCATGAGTTAGTACCTATTCAAAAAGTGTGTGGGAAAAGGTTAATAAATATCAACTTTTCATTATCTTTTCATCCAATTATTTTATTTTTCATTCATTCTTTTTAGATTGTATCTCATTTTTTCCCCTATAAGTATAGAAAACGAGGATCATTTTCTTCTCTTTCTTCTGCAAGTAGTTTGTAGACAATAAAACTGTCTCTCAGCTTTCTATCGCTACAGTTTTTTGGATATCCTCGATAGTACTTGAGAGAGTCTCATGCCTAGAACACTCTGCGCGGAAACAAAAAGAAATTTTTGTCTTGATGACAAATTTCTCTGGAGTCTTCACTTCCATTGCAATCAGGCAAATCAAGCTAATAATCAATCTCACGCCTGTAGACCCTAGTCTCAAAAAACTTTGGATTGAGACGGGGTTGGGAATACAGTCAGATTGGTCGCGGGAGGGAGGTCGTCCAGGGAAATCCGCATCACAAGGGGTGTGGCGCAGGGAAACGCAATCAGCCCACTAACCTTTGCTTTGGTCAAGGACATGGTCTCCAAGTGGATCGAACTCGAATGCATAGGTTACCGGGTCGGGAGAGGACCGCGTAGCTTGAAATTCCCGTCCAAGCACCCAACTCTGTCTGGGTTGACTCCCAGCTGCATGGTGGATTTCACCATGAGATTCTCGGCTAGCTCGTAGTGGGCTGCATTTGCAATGAGTTTGGAGAGAATCTTGAAGATCACCGGGAGCATTGTGATGGGACGCCAATTCCCTGGGTCTGAAGCGTCTTTACCCGGTTTAGGAATAAAAGTGATCAGACCAATTTTTCAACCAGAGCCTCCACCGAAATGGATGGTTTGTCAGTGTCTTGTGGCTCAATGGTCCATTTATGTTATTTGTGGACTGATTCCAAGAAGCGAGTATTGTGCATACGCTCGTTTTCAAGTTCGATCCGTCCCTGAGGTGTGCGCCTGGGCGGGGCGCGGCCTATCCCTCTCATCGACATACGGGGCCAATACTTCACCTCACCAAATACATTGTTGGCCTCGCTATTAAGGCCAAATCTCAAGAGAAAATCCAAATTTTCCATCTTATCAAACGTGCTAGTCTCTTCTCACCAGGATGTCCGCCATTTTTTCTATGCGTTTGAGAAGTGAGATGCTCCTAGAGCTGAAAGTTTTTTCTTGCAGATTGCTCGGGGCTCTTTGTAATGGAACTGGTTTGAAAATTCAACTCCTCAATGGCTAAATTTCCGGACATAACCCTGCTCCAGACAGCAATAGTTTGAAAGAAAACTGAAGGGGGCGGTTGGACAGTGCTCGGATCTGAGGCGTACCTGACAACTCTGCCTCCTTTTCTAGCAGAAAGAGTGCCATCCCATCTTGGCTTACCCCTTGTGGCACTCCTCCCCCTTGAAGCGCCTCTTCCCCGTGTTTCCATTCTGCAAGGTCTCTGGCTGAATTGGAAATGAAGACGGGAAAATCTTGCCATGGACATTTTGGAACTCGAACATTTTGAAGAACCACTTCACTAGGGGCTGTCGAGCACATGCTTTCAAGATTTTATAAGTCATTTGGTCATATCCCGGTCCCCGATTCCCATCTCCTTGTGAAATGACTTTTGAGAGCTCTTTGGCATGTGTCTCATAATCTTTCCTATCGGAATCTTTCCCATCCACAAATGACATGGGGACTGCTTGGTTCAGGGTCGGTTCCGGGTTCCACATCTTCCTCAGGAAATCGTTACCTTTAGGGAATTCTGAGACATCCCCCTCCTCCAGGATCTCTCCCTGGAAGCTCGGTTCTCACTTTTACCTTCGTGTTTGTGTTTCTTCTTTGTTTCTGTTGCTTGTTTATGTTTCTCCGTCCTTTCGGTTCTTTGACAATGTTTTTTAGTTCTTTTTATTAGTTTTATTTGTCTTTGTTCTTCACTTTTGGTTCTCTGTTTATGTTTCTTTCTAATCTCTATTTTTTGTCTTTCTGAGTGAGTTTTTTGATAGAATAGAACTTTCTCTTCTTTTTTCTCTTTCATTCTGTTGTCTTTTTTTTCTTTGAAAACTCTATAAGTATCCAGAACGAGGATCATTTCCTTCACTTTCTTTTGCAAGCAAGCTTTTTGTATATAATAGAATAGTCTCTGAATTCTGCTCCTTTGCCATCGTTTGTGTTTCTTCTTTGCTTCTGTTGTTTGTTATGTTTCTTTGTTCTTTCGGTTCTGTGGCAAATAGAATTGTCTCTTAGTTCTTCTTAGTAGCCTTCATTTGTTTTTTTCTTTCACTTTCTATTCTTTGTTTATGTTTCTTCCTGATCTCTGTTCTTTGTATTTCTGTGTGAGTTGTTCAGCGGAATATAACTGTTTATTCGTTCTTTCTGTTTCGTTTTGTTTTCTTTCTTCCTTGTTTGTGTTTCTTTCTTTGCTTTTGTTGTTTGTTTATGTTGCTTTGTTTTTTTGGTTCTGTGGCTAAATGAACTGTCTCCTAGTTCTAGTTTTGAGTAGATTTCATTTGTTTTTTTCCTTCGCT
Source organism: Takakia lepidozioides (assembly GCA_030704615.1). Taxonomy (NCBI): domain Eukaryota; kingdom Viridiplantae; phylum Streptophyta; class Takakiopsida; order Takakiales; family Takakiaceae; genus Takakia; species Takakia lepidozioides. The sequence continues at coordinate 54,007,891 of CM060732.1, forward strand.
TTCTGTTCTATGTTTATGTTTCTTTCCGATCTCTATTCTTTGTATTTCTATGTGAATTGTATAGCAAAATAGAACTTTCCATTCTTTTTCTCTCTTCGTTCTTTCTCATTCGTTTTGTTTCTTTCCTCTTCGTTTGTCTTTCTTCTTTGGTTCTGTTGTTTGTTTATGTTTCTTTGTTCTTTTGGTTCTGTGGCAAAATAGAAATGTCTCCTAGTTCTTACGAGTAGCATTCATTTGTTTTTTTCTTTCACTTTGTGTCTTTGTTTATGTTTTCTTTTTTAACTCCGTTCTTTGTATTTCTGTGTGAGTTGCTCAGCGAAATAGAACTTTCCCTTCTTTCATTCTCTTTATTTTTTCTCTTCGTTCTTCCTCTTTCGTTTCGTTTCGTTTTTAAAAAAAAAAAATTCTCCCTCTAACATATTTGACACACTACCAAAAACACTATCTTATATTTCCAAAAAATCATCAAAATTCATTACACTCTGATTATGCCACTTAAATGTAACATCATAATCTATAGTGTATACGATATTCAAGCATGATATCAATATAGTATGTACAACTTAGATATTATAAATATAGTCAGAATTATATATATAGTATAGATAAGTATACGAAAAACGAATATTTATATTATATTAAATATATAAATATAAATTTAAATGTATTTTAAAATCTAGCTATAATCTAACGACGTCGCTACATAAATCAACTATCATTCTATCCATCAACCAGTCAATTATCATTCCATCTATTATCATAAATCAATCATTATCAGTTATAATCATGTGTTATTTTTACTTACTACATAATTATTTATTCATATCACTTTATATCTTATCATTACATTTTCATATTTCAAATTTAAAATCTTAAATATTTTTATTATTTATATAAATGAACATACTAAAATATTTATTTAAAAGACTCAATATTATAATAAATTTATTTATTTAGACATAATGATGTATATTATGTATTATAAAAATAAAAATATTATCAATTTATATCATGCTTTTAATGTCAGATTCATCATTCTAATTTAAATCTAATAAATCAAGGTATCTATCATATTACATCTCAAAAACTTCAAATATACTGTTTATATTAATTAATTAAATTTATATTTAATATTAACGAATAATATTTAAATATTATATATAATAATATAAATATGTTTTAAACATTTTAAATATAAATAAATATATAATGTAGAATATTATATTATATCATGTTTTCAACCTCAGACTTCATCATTTCAATAAATTCAAAATCCATTCAATCAAATTATTTATCATATTATATTTGAAAATCTCCAATTTTTTTAACCTTTATGGTTAATCTTTAAGGCCTTTGGGCCATAATTTTGTATGCTATAATGGATAGTTATAAGGGTTCGAATCCCTATACAAAAATAATTTTTGAAAACCAGGGCTGAAAGCAGTCCAATCTGATATAGGAGTTCATATTCGTATATTGTATAATGTGTGTATATCCATATTTATACATCAAATATGACATGTATAATATTGATCGTAATCAGATATACCAATTCAATCAGCAATAAAAAATCGTTAGAGTGATTCTAAGAAACTCTTAGAGTGAATGTGTTGTTTTTTTAATCACTCTAAAAAATCCTTAGAGCGGCTCAGAGCGGCTCTAAGGGATCCTTAGAGAGATTGCAAAAAGCAATATAGTTTATTCTGTTTTCTTGCTCTAAGTAATGCTTGGATCAAATGTGAATAGCCATTTAGTTTTTTTTTGTTTTCCCGCTCTAATAAATCCTTAGAGCGGCTCTGAAGGATCCTTAGAGCAAATACATATAGCAATTTAGCTTTTTTATGTTTCCCTGCTGTAGAAAATTCTAGAGCAGCTCTAAGGGATCCTTAAAGCGAATGTAAATAGCAATTTATATATATATTTTTAAATTTTCTTACTCTAAGTAATACTTAGATCGAATGTAAATAGCAAATTAGTTGTTTCTGTTTTTCCACTCTAAAAAACCCCTAGAGCGGCTCTAAAGGATTCTTAGAGCGAATATAAATAGCAATTTAGCTATTTCTGTTTTCCCGCTGTATGAAATCCTTAGAGCGGCTCTAAGGGATCCTTAGAAGGAACGTAAATAGCAATTTAGCTTGTTCTATTTTCCCAATCTAACAAATCTTTACATTGGCTCTAAGGATATTAAGCGATTGTTAGAATAAAAGTAAAAAAATATGTTAAGGTTTATCTTCTTCGTCATGGTTGACCGATTTGTTTTCCCGCTCTATGAAATCCTTAGAGCGGCTTAGAACGTTATAAGGGATCCTTACAACGAACGTAAATAGCAATTTAGTTTTTTTAATTTTTCCAATTTAAGAGATCCTTACATTGGCTCTAAGGGATCATTGGAATAAATGTAAAAAATATGTTAGGGTTTTTCTTCTTGGTCATGGTTGCTATCCTTTGAGATTTAACTCTTCTTCCCCTGCAATAATTCAACTATTAACAATATAGCTATTTGGCTAAAAATAATTAGATGTTTTGGCTAAAATATATTAGGGTTTAGCCAGAACTTGTCGACGTGAACAAAAACTTGGCACTAGCTGGCATCCTAAAAAGCTCTAACTTAGGCCTTTAGGGGTTAACCCTTAGTAAGTTAAGCTCCCAGTGGTCGCCACAAACAAATGAGCTACAGTTTGGAGGGGAGAACACTCACCATGATCTATGGCTCTGTCTTGAGCTAACAAAATTGTCATCAGGAGCTCTGAGACTAGAGCTGTTGCTGCGTGTTCAGCCGCTACTATTCATGACAACTTGCAAGATGGTGCCGACAAAACATTCTTCTCTCACCTTCTATACCCTGTGAATGGGATTCATTCACAAGTGCGAATACGCTCACCAGCAAAGAGTTTCGGTTAAATGGATCCTACAATACAACAGGTGCATGAAGTTTTTGATTGCATTCGATCCGAGGAATACAGGACGGTCCAAGTTTTGCCGGATCATCCTAGGTCAAGTACACATTCCAGGCCTGATCTCTGTACATAGGTGAATGTCATGGCAGATTAGAATGCAGATGATCAACACCTTCTTTATAGAGGACTTGAAAGTCTAGACCTTGATCATGGGTTTTACTTTTTGAGATGAATGGATATGAGATATGGGCAGCCGCTGGGGAGATGTTTGCTCTCTCAACCATTTTCTTTTTGGCCACCGTAGCCACCGCCCATGCACCATCTCCATCTCTGCAGCTTGCCCTGCTGTCCTGAATCAAGAAAAACACGAAGAAAACGGGACCTTCATACACCGCACTCCCCTTTGCATTTGTCAAACCGCATTGCGTTCAGGGTTGGTCCAGAAAGTGTCAAGCCGGAGGAGGACGTTGACGGACAGGGGGATGAGCAAGGCGGCTACCTGCAGATGGAGGGAAATGAATGGCCACGGCCACCAGTGGTCACATTCAGCAAGGAAATTGCTAACACAGTCCACTTCATTGGCCGGGTGGGCCGTGACATGGAGATCCAGTACCTGGATAATGGAAAGGTGTTGGCGAAATGCAGCCTTGCTGTGCCAAAGCCTGTTTCTAAGACAGATGCCCGGAGCTGGTAAGTGATTTCGTTCTACCGAAGAGGGATAAATAGACATGGAGGCATGGGCTACAGGCGTCCAGTTTCCTGCAGTGAATGGGGGAGAAGGTACTTGGATGATTGTCTGGGGGCAGATCGACGAGGTTGATTCTAAGTAGCGTCAGCCATAGGGATTGTCATGAATCGTCTAACTTCAATTGTGTGCGTAGTGCTGTTCTAGTTTTGGAGGCACAGGTGGCAGGAATTTTCGCTTTCATTTTAATACTGTGAACTCCCATTGTCTCCTTGTCAGAACAGTAGACATTACCGTTACTTCGCTAGGTACAGACTGACATTCTGAGGTTGGGATGGCAGGTTGGAGTTGGAGATCTGGGATACTCTGGCAGAGAGTGCAGGGCATTATGTGAGAAAAGGGGATCGGATTTATGTTACAGGCCGTCTGGTTGTGGACGTGTATGGCATAAAGGGTAATCCTCTAAAAAGTGCCAAGGTCAGTGTTGCTTTGGCTGTCCCACTTCTATCTGAATTGAGTGGTTGTACAGGGTGGGGCCTCATATGGAATTTAGCATTGAGTTCCTTCATTCTAGACTTTCTAGGCAGCCTCTGTGCAGATTCGTCTTTCTGACATAGGCCTTTTACTTTTTGCCTCTCTCTCCCCCTCACGGTCTATGGCCGCAAGGCTACGCCAAACAACCTCTTGTGACTACATTCTCTCTCTGTGTTCCACTACAAGGATCAGAATTGCTTGATAGCACATCTACATGAAGCGTTAGGTCTTAGATCCCTCCCTTAATAGTTGTTTTTGGGCTGCTTGTTGATTGTATCCTGCTTTCTTTTGTCTCATGAACTTTTTGAGCTTTCCACAGACGCTGTAATTTCTCTTAATTTCTCTCTTTCTCTCCCTCTCTCTCTCTCTCTCTCTCCCTCAATTGGTTGATAACTTCAACCAGGCTAAGTCTCTAGATTCCATTCAAGTGGGGGTGCTCAAGGAGTGCATGTCAGCATGCTCTAAAACAGCTAATGTGGCTGTTTGGAGTGAGTTTGACATTCCTCGCTTAAGCTCCTGACGAGATGAATTCAAGGTCAGATGGTGGGGTCAGCTGCAACGTATGACTAAAGATAATCGACTCTATATCTTGGAAGCAGGATCGCCCTATTAAACAGGCTAAGTCCTGGCGGAAGAGGGTAAAAGAGATTTTCTAGGGTCTGAATCTAAGTCTACAATTCTTGAGCCTGCTGGATAAATCTGACTTAAGAGGCTGTAGTGTCCAACGCCATGTCTGTTGCCAGGAAATTGTCTGATGAAAATGAAGTTAGGCAGAGAACTTCCCTGAACTTGTTTCCAGTCTGTGACATGGGTGAGGCCATCATGGATGACCTCAAGGGTTTACCCACTCTCGGCACTAGACTGAAATTAAAGTTAGGGCGGGAAGCCTACCTTTGAACAGCAAACAAGGCAGAGAGGAAAGGGGGACTGCAAATGCCCGTTGTGTGGGCAACCTGAAGACAATATCCACTTTCTGATGCATTGTCCTGGGTACTCTCACCAGAGAGACACCCTCTTCAAATCCATCAAGGGAAGTGTTCCTGTACCTCTGTTTACCAACTTGAAAATCTCGAGGCTGAGTCAAAAGCCCAGGCCTTTTTGGGGTCTAGTTATTGGGCAAATCACACACAACAGATTGATGTTTGTGTGAAGGGATTTCTAGAGGATATCTGGAAAACTCGGATCAATTGTCTGTTTCAAGATAAGTCATACTACCTGCGTCAGCCCCTGACAAAGGTAGTTTCTGTCCCTTTGTGTTCCGCTCAAACTGGGTGCGTGGTCAATGGCCACAAGGCTACGGCAAACAACGTCTTATAAGTACATTCTCTCTCTCTCTATGCAAAGCATCCTTTTGCTCCACCCAGACTAGGCATGGGCTGTATGGCCACAAGGCTACGGCAAACAAAGTCCTACGAGTACATTCTATGCAAATGGTCCTCATTATGCTGATTTATAGACATGTCCTGTTGGACAGAACTTTTGAGTTCTCGTGTGGAATTGTGTTGATTGTTATACAGTGTAGTGAATCCCATCCCTATGTCGTTGCTCTTGCAGTATCACCAGTTGTGTAGTGAATCTTCAAGGGTAGTTGTTCGTTGGCTAATCACATTTCATGTTGGGTTGATTATGGGATGGTTTCTAGGCGGTGTAGATATTGGGCGGGTACACAAGTGGGGAGGGCCTGACAAGTGATCTAGTGTCATGTGCGAGACAGGTGGTTGTGAGCAAATTGAGCTTTGTGGAATCGGAGAATTCAGGTTGCCTTCTCTACCTTTCTGCTTCCTCGAGACTGGGACAAGGGTGCAGCAAGCAGTGTGATCTGCATAGGAGAAATAGAGGGAGAAGTGGAGCAGAGTTTGCCACACTCCCACTGGAGTCTGAAGTCTTATTCGGAGTTATGTTTCTCCTAGACTCAAAGAGCCACTGACCATGAGCAACCAATGACAGCAATTCTGTTCCGTAAAGACAGTAGGGAACCAAGACTAGCAGACTCAGCGGTTTTTAATGTGTCGTTGCGGGCTTCTTAAGCTGGCTTATCTGGTTGATCTGACCATTCTTGTGATGTCATGCTAATGGTGTCTGCAGGCGTATATCCAAAAAGTCAAAATGCAGATATGGAGAGCCTTTGGATAAAGTATTTTTCAAACCCAAGTGAATGGTGGGACAATCGAGGCAAAAAGGTGAGTGCATGTTACGTAAAAGCAGAAGCAAAAAACAAGGTAGATTGAATTTTTCTTCTCTCAGATTGGTGATAGCGTCTGCTTTCTCTCTCTCTGCCTCCCTTGGTCTGACTCCCAAATTACATCTGCATGAGGCATTGACTCTTAGGCAATCCCTTGAACAATAGTTCATTTTTGGGTTCCTTGTGGGGGCCCCACTCTCTTTCTTGTTCCATGCTTTCTCTTGTCCGCTAACCTCTTTGAACTATCTGTGGAGGTTATAAACATTTCATATCATTTCTCTCTTTTGTGTCTTGGTAGCCCTTTAGCATATGGACTAGGGTCTGGTGTTCTGTAGAAGGGGATTTATGCTTTTTAGGGGGAGGCAGAGATAGCTGACAGAAGAAATGGGTTGTGGGTGCAGATCAATCCCAGAGGACCAGATTTCAAGCACAAAAGTACCAACGAGCCACTGTGGATTGATAGCTGCGAGAAACCTGCGTGGGTAGATGGTCAATTGGAGAAGCTGGACATAGCCAGATCAACATCTGCAGCAAGCCCAGGTGGAGGCGGGTCGCAGGGACGCTTTCAGTACGACCATCCTTCCCCTTTTATGGATGTAGACCTCATGGACTTCTCATCATTCTTTGTTAGTTGCATGGGGTGTGACCCTTATTTATATTTTCATGATGGGAGACAGTTCATGCCGTGATGTGGAAGGGCAACGAACAAATAGACAGATATGCAAGGTGAGTTTGCTTGTCAGGGATTCTAATCGAGAGCTTCGAGTCGTGTAGGATGGCAGGGGTGAATCAGGCACAGTTGGTTGAATCAGGCACCTCCACAATGACCGCTGCCTTTGACAGAGGACCAGGAAAGGGTGTTAATGACAGCTTTTATGACACTGGTGGCGATGTGAGGACACTATGTAAAGCTGGACGATTGAGACAGGCGCTGCACATTTTGAACCAAGGAGCGATTTTGGCAGACTCCAACACGTATGTCTGTCTTTTGCAGGAGTGCATCAGGATGAAAGGCCTAGCAGAGGGAAAGCAGGTGCATGTCCACATTACCCAAAGTGGATTCAAGCCAAACATCTTTCTACTGAATAACCTTGTCAACATGTATATCAAGTGTGGCAGTGTGGTGGATGCACACTTAGTGTTTAAGGAAATGCCCAAACGAGATGTGTTTACGTGGACTACGATGGTAGCGGGGTATACCAAGCACGGTTGTGGTAATGAGGCTTTTGATATGTATCAGCATATGATACAAGAGGGGGTAGAACCCAACAATGTCACATTCATTTGTGTTCTTAAGGTGTGTGGCAGCATAGGTGCCCTGGAAAAAGGCAAAGAGGTCCATGCCGATATCGTCAAAGCTGGAATTGTGCCAGATGTCATTCTGGCGACTTCCCTTGTCGACATGTATGCCAAGTGCGGGAGTGTGAAGGATGCACGTCAATTGTTTGACAATATGGCTGAACGAAATGTGGTCTCATGGAATGTCATGATTGCAGGATATGCCCAGCATGGGTATGGTGGGGAGGCGTTGGAGATGTATGAGCAAATGATAGGGGAAGCGGTGACACCCAGCGACATCACATTCACTTGTGTTCTCAATGCTTGTGCTAGCCTGGCAGCCCTGGAAAAGGGCAAAGCCGTCCATGCTGTCATCATGAATGCTGGAATTGCTCGGGGCATCATTGTGGAGACTGCGCTTGTCAACATGTATTCCAAATGTGGGAGTGTTAAGGATGCACGTCAAGTTTTTGACAATATGGCTGAACACGATGTGGTCTCATGGAATGCAATGATCACAGGATACACTCAGCATGGGTCTGGTCAGGAGGCTTTTGAGATGTATACGCAAATGATACAGAAAGGGGAGGTGCCCAACAAGGTCACGTACATTTGCATTCTAAATGCATGTGCCAGCCTGGCAGCCCTGGAAGAGGGCAGACAGGTCCATGCTGACATCATCAAAGCTGGAATTGTGTCATACATGAATCTGGAGAATGCTCTTGTTAACATGTATGCCAAATGTGGGAGCATAGAGGATGCGCGTGAAGTGTTCAGCAATATGGCTCAACGAAATGTGGTCTCATGGAGTGCAATGATTGCAGGATATGCTCAGCATGGGTGTGGTGGGGAGGCTCTGCGACTATTTGAAAAAATGCAAGAGGAAGGCTTGAAGCCAGATGGTATCACCTTTATATGCGTTCTCTCTGCATGTAGCCATGTGGGCCTAGTTCATGAAGGTCTTCACTACTTCGACTCCATGAGTCGACATCATGGTGTCAGTCCTACAATGGAGCATTTTGGCTGTATAGTGGACCTTCTTGGCCGTTCAGGTCAATTGGACAAGGCAGAGGACTTCATTAATAAAATGCCAATCCAACCGGATGCTTCAGTGTTGGGCGCTTTGCTTGGTGCCTGCAGAATCCATGGCAATGTGGAGGTAGCAGAACGTGCAGCCAAATGCCTTCTCAAGTGGGATCCACAGGATGCTGCAACTTATGTGCTGCTATCGAACATCTATGCTGCTGCTGGCATGTGGGATGACACAGCAAAGGTGAGAAAAATGATGCAGGACAGGGATGTCAGAAAGGAGCCAGGGCGGTGCTGTATTGAGGTGGACAAGCGGGTGCACACGTTTGTTGTAGAAGACAAAGTGCATCCACAAATTGAGGAAATCCATGATGAGCTGAATAGATTGTCTCCACGGATGAAGGAGGCTGGATATGTGCCTGACACACGCTTTGTGTTGCAGGATGTCAAGGAGGAGCAAAAAGAATTTTCTCTTTGCCACCACAGTGAGAGGCTGGCCATTGGTTTTGGGCTCATTAGCATGCCCCCTTGGGTGCCTATCCGCATCATCAAGAATCTTCGGGTGTGTGGTGACTGCCACACTGCCACAAAGTTCATCTCAAAGATTGTTCCGCGGATAATTGTTGTGCGGGATGCCAACCGCTTTCACAATTTCCAAGATGGGGTTTGTTCTTGTGGGGATTACTGGTGAAACTATCAATATAAAGTACATCGCTGAATTGTGGGGGCCAACAGGTGATAACTTAAATATCTTTGCAAGCAGAGAGTAAAGTTGGAAGGAACAATGTGTCATTGAATGCACCTCACTGCCCTTTCTGTGAGCCCACTTATAGTGGTAATCATCACCAGCAGAACTGAAGTCAGGTAGAATCTTGTTGCAGGCAACATCAGGCATGCCTCTCCCAAACTTGTGGTGGTTGTCAATTTTGAGAACACGGTTGAATGGAGCCCAAAAGGTTAAGGAAAGATTAGGTACTTGGATCAGTGATTTGCTTAAAGTGACAGGGTGATAGCTATTCCACCTACTCCATCTATTCCTTGTGCGTGTTCGAACTGAAACATTGACTCTCAACAGGCCTAGGCACTGCTTGCTCTCTAATAAAATTCCATGCAGACAACAGCTACCAAATAAGACTATGTGTGGGGATATGCACAATGATTGAAGGCAGGACTGTGACCACAGCGTGTGCTATGGGAAGCTTGTCTAGTGAGAATCTGGGCTTGCAATGGCATGCATGGTGTACATAAGAAACTGGTATGGTTTGATGAATTTGTCACTTTCTCTAGCAACGCAGCCCATAGTCAAACTATTAATCTGACCTTAAGTGATCAGAAGGTGGTGAGGACGGTGTGCATTTGCAACTCGGCCCACCTTGTTGTCAATGTCCATTAACTTGAGTTCAGTCCAGAAAACTTCATGTGTCTAGATGTTTTACCCTAGGCGACAGACTTCATTACCTGTAATTTTTTCGGATCCATACCGTTATATACGGCCGATGGTATTATAACCCATGCATGGTAACCTAGGTGGTGGCTACATCCTGGCCGTTCAGGGTAACGACGGTTTATTGATAGTCCTTGCTGCTGGCCATTCATGCCGGGCCATGTGGCAGGATGGCTAACCCCTGGTGTATCTCTCCGTTTACTAATGTGTCGGTTGTAAAAGCATTAATCCTGAACGGGATACATGAGTAAACAGAATCTGATATCACTCCGTTTACTAATGTGTCTCTCTCTTGCTCTCTAACAAAAGAGAGGCTGGGTTGTGGGAGGTGCATGGCGTCGACGGTGCTGGAATTCTTGCGGTATGGGGCACCTGCAAGCCCCATACAAGCGCTGGATGCCTCAATAACGTCTCCCTTTCTGCCATCTCTTGCGCTCTCAGCAACTGAATCCTCAGCTCTGTTAACTCCGCTGTTGTCGTCCCTGGTGGCACTCTCAGACCCCGAGAGCCTTTGCGTATGCATCGTTGGACTATGGAGAGATATGTCGATTTGCTTAAGAGGCAGAAAAGTCTGGAGAAGTCCCTGGAATCTCTCGTGTCGAGGAGGATGACGAGGGAACTTGAAGGAAGATGAGAGTGGGGAGCTGGATGAGTGTGATGCCTTTCAACAGGGTGATGAGGTAATTATGATTTCTCTTTCCTAATTCTGTGTACGTCACGTAAAGAGAACACGTGTGTATGTGCGACCTGTAGTGTGTGTATGTACGTTTATTTTTTCCATGAATTTATTGAGCAGTAATATATCCAATCATTGTTCCAGGAAAGCCCACTTTGCTTTTTTCACGAATTTCCAGCGACCAAAATACTTGAAATTCTGTGTTGGTAGCCTGTGCCGTTGGCCCAAGTGTCCAATGTCATCTAAGTCCAAGTGCATCCCCTATGTAGAGGCCCATGTGTGAGAAAACCAATTTAATTTTTCCATGAATTTATTGAGTAGGAATCTCCTATCGAGGCTTCATATGTTGATATATCCAATCACAGTCCCAGGAAAGCACATTTGACGACCAAAAGTACTTGAAATTCCATATCTCCCACAGTGTAGGTCCAAAAATCATGAGACTAAGTCGGTGCACCGCCTTGGATCTCTTATCAGCTACAATCCCTACCCGTTACTCATGCTTTTGCTCGTGTGGGGATTGACTTGGTAGGACCTCTTGCTCTCACGTCATCAAAGGGTCATAGTTACCTTTGTGTTGCCACTGATTACTTGACAAAGTCGGTAGAACTCCGTCTTTTGCATACCAAGAGTAGTGATGCTGTGGCTCAATTCTTCTTTGATGAGATCATCCTCTGTCACGGGTGTCTTAGGGAGATCCTCACGGACCAAGGCAAGGAGTTCTGTAAACAGCTATTCACGATGATATGCTTCAATTTTGGTGTGAAGCACGTGACTACAGCTCCTAATTATCATTCTCAGACCAATGGCCTCCGGGTGCGTTTTAACCAAACTCTTTGTCGAATGTTGAAATGGTGTAGTCACCAGGGAGTGGGATTTTTTTTTTGCCCCATCTACTCTTTGTTTGTCGCATCGCTATGCATAGTAGCACCAAGAAGACGCCCTTTGAATTGCTATATGGCCGCTCTTGTTTGTCCCGCTACATTCTTCCCCGTTGATCTCCACTGTTTCCGACCCTATTGATTTGTATACATGCTCGCCACGTGGTGTCTATCCAAGATGCTAAGGAAAATATTGGTAGAGCTCAGCTTACATAGACCCGCAACTTTAACAAATGTGTAAAGAATTCTAACCTGTTTCAGATGGGACAGATGATGGGGGGAGAGTGACTGAGCAGCTGCTCCTCCGCTTGTAACATGGTAAGCATGCACGCAAATCCAAGCTCAAGATTGACAGTCCCTACTTGATGTTAAGCGAGCGGTGGTCGGCGTGCTCTACTTTTATCACATAGGGCCAATGTCAAGGTGCATGACGATCTTGTCCATCTCACTGATCTCGTTCATTCCGAGCTGGTGTTTGATTTAACTTGCATCAACGTGGAGGGGCGCACTCTGGGTGAATTTTAGCAGTTCTGATTGGTTTTATTCATACTCCGCATTTCCAGCTTTGTTTTTGGATATTAATGTTTAGCCTTCTGATTTCTCTGATCTCTTTGGGTGCCTCCTTAGTATCTGATGAACACCATCTGTACTCCATATCAAGGTTTTCCTGTCCAAGGGTTTTGCCCTCGGCCCTACATGAAGGTGCCAGGATTTTCCTTGGTAGGTTTTTCATATCCTGTAGTAGAGGATGTTCATCAAGTGGACTTGTTTTTACGCTCTATTTTTACTTTACTGAGCTCGAGTTTCCAAGGGGGGGCTAGTCTTAAAAGATGATGTGGCGGTTTAGGATCTCCATGCCTCATTATCAGTTTTGGGCTGGAGGGAAAGTCTCATCCTCTCCGCGGTGGACTAGGTAGCATTGGAGAGGAGTCTTGCTACCGGATGTAGCATGGAGCCAGGACCTACCAAGCCGCGTTAGCGGCGAGGTGTCATGGCGACGTGCTATATCCGATAGCAGGGGCTCCTCTCGAGCGCTACCGGACATAACCAGTTTTTAGGGCAGCGAGCCAGTCAGTTTACCTTGTACTTGCCTACCACCACCGGATATAGCAGGGAGCCAGGACCTACCGAGCCATTAAAATCTAGTAGGTCGTAAAATACCACATATAGCACCCCTCCTCAAATCCAGTAGAAACACGCCACGTCAGCGAGTCTGCTCTAAAAATCGGTTATGTCACAGAAATCTGGGGGAGTAGATGGGAATAGCAGGCTTGGCCACGAAGAAGGGGATCAAACACGAAGAGGAGTTAGCTGTCGCTAAACAGAGTTCATACATTTGACATATCGAACATCATGTAGACACCAAGTATATCAAAAACCCACATCCGTCCAAAGACCCCTGTGACTTATACAGCATTTAGTCATGTATTCCGTTCAGGATTAATGCTTTTACAACCGTCGTCCCATAGGACTAATAACCAACAAGAAGCGCTGAAACATGGATGAACAATGGATGAAGTAGCTTGAGGCCGAACCGCAGCTTGACTCTGCAGGGAAGCTTTTGCAAGACAACGGAGGGAGGGTGAGAAGTGGCCGCGATGTCATGGTGTACAATCGAGTCGGATCCCGGTACTCTCTTCAATCTAATTCCTTGCTGCTGCTCTGTGACGGACATGTTTCCAACAGAATAAACACTTGTAGACTGCATATTTTTTGGGTTAGGGTTAGGTGTAGGGTGGGGGCAGAAACCAAGCCAGTTTAACCCTCCCATATTTTTGTATGACAATTGCCACTTGATGCATACTGATTTGATTTGCACCTCTGAAGACTAGATGGGATCTCATTGTGCAGTAACAATTCTGTGGGAAACTTAGTCTGATGATAACTACATGTTGGCATCGTTCACAGGGGTGTTCACAGAACTTATCCAGCAAATGCAAGTCAAAGGAGTTCAGGTATGACTCTTTAGCTGTGTAATGTGGAACAGTCTTGCATTCTCAGCTGTTATATGATGAGTATCTCTAGTTTTCTTGAAAGTCTTGACTGTCTCACATCACACCCTGTACGGTTCAAGTACTTTTTTTTGCATGTCATCATCTCTCTCATCTTCTGACCTATCTTCTGGATCAGGGCGACTATAGGCCCTTCATGTGAGATTGCGTGTTTGGTGCAGGTAGAAGAGCTCTACAGTTTAGACCTTGAATCTCTGGGGTTGCTGAGGTGAGGCCTCTCTCACACACACAGCAATAATTGACATCTCCTGCTACTTCATCAGAGTTTTATCCAGGAGTGCTCTCTCTCTTCTCAAGTTGCTTTCCAGCTTGAAAGATTTTTTTTCATTTAGAATTGTTGTTGTTAACCCTGTCTGGGATGGGGTGAAATAGACTAGTGCCAGTCACCTCTTGCATTTGTCTAGTCTGTACTGTGGGTGGTGGGTCATCAATGTGAGTATGGAATCTCAATGGGTTCATGCTTTGTTGCAACCTTCGTCAAGTCATCAGGAGGTCAGGATCTCTATAGCTTGCTATGGAGTCGCCTCAAATGGACCAAGCTGAAAATAAGCTTTTTCATGTGGAAACTTGCCGGGGTGCTCTTGAGCCTATGCTATTGCCTTGTTGTCCTCGCAGGCCTGTGTATGGCTTGATATTTCTCTTCAAGTGGCGGCCTGGTGAGAAGGATACACGCCCTGTGTTGAGGGAAGCCAACCCCAATTTGTTTTTTGCTAGCCAGGTTTGCAACCTTCCCATGAATGCTCATATTGGATACATGTCCATCATCTGTCGAACCATTTCAGGAGTACAGTTTTTGCCATATCTGTAGCCTTGCTGGCCATTTACCATCTGTGATAGAAGCTCTGGGTTGATTGGCTTTGTGGTGCTGGAACTGCAATAGCTTTCTCGTAGTCAATGACTTGCCATTTGGAAGATTGAGAGCTTAATTTCTTAAAATTGATGGTGGTTGTATTGGCAGGTCATCAACAATGCCTGTGCCACACAGGCGATTCTCTCCATCCTTATGAACCGGCCAGAAATTGAGGTCGGCCCAGAGCTCACAATGCTAAAGGAGTTCAGCAAAGGGTTTCCTCCTGAGCTGAAAGGGCTAGCAATCAACAACAGCGAAGCAATTCGCACAGCTCACAACAGCTTTGCTAGGCCTGAGCCTTTTGTGGCTGAGGAGCAGAAAGTGGCAGACAAGGACGATGATGTCTACCATTTTATCAGCTATCTCCCAGTGGATGGAGTACTTTATGAGCTTGATGGGCTCAAGGAAGGACCGATCAGCTTGGGTGAATGTGGGGCTGGTGGGCCTGATTCCATGGACTGGCTTCAGCTGGTGCAACCAGTAATCCAAGAGAGAATAGAGAAGTATTCAAAGAGTGAGATCAGATTCAATCTCATGGCAGTTATTAAGAATAGGAAGGATATCTACAATGTGGAGATGGCAGAACTGGAGAGCAGAAGGACCCAGATATGGGATCAGTTGGAGGCTGCACAGGCCAAGGGTGAGGATGGCATGGATATTGATTCAGCGGGTGGGAAAGAGGAGGGTGACCCTCCCGCAATGTCCATCCAGACGCTACGAAATAATCTAGCTGATGTGGAGTCAGAGATTGCAAAAGTGGGTGACAAGATTGCAATGGAGGACGAGAAGTTCAGGAAGTGGAAAACTGAGAACATCCGACGGAAGCATAACTACATCCCCTTTCTGTTCAATTTTCTGAAAATCCTTGCTGAGAAGAAACAGCTGAAGCCCCTTATTGAAAAAGCACGTCAGAAGACTTGACATGATTTATGAAGTATCACGTCCATGACCCTGCCAACTCTTGCAAGGTTGGTGACGTTGTCACTGTAGCCAAGTGTGCACCTGTGAGTAAGAGTAAGACTTTTGTTGTTGTGGACATCAAAGCAGGTCGCAAGCCTGGTACAAGGCTACCGGCACCTACATTGCCTCCCTTGGAATCGTTCCTAAAAGCCATAAAAACCCCAAACACTACTAGCTCTTTAAATAAGAAGTAAAATATGAAATCTAAGAGTGAATCTATCTTATTGACTATTAGGATTGAATCGATCTAAGTAACATTACAGATACTAGCCTTCCATGCACGTCATTGTGATGAGGTTATATTTGGGAGTATCTAGAGAGATGACGCATAGCTTAGCATAAGTCAACAATCCACACATCTGGTTCGAAATTCCTAAATGGCTGAGCAAATTCAGTCAAAATTCCATAGGAATGATGCTAGCCACCTTCTTCTAGAACTTTTGGACAAGATTTTGGTATACCTTTGTAGTGATCTGGAGGAGGGTCCCGTGCCATAGGTCCCAGGCTTTCTCTCGGAGTAATTGAGTCATTGATAACCTTTGGGTCTACCGGAATATTTGCCTCGTGACATGACTGGGTATACCTGTGACATGCGTGACGGTTTAATTCCGTCTGGCCCGCTTTCGACGCTGCGTAGGCGGCGATCACGATTACTGCAGGTACAACTGCTTCGATCGAAGTAGCTTCACCAAGATTACCTATGCAACCAACTACGTAACGTAATATGAGATGGATCAACCAGACGTCCAAAAAGCTAAAGGAGGGTACCTTCGAATTAAAAACCTCCAGACGCATCCTAATACTATAACCCGGTAAGGCAGAAAAGCGGCCCCTAACCATTGCGAATCCTGGTCCTGGAGACAAAGTGGTGCAGGGGGCCACCGGTTTTGGGGAATAACTGAAAAAGCTGCACTTTCTAAACTTTGCCACCTTTTTTATTGTGGGAAACAATGGATGTGTTATATGGAAAACGAGACAGTCTCGGGGATGTCCATCAAGTCAAGGTCCTCAACATTTTTCGGTTGAATCCATCCATGGGGATGTGGGTTTCCCTTACAGGACCTTTCGTTTCCAATGTGCTACCCCTCTGAAGATGGGTTGGCCAGCCTGGTTACCCAGCCTGGTCAACAACGCTGCCCAAGATTAGGGCAGCAAGAAAGGAACATCCAAAGCCAATCTGCAGCTATGTTACAAATTTGGCTACAAGAACAACTAACCAATGGGCCAAGTGTCATTGGAAAGCCCTTCAATCCATTGAGCAAGAATCCAGGAAGATTAAGGGGGATGAAGAAAAAACCCTGTTCAGATTGCTTAGGCCTTTACGGTCAAGCTTGAAATGCACCTACTTCATATTCAAAGCACACCTAATTGCAAATATTTACTGACAGCCCTTGGCTGCATATTTAATTGGGACCGATGTTAATCGAGGAAATTACAGTGCTTGTCTTGCAGATCCAAGATCTGTAATTTGGTCTGTAAGACAGTGCTCATATGATGTCCCATTCGGCCTATTTATCTATAAGTTTATTACCCCATTTGGACAAAAAAGCACTCTAGCAAGGGCTATGGCCACTAATTCGACCCACAAGAAATCGACACAACAAAAATCCCACTGTAAACACCACTTCCAAGTGCTATCTAAATAAGTTCCTGGACAGTATAGACAATGCTTAAAAAGGGACAGGGTCTGATTCCCAGTTGCGGGCACTCTCGAATCCATTTCGAGCATTGCGATAATCACTCACAGCCTCCAAAATCTGCTCATGAGTGTTCATCACAAAGGGGCCATATTGACAAACAGGCTCTTTCAGTGGCTGTCCACCAACCAGCACAAACCGAGAGGGAGTGTTGTTTTTGTTCCAAGCACTCAGCCCCTCACCTGGCCCCAACACCACTGTATGATTTTCGTGAATGGGCTGTGCATCTTCTGTTCCCAATGTAACAGTACCGTCCAGTGTGTACACAAATGCATTCCAGCCCTCAGGCACAGGTTGGTGAAGCACTGCACCTGGCTGCAGTGTGAAATCAAGATACAAGGTGGGCGTACGAGTGTACACTGCTGATTTGGCACCCAGAGCCTCGCCTGCTATAACCGCTACCCTTACACCATCCTTCTCCACCTTGGGCACATCCTTGTCCTGCAGCTCCTGGTAGTTTGGCTCTATCCTGTTGAACCCACCAAACCCAGTTGCTTGTCAGTCAGGGTAATGTGAGGATGGCAGTCATCATCTACAAATACATGTAAGGCTACTTGTGACAAAAAAAATCTGATAATAAAGCTGAGTTGAGCACACATTTTGTCTTTGGAGGAGAGGTTGACCCATAGCTGCAGTCCCCGCTGTACTCCACGACTTGCTGGCATCTCACAATGCACAATCCCTCGCCCTGCTGTCATCCACTGATCCGCCATACATACAACCAAACCAATGTTTTAAATACACTTGCAGTACTGAAAGCATTTGCTGTGCTGAGCTTATTTGAACAAATTTGATCTTGCATCTTGTCTTGTTCCATGACAGTAACAGGAAAGTGTAGATAACCTAAGAGACATGTAAAACTGGTTAGTTCTCTTATGTCCATCAGAAAACAAACCAAGTCCACTGTAGTGGACTGATAAATCATGAGGTGATGTTTTTAGTATCCTGAGATTCAGATTGTGGTCAGTACAAAGGAAAGACAATGTCACGAACAAATAATTCACATGTCAAGAAATCCATACCCATGTTTGCCCAGCGTATACGCTCCAGGAGAGGGAAAGAGTTAGAAGAGAGTAACATTCAAACTGACAGTACTGGACATACATACATTCAGTCAGCCAGAGAGAGAGAGAGAGACACCTGCACATCACCAGCCCGAATGGTGCCTTTATGACCTTTAAAGTCTTGGTGGGTAGAGGCTCCCTGGAAAGATGCCCACGCACGGCCGAAGTGAGAAAAGGGAAGTGAGAAAAGGGTACCTCTTTCCCTTGTAAGAGTCACAAAACGAATTGGGGCGATGAAGCGAAAAACCTCAAATATTCCAACAGACAAGCTTGTCTACTTCCAACAACCCATAGGCACACCACAGGTTCTTGTCTTTCTCCCCTTTCTCCACTTGAAAGAGATTTTAAGCGTTCTCTAAACTAGGAAGTACCTCAAGCATGTAAGTAACTGTCTCAAAGCCTGCAGCCACAAACCCAGTCGAAAGTTATATATCAGTAAAGCAGCACTGTGTTGTGCAATCACAAGTATCTCAATTGAGCAGAGCAAGCTCCCCATCCTGCTAGCCCTGGCCAGCAACCCAACATAAACTGTAGGTTTTTCCATATTGGTTGTAAATGGCAATATATATGCAATCAACCACACACTACATACATACCTCGATGTGGATGGTCGGGAAAGCCATTAGGACCAGCAACTGCACACAGCCCACAAACGTAGATCCCATTACTACCTTCCTTGTCACAAGCAGATGCAAAGCCCAGTTATACACTGAGAAATTACTAACCTGTTCTCGGGTTTTTCTCCATCTGGTTAATGAAATCCTGTCTCCTTGCACACCTCTTACCTTTCATATGCAAAGAAGGACAGATGGGAAATGTAGCATTACAAAAAGGTGTGAGCATGTACTGATGGCAGGCCTTCAAGGAAAACCGACAGTATGAACTATTGTACATTGTATAGGTTATCACGGGCCTAGATCCCTTCTTTGACTGCCTGCTACTAGGGCAGTGAAGGAAATCGTCTTCCCCAAATACTTTGCGTTCATTTCTGAGGTGATGTAGCTGCACTTCCATGATCCCAAGAAAAACTGTGTCAGAACAGAGAGTAGCATTGCGTGGAGGCACAGCGGCTTCTGCTTATAGCCATTCAGAACGCCAAAAAATGTGCTCCGTAGACAAACTGTTCCTACTCCTACCAAGAATGAAACTAACTGCATCTCTATTCATAACCTTGTGGCCATTTGAAAGGTAAACCTCCACGTACTAGAGAAATAGTCCAAGAGCAGAAAGGGATCCAATTGCTTCAATTCCGGCCTGCACACATCACCACGGAAACCGTTGATCTCCATACCACATCACTCCGTCTTCGGCACTTCCCGGAAACTCGGGGGTATTTCATCGATCCTCTGCAGGTCGGTGACAAGATAGATTGCCTAATCCTTGTACTCACATATCTGGGTGTACATGTGCGCATGTGTGGGTGTAAGTGTGTATGAGAGAGAGAGAGAGAGAGAGAGAGAGAGCGTTTAGAACGTTAAGAAGAGAAACGGAAAACGATGATTCAAAGGGAAGCCACAGTTGCGTCTTCTACCACAACTTTCAAACGTGGTTCAATTTCCCCTCTTCCAAATTCAGCTGATGACATACAGGTGCATGAAGAATGGTAACGGTCGTGCAAGAGAGGAGGAGGAGAAAGCCCCACCTGCCGATACTACGTCTGACGCGTGCACCATCGCCCTCTGGCTGCTCTCTCGACAACAGCTTCTTCACTACCAGTCTGGGCTTGGTAAACGCCGATGGTTGTGAGCCTGTGCTCGCCATTGCTCTGATCCCCAACTCAGGACGACCCCAACAATTTCGCGCTAGCTCCTTTCCTCTGAGACCCTCCCAATGCAGTTGCCACAGACTTGGAATTCGCAGACAGACCCGTGACGGAAAAAGACTGGGATGCGAGCGTGGCAGAATTTTATAGAAAAAGAAAGCGGATGGGGCGATCATGAGCGCTACCAACAAAACCCACCACAGGTAGAGGAGCTGTGAAGTCAGTGATTGACGCTGCAGCCTGCCTCTGGCCATATGCTAACTTCTACTGCAACATCCATGAAGGCCGGATGTTTCCTGTAGACCTTCTCCTCCCCACCTCTATTTCTCGCTCTCTAACCTCACCAGGATTTGACTCTGGACTCCTCTGTGGAACTGGGATTCCCCTTTGTCAATTATAAGCTGCCGATCCTTGATAAACTTACTAATCATCTGGACTGGTGCCCCACCAACAGAGCTGTTCACAACTTGTTTTGCAAAGTACATCACTTTGAATCAATTGCATAGTTTGGTTTCTTCTTGTCAACACATCTAGCCCTATCAGATTTTGTTTCTCCCCTTGGGGACAGTTTTACACATTTGTACAGTCACCCCACTTGGGTCTGTTTATAAAGCTATGTGGAACTACAATTGCATGTGATCTGGAAACGGAACACAATAAGAACTTAATGGACGCGTTCGATCCGATGGTACTTTCGCCGGAATCAGGCAGTATGGGCTCCTACTGCAGGGGCCCCTATCAAATCCTCCCCACCCCCACTTACCCCGGATTCACTATTCTAGCGACCACTGAAAAGTCGGAGACGAGTTTAGCGTGGAGCACGAATAGGGTGCTATAGCGCCACGTCATCGTCACCACATCATCATAGACACGTCATCGTCGCCACATCATCGTAGACACGTCATCATCATCATGCCACGTCGTCGTCGTCGTCAGCCACGTCATCGTCATCGTCATCGTCGTCATTTTTGTATGTTTGTAGCGGAACCTCGTAGAGTCGGCAGCGATCAATGATCTCTTGTTGGTTTGTCAGGACAATGCGGCTTTCTCTCTCTCTTTCACTTAGCGCAGCATTGTGGGTCTCCAGCATCTGGCCTCTCAACCACTCTAGTTCATTCAACCCTCTCTCCTTCCACATGTCTCTCCACAACCAGGATGTTCCAGCCATTGTCCAAAAACAGCTTCAGTTGTACGACAACATCAGGGAGGCAAAGAGGTCCATATCTATGACCAAATTATGGGGGAAAGGCTGATGCCAGACAAGGTCACGTTCAATTGTGCTCTCAATCCGTGTACAAGCCTGGGTGCCCTGGAAACAGGTAAAAGAGGTCCATGCTGCCATCAGCGAAACTGGAGTTGCAACAGATTATAGCATTCTGGAGACTGCCCTTATTGACATGTATGCCAAATGTGGTAGCATGAAGAATTCGTCTCAAGTGTTTTTATTATGGCTGAACGGGATGTGATCTCGGTTGTGCCCAGCATGGCTATGCTAGGGAGGCTGGGCGACTATTTGAGGAGATGCAATAGGAAGGCTTGAAGCCGAACAGTATCACCTTCATATGCATACTCTGGGCATCCATATGGGCCTAGTGGATGAAGGCCGTCACTACTTTGAGTCAATGAGTCACAATCAAGCCTTACTCCTACAGTTGAGCATTTTGGCTGCATGGTGGACCTTCTCGGCCGGGCAGACGGGGTGGGTGAGGCAGAGGAGTTCATTAACAAAATGCCAATCAAACCAGGTTCTGTAGTGTGGATGGCCTTGCTTGGTGCCTGCAAAATTCATGGTGATGTGGAGGTTGCAGAACGTGCGGTAAAAAGCATTCTGAAGAGTGATCCATACGATGCTGCAGCTTTTGTGCTGACAGTTGGCTTTTTTCGGCTAACAAGCACATCCCCTGGGACACCTATCTGCATCATTGGTAACCTTCAGGTTTGTGGTGACTGCGCACTGCCACCAGGTTTGCGTCTAAGATTGTTAGGCAAGCAGTTGATGGAAGGAGTATCAACCGCTTTCACCACTTCTAAGAAGTGGTTTTTCCTTTTGGGATTACAGGTTAAACAACACGAGCATGAGACAAATGACTACCTTACTGCCAGAGGAGCAAGGCGGGCCCCAAACTTGCAAGCAAGGGCTAGATAGCCGGGCACCCGGCAGCAGGGGTCAGCAGGGGTTCTTCTCTACTCCTCCGCCATCTTGGAAATTGGCCCCGCCAAGCGGACCGGTACAATGCATTTGGCCGGGCATTTTGGCTTGCACCACAAGAGATGCTCTTACAGACAACATTCACAACTACAATCACAATCTCAGATCCTTGTCAAGCTCTAATCAGGTTGACTTGTTAGAGAAACATTGAGCTGTGCTTCTTCAACCCAAAGAAAGCAGAGTTGAAGACAGAGTGATATGGCTGTCCCTGCCAAAATTGTTGAGATTGGAAGTAACTAATCACATTAGAGACAGAGCGCACCAACCTTAATCCACGTGGCCAATGTTGAGATGTGTACATGTATGCATTTCGATCAACCTTTTGTACGAAACCATTGGTTTGTGTGGATGCCAATGTAAGTTCTTCCTTTCATATTGCTTGTTTCACCAGTAGTCCCTACAAGAATGAGTGCTATCTCGGAAATGCAGTCTCTTCCATGTCAATGCGAAAAGATACTACACCCTTCTAGACAAATTGTCGAAACAAATAAATGGGGCTGTGTTTTTGGAACAAAGAAAAGAACTTCATCATTGAATCAAACGCAACTCATGAGAGCCATCATTTGGAGCGTGTGAGAACGGTGCGTGCAAGCTCGGCAAGGGCACGGCGACACTGCTGCACTCGGGGCTCTGTGCATGGTGGCAGCCCAGCAATGGCATCTCCTGCATTCCGAGCATGTATTGCTGCTAGCGCAAGTGTCCTTGCAATGCCACGACTCTCTTTCACCATCTTCAAAGCCTGCACCAACCCACAGCTTTTAACTCTACTGGCTGGCTGACTGGCTGGCTGACTACTGACCAAATTGTAATCAACATCAAAGATGCATCTGAATCAAAGTTCTGAAACATGGGTTACAGAGACCTGCATACTATTTACAGAAGTATGAGTTGCTCCTCCCCAGCCACTGAATCAAGAATTCCTACTGGCATCCAGAGTCCAGACGATATGGACTACTGAAAAATGAAGGACAGTAACATGTCATGCAGTTGTGAAGGATTTAAGTCAAGGTTCAAACAAGTGAGGTTGAGCACTTTGGGCCAGACACATATTTGTATCTTGGGAGAATGAACTGGAACGCAATAAGATTCCCAGTGCATCAGGATCACATGACCGATACCCCCTTGTTGTTGGGTGTGGAGTATTGACTTGGATGGCACCTTCTAACTTGATCAAGGATCAATCAGTGGCCATTGCACCTGGGAATGAACGTTGCTATTGGCAATGCAGGTGTTCACCCTGTTGAAGAAATTGATGCCAGCTAAGTAAAACTCCACTTTGGCGGAGTGGTCCCAGCCCAAAGGCATCCTACAAACTGTTCACTACTATAACTTGTACCTTCACTTTTAGATAGGCACTGGCATGAAATCAAACGCATCTACACACCATCTCGAAAATACATTTGAATATTACCAAGTGAACATCTCCTGGCTTCCTGAACTTCCGATCGATGAGGTCAAACATCTCTGGATGCTCCTCTAAAGCAAACAGCACTGGTGCTGTTGCGATACCCTGCGCACCCATTCATATCTCATCTGAGCATCACTGCACATAAATGTCTAGCTCAGAACAAGTAGGCTAGGGATCCCTTGTGCACCCTAGCGATCGCAAACCAAAGAATGTTGCACTGGTCTTATACAACCAAAGGATTGCCAGTGGAGCACCTGAGGGGAGTAGGCACAGGGAGGGAGGGAGACAGAGAGACACACACCTGCTGAAGGTCAGATAGTGCAGGCTTGCCCAAAGATGCCTTAGTGCCTGTGAAGTCGAGTGCATCATCCACCAACTGATAGGCAAGCCCCTGCCAACTCCAGTCCACTCATTGAAATAATGTAAGCATCCCACACTCCTCCACTTTCTCACAGATCACATATGACCCTTCTGTCACACTCTGAACAAAAAGTGGCCACAAGGCTACGGCAAACAACGTCTTATGAGTACAATCTGAACAAAAAGTGACAGCCAGAGAGAGTGAGCAGTAGCTGAATAGTCATGAGAAGTTCGAGAAATACCAGATGGTACCCATAGTTAAATGCAAGAGTGGCAACCTCCATGGGTTGATCAGCCAGCAATGCAATAGACTTGCAGCTGTTGGCCATGAGTGAAGCCGTCTTGTAAAATGTCTTCTGCATGTAATAATCCATGCTGCCCTCCCCACACCAAGCCCTCCAAAGCCTTTATGTATGCACTCGAACTCTCATGGCTGAGGAAGAATGCTCTCATGGAAAGTGAAATGACACCAAACAAATCCAACCTGCAGCAATCTTGGGTTTTGGTTGTCAACTGCATGATTTCGCCCGACACCAAATGCTCCAATGTCTCTGACACCAATGCTACAACCTTCCACCCCAACCCCCAGCCGTCACTGCTGCTTGCTGCCCAGCTTCTAGACTAAAATAAAATTTCATATCCTTAAACTCCGGTCCCCAATCATCACAACAAGTCTTGCAGTGCCCCTAATCCTCACCTCATTGTTTCGTAAGGTTGACAGGCAAATTGATGCCCTGGCAAGTAAGAAGTCACCAGTCAGCACTGCCAGCTGCAATGGACCATACACCACACACGTTGAACATGGCAAGTCAACATTTGATGCGTGTCAATCAGACAAACAACATACAAGAAACTATGTAAGCACGTTGAGTGCATGAAGGCTCATGTTCACCTTGTTACCCATGATAAAATTGAGGGAGCTTACACCTCTGCGAGTGTCAGCATGATCAATCACATCATCATGCAGCAGGGTCGCTACCTGTGCCCACCCACAATGTGTTAGCAGCTGCATAGAAAATATCCATTCCTTGGGATGTCTATGCTCTCCACTTATAGCTGCCCACTTTGGTGCTGCTTACTCCTGTTTCTACAGGAGCAAATGCACTAAGCAGTTAAGAAGACATCAATATCTGCCATTAATTTAGTGGGGATGACAAGTGACTAAATTGACATAATAGGTGAATCGGACATGGATCATCTCTGTTATCTGTGCAACACGCTCTTGTCGCACACGTCGGTCATCAATTACAATCCCCAGTTCACGGACAGGTAGCATGGTTAGTGATGAAGCCATGAGCAGCAGCACCTGCACCAACCTACCTTTTGTCATCACTTTGCCACCACCTGAACATGCAATCCTCAACCCACTTCTTGATACCTCTTGCCAAGGTAATCATGCATGCTTCAACTGGACAGAGGGAGCTGCCATCCATGAGACTGCTGCCCAAAGCAGTCAATGCAGATTGAGCAAGACAACAATGAAAGATAATCACACCTCCTAAGTAACGGAAGAGCATGGTTGCAAAGATGTACCATGGGCCGAAATCGCTTGCCCTCAACACCCAACTTGAAAAAGTACTCTGTTGCTGCTGCCAACACGGGCACCTGTGCGAGCATCCACCAGTCTTCCATGACAAATTTCCCCCATATATAGTTCTTCTAAAATTCATGCATCCTGTCTATCTAGACATGCCTGTAGGTTCACAATCTTTGGAGCCTTGCTAAGGGCAAAGATCTCCCACACAAAAAAAGCTACTATGTAGGCTCCCGTCGTCAACGATTGTTTCTTGAAATGTCCCCTCATAAATGCACATAGCTTCTAGGAAAGTCCTTCAGAATAAGAAGTGAGCTATACAAAGGTCACAGGTCACATAAAGATGCAGGGACAAGACAGAGCTGCTAAAGCACATTGAGACTCATATCTCCAACTGGATCAAGTCAGATACTATGGTGCAGGAAGTAGTTTCTTCATGAATTGGAACTCTACCTCAGCAGAGACCATTGTACGAAGCTGTTGGGCCAGCCCATTAAGCTCATCAGCCACTAAAGAAAATGGGTCCACCTTCTCCTGCTACCACAATGTGAGAAATGATTTTCAGCCGAGATGGTATTTTGCAAGGACTGAATAGAGTGCCTTAAGACAGCAGCCTTGAAACAGCAATCAGTCCTCTTCTACTGTTCCTGTACTTCTTTGCTTCAAATTTCATTCTCAACAAAGATTGTCAACAGCAATCAGTCCCGTCTTCCATCGTTTTGGCTTGAGATGGTTTTCTAATATTCACTCGTGACCACCAAAACAGCCTGATTACAACCTGACCAGTAAATACATTTTGCAAATAGAGCATGACCGTCAACCAACCTCGCAGTCGCTGTGAGTGCCTAGGTGATCAACTCCAAGAGTTGAATAGGGAGAGACACCGAAGCGTTGGTGAAAACAATTAGGTAGACATGTGAATGCAAAGGGCAAGCATCTCTTCTCCTTTTGGAAGGGGACAGTGCAGCAATATGTTCCCTTTGACACCCTCCATACTTGGGGTGCCTGCAAAATGAACAATATACTGTTAGGGGATTGAATGTTGACTTATGCTTTGACACAGGCTGATGATCATACTAGAAGCATCTCCTGCTCTGGGCCTCTAGATGTGACAAATGTGACTATTGTGACTGCACAGCTGGTCACACTTCCAAGGATCAAGGAAAGGTGCGCTCACAAGAGAGCGATGCACAAAGAGAGGAAGATTTTTCTGACTTGAGAGTGGGTCAGCACTTGAAATTGGTGAGCTGGAAAGGTGATTCTTGTGTCTCTTGGGGGTCCACAACCTTGCCAATATGCAATGGCTTACAGCCCCCACATCAATGACAACCTTCCAAGAAAGCGTATGTGCTAACCAGATTAGAAATGTTCCCTTCCTGTTAGAGTACTGTGGCCTGAGTGCAGGTTGTCTGGTGTCCAAGACCACATAGAATGACGTTGAAGGTCACACCTACCTACACCATTTTGCTGCAGGCATGGCAATGCTTTACCATATTCAGTACCTATTGAGTCTCCTAGGAGAGCATAGGCAATTCGATACCTTCGTCACACATTACAAATGGCTGTAATATATGCGCACCTCCTGCATGGAGGTGAAGGGTCAAGCAGGCGATACAGAATTATGAGGGCTGGGCAGTTATCACACTTGATAATGTGAGAAGACAGGGAAGGGCACCTAATCCCAAATGACGCTATAGACTCGCAGAGCTCTTCAGTACCCTGTTAATGTCAAATGCACTGCAGAACCACAACACATCTAGGAAAGGAAGTACATTGGAGACTGAGGCAAGGCATGTGGAAGAGAAAAAACTGATAATAACCAGAGAACTTGCATTCAAACATCTTGCAATCAAAAGCAAGTGATCATAACACTTCTTGGATGGCATGGACACCTTTCCAAGAACCAACCAGTCCTACCGTCCAGAAACTGCAAACCAATGATGCACTGCCGTCGTCCTCTTCAACATGTTCCCACTACTCGCCCACTGAGGCTCCAGCGATCGTCTCAAATTACTGAAGCCGTTTTAAAGCCCTACAATTCATCTCATATAGATTATTAGTCAAAATTGCCTCCATACCAAAGATCCCATCTTCAAAGCCACCCATCACATGAATTGATCATGTTTCACAAAAACTAATTGCCAAAAGCTGACGTTATAGAAAGGTCCATCATCAAGGTGAGAGTCATCGGCCGAAATGCAATTTCACAAAGATAGATACTATCTATCGAACGTGACACGGTCTGGAGCTTTCAGAATGCAGAATGCAAACCAATACCCATAGTCTTCTATACTCACTGCATTCCTCGAGAAGAAAAGAAAGAAACTTTATAACTTCCACGGGAAGCTTAAAGCGTTTATGGGACAAAAGAAAGCAGGAGCAAATTAGCGAAGTGGATTGATCGTACTATTTTTTACATCTCTAAAATTCGATGTCCTGATAACACCCATTGTCAGGTGCTGCTTGCCTTCCTCCGCTCTCCATTCTTACTGAAAAGTAATCGCTAGAACAGTAGTCTACCCGAGCAGGAGGCACAAACCTTTAACAGTCGCAAAAGATGGCGTCCTCCCCTCCCGGCTGCCTGCATTGCATTCCTACCCCCCCACCACCTCGCTTCTCTTTTCCCTGCATTCACCACCTGCTCCCCACGAGCACTTTACAGCCGTTTCTCCACAAAACCCAGATCAACAACTGCATGATGATCTTGAATACTCTAAAAAGACCGTCCTTCTCCAAATCTTGGGCATCAAAATCTAGGTATTCAGAAGATGTTGGACAAAAATCCTCTCTTTGTTTCCAAGAAATGCTCATCAGCCAAACCAGGCTACCATCATACCATCACTTGATTTTTCGCTTACTTATGCATACACAGCCCATCAGCTTTCCGGGTACTTCACAAACACAACTCCATTCTTTGTTCTCTTCTAGGTACCCACCTTCATCAACAGACTCTGAACGGCGCCCATCCACTCACACTTGTCCAGGCTACGGCTGTAATTTACTCCAAAGGAAAGAAAAACCAGAATGTATTAGCACCCCATCACCACTGACCACGGACATCGTCTACCTGTCCATAGCAGGAATCTGTCCGCAATTTGATTCAACTATGCAGGGGATGTATCTCCATGTTGGAGCTAGACTGAAAGTTTGCAGATTTGTGGCGGAGAAGGAACCACTATGAGCTGCTGGATGACGACACATTCATGAATGTTTCTCCTCTCTCAATCAATTACCCTTTCACGGTGCAGATTGGTGTTCACTTATCATGTCCAGACTCCAGAACCTCACTTTTTCCTCTTTTAACAACAAAGGGGACCCTCACTTTGGTGCTACCTTTGACCTGTATAAGTGAAATAATCAAAAAATTCCACCAGGTGCACAGCACTAATCACAGGACCAGCTCTCTCTCTTGGGGAGGCATCTTCACTGAAGGATGTCAGATGATGTTGTAAGGTTGGAGGCACTAAAGTGTGGTAGATCTAGGCATTTCAAGTCACAAAGCATTTTTGCAGGATTGTGGGGGTGGCTCACTATCTCCAACATATCCCGTCACTCGTGCGGATCCTATTGAAGGAAGACAGGTTGTTGCCAGTCACTCTCAATTGACGTCCAACAATAACTCAACAATAACTCTAACAGGCGCCAATGTTTGTTCCATAACAATGTGAAGCCACATCTGCTCTTGACAGTGTACCTATTCTAGTGTGAGGATTGTGCATTTGGAGTGCAATGAACTCAATTCTGAAGAGCCTGAACATGAAATTGCGTCAGTAATTTTGACAGCACATGACATTCTGAGGTTGAGTCATCTCCCCACATGCAAAACTGCATTAGACCCAGATAGATTGTCTCTACTCTCTCTGGAGGAAAACCTTTTGCCTTCACACCATTCACTGCCACACGGTACCACTGCCAACAAGTACACCATGCAAAGCACCATGAAATTAAGGGACTGGCAGACACTGCAGAATATGGACCATAAACCAAAGAGCTGGTTTCGGTCCACACAAAATCTGCAGCCATACATGGATAGTGGATGGCCACAATTCTCCTTTGTCTCAATCTGTACACACTTGGACATCACAATTGTCACAGAGGTTGCCATACCCTTTGTGTCCACCTCCCCATTGCCTAGTTTGGCTGGAGCATAGGAGAGGTGGGTGGCGGATGAGAAGACGGATGGGGCCAATTAATGGGCGGAAGGCCTTCTCCAATAGTGAGTCACCTCTGTAAACCTGTAACTACAAATACCCCCAGCGCAATGCTATGAGGAAGCAATCTAGAGAAAAACCTCTGGTTACACTTGTATTGTAGCATATCGCTCAGTGGCTCCATCACCTTTGTGCTTCTGGAATTGGATGTAACGCAAGGTGCTGGCCCAAAATGCATCCACCTGTGGGTCATGTGCAGTGTTTTCACTCTGCATTTCGGTAGCAATCAGCTCGAGCAGCCCCTGGATCACAGTGCTGGTCACTTGCGCATTTCCCTTCTCAAAGTAGTACAAATACCTGATGTTTGCCCATCCCCAAAGACATAATCCAGCAGTCTTTAGGTGGTTGAACTTCAGCAGTTGCAACACGACATTAATTTTCACCTGATGAACCATGATCCACGCCTGGATTCGCTTTGGATTGAGCAAAACCAAAGAAGCTGACTAGCAACTCCAAGTAACCAAATTTTACATTGTCAACCAGAAAAAGGGAGGCAAATAACCCTGAAGACTAATGACTGAGTAGCAACACTAACACACAAGAGAGGCAGGTTTGATGCCTTACTTGTTCAGAATTTCGACAAAAAGGGTCATTGGACCATTACTACCCCTGGTCGCACTTGACATCTGCTGAGCAGCATTGGCAATCCTCAATGCGCGCTTCAGACACAATAGAACCCTGCCATCGACCACTCCATGACGTGTCAGTATTTCGATTGCCCAGTACCACCAGCAGCTGTCGTTAGTACCCATCAGATAATTCCTGGAACTACCTGGTGACTGGAACACAAATGATAAGAACTGCTCCTTGCAGGCCGTGTGAGTCACTGGGAATCAGCAGTAGGCTTGGGACCACGCAACAATGATAAATGGAGGGAAACTGAGAAATGAAAAAGAACCTGTGTGATAAGCTACCGAACCCTGATCTCAAAAGATCGGAGGATACATACCTTTCCCCATCCCTCGAGCCAGCACCTCCATCATCGACCCAGAAAAGGTGGGAGCAGGCAAATACAGCTCGACATTGATCGGGTTTCTTCAACAGCTTAGCTGAATACTGTTCCCTCCCACCCTCTCCCGGTCACCTCCCATTACACCAACCAACTATAAATACTCATTGACATGCGGCAATAAGTTCAGTCTCAAAACTTACCCCTGTGGCCTTGTGTGTAAGCGTGTCCCTGTTTTCAACTCCAAAGACCTGTGTTCTCTGCAAAGTGCCAATGATGAGTTGGAGGGCAGTTACTTGGGCCTTCGAATCCTGCACCATCCATCACAAAGTACAGAATGAGCACCTTTTTCCCCCCAAAGCCATCCCAATAATATGTCAAACCAGGCAGCTTGGAAAATAGCAACTCTCAATGTCACCAATGCTAGTGGACCCCACCACCAGGTGACCTATTATACCACTCACCGCAATTTCTTCTTCATACAGCATAAAAGCTTGTGTGAAAAATTCATACGCCACTGGCTCCAGTGAGCAGTCCCCTGCAGCCTGCAGTAATTGGCACCCACAGTTACTTCTGTTGCAGTAGGATCCATATACATGTAACCATGCAATTCTTTCAGAGGTTACCAAGCTGTCGATCCCTTCTGTGCCTCGTTTGGAGGAAGGAGGGGACCGGGAGAACAGAACAGCAAACTGGGGCAACTCTATTGCAGAAGGCTTCCTTCAGTAGTGGGACTCCCAACTCTAAAAATAAAGATGTACTAAAAAAACATTCTTAAGAAGGTTCAGAGAGAGAGAGAGAGAGCGAGAGAGAGAAGGAACAAAAATGAAAATACCTCCATAGCATACAGAAAGCCCACATCAATGGCAGAGAGAGGAGAATGATAAAAAAGAAAGGATAAAAGGAAATATGTCCATGGGACACACTAGAGCTATAGGAGAGTGCCAAAACATCCCAGACAGCTTATGGGGACAGAGAGTCAATGCTCACAAAGATAGGTGGGGCGATACCTCGGCACATTGCAGGTACAAGCGCAATGAGAGTTCTGGAGCTGATACTGTTGAAAGTGCCTCCACCATCTGGTACAAAACAATAACATGTTACCATTTGGCTTCATGACAGAGTAGTCCTAAAGAAAGAACCACCATTATAAGGAATCAGAATATCCAGCACTCTGACATCTCCCAACAGAAAAACAACAAAAGGTCCCAGACGCAGTGCACACCTGATGCAAAAATTGGAACACCTTCTTCAGGGTCACAGACCCTTCCTCGGGCTCTTCCTGACCCTGCAAGGATCGCACCAGCTGCATCCAACCCAATGACACTTTCAAGTTGCTCAATCAAACATCCAATGTTCTAGGCCTCGCCAATCCTGGATGTTCCAATAGTTACGATAGTGCAGTAAAACCGAGGATTTATCCTTACAAGATCATTTAGTTAGTACCTTGAGGGCAGCAAATATGAGTGGAGGCAGCGTATATTGCAGTCGTTGGGGACCTCCTTGACCAAAGTGCTTCCTTGCCACTGTTAGAATCTGCCAAAAACACTCATGGAAGCTTACAAGTTACCATCCTGTACCCTGACTGGGCACCTTCCGTCTAAACTATGCTCACTCTCTGGTCAAACGATTGAGAACCAGTATCTGATATTCACTTGATAAACCCCACTGTCTAGCCTGTAAACAACCACAGTACCTCTCATCTTTCCAAAATGGTGCAGCTACCTAACCAATATGGCACAGTCAGCCTTTCCCCAGTCCCACTAGGTGTGCCCTTAAGCTAGGTGTTTGCTACCATGGTGGTAAAGTAGCTTAAATTTTACACTTTTATGCCATTACCACTCACTGGCAATGAAATTGACTTCCGGAGTTGTCTCACCTGAAACATCTGCTCGTGATCGTCATTCACCAACATATGTACCAACCGCGCCACCAGGTTTTGTTCTTCTTTGAAGTCGTCTTCATCCAACTACCACCCACATAATTACATGATCACTCTCCAACCTCCCGAGCCAGTGACACAGTATGCATGGTTTTTGGGACCAATGACCAATGGACTGGCCACGTAACATGACTAGAATCGCAGTAGTCGCACATAGTCACACATCTCTTGGACTGCAGTCAGGGAAGCTACGGAAGAGCTGAATTGCTTGACTTCATATTAACCTTCAGAGATTACCTCATCCAACGGTGGAACCCCTTCACTGTCCTGAATGAGCTCTTTTAATAGCTCAAAAAGGGCATCAACCTGGCAACAACAAAGTAACCACCTCACATGTCAGCCACCAGCCCTTCCAAAACTGAAAGAATGATAAATCTTTGAGACAGATGATGCGAAAAACAGTTGTACCTTGTCAGCAGCGGTGATCAATGTCGAGTTGGTAAGGACAGATTGGATGAGGACCACAGCCATGACTTTATTGGTGTCGTAATCCAGGTGCTCCATCACCCGTGCATAATTGCTCAGCTTTAGCACTACCACCACATCCTTGTACTTGTCTAATGGGGCACTGAGAAGAGCCACTATTTGCTTTGTTGCCTTGCTGTCCTTCACCTTCCCCTTCCCTTCCAGATTCTTCACACAAGCTCCCTGCAAGGTAGGCAAGGATGAAGTGACAAAACTGCAAATCATTTATGTACTCAATGGATGAGGAGACAGCTCTCAGTGCACAAAGTTGGCAGGCACATTTGTGGGCTTGCCAAGGATGTGACTGAGGTTTTTGATTCATACAGTAATCCCCTTCTTTCTTGCAAACAGTGAAGACAATATTTAAAAACAAAGATATTCAACAGCCTCAGACATACCAGCACTTGGTCAACGTAGTCAAGCCGGTCCACATGCACACGTAGGACAAATGTAAGAAGTGCCACATGAAGACTAACAGCCCCAACCAACGGCATCTCTGGCTGTGCCTCTATAACCTGCCAAGCATCGCACTCTATTTAGTTGCACATTTGCAAAAAGGCTGGCCACCCTGTGACATGGCTCCTGGTATCCTGTGCTAGTCACAACAAGGAGATAAAATAACCTTTGCGGTCCTCCGACATGGGGAGCTTGAAACATGCACTTGCCCACGAAAAGCAAACAAAAGCTGTCAACATCAAGAGCAGTGCCAGAGCAAACGAGAGGAGAAGGTAAGTACCTACCTTTACAACAGCATGGCTGAACTTCGTAAATGCTTCGACATGCAGGAACTCGGGTAACACCTGTGACCCATCCCCATCTGCATTAGACAAAGTACCCTCATGTATTGTGACGAGGCCTACCCTGCAAAGATGAAGGTGCATACCCACATACCTCAGGTGAGGCTGCAGCATATTTAGAGAGGCGCTCCATCAACTGGGACATCACTGTCTTTATATCCACTGTCGGCTGCATGCATTGCCAGTAGCCATGTGAGCCCATACTCACAAGCAGCTAGACGCCACCAAAAAGCAAATCGGGAGCAACGAAGGGGAGCTGCAGACCTGCAATTGTGGGCAGGCGCTGAGAAGAGTTTCCAATGTCTGAAGATGGAAGTCATCAGGGAAGACCTGTATGATACAGTCCATCAAGTAATATTGCGCAATCTCGTCCTTACAGTTCACAACCTGTTTCCCCAAGCCAACCCATGGACAGAAAGAGGTGATGGCTCAGCTTGGCACTGGCTCCCTCAACACCTGACGTGGTCTTCCAGCAAACTGAATTATCAAGATTTTCCACACGGACCGATGTGGTTTAAACGGTAGTAACAAACTTTGTTGACACTGAACACCCAGCCTTTGATTCTTTGTCCCCACACTTCACCTGTTCAAGAACTCGGGGCAGCACGACATCCTTGTACATCTCCAAATCCACCCCCTCCAGTTGACTTAGAACATGCAAATTTTTTCCCACCTGTCAAGCGCATCAACAGAGAATCTTATCACAGAGACTGCAGCAAACACCCCCTATTTTGGGTCAAGCCCTCAATCAACCCACAGCTCCCTTGCTGCCCCATGTAGATGCTAAATGTAAGTACAGAGACAGTGACACACAGTTACTACTACCACTCCACTTCCGCAACCATGCCATCACAGCACAAAGAGCTAGTGATGGCAAGCACAACCAAAACCCATCTACAGAAAGCTCTGCGCTGACCCAAGAAAGCCTATGCAGAGGGTTACCCTATTGTCTGATCTCTACTTGAAGAAAGCGATAAGTCGTACTGACCAGGTCACGGAGCTCACTCCTTTCCTTCTCCCGCTTTTCCTTCTCCCGAGCAGGCCCCTGTAGACACGAAAAGCGGCAGACATTGTCAAATCTCATCCTGTGTTTCTTTCCTATGTCAACTTGATTCAAGCAGTGCTCCCCTCTGAAAGAAAATTGCAAGATATCATCCTCTTCATAGAGTGTCTACAATCTGCAGATGCTAGCCAACAGATGCTGACCTGATGTTGCATTCGCACCCATAGCTTGTTCATCTCTGTGAAATTTTGAAGCACAAATTCCACTGCATCCATCACATTGCCTCCCTCCCTAAAAGACACATCATTGTGAAGTTCAAGAGGGCCTGATGTGAGCCTCATGGATACATTTCCTCCATTCCACACCTAAATTCAAATCTTGTGCCAATCACATGCTCTGCTACCATCCCATAGACCAATTCCCAGAAATCATCAAATCTATGGTGAAATTGTCACTGAGGGAGATGGAGCTATGCCTGTATTTGTCCACTACATGCAGTCATGCATACAGCACCAACACAGCAGCATAAGTGCTATGTCGAGAAGAAGTATCCCCTCTAGCCACCATCCATCCAGATTGTGAAAGGTGGCTGTGTTCTATTCAAAGCCGAAGCACCAAAGTGTTAACTGACAACCCCTGGGCCTGCTTTAACACACCCTTGATCAAGTTAATATGGACCACACGAATGTGACGTACCCTTCATAAGGAGATCCAACATCTGGCAGTTTGTCCCGGCTGATTTGGGAGAGATAGCTGCGCAAGAAGAGCCCTCGGATGGGATGTTGGACACCACGGCTCATCTCCACTAGGTCCTTCAGGACATCCTTCGCAGGTGCCTCCTTTGATTTTATGTACACCGACCCAACTGTACAGAGCAAATACCTACACCCTCCCACCCACCCATTTTAGCAGCATGAAATAGCCAAACCAACCTTCCTAAATAATATATATCAAACCATCAAACAAACAAGTAGACAACCATGGCAGTAGGAAACCCCAGACTTACAATCGAGGCAGTATGTTGCCAGCATGTTGAACTAGCTCATACAAATCTGCATTGGTGCGGCCTCGCTTGCTCTCCTCTTTGAAGAAAACTTCCAACTGCCGCAACTCGTCGAATGTTCTCATATCTGGCTCATGGTCAAGGTGCTGATTCTGCAGAGTTGAACAAGCCTCGCAGTGCACAGTATCACATGACAAATCAAAGTGAGTCCGACCTAAGTTGGTAACCTAAATTGGATACAGAGTTCATAGTACTTCTGCGGAGACAATTTGGAGGTCCTGAGCTCTGACAGCATCTGCGCAGAGTACTTGAGTGCATCCCGCAGGTTGTTGGCATCCTGCACAACAACAAGATCTGAGAGTCCACAATTGGGATGATTATCATTGCATCCCTCTCTGTATCGCTGACTCAACATCAAACCTAATTTTGAAGTTACAAGAAAGACCTTTGTTCTCGGTGCAACTAACTGAGCTGTGTGACAAGAAGGGACATCAAGAAGCTT
The DNA here is from genome assembly GCA_030704615.1 of Takakia lepidozioides. Classification (NCBI taxonomy): domain Eukaryota; kingdom Viridiplantae; phylum Streptophyta; class Takakiopsida; order Takakiales; family Takakiaceae; genus Takakia; species Takakia lepidozioides. The sequence continues at coordinate 54,044,225 of CM060732.1, forward strand.
TGTACACCACTGAACCAGCGCAGTCCCTCCCTTCAACGTCATCACCCCCTAGTCCTGATTATTGCAGCACACGCTATATCATCTTCACACTTTTGGCAAGCGATCTAACTGTCTATTGCAAAAGACGTATGCAAAATGAGCGCCAATGAGAGCCACTCCTTGCACATTCCATAAAGGACCAGCCTACGCATTTGAAATAGGATGGGAACCCCGGCTATTAGCAGCAGAGAATGACATGAAGCAGATGATTCACGTTGTTGATGAGACACCCAATTCGGTAGCAGCAGGTACTTACACGAATTTTGTAGAACACAAAGTTGCGTTCATCTGACAATACAACCGAGTTGCGAGTGGCCACAAGCGAAGCACGAAAATTGACCAGAGCAGAAAGAGACAGGAACGTATATAAGGACAACATCCGCGAGTGGCTGGGTGAGCTAACCAAGCTGAGCCTAAATAAGCAAACCAAACAAGGAGTGATGAGCCTAGAAGATCACACCCACCAGGGCGCGATGCATGTAGAAAGCATGGTGCTGGACCAGGGCCATGGCGTCCGCCAGCCATTTCTCCTGCTCCTCCCCGCTTGAGACCACATCCTGCTCTTGACCTTGCATGCCACTTCTTCTACGTGTGTGCGCCCAGGAGTGTTTGATTGTATATCTGCGTGCAAGTCACTCCATCCAAGGTTTTGCAGATTGTTCAAAACCCAGAAATCTCTTCAGACTCTCCCAGCTCCTGCTCTTCTACACTTGATCAGTGCTGAGACGACGAGTTTGTGAACGGATGCTAAACCCTATTAGTTCACGTTTATGTTCTTAATCAAGTTTCCATGTCTCTGGTATTACACCTGATTAGCAAGCTAATTATGTTTTAGACCTTGGCTAATTTTTACGGACTTCATCCAATCATCAGATCTCAGAAGTCCACCCATCTTTGCGTCCGTGGCACATGCACTCGGACCCGCAAATTTCTGGGATTGATACTTACGTGGAAGGATGCAAGAGGAAACCCAGTATTTCGATGTGAAAATTTCAAGTGAGGGAGCTTGCAGTGTAATTTGATACATGAAAGAGGAATCCATGTCGGGGCAGATTCGCTCTGTGAATTCGGAGTGAAGGAGTTCACTGAATGATGAATGGATGCACGGGTGGGAGGGACAGATCAGAGCGCGCCATGGCGGGTAGCAGTGTAGCGCAGATACAGATTTGCAAGCGCTGCAAGAGCACATTCACGGCCACACACAACACCTCCGCTGCTTGCAGGTTCCACCCGGCTTTTTTTGTGTCTCGGCGCCATGACGACCAGAAGAGGTTTGTGCCATCTGTTTTGTTTGCATGATGAGGGTTGCTGTCGTTCATAAGTTTCGAGACCGTCCTTCTAGAAGTTGATGAAGCAGAATTTGGTGAAGAAGTTGGTATTGTATCTAACGTCCTAATAAAATGTTGGTTTGATTGTCCTTCAGAGGATCAAACCCTGCCATGTGTGCTAGATACAATTGGAATATAGATCAATTAGTGGACACTCACTAGAATCCATGGTTTATGAAATGTGGAGAAGGTACTACGAGCTGGGCCCAGATGACCCCCCCTATGCGGCAAAATTCTATGACTGCTGTGGTGCAGAGGATCCCCAAGCTGAAGGGTGCACCACCTCTCTCCATGTTTCTTACGATGACAAGTCTTAACCTTTTCTTGGATAAAAGGAGAGCCTAGGTGTCTTTGAGATGTTGGTGTGTGTTAGAATCAAGCCTTTGATTTCTTTGGTTCGCCCACTTCAATTAGGCCTAACTTAGGTCTTCTGAGTCATGGAAATGAAGAGTTCTCTTCTCCTCTGCTTAAGGAAGATTTGCAAAAATCAGAGGGAAATTTATCTGAAGAAGTGTTTTGAGAAGAGGATAGTAGCAAGAGAAGATTTGCTGATAAGGAAAGCAAGGAGGAAAAGAAAAGTAAGTAGGCAGAAAGTCAGATGTTTCTGATGACCATTTGAAGGCCTTGCGAAACAGGAGTCATCTGTCCAGGCATTTCATAACTACAATGTCTTGTTCCCTGTTATTGACAAGATGCGGCTGGATACTACAGAGGATCCATCACAGTTTGTGGTTGATGTGGATTGGAAATTTCTTCATGCCCTCAGAGATTGGGTCCTGAACTGTTGTACCTAGTGCAATCATTGATTTCATGACGTCTCCTGGTCAAGGAGCATGTCGCTTGAACATGTTACCGAAGTTAAGTAAGGTAAGTGTAGTCACCACATGCCAGTGACCACACTTGAAAGAACATGAGGGTTGGAATTCCTTCGTGCAAAGGCAGTATGGTCAATATCATTTTGGTGTACGGCTGAGATCTTACAAACAATAAACTTGTACACACATGTGATATTCTCCCTGTTCCTCCTTACTTCTCACACACAGATTTGCCCATGTCAATGGTGACTTGTGCAAGATTTGTCCTGGTTTCAGTTTGATTTGGATTTTACGTGTACTTCCAAACAAGGGACCTTGAATCAAACATTTCCAAGTGTCTAGGCATTTCAGCCCTGAACTTTTTACTTGCATGCGGTGTTTTGAGCAATATAGCTTGCTTTCCTTGCAACCAGGAATGTATGCTTTAGTAGAAGTTGCATAGATGCTTGAACTTTGCACCGGTGATAGAGCATTGTAGGTTGGTACTTTCAACTTGCAGTATCCACAAAAGCCATGAGTGACAGGCCATTTGAACAGGAATGAAGGAAGCCTTTTGTCACATGGGAATAGGTTGTGTGTGTGAGGGTTTTCAGAGGCGAGATACCATGCTTTTTACCCCTTTGAAAATGGGGAAGTTGGGACAGATGCAGGACTTGGACCTTTCACAGTACTGGATAGATGAGCAGGCTTCAGGTTTGATTTACAGCAAGCAAAGAAACCACATCAATACATAGTAGATTTGGATTTTCTACAATCTTGTTGCTTAAACACAAGATTGTATATGTACCTCCACTGAATTCCTGAGCTCTTTTTTGGCTGCAACAAAGCACGAATGAGGCAAGTTCTTAGCTAGAAAGCAGGGTTAAGTACGTTCTCTTTCTCTTCAGTGGGGCCAAGGACTCCCACTTCAGCTGAGAGTTGAATAAGACATATCTCAACTTGATGACCCGGCGAGCAGGAGGCCCCTACTCCTTCTGAGCACCTGAAATAAGTCATCATCCATTTCTGGCTCCTCGTGCTGGGAAAAGGTCCATCTTGAGACCCTTCTGGCTTTGAAATGTTTTCAATCCCACAGGTCCCACATACAGTTTGGAAGTATACTTTAACCTCTGGTCGGGTCCATTGGGAACTGATTCGTAAGGTTGTTGAGAAGCATACTTTCGATGCGCTCGCTGCCTCCGATGATGACTCTCACAATCGTGAGGGTCTCTGTGTCCACAGGGCGCAACCAGGAAATTGAAACTGAACACTTCTTCTTCTATTGCCCTCTATACTATGAGATCCGCGGGAGATTCCATTGTCTATTCCATGGAACCCAATCTCTCACTGAAGTTTTTCACTATGAAGATCAGAAATGCTTGGCAGCTTACCTGCACGAGGCACTCACCCTTAGACAATCACTCGAACAATAGTTCTTATCTCTATCTCTGGTTTCCTGTTTTTTCTCTCTCATGTTTTCTTCCATTTTGTAACTATGAGCTTTCCGCGGACGTTATAAAGCACCATTTCGTCTCCGAAGAGAAGTAATCCTTGCGACCATTGCAGCCGTCAAAACATAACTGCACAACCTGCATGGAGGTTCTTGTCATGAATAGCATGGATAATCCGCATTTCACTGCGCCTCTCATTTTACAATATTCGCGACGTTATGGCGCACATGCGGCCTGAGCGGTGGGCCCCACGCACAGACGCCTGGCTCCCCCACCCGAAAACCCCCGCCCCGCGGTCCCAAGCCGCGCCCACTCCCCCCACGGCACCTCCGCCCGCCCCCCGTCCGTTGCGGCCGGTCCGCTGTGCCAGTCCCCTCACGTCCACCCTGTCGGTCTGCCCGCCAGTCCGCTGCCCATGAGTCCGCTCCTCGCCAGTCTGCCGGCCAGTACGCTGGAGGCCAGCGCCAGTTCCCCAACTTCCAGTCCGCCGACGAGGCCCGATCTGGACCGTCCACTCCTAAATCCCATCTGAGCCCTCCATTTTTAGGGCCTAAACCCCTCGACCAAATCCGGCATGTCTCTTGTGAGGGCTCTTTGTTGTCCGATGTTGCGGTAGGCATTTCCATTTTGTGCACAAGCAACGTTGATGATGATGAGGGTGTGCCTGAACATGGCAGGACTGTCGGGGCGGGCTCTACAGCCACCACTGTGCATATGCTTCCACTATTTTTGCCTTTTTGTTGTGCTTTAGGGAACCTTGGGCTTTCTGGTATGGCTGTATGTCATAAATATGCTATTGCCTTATCTGTCCTCCATATCGTCATCTGCTTCTGATCCCTCATGATACGCTTAATGCCTTCGTTTTGCATCAGTTCTGAGAGGCTTGACCCCTTCGTACTGTTGAGGGCGGAAATCGCGGAAGCATATGCACATGGGGGAGTGTATACATTGCAGATTTCGTATCGGACGGTGGGATTGTTTAGGGGACCAAGTAAAAAGGCTTGCAAGGAACGTGCACAAGTTGTGCAGGGGGATGCTAGAGTGTGAGCCTAGCCACGTGAGCCCAGGACACGTGGCATGATTTTGGGAAAGATGCGGCGTCTATTTCCATGGAAGATGATCCATTACCGCAGAAACACGTCTTCATCCATATTAACCCTGCAACCCCAAACAGAAACCCTAACCCTTGTCGGCCTTAGGGACTCACCTCAACCCCGACAGTGAACCTCGCCATCCTGCCCCTGTGCATGATACTCCGCACTGACATCATCCATGGGACCATCCATGCATGCAACATTCATCCACAGTGTACATCCAATCGGGGTTCATCCATCCAAAAACATTCATCCTCCATCCATCCAACCAAATATTGGTGTGATGGCATATGTCGAATGACTGTCTACTGGACTATGCACATATTCATCTCTGTTGAAAAACATTTATTGAATGCACACGATTGAATTGGAGAGCAATGTTTAGAAGGAAAACACTTCAAATTCGCAGGACACGGAGGAGAGAATGTTTCCCCTTTATCATATGATCTGGATCCTTCACAAAGCATCATTTCTTCGGGTTCTCCATCAACTGAGTGCAGCTACGGCGTGAGCCTAGCCGCGTGAGCCCAGGGGTTTAGTGGAGGAAGAAGCAGGCCCCATACACGAGTCCTCTCTTTAGAGAGGGTCTTATTGTCGTGGAAGCAGTTATAGCGCTTAAAAAAAGAGGTATAGAAAGAAAGGAATGGTCATTGTGAAATTTACTGAGGTTTTCTTATTGAAGAAGAGGTGAAAAAAAAAGGCTGGGTAAGTCATCATGATCTTACTTAGGGATTCTTGCATGAACAAGAGGCAAGAAAAATTTGGATGCTCATTGTCAAGCTATCTGACGTTTCTAGTATTTCATCCATGGTGGATGGATGATGGATGGATGAAATATTGAAGGAGAGGCTAAAAATAATAAGGATGGGCAAGAACAGGCCCCTTAATATGACCCCTCATTGTGAAACAGGCAATGGTTTTTGTTAATGTAGATGAGGTGAAAATTAAACAGATGGTCATTTTCAAGCTTATTTAGGCTTTGTTTGTGAAGAAGATGTGTAACAAAATGAGCGGTTTATTGTGGAACTTGTTCAGGTTTATGTTATTGAAGATGAGGTGAAAAAAAAACACATGGTCATTGTGATTGCTTATTTAGGGTGTCTTTGTGAAGAAGAGGTAAAAAAAAAACATTGAGCTATCCTTGTGAAACTTGTTTAGGATTCTGTTATTGAAGAAGAGGTGAAAAAAAAATCAGATGGTCATCATGAATGGTTATTTAGGGTTTGTTTGTGAAGAAGAGGTGAAAAAAAAAGTTAAGCTCTATCATTGTCAAACTTGTTTAGGTTTCTGTTATTGAAGAAGAGGTGAAAAAAGAAATCAGATGGTCATTATGAATGTTTATTTAGGGTTTGTTTGTGAAGAAGAGGTGAAAAAATTGAGCTCTCATTCTCAAACTTGTTAAGGTTTCTGTTATTGAAGAAGAGGTGAAAAAAAATATGAGATGGTCATCATGAATGCTTATTTAGGGTTTGTTTGTGAAGAAGAGGTGGGAAAAAAAGTTGAGCTCTATCATTGTCAAACTTCTTCAGGTTTTTGTTATTGAAGAAGAGGTGAAAAAAAAACTTGAGCTCTACCATTGTCAAACTTCTTCAGGTTTCTGTTATTGAAGAAGAGGTGAAAAAAAACCAGATGGTCATCATGAATGCTTATTTAGGGTTTGTTTGTGAAGAAGAGGTGAAAAAAATTGAGCTCTATCATTGTCAATCTTGTTCAGGTTTCTCTTGTTGAAAAAGAGGTGAAAAAAAAATCAGATGGTCATCATGAATAAATTAGGGATTGTTTGTGAAGAAGAGGTGAAAAAAAACTTGAGCTCTATCATTGTCAAACTTCTTCAGGTTTATGTTATTGAAGAAGAGGTGAAAAAAAACCAGATGGTCATCATGAATGCTTATTTAGGGTTTGTTTGTGAAGAAGAGGTGAATAAAATTGAGCTCTATCATTGTCAATCTTGTTCAGATTTTTGTTGATGACAAAGAGGTGAATAAAAAATCAGATGTCATCATGAATAAATTAGGGTTTGTTTGTGAAGAAGAGGTGAAAAAAAAACTTCAGCTCTATCATTGTCAACTTCTTCAGGTTTCTGTTATTGAAGAAGAGGTGAAAAAAAAATCATATGGTCATCATGAATGCTTATTTAGGGTTTGTTTGTATAGAGGACTGAGCTGTCATTGTGAAACTTTGTTCAGGTGCCTGTTATTCAAGAAGAAGTGGAAAAAAAAACAGATGATCATCATGAAGCTCATTTACGCAATGCTTCTGTAGAGGCTGTGAAAAAATAAAATGAGCTTTCATACTGACACTTGTCCATGTTTGGTAGGCCCTCGAACAAAAAAAAGGATTTATTTATTTATTTTATTTTTGGCCCGGGGCAATATTGGGGGTGGGGGCAGAAGTGGTGTGCGTTGACACACTCAATTTTAGAGGCTCGTTAACCAAACCCGATGAAAAAATAAACTACCTTGACATCGCCTGCTTGTCCAGATTTAAGAACTGTGTATACATGTTTTACAAACAAGGCAGCCCTTTCCGACATTGCGAAAAATCGCAACATATGCAACACTACTCGATATTGCCAATGTCTCGCTGCAAAAGTGTCCGTACCTCACCAGGACCTAGTGTCGCCTGGTGAATGATTTGGTCTCTTTTGGGATCACAATACATCCTGCGCAAAAAGATGTAGTAAAGATGCTTGCAGGGAACCCATTTCCCTCTCTTTCCTAGAGCTTCCTCACGCATGCACACAAAGTCGGGACAGGTACACCCCGGAAAATTTCCCACCGTCACCTGATAGGCCCTGTCGTGCAAAACAAACCCAGATGTGACCAAAGTATAAACCTGTCCATACCCAGGTGAAGGTACTTCCATAGTTCCTGTTACTCGAGCCTGAAGTAGTCTGGCCGATTCCACCTTCGCATCGTGATCAGGCCCCGAAGCCACCCGATGCACTGTTTTGCCATTCCTTCTCGTGGGATGCGAAGTATCGTCAGGAGGAGGCACCATAGCAGCAAGGCCACCAAAAGTCGACGCCACAGATCGGTGCAGACGAAAGCCGACGTCCTCCAACTTGCCAATCTCCAGTTCGTCAATGATCATCCTGAAATCATGATCATGAAAAAATTGAGTGTGTTGACGCACTCAGTTCTCGGGGGGGGGCCAAAAACCCGCCGGGTACCCGGAGTGAAAATCCGGACCCGCACCTGTTGTCGATGATCATCCTGAAATCATGATCATGAAGAAATTGAGTGCGTTGACGCACTCAGTTCTCCCGGGGGTGGGGGGAGGAGAGGGAACCAAAAATAAAAATAAAAATAAAAATAAAATTGGTTATCATACAATCTGTCACAATGAGATGTCGCCGAGAGCTGGCAAGCTACTTGAAAGCCTCGGGGATGCGGATTATCAAGACCTGGAACTGTGTCAACAGCCTATATCTGATGAAGGGGGATTGCCCAGGGCAGAAGGTGGGTTTCAAATACTTTGTTTTTATGCCTTCTTTGTTGAAGTTCCACTGTACTGACTGTTATGAAGTCATGCTGTTCGCACTGCCTGAATTGAGTGCTTCAGCGCACTCAGTTATGGCGGTGCATGAGCAATGACTATGAACCAGTTCCATCCGGAATGGGTCTGCACTCCCACCCAAATGTGCTATGAAACATTCCTCACTAATTATTGTCCTCTTCATCGCAGACCCGTCTATTTGAGGCCGTTTGTCTCATGAGGGTACATCCACTGTCGACTCCCACCACAGTGGTGGAGTTCGAGCTTCATGGGGGATGATGTTTCATAAACGAGAGGTTCGATCCTGTCGTCGACGACATGCACTACAACTATGTCGACTCCAACGTATGTTTGCGAAAGCCAAATGGAACGCCTTGGAGAAGGGCCCGTGAAAAAAACCCGACTTTTATCCAAACGATCATTGAGAGTTGTTCTCGGCCAGGGGCCCGCATCATAGATCTCACTCTCGGCACAAGTTTCTCTTCTTGCCTTTGTCATCGATTTCTTTTCTTCTGCACCTTCTTTACTCAATATTCTAAAACTCTAATTCCTTCAATCTGTCTCTTGTAGGCGCTTCTTACCATGTTTGCAAGGCAGGTGGCAGGCACTTGTTTGGTATGGAAGGAGATGCATATATTTTCACTGGCCTCCTCGCCGAGTTGCAAGGGGGCGCGTCTACCTCCAATGTAAAGGATGCCACTGCGCAAATTGATATCATCGATGGAGATGACAAGGACCTGGACAATGACTTTTCATGTGAGTAAGTTCATTTTCTGTCTATTTGATCCCTGTGTATATGCTCTGTCGCGTCCCCTTCTGTTGTCTGATTGTTACCCAAATGGTGCATTTCTGATTGTAGGAATGTGAACGCACTCCCGTGGCCCCTGTCTTCCATATACTTGAGGGACTTGTGCTGGAGCCCACCTCCTAATTATGTCCTTCCCGATTACGCGGAAGACATTGCTCATGTGCAAGCAGCTGTGCTTTCTCCCCTACCCTTGCGTTAGAGTTCCAGGAAGACGCTCAGGTACCTCCGTGCAAAGGTCTTCATAGATGATAGTGCAGCAGTTTCAGGTGGTAGCAGTAGCAGTGTTGACACCACCTACGGATGTACTTGAGGGCATTCATTTATGGAACATGAGGGGACACACTCTCTATTTTCCGCTGCACCACCATTTCTTTTCCCACCATCCGTTGTAATGAGCACGGACTACAATGAAATTCACAGACTCCAGCATTCCTGCTCATCGTGTCAACGGACAAGATCCACTCTTAAGGTCCTCAAACATCCACAAGGTCAAGTTGAATGCACAGGTCTCAGCCATGACCGTCTCCTTGCTGAAGCGGAAGCAGAATCTGTACATTGCCCAGTTTTGAAAGAGGAGAGGTGGCTGAGACATGTGGAGTCTGCCAGATCGCGTGGATGTTTATGGCGTTTAGGAGTGCATCTTCTCCATTGACAATTGAGGACAATGATGACAATTCAGATATCAGTCTCATGTACTGTCACTTTATAAGTCCATTCTGCCGTGAGTCTGCAAGCATTGGGTCTGCTCCGTCAATGCTAGCAATATCCCTCTTCGGGCCTAAATATCATGTCGTTAGTCTGTTGAACCGTATGTATGCTGGAAGTCTGTCTGTTGGGATTTTAGTGGGTTGCACTTGTCACTTTCTAAGCCAGTTCTGCCGGAAGTCTGCTGGTGCAAAGTGGGAGAAAGTTGTGATTGAGGGTTGACTTTCCCTCAGTCTCTTCTCCCGTCAGTCTGCTGGCTTCTTCTCCCATCAGACTCCCGTCAGTCTGTTGAACCCTCCTTTGCTAGATACTCCTCTATGGATATCAGTCTATTGTGCCGCCAGACTCTTCGAAGTGGGACTGTTCGACTTTCATGTTTACCCTCAGTCTCGTATACCGTCAATATGTTAAACGGTCGGTCAGGTGGAAGTCTGTCTCTTGGGATATGAGTCCGTTGCACTGGTACTTTGCCACTAAATTGTTCCGTGAGTCCGTTCGCAGTGGGTCTTAGGCAGTCTATTATCTTCTTTCCGCTGGACCGCACTTTCATTTCGCTTTGTCATTGCCCGCCAGGCTGCTGAGCCATCGGTCTGGTGATCACTAGGTCTCTGGCTATATCATCACTCACGAGTAAGATTGGCTGCACGTGGGTCTGTTGAAGCCGTCATTGTCATCCACGCACGTCCGCCTACTGAACCTCGTCGTCCTTTTGGGGGGGGTGGATTGCTAAAAAAAAACCGTGAGCAGAAAATTCTGTGAGTCAGAATTCTGCTCACGCGCTTTTGGATGTGCTCACCTATAACCGCGGACACCTATTCGGCTTAGAGGACCTATACTTACCTGCGGGTAGTGCCAGTATAAACATGCATATCAATTCATCGTTATGGATGAATTGACGGATGAATGATGGATGAATGGGCGATGAATGTATGTTGGACGAATGACATGGATGAATGTAGTTTGTGATTAATGCAGAATTAAAAAGCATTTTTGAGTAGTGGTTGCCAAATCCCCCGAGCTCCAGAGTGAACCTCTGTCACTGCATCGGTTTGTGTTGTCCTTCCTCACCAGGTATCCGAAGTCGAGAGAGATGCTGACACCCAATTGGCAAAGAAGGTGGAGAGGCCATTTGGTGCTTTAGTATAATCGTTTTGAAACAGCCGATTCATTCCGACGAAGAATATCCCTGCGACTGGGTCGGAGTCCAAACAAAGAGAGGATTTGTGCAGAGCTTTGTTGTCATGTCCTCTTCCATTGTCAAAATCCCTGCTGGGGTAAACGCCAGGTCTTTTGCTTGCAAAGCAGGGGTTGGGTTCATTTTGCAAGTTTTTCAATTTTATTTTTATTTTATTTTTCCCCGATGTGCAGATTAGGTGTCGTCAACGACACCTTAATCTACCTTATATCGGCTAGTCTTACTGGTGTGTTCTTTGGGTGAATGGCATCTACAAATTGCTCGGACCACATAATTTATGATTCGTTGTCTGTCATTCTTCCATGTGACCAGAAATTCATGCTGGGGAACGCTAGGTCTTTTACTTGCAAAGTAGGGGTTGGGTTCATTGCAGTTTTCCAATTTTTTTTTTTATTTTATTTTTCCCCGATGTACCAGATTAAGGTGTCGTCAACGACACCTTAATCTACCTTAATCTGGCTAGTCTTTTGGTGTGTTATTTTTGGGTGAATGGCATCTACAAATTGCTCGCCACATATTTATATTCGTTGTCATGTCCTTCTTCCATGTGACCAGAAATCCATTGCTGGGTAAACCTAGGTCTTTTACTTGAAAAGCAGGGGTTGGGATTCATTTGCAAGTTTTCCAATTTTTTATTTTGTTATTTTTCCCGAATGTGCCAGATTAAGGTGTCGTCAACGACACTTAATCTGGCTGGGTCTTGCTGGTGTGTTATTGGGGTGAATGGGCCTCTCAAATTCTCGGACCCACATAACTTATGATTCATTGTTCATGTCCTTCTTCTAATGTGAACAAAATCCATGCTGGGTTAACGGGCGTTTGCTTGCAGTCAGGGGTTGGGTTCATTTGCAAGTTTTCATATATATATATAGTATATATTTAATATATATATAGTATATATAATTTTTTTTTATTTTATAATTTTTCCCCGAATGTGCCAGATTTAAGGTGTCGTCACGACCCTTAATCCGGCTGGCTTTGGGTGTGGCTATTTGGGGTGAATGACATCTACAAATTTGCTCGGACCATATAACTTATGATTCGTGTATCATGTCCTTCTTCCATGTGACCAGAAATCCATGCTAGGTAAATGCCAGGTCTTTGCTTGCAAAGCAGCAGGGTTGGGTTGATTTGCAAGTTTTCCACTATATATTATTATTATTATTATTATTATTTTTCCCCGAAGGTGCCAGATTAAGGTGTGGTCAACGACCACCTTAATCTGGCTGGTCTTTTGGTGGTGCTATTTGGGATGAATAGCATCTACAAATTACTCGGCTTATGATTCGTTGTCATGTCCTTCTTCTTCCCAGGTGACCAAAAATCCATGCTGGATAAATGCCAGGTCTTTTGTTGCAAAGCAAGGGCTGGGTTCATTTGCAAGTTTTTCAATATAATATATAATAATAATAATTGAACTTTTTTATATTATTATTATATTATTATTATCTTATTTTCCCCGAATGTGCCAGATTAAGGTTTCGTCAACGACACCTTAATCTGGCTGGTCTTTTGGTGTGCTATTTGGGGTGAATGGCATCTACAAATTACTCGGCTTATGATTCGTTGTTATGTTTTTCTTCCAGGTGACCAAAAATCCATGCTGGGTAAACGCCAGGTCTTTTGTTGCAAAGCGAGGGCTGGGTTCATTTGCAAGTTTTCAAAAAATAATAATAAAATTTTATTTTATTTTTTTATTTTATTTTTCCCGAATGTGCCAAATTAAGTGTCGTCAATGACACCTTAATCTGGCTGGTCTTCTGGTGTGCTATTGGGGTGAATGACATCTACAAATTGTTTGGCTTATGATTCGTTGTCATGTCCTTCGTGACCAGAAATCCATGCTGGGTAAATGCCAGGTCTTTTGCTTGCAAACAGGGGTTGGGTTCATTTGCAAGTTTCTTCCAAAAAACAAAAAACAAAAAAATAATATTTTTATTATTTTTTGTTTTTTCCCCTCTGAATGTGCCAGATGAAGGTGGCGTTGATGCCAACTTAATCTGGCTGGTCTTCTGGGCCGGAATATTTAAGCTTCCGCCAAATTAAAAATACACTTATTTAAACTCAACAACACATGGATCCCTGCGTAAATGTTGTTGCAGTCATCCATGGTTCACTCATCTGGGCAATTTTTCATCCGACACTCATCCAACATTCATCCAATGTTCATCCATTCCCTTTTACGTTCATCATAGATACATTCATTCATTCGACAGCTTTTCATCGCACATTCGTGCCACATTGTCGTCATGAAGTCTGTCTGTCATCAGTCCAATGGAAAGAAGATTGCGCCGTTGTAGTGGAGTTTTTGTCCTCGGCAATAGACCCACTTGTTCCCTCGCTTTTAGGGTCCGCATCAATAATCTGCTCACGCTTACAATCTGCTCACGCTTGGGGGAATCTGCTCACGGATAAGGGAATCTGCTCACGGGTTCTGCTCACGCCTTTGCTGCCATCTCTTTTGGGATATCAGTCTGTTTGAAATCAGTCTGTTGTCGCGCAAGTCTGTTTTCAGTGGGTCTGTTCAGCCGTCATTGTCATAAGGTGTAAGTCTGCTGGACGTAATAAATACAGCGACAGCGGCAAGGATGCCCAGTCACAGAAGGACACGTCACCAGACTCGCCCCGCGGACTGTTTTTTTGTGGCAGTCTCTTCTTAGTCTCTTCGTTAGTCAGTTTTACCTTCCGTCTGCTGGACTGTCATTGCAGTGGCATAAGAAGTTTGTGGTGGGTATGTTGGTCCGTCTTTGTCTTCATGTGCAAGTCTGCTGGACATAGTAAGGGTGGCGACAGCGCAAACGATGCCCACTCATCCCTCGTCACGTCCTCAATCTCGTGTCTTTTAGGCCTCAGTCTGCTTCAGTCAGTCTCCTGTCGCTCTCTTCGCGGTCTGCCTCAGTCTGCTCTTCGTCAGTATGTTGAACCACCAGTCTGCTGGATTGACCGTGCAGTGGCACACGAGTCTGTCCGTGCATTTCACGCATGTGTTCCGCCGTCCAGGGCTCTCTAGAAGAGTAACATTGCATGCTGCAATGTCCCGTGCCGCAAGCACCAAACTGGAAAATGTACTTTTCATGTTTATCATTTCGTATAAACCCATGTGTCTTCAAATGGATTGCGTACCAGTAGTGTGTTAGCACACGGCTAGTCAATTCCCCTATAAGCCAGTCCACTCTACGACGAGTCATCTTGCCTTTCCCCATGACAAGTCTTGCCTTCAGATTTCCATGGTATGCTTCAATGGTGTCTTGACTGGCATGAGGAACATGGCGCGCTGTTGTAAACCACATTATTATTTTGGGAGCCCAGTACTGGTCGATATACTGAAGAAATTCCAGACCTTTCGGAGATTTCATCCTCATACGACAGATTCTTCTTGCAACCCACCGAAGCGCTCTTTTAGGGTTCCGTGGTCCACCTCTACAGTACATGAGATCTCCCATATCCTTCAACAAATTTGCAGCGGTGATAAGATATTTTGTTTTCTTGCATGATTGCTTTGCCCAAGCCTTGCGGACATGCCAAAGGCACATGAATATGAGTACTCCGTCAAAAACAATTCTGTACAACACCCATGTACACATTAGACTCTTGAGAGGGGACTGCATCAGTGGGACTGTAAGAGTGGACTGTGCCGACGGACTGTATCAGTGGAGTGTGGTAGTGGACTAGAGCAGCGGATAAATATAATGGAGGGCCGTACTGGACAGTACAATGCAATGACTGGCTAGTGGACTGACCTAGTGGACCCCCCCAGTGGACATTGTTGCCTAGTGGACTCGCCCAGTGGACAATACAATGCACTCCACTTACCAGGACAGCTGACCCACTTGACTTACCAGGATGACTTCACATTGGACTTGCCCGTCAGGTTGTTCCAGCGGACTCTATGAGCGGAGTGCAGCAGACTGCCACCCCACTGCCACCGGACTGAGCGGACTGCCAGCGAACTGGTCTACAGCAGACTTAAGGAATAGCGTTTATTTCTACCTCGGCATCGTCCACAATGAAGGCATTGGGTCGCCAGTTCGGCATATCTACAAAGAATGAATCACGCAAGGCTGTCATCCACGGCACCAGGTCACTTGTCCGTTTCCTCGCGGATATGATATAGGCAACTGGTATACCGTTCAACCACTCATCGAAGACCATCAACGTGTACAATGGGAACTGTTCGAATGGACAATGACAGATGGTCAGAGAATGCAAAGTCTGGCAAGTTGGGCATGGCCAGACTCGGTCTTTCGTAGAGGACACATGAAAACATACAGAGAGGATCAACGATACTATGCTATCGTGCTCCCACAAGTCCATGGAATCGAGTGAATAATACCTTGTCATGATTTGTCCCAAAGGTTGCATCGCATGCAATGATGCGGGCATGTCCTAATTCCAGCATTCGTTGTTTTTGCCAAGGAGTCTGAATGCCAATTGTGAAGGTCAAATCTCCATCAAAATGCTTGTATGTTGGCGCCAAATTCTCTTCTTGATAGAAGAAGACCGAGTCCGGGTTCTGGTCTTTCCACACAAGCACACTCTCCGCATCATCGGCGTGCTTTTTGAAGATTAGCCACGCCCGCTTCTCGGCAAGGTTGCGGACATCTTGCTCCAATAAGAAATCATCTCGTGTCCATGCATCTCCCAACCCGGTGTTGTTCATGACGTGCTCTTTATGTTCCATCATGATTTGGGCGACAGACAGGCCTTGGCACAAACATTCGACGACCCAAGCTTTCAATTCTTCACTAATGTGTGGTGCATAGGCATGGCGGGTGTTCCTGAACTCAGCCGCCTTCCCATGCGAGGCTTTCCCTTTTGGGTCTGTATGCTCCATGTTGTGTAGTACGTGAGGACACATATGTCGGGGGCGAGATAACTTTGCTAGACCTTAAAACAACATTGGCAACCACGCTTATAAGACTCTCCAAACTCGGACTTCTTTCTCCTTGGGCCTTTATGAGGGTGAGATGTTCCAGCACCCACAAGAGGTCCTTTACGCTTCAGTTTTGGATCCTCCCCTATTGCATTGTTGGTGCGCTTGTCATCCGGACCGTAGCAGCATTGATACATGGACAATAAATTCAAAATCGATATCCATCACAGTAGGTGGGAAACAAAAATGGCAACACACATGCAATGATTGTACAAAAGGACTGTGAGGATGGTGCACACATGGTATTGTTCAGGAATGTGTTGCCTCTGGGCTCTTTTCGTATGCTGGGTTGCACTTTAGTATGGACACTAACCCAAAACTGAGTGGGGTAGTCCACCAAACTCTCCTCTCCAAGGATAAAGTCATCAACTCTATCCCAAGGTATGCAGGCCTTCTGAACATTCACTCGCACACCCATATACCCATATTGTGTCTCACTCTTTCAATGGAGGTCCTTCGTGTTGAAGGCTCCTAGTTTTGGTGTTTGCAAACATTGTCGAAGAGGCCGTATAGGCGGGCTTTCCGTTTCCAGTCTGTCGTGGCATTCTGCTTGCACATCCATGCCCTGTACAGTGCAGAGGACACGTTTCAAAACCTGCAAGAAACGCGTCGCAGTACCTTGGACAAGATGGACAACGTGCAAAAGCAACAATGCACACATTTAGGGTTCTGGCAAGTGGCAGGTGCCAGGGATAAGGTTTGGGTTTAGGCCCTAAAAATGGAGGGCTCAGATGGGATTTAGGAACGGACTCATGGGCAGCGGACTGGCGGGCAGACTGACGGTGGACGTGAGGGGATTGGCACAGCGGACCGGCCGCGGCGGACTGGGGGCGCGGGCGCGCCACCGCTGAGGCCGCGCGTGGAGCGTGAATAGGGTGCCATAGTGCCACATCATCGTGGCCACGTTTCGTACGTCGTCAAATTTTTTATGTCTGCCCGGACTGCCCGAAAATAACCGTGCGAGGTTGTAGCGCGGGACAAGGTTCTTGGGAGAGTCAGCTGTGTTTCAATCTCTGCCTACTCGGCTCTGGAAAAGGGGGAAGAGTTGGAAAGTTTTGTCACACCCACAACTCGTTCAACAGTGTATGGAAAAATTTGTGGGCATGCTCTCTAAGCCTAATTTTGACATGGTGATCAAGCAGCGAGTCGAAAACTTGATCGGGCGCCGAGAGTACTTTGAGCAGGACCAGAATGGTCCGATCATCCTTAAATATATAACTTGAGGGTTACATATTTTGCTCACTTCAGGTGTGACAATATCTATAGGTTTGTGAACACTTCCTAAATCAGGTGAGAATGTTGAACTCTTTCTATATTTTGACTGTGCTATCTTCATCCTCACAAAGATCTGAACCTTCTAAAATATGTAGGGTAATGGCTACATGTATAATATTCTGTACACTGCTGATTGGGTACAAAATTTGAGCGCTTCGTAAAATCGGGTGTGGAGGGTTCTTACCACCACGGTCTGCAGGCATACTTATCTTGCATGCCTCACCAACTGTGTAGTTTCTGCATCTCTATCATGCTTAAGGAAAAGGCATGAGATCCATAGGTTCCTTGAAGCTGCTACCTTGGGAATCCTACTGAAGTGGCAGTACTTGAGAGGTCATCGGCCATGCACCTTATAATGACTCCATAAAGCATGGCAAAGCTTGTGAACCCTAGAGGTGTAGGGTTCTCCTTTTCTAGCGCTATGAACTGAACATTGTTGAGAGAACATTTTTCACTGTTAGCTCGAATGTATGGCCAATCCTTTCCTTCTCTCTTTTTAGGCCCTCGGCCTTTAGCATGTAGAGTGCACAAGAATCCTATTGAATGCAAGATGCTGCCTAGCGAGAGTAGTAAGCAGCACTATCTTGGAGCAAAAGATATGCGAAGGGGTGAAGCCCGACCACATCACATTTGTTTGTGGTTGCAATGCATGTGCAAGCTTGGGAGCTCTGGCAAAAGGGAAAAGGTCCATGGTGCCATCGTCAAAGCTGGAATTGCACCAGATGTCATCCTGAACACTGCCCTGGTGGACATATGCCAAATGTGGGTGGATCGTGAGGATGCGAAGGGAGTTTTCAACATTGTGGCTGAACGAGATGTGGTGTTGTGGAACGCGATGCTTGCAGGGTATGCACAGCAGGGGCACGGGATGGAGGCTTTGGAGACCTATGAACAAATGATGGGGGAAGTGGTGAAGCCCGACCACATCACGTTTGTGTGCGTTTGCAGTGCGTATGCAAGCCTAGCAGCCCTGGAAAAGGGCATGGGTGCATCGCCAAAGCTGGAATTGTACTAGATATGGTTATGAGCAATACCCTCGTGGACATGTATGCCAGATGTGGAATGCGATGATCACAGGATATGCCCAACATGTTGTCATAGGGAGGTCCTGCAACTATTTGAAGTAATGCAAAAGAACGGCTTGAAGCTGGACAACCTTTATATGTGTTCTCTCTGCATGCAGCCACACTGGCCTACTGAATGAAGGAAGACGCTACTGGGATTCCCTGAGTCAAGATCATGGTGTCACTCCGACAGTAAAGCACTTTGGCTGCATGGTGGACCTTCTTGGACGTGCCGGACAACTGGATGAGGCAGTGGACCTGAATAATAAAATGCCAATCAATCCAGATGTTGTGGTGTGGAAGGCCTTGCTTGGTGCCTGCATAATCCATGGCAATGTGGAGATGGCTGAACGTGCGGCAACATCTATCCTCAAGTAGGATGAACATGATGTCGCGACTTATGTGTTGCTATCAAACATCTATGCTGCAGCTGGCAGGTGGGATGATATTGCACAGGTGAGAAGAATGATGAAGGTGAGAGGGGTTAAAAAGGAGCCAGGTCGGTGCTGCATTGAGGTTGGCAACGGGGTGCACACCTTCGTTGTAGTTGACAAGTTGCATCTCAGAATTAAGGAAATCCATGCTGAGCTGAGAAGATTGTCTGGGCAGATGAAAGAGGTGGGGTATGTGCCTGACACGCACTTTGTATTGCATGATGTGGGGAGGAGGAAAAGAAATTTTATCTTTGCCACCACAGTGAGAAGCTGGCCATTGGTTTTGGGCTGATCAGACGACCCCTAGGACACCTCTCCATCTCATCAAGAATCTTCGAGTGTGTGGTGACTACCACACCTCCACCAAATTCATCTCAAAGATTGTTGGCCGAGCAATTGTTGTACGGGACGCTAACCGCTGTCACCACTTTGAAGATCTTGTGGTGAGTACTGGTGAAAGGATGTTTTCTTGGAAAGATGCGAGTGTCTTGCTTCATTCATTGACCTGTGTAGCTACTCAGACCATCCACCATTTCCTGGGAGTATTGACCATCATGGGGTCTACCCGGCATAGGTGGGAAGTCAGCCCATAATTGCACTTGACTAAAAGGGTGTTTTTTGACTGATTCTGGTGACAGTGGATGGAACTCAGAGTGCTGTCCTAATTCTGGGTTTGGGTGGTGGAGCTTCTCCAAGGCTTGAAGCTGGAAGTGAATACGAATTTTAATGAGCTTGATGAGAGGGGCAGCCCTGTGCACAAGTTTGTTCAACATCTTAAAGTTGGACATGTTTGTTTGTTTCTCGTGATGTGGCTTTGGATGGAGCCCTTGACGAACTTGTCAAAAGCTAGCCTTAACCCACCAAGATCCAATCCCATGGTGGCTGCTTGAAAGTTCATATAGTGATTGTAAGGGTATTTGGGTATGTTGTTATTGATTGATGCGGCTTGATTGCCTCACACTATAACATCGGTTTGTGCATGTTGGAGTTCAAAGTTGGGGGTAACTACTTGAGCTGCCAATCTCAAACAATCCGAAAAACTGCTCCTCCTTGTGGATCTACTGGTTTTTCTCTTTATATCTCTCTCTCTCTCTCTCTCTCTCTCTCTCTGGTCCAGCTTGTAATTTTAGTTTTTGTTCCTGCAGGTTCTGAAGCATTTGTTGAATATGCATAGTCCTCCAGAACAAGCTTTGATCCTGTTGCCTCGCTGCTGTCAAGTGTGAATGGATTGAGGTGTCTCATCACGTGTGGAAGTGTCTGCATATTGGGCAGAAAAGGGGGTTCAACTCCCCCACACTTCTTGGCAGGATTTACCAAGCATGGGTGTGGTAGGAATACTTTGGGGTGAAGCCCAACCACATCACATTTGTTTGTGTTTGCAATGCATGTGCAAGCCTAGGAGCTCTGGAAAAGGGGAAAGAGGTCCCTGCTGACATCGTCAAATCTGGAATTGTACCAGATGTCATTCTGAACACTGCCCTAGTGGAAATGTATGTCAAATGTGTGTGCATCGAGGATCCTAAGGGAGTGCTCAAAAGTATGGCTGAACGAGATGTGGTGTCATGGAGTGCGATGATTGCAAGCTATGCACAGCAAGGGTGCGGGATGGAGGCTTTGGAGACCTATGAGCAAGTGATGTGCGAAGGGGTGAAGCCCAACCCCATAACGTTTGTTTTTGTTTGCAATGCGTGTGCAAGCCTGGGAGCTCTGGAAAAGGGGAAAGAGGTCCATGGTGACATCGTCAAAGCTGGAATTGTACCAGATGTCATCCTGAACACTGCCCTGGTCGACATGTATGCACGGGATGGAGGTTTTGGAGACCTATGAGCAAACAATGTGCGAAGGGAGGAGGGGATTCCACGCCTATTGCCCTTGCATTCAGATGCTGCCCTCCTCAAGCCTGGCACCCTGGTAAAGGGCAAGAGGTGCATGGTTGCATCACCAAATCTGCGAAGGGAGGGTTCGACATATGGCCGAACGTGATGTGGTGTCGTGGAACACGATGCTTGCAGGGTATGCACAGCAGGGGCCCGGGAGGAGGCTTTGGATACCTATGAGCAAATGATGGGGGAAGGGGTGAAGCCCGACCACATCAGGTTTGTGCGTTTGCAGTGTGTGTGCAAGCCTGACAACCCTGGAAAAGGGCAGAGGGTTTATGGTTGCATCGCCAAAGCTGGAATTCTACCAGATGTGGTTCTGAACAATACCCTCGTGGACATGTATGCCAAATGTAGGTGCATCGAGGATGTGGAGGGAGTGTTCGACCAAACGGGTGGCCAAACGAGTGTGGTAGGCTTGGAGTGCCATGATCGCAGGATATGCACAACAGGGGCGCGGGATGGAGGCTATGGAGACCTACAAGCAAATGATGTGGGAAGGGGTGAAGCCTGACCACATCACGTTTGTTGGTGTTTGCAACGTGTGTGGAAGCCTCGCAGCCCTGGAGAAGGGCAGAGAGGTTCATAGTGACATTGTCAAAGCTGGAATTGTACCAGATGTCATTCCGAACAGTGCCCTGGTGGATATGTATGCCAAATGTGGGTGCATTGAAGACGCGAAGGGAGAGTTCGACAATATGGCTAAACGAAATGTGGTGTCTTGGAGTGCCATGACAGCAGCATGGGTGTGGGTTGGAGGCTATGGAGACCTATGAGCAAATGATGCGGGAAAGGGGTGAAGCCAAATCACATCATGTTCTTGTGCATTTGCAATGTGTGTGTGAGCCTGGCAGCCCTGGAAAAGGGCAAAGAGGTCCATGATGGTAACATCATCAAAGCTGGTATTGTACCAAATGTCATTTTAAACACAACCCTGGAGGACATGTATGCGAAAATGTGGTGCATCGAGGATGCGAAGGGAGTGGTCTACAATATGACTGAACGAGATGTGGTGTCCTGGAACGCAATGATTGCTGGATATGCCCAGCATGGTTGTCATATGGAGACCCTGCAACTATTTGGCTATTTGGAATAATGCAGAGGGAAGGCTTCAAGTTGGACAGTATCACCTATATATGTGTTCTCTCTGCATGCAGCCACACTGGCCTACTGGATGAAGAAAGACGCTACTAGGATTCCCTGAGTCAAGATCATGGTGTCACTCTGACAGTAAGTGCACTTTGGCTGCATGGTGGACCTTCTTGGACGTGCCGGACAACTGGATGAGCAGTGGACCTGATTAATAAAATGCCATCAATCCAGATGATGTGGTGTGGAAGACCTTGCTTGGTGCCTGCAGAATCCATGGCAATGTGGAGATGGCTGAACGTGCGGCAACATCTATCCTCACGTCGGATGAACAGGATGCCGCGACTTATGTGTTGCTATCAAATATCTATGCTGCAGCTTCCAGGTGGGATCCATCTGAGCAGCAGAATGTTCTCCCTGCATTTTCCCAGTGCCTAACAACAAGCTGTATGTTCCATCACATTTCACATGAGTTTGTTCTTCCTTGTACAACAATTTGACACTTAGAATAGTTTATATAGCTATCGGGACATTAAATTAAGAATCCAAACTATTTGAAATTTACACCAATTGCCCATATAAACAAATGGTCAAAGGGGTTAGAAAGGAGCCAGGTCACAGTTGTATTGAGGTATTTTTATCAAGACAATCATTTTTTATCAAGATAAACTAAATGTTGAGAAACTAAAGGATGGCCAACAGGCAGTACCTAAGTTGGTTAGTAAACTGAGTGCCACCCAGATGATTTTGGGGCAAACCATGCTACTTGAGGGGTGTGGTATACTCTTCTACCCCTTCCATTGGGCGGTGCCCAATTTCTAGCCTTCATGGTGGGGTTACTGTGAAAGAGGTTATTTTCTCCTCTCACTATCAAGGGGCCTGATTTGTGAGCTGTCGCTCCCATGTGTTTCCCTTTAAAAAATAAAAATAAAAATGATGAGCGTTGGATAAACAACCGGATTTCGGTCCTAATGAAACAAATGCTTAATGAAGGGGAAAATAGAAAATACGCTAGTAGTGCAGAGCAACCCAAAGCCCTGGTGTAAAATGAGAATACAACCAACAAGTAGCCCAGTGCTAAGGGCACATACCATCTAACGAGTGGTTGTGGGTTCAATCCACCTGTTGGAAGTCATTGCGGTGTCCACCTTCCCAGCAGAAGGCAGTAGCCCTATGGGTCAAGTGACTCCGTAAGTTACGCTTGCTTCGGTAACGTCCACCTT
The DNA here is from genome assembly GCA_030704615.1 of Takakia lepidozioides. Lineage (NCBI taxonomy): Eukaryota > Viridiplantae > Streptophyta > Takakiopsida > Takakiales > Takakiaceae > Takakia > Takakia lepidozioides. The sequence goes on from CM060732.1 coordinate 54,067,032, forward strand.
TTTGGTAAAATGAGAAGTGTGCGCTGCAGAGGCATCAAACAGGAACTGGAAGAGCGAAGGAAGGTGGTGATCGGAAGGTCTGATCCACTGCAAGGATGACGCTGGCGTACATGAGTGTGCCAGATGCTTACGGTGTGGTGGAAGCAGGCGTGTACAGATCAAAGGCGCTTGATCTGCATAATTTGCCTTTCCTGTCGCACCTTCGGTTGCGCACAGTACTGTATCTGTCTCCCGAACCTCTTGTTCGCTCAGTTATCGACTTCCTCGGCTCAAATGGCACCAAATTTGTACTATCACGTCCCACCTTGGACTCCAGGTTGATCTTGTGTAGGTGAGCTTGTTGGAGCTTAGACGCCACTAGAATTTTCGTCAGATGGGTTTTGTTGCTCCAACCCTAACTTGTATTCCTTCGGTATCTTGCACTGCCCCCTTTCTCTGGCTGGGTTCCCCCTTCAATGGCTTGAGCAGATTCCCTGTAGTAATCGGTTATGTGTGTTCGGTCACTCTGGCGTCATTGCGAAGCACTGGAACTTTTGTGTGTGCTCTCGCTGAGGGGCTAGATCTTGTGTCGTTACATCTTTCCTCCGAGTGCTTTGTGATCATGTTGAAAAGTGCAGCGATCGTGAATGTGGTGGCAGGTTCATCTAGGTGTAGAAGTGTGGAAGCCACCGGCATCATGGAAGCCCATCAGTGAGGAGCTGATCAAGGACGCGCTTGAAATTGTGCTGGATGTGACGACTCACCCTATCCTTGTTATGTGCTCGTCAGTTTCCTCCTCTCCTTATTCTCCCTCTTCCATGATTTATGTTTCTCTCCTAGGACCTGAAATGTTGACGTGGAGGCTCCTTGTGGCTACTTTATTTGCTGGAAGAAAGGATGTCATTGAACGTGTGGGTGAGAACCTGAAAGAGTAATCGTTGGCATAACCTTGGGCATCTCCTGGTCTGAGCAGGTCAGGCATTCATAAAACTGGCACTGTGGTAGGCTGCCTTCGGAGACTGCAGCAGTGGAATCTCACGCCTATCCTTGAGGAGGTCAGTACTACAGCTCCCTGCTCACCTGCCTATAGCTCCCTATCGTCCAAAGTGCTGCTTGTGATACATGTAGGTGGCTGTTGATAGTTCTAGATGCAAGAAAATTTGTTAAAGTGCAGGTGAAATGGAAGCTTGCTTTTGTTTGTGTGCAACAGTATAGGCGCTATGCAAAAGGAAAGGCAGGATATGCATATGAGCAGTTCATGGAGCTGTTTGACGAGGACTTGGTCACACTTCCCAAGGATCTGCCCGCTTGGTTCATTGACCAGCGCCAGATGATGGTATACTTAGTATCCCCATCACACCATTTTTGCTGAGCTTGTTAGTTGGTCTCATTGCCCTCTCTTTCTCAGTATTATCTCAGTACCCTTTGAGCAGGCTCCATTGGATCATTGGTGTGTGTACTCTACCGAGATGTCAGCAGTAGATGAGTTTATTCCTCTACAGCACAGATAGATAGGGTGCTGCTGCAATCACATGCATCACAGCACTGGCCACTCTTTGACTGGCCACCCCATGTTTGTGATAATAAGCAGAAGCTGGGTTGATCCAATTGGGTCTCTGGTAGGAGGAGGAAGAAGCTGAGTTTGTGGAGCAGTTGCGTCAGGAGCATTTGACTGCATTGCCAGATGAAGGTTTGCATGGAGGCATAGTCATCAAAGCAGCTGAGGTTAAATCTCATAACCATACCTTGAGTTATGACTATGATTGAGTTACTGAGACTCCTTTAAGTTACTTATGGAGGCTTGCGCCCAAGGGCTTCTATTTTTAGCATGTGGAGGATCTTCTTGTTGCCTTGATGACTTTTTTGTACCCTCTCGACATTTCTCACTAGATGCCTTTATACTAGCTGAATTCCTAGTGTTATGGGGATTCTGGCCTTTGTCCCTTTTCTTCTGTAAATGTTTGCCCACTGTATCAAGCGGTTTTATTCTTTGGCTGGTAGGTGCTTGGAACAATGGATGCTGAGCAGTCACGAAGTGTAACAATGGTAACAGCCAATAATGACAACCTGCCTGGTTACAGAAAGTACTACTACTCCTCCAGTAGTCCCCTTACAACTGAGGACCGCGCATACAAGCGCAAGATAATTGGGAAGGTGTAAATGCAAGGCATGGTGGTGGAGGGTGTCGCGAAACAAGGTTATGTACATACTGAAATGGTTCTCGGTGTCTGGGGCTATGGAATGAGCACAGGCCCTACTATCTGAAGACATGGATTTTGTATCCCTAAGACTAGATGTAAATAGTCAGGATTTGTGTGTGCCGACCTATGTGGCAAACTGGCAGTGGGAAAACCAAAATGTCATTCACATTGTGCTCTTGCTTTTATGATCTGATTGTGGGGCTCAGGAAAGGTTTCTTGCCAACGAAAAGCAGCTTGTTGAGAGGACCTTGAGGCTCTGCTTGGTCAGCATTGAGTGTCTTATCATGCATTTGTGCTTTGGAGGTCTTTGTGATATACAAACACTGCCTGACTGGATATTTCTCGAAAGCATGTAACATGTTTTCGACACTCGGTTGATGTGAACAGACAATTTTCTGGATCTCAAAAACCAGGTGTAACAGATGAGGCACTTTATTAGAGTAGTTGCTATAACAATCTACACCCAGGGAGTGAGAGTTACAGAGATGTTGAGGCAGTTATAATAGACTAGATCTCAATTTGCACATCAACAACAAATTCTACTGTAGAGTATCATGTATACCTCATGTTTCTGTTCGACCTTGGATCCCTCCCTCAATACTTCCATGCACTACGCATTGTTCAACAAGAAGTGGAGATTGTCTACAGGTAGACGAGTACAATCTTCATCTGTAATATCAAGGACGTGGTACTGTGGAGGATGTGGGTGATCTTCTATCAGCCTCCACCTCCACTGTAGGCTTTGCCAAAGAAGATGAGCTGAAGCTGATCATATCCTGAGAGGACGCCAGCTCCAGCAACAGCACGCAGAATGTTGGCCCCCGCACCCTTAAAGAGAGACTTCATACCTTCCTTGGCCACAATCTGATTGAAGGCATCCATGCTGCTCTTGTATTTGACTGCCTGTCCTGATGTCATCATCATGCGCCTCCGGACTGTATCTAGAGGGTATGATGCCAGCCCTGCCAATATTGTGATCCCCCAACCCAGCATGAAACTGGCAAGGAAATTTCCCTGCAGTCGATCCAAGCTGCAAAGTTAGAGAAGAGCGCATTGCACACGATCCTAGCTGGTGTTTGGATGCTCACTTGCAAGATGTTCTTGACATCACGAGCTAGGTGCAAGATGGATCTATGGAGGTTATGATGCAGAAAGTGTGGCAGGAAAAATCACCTCGAGGGTGCCAACCAAGACAACAGGCTTCAAGGAGTCGTACATCCCGAAATAGAGGCCACGGTAGACCACTATTCCCACACAGGAGATGGCGAAGCCACGGTAAAGCCCTGCGATGCCATCTGAGGCCAAAGTCTTCTTGTACACGTCGAAGAGCCCATCAAACTGTCGCTCTCCCCCACCTTTCTTGGTCGATTTGGCGTCATTCGCCAACCGTGTCCGTGCGTAATCTAGGGAGTACACAAATAGCAGCGATGAAGCTCCCGCCGCTCCACCAGAAGCCAGGTTACCAGCAAACCACCACCAATACCCATCTCTATCCTTCTTCATCCCGAACAACTTGTTGAAATAATCCTTAAATGCAAAGTTCAAGGCCTGCAGGTCACACACAAAGACATGCACACGTCCAGATCCAGTCTCGTTTCTGATGTCTGGCAAGCGTAATCACTCTCTACAGTCCTAGCAGTTCAATGTGTTACTTTACATGGTACCTAGGCGCCTTGATTGCATTTCAAAGCATATGAATGATCAAGTGCTCTGGCCAGCAGGTATATTATGATGATGACCTGCGTAGGGAAGTAGCGGATGACATTGGCCAGGTTACCACGCCAGAGAGCCGAGAATCCCTCGTCAGCAATAGTGCGCTGAAAGCATTCGACAACGCCTTTGTATGGCTCAGTCATCCTGCCTTGTTTAATCATCTCATCCTGATTCTGAATCAACAGCTTCACGCGCTCAATGGGTGCTGCAGCAGTCTTGGAAACCGCTGCTGACACTCCTCCCATTAGGAAGTCGATCAAAAACCCATACGGCCCTTTCTCTACTGCTGCGGGCACAAACACACTGCGGCCCGTGGCCAGGCCCCTTTGGCCATATAATATGCTGGTCGGACCTTGAAGGGCTCCAGACCTGCCTATCAAGAACGCTTGCCTGCAAGTTACAGGCTCTGCATTGGCCCTTCCCTCAAACGCCGGAGACTTTCTTGGCAAGAATGCATGCCTGCATATGGGGCCTACTAGCTTTGCCCCCAGGTAGGAAGACCCCGCCAGGCAATGTAGGCTCCCCGGCAGTGCCGACGTCTCAGGCGCCATCCCCTTCCGTAACAAATTCCTCAATCCTGACACCAATCATGCCTTGTCAGCGGGGATGCAATGAGATGGTCAGCCTCAAAATCATACTGACTTGTAACAGCATTCTTCAAACGATTCTAGCCTGCGAAGAGTGGGAGGGAGAGCCTCAAGTGGGCTCGCTGAATCTACTACCTGGGCACAGCAATACAAACCTCACTGCATGGGGGTTCGTACATCAACTACCTTCCTGAGCCTCAGTTACAGCAGCTGCACATGACCCTGATCTACTCTCAGGAACATCCCAACTAATCAAAGAAGGAATTTTTACCTGTGAAAGACCTGAAAAAGACCTGATCGCAATACAAGAATGGTCCTGCGGCTCACTGAGCCACAAAAAAGCAAGAACCAAGAAAGTTGCCGGTGCCCAAAAGAAGTGATCAGTAGATCACAGAACTGTCTACTAGACAGGTCTTCCAAGATGATTCGATTACACAACCCCAACTTCAAACCGAGACCTGGAGACCTTCCCAAACACTTCAATCTTGAGGGTGGAGATGTCAGTGTGGTGAGGAGGAGCGTGGAGAAGATGGAGAAGATGAAAGAAGCCGGCCGCTATGGCGGCTGCGAGGGTGGCGCCCAACTCATCAACCAACGACCCTGCACATATTCATAATTTGTTTGTTTCTTTTTTGAAGGGCCCTTGAGGGGGAAAATTTTCTGAGCCAGGAGAATACAGGGGACAGTGCCCCAGCCTGAAGGCAGACGAAATCCACAGGGGATTGAACCCCAGACCCACAGGCCAATGCACAGGATCAACAAAGATGGGCCACAGCCCCGATGTAACTAAGAGAGCCTCGCAAGGAACGCTGCTCGTGCTTTTGGTGAATTCTCGCCATGGAAGAGGGAGACCAAGCTGCGGTTACCTGCCCTGCACAAAGATGCTCCAACACTATCCTCAAGCAGGCAAGAAGGGCACACACTACATCTACTACTGCAACCCTGTTAGTGCTTGCAACCCCGTCAACTGCTCCATTGACTCTGGCAACTTCTTCTCAAAACCCCTTTTCAACACGAGAGTTTCAATCTTGTAAGCTTGCTCATACACTCGAGTAACCTCACACTTGCTGAAAAAAGTCACTGACAGCGTCTAAGTGCGATGTCTCCAACTACGTGAGTTTCAGCTGCAATACACTCGGGGAAACTTACAACACCCTCACACCCCGTCAAACGGAAGTTCAAATGGAGCGTTTTAAGGCCTAAATATTGAGTTGGCCAACTACTGCTGACAGCTTCTCTGGAATGCCTCCCGAGGCAGTACTTTAAAGTTGATTGAGTAGTTCTCCTCAAGCTTTGAGCTGCTCCTCACTGTTCCACAATGACAACTTGGATCTTTTTCCCTGCAAGCTCTTTCTTGAGAATGTGTTGACCATGTTCTAACTTTCAATTACGTAAGATTCATCGACTCGTGGACAAACACATCAAGCCACCATTGGAAATTCATAGGCCTGCTTCACAGATTCTACTAACTCCAACAAATCGAACTTTTGGGGAAATCCCAAGATGTCACCTGCGAAAATATATAGAATATATCACTACTTTCCCGAACTGCAGAGTCGGTGTACGTAATGCATCGTAGACAATACAGTGTCCTCGAAATTCACTCATCGTTCACGTGTCCAGTATAAACGTATAAACATGTGTTTCCGAAACCAAGTTACTTCAAGAATTCCAGAACTTGGCGACCACGACAGATGAAGAGCTCACAGTTCGATCATGACTTAGTTTCAATGGATCATTTGGTAACAATTCAGGAGCATGTTGGACAGCTCAGTGAAATGTTCGGCTTTACCAGCCATTAAAGGTGTGTGAAATTGGCTGGAAATTTGCTAACAATAAACGAACCGAAACTCGTCGGGCGCACAATGTTTAACGCAGAAGGACATACGATCAGACAGAAAGTTGGCTACGATGAGCTCGATCTTCGCACATCCATCCCAAATTTAGGCTTTAGCAAGGAAGAAACTGCCTCTAGGAACCCCAAAAATTGAAACATGGATCAACAATTGTTCAACAAGATTCAAGAAGGTCGCTAGCTATCCCACACCAGAAGGTCACATGCTGCTTTTCCATTTGTTTTGGATGCCAATAATGCTTTAAGCCATTGTATCTAGTCCATAATCCCTGGAGCTCCGAGGCCCCACTTGAAGGTCATCACGTGCAGCAATTGGTGCTTGTTCTTGATCTAGCTACGTCCGATCGTTCTTTAGAATGTACAGTTTCCAAAGCCCTACAATCATGAGTCTCGAGTATAAATTTGTTCCGAAGTCACGAAAAACTCATGTGATTTCCTGTTGCAATGCACTCAAGCTTGCTTCTCTAACTACGTTTGTTTGATGCAGTGCAGTATATATGACTAGATGCTGGTTTGCAGGTTTTGAGGTATGGGGCCTTGATTGACCTCAATATAGAATGACAAGTAGTACAACCAAAACCTAATAATTCTGTGTCAGGGCTGCAAGCAATGAACTTGGTACTGCATTCTGGTGACTCACAACCTTTAATTTAGCAGTCCATGCTGTCCATTTTTGCTAGATCCAAGTCCCGGACGGGATCTCGGTTTTTGAAATTGGTATGTACAAATCCATTTACCTGGATATATCCGGTGGATATATCAAGGTAAATCATATACACGCATAGCATTGGTTTTTTTTCTAGACCCAAACCTGGGGCCGGGTTTTTGAAATTGGGAAATCAGACCACCATTCAGTAGCTCAGTTGGTTAGTGCACTGAGTGATGATTTTGGGGTCAAATCCTGCTACTTGACGGGTGTGGTATACTCTTCTCCCCGGTTCCCCCGTTTCGCAGCCTAGGGTTACTGTGAAAGAGGTTATTTTCTACTCTCACTATCGAGAAAAAATCCTGCATAGCTTTATAAAAAGACCCAAGTGGGGTGACTGTACAAATGGGTGTAACTGTCCCCAAGAGGAAACAACCAAAGCTCGTAGAACTAGATATATTAACACAATGAAAGAAATCAAACTATTCTAGTATATCTACAGCCTGAAGAAGGTCAGACAACAGGAAAGAGGGTGGATCAGAGAGTGCGGGGAGGCGAGATGAAGCCGCCCCAGCAACCTCTGCCCGACGTAAAATAGATTGAGCTTGAGTCTTTTGCAAAGCAACAGAAACTCGTTGTCTAAAGAAAGCTACAAGAACAGAGACGTATGGGCTTCCAAGGCTTTTGTTTTCTGCTGCATGATGGGCACATGTGCGAAGGAACTCGTTGAACTGATGATGCAAACAACCAAAGATCTCGACTGCCAAAGGAAGGAATGTGTCTGTGGAATGACGTGCCCGATAGTCATGCTCCTTACCCTGCGCAGCTACTGAAGCGGCAACTCCCTCTGATGAGGCTGTGCGGGGTAGGAGATCCGACAAGGCTGGAGCGACTAAAGCCCAACTATCTAAGAAGGCAACATGGGCAGTGACGACTGTGGATAGTAAACCTACTCCTCCAGAAGAGATCGGGAGGGTAGCCTGACGACATGCCAAAGGCCCCTGCTCACTATCAAATGCACCTGGGCCTAATAGACGACAAAAAATCCCCCTAACAGTCGTATCAAAAGAAGACAGAAGCTCCACAAACTGGGGAGTGGTAGGGAAACAACGTAAAAGATAAGAAGGTCGTTGTAAAAAACATTTGGTGAGAATGCCATGGGCTACCTGCATATCGCCTAGTTTGGGAAGAAGCTCTATATGGCTTGTATCCTATAGCAAAGCGTCTTGGAGGAAAGATGTTGTGTAAAGGGTACTACCAAATGGAACACCTAACACTCGAATACCCTCAGATGGTGCTAGAAAGTCGACAGGGGGCACGAAATCTGAAGGTAGATCAGAGGGTGACCAAACTGTGGATTTGCGAGGTTGAACAGTGAGCCCAAGAGAGTGAAGTTGGGTAGCAAAGTGATGGAAAGCCAAAAGGATATCAGTGGGAGGGCCAATGATGTGGGTATCATCAGCAATAGAAGGAAATATACAGGATTGGAAGGCTTGCGCAGATGAGCAAAGGGCTCGGAAGTGGGCAAAAGCAAAAAGAGGTCCCCCTAATGGATCGCCCTGACGGGTTCCTACTTCGGACTGGATTATAGAAAGATCTCCGGTACGAGTGTGATGACTATAAAACAAAGGGGTGGAGGAAGCATAAAACAATCTCACAAAGGGAATGAGTTGATGGCATGCGCCGCCGGCTGATTGCAGTTCTTGAAATATTGCTGATCTAGACACCGTGTTGAAGGCGTTGGTCACATCCACCTGAAGGACGACCCAGTCTGGATGAAGGTCAAGGGAAGCCCGAATCCCATGCACCATCGTCGAGGGGCCTGATTTGTGAGCTGTCCCTCCCAAGTATTTTTTTTTTAAAAAAAATTAAAAAAAAAGAAAAATCTGGGTCGGGTTTTGAACACTGGTCGGGTCAGGGTCCAGGTAGTTGCTGGAAAATAGTAGCGGTTTTCGCGGTTTCAGGTCCAGGTCCTAATTAATTGATAAAATAAATTATAAAATTGAGAATAATTAGAAATAAAAATATTTGGCTGGAAAAACAGCTAAATCCTAATGTCGAATTTTATTTTAGGACATATTCTTTCAATATGTACCATACATATATATGGCTCCTTTACAAATTATTACATAAATGACACAGGAATTAAAATATAATTTAAGATCCACCCATAAATTTCAATTCTTACCATTTTCATGACTGAACAAAATTTTAATATATTGCCATCATATGTCAGTGGTGTAGATGTACAAACATATTGGTTTGCAAATCATGTTTGAAATATATGTATAAAAGACAAAGAACCACCATTTGCCGTTCTATTACACATATTTTGGAATACAAGTATATCATTTGTTGTAATATTAGATGAATTAGAAGAAAGCTTAGTAGCACCGCGACAAGTGTTTGGTCAAATTCATCAACTACAAGGTTATGGATCATTTGGATTACGAGGTGGTATTAATAATTATTAATGTGCCTGCAAACATAGATCGCATACAAAGTGTCTTTCCTCGTACTGTTATATACAATGTCGTGCGCATACATATCGCTACACAACTACATCGCTATCCAAAACCACACAACACATGTGCACACCACACTCTAGTCCACCACTAGTCCAGCCACTAGTCCAACCACTAGGCTACAACTAGTCAGTCACTAGGCTGCCACTATGCTGCCCACTATGGCAGTCACTAGTCCACACAATAGATAAAGAAAAAGAATACAAGCACAATCTCATGCGAGCTCACAAAGCTGAAGCATAAACTCATCACTCAAATACAAGTCAAGCCAAGTGCACCCCACGCCATGGGGAATCCACACTACGGCACCATAGCTAGGCGCGGTGAGGCTCAACTCGAGAAAGATGAGCCTCCCGCGCTTGCCGTGAAGATAACCACTCCAGGGCCTAAATCTGCCTTGATCCCTGGATTGACACTTGGGCCAATCCCAAATGTCAATATGTAAAAGCTAGCTATTTCCTAGCTAGTTTCACACTAGTGGTAAAATAATTTGACAGCTGTCGTGCGCATACATATCGCTACACAACTACATCGCTGTCCAAAATCACACAACAGTCATTAGGCTGCCACTATGTTGCCCACTATGGCAGTTACTAGTCCACACAATCACCCTCCTAGCTGGTGCTTAGGTCCCTCTAAGTTCAGGTAGCCACAAGATGTGATAGTAACCATAGCCTCACTAAGTCCTCCACCACTATCCCTACAACACTCAAACTCGATAGATCAAGAGGCCGGGTGCAAGAGTTGCCCCATCGTTAGTCGCCGTCTTGCAACCTGTGAACTTGAGCTTGGGATCTCGTGTATTGACTCCTATGAGCTTGGCCTCCCATGTCTTGTTAGCTGCCTCCAGTCATGTCCACTGCCACTATCCCAAGCAATGTGGACACAACCAATCTCCGTCAGGAACCTTCTCAAGAGGTGGTGTCAAGCATCCCATATGCCAACCCTTTGAGCATCGATCACATACCAGCATGATGGCTGCCCCTTTGGCAGACCTACAGAGCATGCACCTCAAACCTGCAGGTACCACTGCCAAGTTTGGGTCAACTCTGCCATCGACATTGGGAAGGTGACATGACGCACAATTACGCACATGGTCCTTCCAAGTCATGTCATCCCGACCCTCCAAGATCAGGACTCCTGAGGGCAACACCTCTCGAACCCTCAGAATAACACGCCCTGCAGTGACATCTAAGGTCGTAGGAGCAGTCTGCTGCAAATAAACATAGTCACCAGGGCTAAACCTCCGAACCCCAGGACGATATCCTCCACCACGTATAGTGGCATACCTCAACGTATCACGGTGTTGTGCAATGGCAAGGTTCTCAAAAGCCATGGGCATGACTTTCTTGAACAACTCTACACGCTGATCACATGCATGTACCCACACGTCCGGATCATCAAGGTTAAGGACTTGAGCAGTGTCCCTACGAATGGCTGTAGGCAAATCCGGCTCTCGGCCAAAGAGAAAGAAATATGGTGAGAAAGATGCAAGTGATGCTTGTTTGCTGAACCTGCAGCCCATGACTAACCAAGGCACCTGAAGATCCCAATCTTAGGTGTCTTTTCTGCAAGCCATACTTGCGCAAACCCCTCTTCACCGTCTGAACAACTCTCTCTGCCAAGCAATCGGCCTCAAGATGATCCCGAGAAGTGGTGCGGTGGTCTATCAAGGCTTTATCACACAAAGCCTGAAACTCCCCCAAGAACTCTCTCCCTTGGTCCGTGAGTACCTCAGCTGGAGCACCGAATCGGCTAAGCACACGATCCAAGAATGCATACGCAGCCCCTTCACTAGCCTTGTTAGGCAATAGAACCAACTCAATCCACTTGGAGAAGTGTTCCACCATCACCAACACATATCTGTGGTGGCGCATAGTCAGTGGCAACGGTCCTGCGAAGTCAAGACTCCACCTGTAGCCTAATTGGTAAAGGATGCAACTGTGGTGTAGGGGCGTTGAATGAAGCACGCACCCTGTCACACACCATGCACCTAGCCACGAAGTGTTGCACCTCTGTATGCATACCACGCCACCAATACTGCCCCTGCAGTAAACTGTGAGTGCGTCGCACTCCAAAATGCCCCAATTCCTCATGGACATGCCGCACTAATTGTGCACGCTGTGTTGGGTGAGGCACAATCCTTACCCGACCATCCTCCCACACTCAAAGCAGGTGTATCCCCTCCCACTTGAACCTCTTGGCTCGTTGTAGGATCCGATCCCTCTCCCTGGCAGTCACAGTGGCTGCCATGTCTCTAGTACGGAGGTAGTCCAACACAGCCGAATCCTTATCTCTAGTACCACCTGGCTCATCAGTAGCCTCAGGGTCCTTAGACACTCCATCTACAGTCATCCCTGTTGTAGGTCCAACCTGACCTCCCAGAGATCTTGAGTCCTCATCTGAATCAAAGACCTCTCCATGTTACTGTATCTATAGGGTCTCCGAAAGATTGGCGTGTCAGTGGCCAACTCAATACGGATCTCTTGACCCTTCAGTGCTCCCAAAACCTTCAAACTGAAGGCAAAACAATTCCTGTAAGCCCTCAGGAACCGCCGTATATGTCGTCTCTCTCCTCTGGTGACAATGGGTCCAATGTCAGGCTCCCAATTGTCCTTCGTAACTACAACCTTTAAGTCCAGTGGGCTTAGAGATAGAGGACGCATCCAGTGGTTGCTATGTTGCAACCTCTTGAGCAGTACTCCCTACCTGCTCAGTCAATGACAAGGCCTCATCTTGCCCCATTATCTCATCCTTGAGGACTTCCTCAACCTGAGAAAAATCCCTAGCCTCATCTATCACCGCCACCTTGGCTGCCAACTCCCTCTGAACCTCGAGCACCTCTCACGTGTGCCATGGATGTCTACACCCTAGGATCCTCACCGGCTCGCCCCCACTCACTGCCTGTACCGTCTCGGTAGGCAGAGAGACCGTCAAGGGAAGTGCACTCCGCACTCTTCGTTGCTCAGCCATAACCAAGCTGATAATCCAGGTCAAGCAATTTAGATCCATTGCTTGCCCCAACACCTGACGACGTGATGCTTCAGAAAGAGAAGGCACCGCCGTGGTCCCAGTGGAAAAACCCATAGCCTGCTCTCGCTCGTCGGCATTAGGCTCCACTAATTGCTGCAACTGAGCATCCCACAGGAGGCCAGGTCCATTATCCCGGAAAGCATGCGATCCTGGGAAGCTGAGCAGTGTAGGTAGTGATGCTCGTGGTTGATCCACCTTGTTGACCACTGCCAAAGGCGAACGGTCATCGTGTCTTACACACTGAGATTGCCTCCATGTGTCCAAAATGCTATCCACTGTGAGGTGTGCTGGCCGCTGCACCCCATCAAATGCACGCTTAAGCAGTGCGGGTGACATCAAGTTAGTCCACCATAACCGTGGACGCTGAGCCCGTGACCCCACTGCAGCTGCATCCAGCAACACTGCTGACCCAAGCCACGACCGGACTTGATGCACATTGGCCATCACCCTGGCCCGAGAATCGCCTATCAGTGGCACATTCTCCAAGATGTATATTGGAGATACAGCTTGAAGAAGCTGTAAGTGACGCAAAACCTGCACCATCTCCCAAAACAGACCCGACCTTGAGTCTCACAATCCATTGCCATGCCCGGCTGATGAATACCCTTGGCAGGGCCAACCTGCCACTATCAAATCAATGAAGCCAACCCGCTCCAAATCCTGCGCCCCCAGCAAAGAGATGTCTGCTGGCAAGGCCTGCTGATATCCACAAACCGCAGACACCGACAACAACTCAGGGTACTGCTGCACCAACTGAGCAATATGACGGAGTGAGACGCGTCGTGCAGTCTCATCCCTCTCCACATACAGGTAACGCCGAACTCGTACACCTGCCTGTAACACAGTAGCCAATCCAGTGCTGATCCCGCCAAACAAGTCCAGAAGACAAATACCTTCATCCGGATACTGCCACACAATAAGTGTGGTATCCAATGGAGACAACTGAGGTGGTTCTGGTGCAATCCCCGCACTCTCCTCCTCTCCTGACGGTACAAAAGCCTCCACCCAGGCTTGTTGTACACGTCGATCAGCATCCCGCTGCAAATATTTGCTCGTGCCCCACAATGGAGTCTGAGCAACCATGGTAGGCAACTCCGCCATACCATACATGTCATCCTGCTCTCCCGGAGGTGGCACATCCTCTGAATGAATGTTGCCCTCAAGCAACTCTCCAGGCCAACTCACTGTCGCTGTAAATGCTGCTAGTGTCAGCATCTTGCCTCGCTGGGCAACCGCAACTCCTCCTATGAACGTCACAGGGAGCTGCACACGCCGGCCCTTCCCTGACTGCCATGCAGGCCTATAGGAAGCTGACTCCTCCCAAAAATCCAGGGTAAAGCCCATGGGGTACAACATTGCCCCACCAACCAGGACATCGTATGAGACCGCGTCTGTCACAATGGCCTTGGCTCGCATCACTGAGCCATCTGTAGGGTGATTCGGCCGTAGTCTGATAGCCAACTCACGTCGTGTCATGCCCCGAGCCTGCTCCGATCCTCCCAGAGACATCTGTATCTGGAAAGGACAAGGCTCCATATCCGCCTCCGTGAGGCCCAAGCCTGTAATAGTAGCTCTGCCCAGCATCAATGGCTGAGCTCCCGAGTCCAACAAGACCCGCAGTGGCCAGTACCTCTTGCCTGCCGGTCCACTCAAACAGAAAATGCCATCCTGGTTGTCTAACATGACAACTCCAGGTGTAATCATGGCGCGCTCAATGGCTGGCCTAGCTGGCAGCTCCATCAACCTGGCAGCTGCAGCTTGCCATGGTGCCGCCGTGGCAGTCTTGACCCTCAAATCCGAGGATCCCTCCGGCACTACACCTCCCACTATCTCCGCAGAAGATGAAGTAACCTCCCCACTCTCACAAAGTGTAGCTGCCAGCCTGAACACCTCAGCTGGTCTTACCCCCGGCGTCGCAATCATGGTAGCCGAGAACAATGGAGCCTAGCACATAGATGTGGCCGCTCCTAGCAACACACTAGTTGCCGTAGCCTTGGCAACACTAGGTAGTGGTGCTACCCGTGTAGCTCTCCCCAATGGCATAGTAACCTCCGCCTTGATAACAGTCGGGCGAGAACTAGGTGCCATGGATGGCGTCGACACTGTCTCCGCCAATGTGAATGACTGAGGAAGCCTAGCCTGACGGCTTGCCTCCCCACGTTGTGGATCCAACTCCACCTCTACACCTCATGGCTTAGGAACTCGTGCTGCTCCTCGAGTCACGGCTGCAGCAGACTCCACCTACACTAGTGTAGTGCTGCTCCGCACATGAATCCCATGCCTCCCATATCTCCTCCCTAAAGAGCAGGAGGTGGACTATCCGGCCTTGGAGCCGGTACCACCTGAGCTGTAGCCATGGCAACGAGCCTCTGCTCTAGCTGCTGAAGCCGGTTGGCCATGCCTTGGTCAACACCCTGACCTCCGCGTCCTTGGCCATGTTGAGCTTGCCCTTGGCCTGCACCTCGTGTCTGGCCACCTCGTCCTCTCTGGGCTGCTCCACCTCGCCCCCGGCCACCATTGTTCCCTTGGAACTGGCCCGGGTGCAACTCAGGATGCAAACCATAACACTGGGCCTCTCCATGCCCGTGCTTGCCACAATGCCCACACTGCAACTGTGCAGGCTGTGCATGTGCCGGCCCTTTGCCTCCCTCTGGGCAATCCTTCTTGATATGGGGTCCTCCACATGTCCAGCACACCACATCCGCCCGTTGTTGGCCAGCAAATGAAGGGAGAGACCCCTGCATCTGAGGTCCTCTCTGCCCTTCCTTGAGCTTCACCTGAGCCCCCTTGTTGCCTTGAGCACGTTGAGGTAGTGGTTGGCTAGGAGCACCACTACCCCGTGGTGTCTCCTTAGCAAATCCCACCATGACCACTCGTTCCTCCACCATGTTGAGCTCTATCCGCTCTGCCAGCAAAAACACATTTGTTAAGGTGGGTTGGGCCGCTTGTAGGAGAGTTGCATCCCGCACCCTTCTCCTCAGCTCCTTGTCCAATATCCCATACCAGAATTGGACTGCTTGAGCTTCCGTAACCCCTTGGGTTACATTTATCAAGCGCCTCATGCGAGTGAAAGCCTCCCTCAAGCTCTCGGTCGGCTTCCGTTGGAACTCTTGCAAGCTCCGCAACTTCTCTGTCCTCACCCCTTGGTAGTTCCCTCTCAACTCTTCGAAGAACTCCACAACAAGGTTGAAGGCAGGCACGTGTACTAGTGCTGGTGCGGTAGTGGCTTGGGTGGACGTCGTAGCTACTGTACCACCAGTCCCACTAGTCCCACTGCTGCTTGCTGAAGCTGCCGGTGCAACGGCAGGTGTAGCCACTGCCCTCGTGGCTCTAGTGCCCCTAGTGATAGAGACATAGTCGGGTGACCACTACATCCTCCACTCCTCGATCTCAACCTCATGCCCCCGCCTGAACTCATGGTAATCATCCATAGGCGGCCCCTCAAGGTGCTGAAACAGCCCCTTCCATGCCATGAAGGGCGTAAATAGTTGTGGATTGCGCATTTGCTGCAAATCACACCAACTATCAAACTCTTGGATAAAATCATCCAACTCGATGGTGCCCACTACCCTAGAGTACCGTCATGGCCCCTTGGTAGCTCCATAGATCTCCTCCATTGTGTCCCACAACAATGGCAAGGAAACAACTTACACCGCCGGTGTGAGTCCTCCTGATTCACAATCCGAATCAGAACCTTCCATAGAAGACACTGGAGGTGAAGGTGGCCTAAACTGCACACCTCGTCTCGTGTACCCACTAGTATCGCTAGTGCTCGAACCGGCACTGTCCCCAGCAACTAGTGGCACCTCCGTGTTGACAAACTGTCACTCAACCGGTTATGAACATGTCCCTAACCCACTCTCCACAAGGTAACTGGGTAGAGAACCTGTTGCGGCTTATGGTTTGGAATACTAGGTTCCTAACATAGCCTACACCTACACCTGCATCCACCGCAAGCACTCCTATGGTTGGCTGGTCATCACCTCCAACCTCACCACAGGAGAAACAATGATGGTCTGACTGGTCATCACCCCAGCCTCACCATCGACAGCATGCTCTAGGACTGGCCGGTGATCAAATCCGGACCAATCACCTATAAAAACAAGCGCCCACACAAAACTAACATGGCGCACAGTCAAGCATGCAGGTATGGAGGGGATCCAAACACAAGAAATCAGAACGACAACTCCCCCATACCAAAAACAACTCCACGGTGTTGCTCCTGTAATGATACCCCAGCCCAAACCCGGACTGACTCTTGCCTCCACCTACGGAAAGGTCTTGGCCTAATGAGAGGGTGGAAAACTACGAGGAAGAGAAGCTAAAGCAATGCCTAACCCCAGCATGCCCTCATCCCAACACTTTTTTTCTCCTCTCTTCTCTCACTTGCATGACCATGGAAATATCATGAAGATGCTCCTCAAACCGCCCTCCACGAGCTTCAAAATTCGGCCTTCAAGACATGCCAGTCCTTAGGCAGTCCACCAGTGCCTCCACGAGTCAGCACAGGCCGTCCACAGATCAACACGGGCCACCACAGACGAGCACAGGCCCACACAGATCACTGGTCACAGCTGTCACAGCCCCACACAGGCCACAGCCTGTCACAGCCCGTCATAGCCCCAAAAGCCACAGGTCACAGGGTCACAGCCCCACAGGCCACAGCCTGTCACAGCCCATCACAACCCCAAAGGCCACAAGCACAACCTGTCACAGCCCTACATAGGTCACAGGGGTCACAGCCCCAAAGGCCACAGCCTGTCACAGCCCGTCACAGCCCTACACAGGTCAGAGGGATCACAGCCTATCATAGCCCGTCACATCCCGTCACAGCCCGTCACAGCCCTACACAGGTCATTGGGGTCACAGGGCACAGGGCACAGCCTGTCACAACCCCTCACAGCCCGTCACAGCCCCACAGGCCACAGGGAACAGCCTGTCACAGCCCCTCATAGCCCCACAGGCCACAGGGCACAGCCCATCACAGCCCGTCACAGCCCCACAGGCCACAGGCCATAGCCTGTCACAGCCCACCACGGCCTGTCATAGCCCCTCACAACCCCTCACAGCCTGTCACAGCCCTACACAGGTCATAGGGGTCACAGCCCAGAGGCCACATCCTGTCACAGCCTGTCACATCCCTACACAGGTCAGAGGGGTCACATCCCCAAAGACCACAACCTGTCACAGCCCGTCACAGCCCCACAGGCCATAGGGCACAGCCCCTCACAGCCCCTCACAGCCTGTCACAACCCTACACAGGTCACAGGGGTCACAACCACAGCTTGTCACAGGTCAGAGGGGTCACAGGGCACATGGCACAGCCTGTCACAGCCCCTCACAGCCCATCCATGGCCACTCATGGCAGTTTAGCCATTTCTCCAAGGGGTTTAGCCACGCCACGCTAGGGTTTGTGTCTCTTGGACTCTAGGCTTGTTTGCACCGAGCTATGGCGGCTGTGAAGAAATCAGCAAGGTATTCTTGCTCTTTCGGCTCCCACATACCACCAATAGTAGCCCTAAGCCATGAGGAAGATGGTTGCCACAAACCAAGCCTTCTTTTTCACTTAGACTCCCCAACACGCCACCAAACTCAATGGCAAACAACCAAGCGTTGCTGGTTTCCAGCCCTTGTGAGCACTCATTCAAGCGTTTTCCTTGACCATAGCATCTGTTTTAGAGCCTATTCCAGCCCCCTACATCTGCTTCAAGAGCCATGCTCTATCTAGGCTTAAGGTTGAAACCCCAACTAAGAACACGCTCTACAAGTTTCGGACTGTCACATAAGAGCAGATCAGCCCCTTACCTTCTCTTCTAGTTCTCTAAAGCTTGAAAACAAAAGCCCAATGGATTGAAGGCATGCTCCACACATGCCCCACTCTCACCACAAGAGAATCAGCCCCTTTGCTTCCTTTCTTGCACCCACCAACCTGAAAATACAAGCTTCAGCGGGCTGGAAGCATGCTCCACACATGCCCTACAGGGAAACCAGCCCCTTCCTTCATTTCTTGCACTCCCAAACTTGAAAGTACAAGCCTTCAACAGGCCGAAAGCATGCTCCACACATGCATTGCCCTCACATAAGGGAAGTCAGCCCTTCCCTCTTCCTTGCTTGCCCTCCAAGCTTGAAGGTGGAAGCTTCAATGAGCTGAATACATGCTCCACACATGCAACCTCTTCACACAAGAGGTATCAGCCCCCTATCTTGGCTCCTTAGCTCCTTGATGCTCTCTAAGACAAGACTAAGCACTCCACAGCCTTTGCCAAGCTCCTGAAACCCTAAGGCTTACATTTCCAGCCACAAGACACTCCTCTTGTGGTGCAAGAGCTCTTCTTCCAAACTCTGAAACCCTAGGTGCACATTCCATGGCCTTGCCGCACCTCTTAGCTCCTATTCCAGCCCTGCTCTTGCCATGACAAGAGCCCTCTCAATGTTAAAGCTCGAGATTGAAACCCACTCTCAACATACTCCACAAAGTGCACTGATTTGCCCCAAGCCAAATCAGCCATTTCGCTTGGCCTTGCAATCCTGTAGCATGGTGCTTTCATCTCTGAAGCTAAAGATCGAATGCCAAGGTCTACCACCTCATAACCTACATCGCCTCCGCTTCTAACAACCAAAAGCTCTACGGTGCTCCTTGCATAACAACCTGGTTTCTCTCATTCTCAAGCAAAAACCACAAGTGCTACAACTAAATCGTATCTAGCACTCACAGATACGAGCTCATCTTTCTCGAGTGATAAAGAAGAAGAATACAAGCACAAGCTCATGCGAGCTCACAAAGCTGAAGCATAAACTCATGCATATACAAACTCATCACTCAAATACAAGTCAAGCCAAGTGCACCCCACGCCATGGGGAATCCACACTACGGCGCCATAGCTAGGTGCGGTGAGGCTCAACTCGAGAAAGATGAGCCTCTCGCGCTTGCCATGAAGATAACCACTCCAGGGCCTAAATCTGTCTTGACCCCTGGATTGACACTTGGCCCAATCCCAAATGTCAATATGTAAAAGCTAGCTATTTCCTAGCTAGTTTCACACTGGTGGTAAAATAACTTGACAACAAATAAACAACTTTAGGCGTAATATTAAAGCGTAAATTAAAATACAAATCAATTTATATATCGGGAATCATATGTCCACACCAAGTTATGCACTGGAAGCCCTTCATGATTTGTGTAACACGCCTTTGTACAAAATTAAAAATATATATATGAATGAAGAGTGGATCGACTGTTTTGCACTTTCCAATGCAACATCCAACAATACAAACATAGAACAAAGTGAAGAAATCCCAACAACATTGAATGATACTGAGAGTACAATAAGTACTAACACAACTACTATACCAATCAATTTCGAAGAAATACAAAATAATACACCCACCGATGCAAATGTTCAAATTTTGAACGTCGAACAAATTAATGTTAACGACATAACAAACATTATTTCTGTTGCTCCTAGTGAAAACTACAAACCAATTGGTTAATTCTTTGATCGGTATTGTGAAGAATATAAATTTCTAAAATTATTCTTTGGAGTTGGAAGATCATCTGAAGATAAAAAAATATCACCCTAAAAGGATACAAATATCGCCATCGAGATTCTTTGAAGTGAAGAGGGGTATGTACCCAAAATCCTGCAATTTAGGGCCCTCCACCACCATTGGCCTAGCCACGTGGCAAGTCAAATGGGGCATGATGCCAAATGTTGGCAATAGGCTGCGTGTAGGTAGGGTGTGGCATGTCCGCCCATGTAGACACAAGCATGTACACAGTGAAGGGTGGCGGCAACGAGTTGTCTTCCAGCGGAATAGGAAGCACATACATTAAGGCACTCTGCTCGCTAGTTGATGTAGCCAATAAACCAAACTTAGATGATAGCCTTTGATCTGATATGTTATAGAACACCATCAGTCCATTTAGATCGTTGACAAATAGAAGTTTTGCTATGATATGTCAGCTTGGCCCGCCAACGTTTTTGTAACATTCACAAGTGCTAAAAGTAAATGGACTCCATTATTAAAAACTTTATGTGAACTAAGTTGCAAACCAAGCCATGACTTGGCTATTAAAACATTAGAACAAAAAGATATTATCGAACTTATAAGATCAGTGTGCAAGATATTATGACCATCCAATGAACTCATTTCGAAAACTTCTCGATAAAATGTAACAACCTATTTGGAACCGTCTACGATTATTTTTTCACAACTGAATTTCAAAGCCGCGGAAGTGAACACGATCAAGGATTGTTGTCTTGTAGGAAGGCTATGGCAAATAACAACTTCCGAGTACATTCTGTCTTGTAGGAGTGAACTTCCAAAACGAGACTAGAAAGGATCTCAAGCTTCAACAGTCAGGAAGCACAAGGAACTTCTGTCAGCTGAGGTGGTGGATGGAGACATGTTTTCCCATAAGCTATTAGAAGAGGCACTTCAATAGAGAATGCAACTACTGGGCTCCTGAACAATGTAGCAAATTTTGTCTAGAGTAAGGGCCGAGTGTGGGGCATGTTTCTTCTTCAAATGACTCATATATACAAGAGCCTCATCAGAAATGTGAGATTGTGTAATTTACCAACTCAGGTTGGTATTACTGCGCACCTTCCAAACAGAAGACAGTGGGCCAACCTGAAATTGAACCTGAGCTCCAGCCATCCAGAGTAGGGTCATACCAGGAAAAAACCTTAGGGTTTCTGGCAACCTATTCTCAAGTAGTATCGTTCTCTACCTAGTGTAGGTTGAAACTCCAGCAAACATTTCCTACAGAATCTGATGAGAATGCTAATAATGGCAGGCATCCAAAGCATTGGAGCACGACTGTTTGAATTCTTCACTACATGATTCGGGCAACCCTTGCTCAAGATCAGTTCTCTACATGGTCTCTACATGCTAGGGCTTGAAACTCGAGCATGCATTTCATTCTTGATGACGTCTGCCACAGCATCAAAAGAATCGGACCACGCCTGTTTGAGTTCTTCACTCCATGACTCTGGCAACCCTTCCTCAATGGTCTTGAGCAAAGCAAACTTCACCACCTGCCCCACAAAACTTTATCTTCAGTACTAGTGATCCGCAAGTAAATCCAGTTCCAATGTTTAAGACAAACAGTACAGCCACAAGTTTTGAGCTGCAAGTCAAGTTTAAAAGGGATCTTACATCAAAGTGTTCATCCACAACTCCATACACCAGATGCGAGCGCCCTAGGTCAAGAAGTTGGGGACGTAGTTTGTCAAGATTCCCCTTCTCTCCAAGCTCCACTGCTGCATCACCTGTCTGCATGAAACATCACAAAACAACAAAGATGCTTGAATCTTCAGTCATCCATAGCCATGAGACCATTCCCTGCGGGCAAGCTCCAGCTATCCCTGGACAGCCTCCCTTAGCATTCAACTAGAAACAATGTACCCACGTCCTTGCACCTAACTTCTGATGACTGACTATCACAAAGTATCCACAATAGTGCAGTGAAGGAGACATGCACAAAGGAAGTAATGGGAATGCACCATTTTAAACACAGTGAGGGCATGGGCCTTGAGATGTGGTTCCTTCTCAATGGGCACCGTTGAATCCTTCAAAAATGAGAACAATCGCTTCACCGATGGTGCAATCTCAAACACCCTGTACATGGGAAAACATTCAGGCATCTTAATCCTCTCCAGCACATTCATAAATTTGCATGGATTTCAAAGCCAAGAATATTAATAAATTGCACGTTTACGTTAGAGATGACCTTACTTGAGAAACATTTTGTGCCCATGCTCAGCAGCATTGACTTTCAGCATACTCCATGACTCCTTCACCAATCTCTTCTGATCATCTGAGACTGCTCTCGCTCCATTGACGGTTCCAATGACACCGTTGCCAGAGGCAGCTGCTCACCATCAAGAACACAATGACACTCATTTGGTGAGTAGCCAAGTAGTGCAGATTACCTTTGGTTTCCTTAGGACCTTTGACGTGCGCGATGAGAGAGAGAAATTTATTACGTCCACGGAGGACCTGAGGGAACAGAAAAGAACCTTCTTTGGCACTGTGACAAAACTGAACCAAACAACTCCTCATATGTGGCTCGTGGTCGGAGTGGCATGCAGGTAAGAGGCAAGGTCCAGGCAGTGTGGGACAACCTCCAGAGAGCCAAAAGTAACGGCCCAAGATCTCGTAGTAGGCAGCCCAGGGATGGAGAAATGGTCATAGTCTCCACCTCGCTCGCTGTGCAATGTGGGCAGATCATGTCTTCCCGAGCTGTCCCAACCTACCTGCCTGTCCCAAGGAGGCTATCGGAGCCCATTCGGAACATAACCCTTGTAAGAGAAGTAGCTGAAGAGTACCATGATAATCTGCTAAACCCACTCGTTTTCACTAAATCCGACAGAGAAATATCTCGAATGACGAGAAAGATATCTTCACAGAATCGAGTTTTAGGAGAGAAAGAATTGCACCAAATTTCGTTTTTACCTGTAGAAGAGCTGATAGCGGCAATAGATGATGTGAATTTAACCAAACGCTCTCCAGAAAATGCTGTGCTCTTCGTGAAAGCCAGCAGCTGTCCACATCCTCTAATTTCGCCCGGACACCTCACGCACGAATTGTGAGAAGCTGGTCTTGCACCAATCATAAGTAATCGAACCGAAGACTTGGGTTGGGAAGACGTCAACCCTGGAGTAGCAGCTCCAGTCCAAAAACCCTTACATGCACTTGGAACTGATGTCCCTATCACAGCCATCGACTCCTCTCTAGTCTTTCCCGCTTTGCTCTGATCTCCTTCTCTCCCCTGTGCAATATCTCGCTTTCAATAGCCTCTAGCCTTTTCCTCTCTGCACTTGTAAAGATTCTTCTGGAATCCTGCTTCCGTATAACTCAGACGACACAAGGAAATTGAAAACTCGTAGCGAAAGACGAAGATTTGCTGGTGTTGCCAACGGGCTCACGAGCAATTTATAAAGCCATTCGCTGTCTCTGTCTGTGTGAGACCATCCCCGCAACAGCCCTGTTGCGTTCCGCCCACGTGCTGCAAGAGTGCCATGCATCGCGAAGCATCTGCCGAAGTCGGATCAGAGTGGCCCGAGTACTGAGCTCTGTGTGTGGCTTTTGGGTGCTCCAAAGGCCAGCGACAAGTTGAGCGCGGCCATGCAGCTGCCTGCATGCACACGAGGCAGGAAATAATCGATTCTCTTGGCGCTTTCTCGTCACTCTCTCTTCTCTTGGCCGCACCTCTATCTTGGACACTATCTTGCATTCTAGAACCTTCCCCACATAGTTGGCTATCCTGCAGTTCTGCACCCATACATGGAATAGCACAAGATTGTGAAACAGAATTGTTCATCGATAAATTTGTTACTTATGATAACGAAATGTTACTAGAAAACATCATGATGTACAACTTCACCATCATTGATGCACTTGTCGCAAATTTAATAAATCTATATGTCGACCACTACCACCGATGAAGGAAACAAAGATTTTGACTCTATTGGAAACAAACGACCAAATGAACGAACTAAAAAACATCATATTACATATTTTTAAAGACCTACACGAATGTAGTATTTAGAAAAAACATATCTTTCGAAGAATTCACCGACGGATGGGGATGGAAAAACACTAAAACTGTTGCAAGGCTGTTGCTATTCGTTTTTCAAGGCCTCTTCAAATGACATCCACCTTTCATGATCCTCCTCCTGCACCCTCATGAGGCGCTCACGCTCCACCTCCAACAAGGAAGAAGCCATGTGAGGAGAGAATGGAGATGGACGACTAAATCTGGGATAAAAACACGTATATAAATGCATTGAGAATTCGATTTATGAAACCCACTATAATTGTTAAATGCAAACCAACGGACATACGTACTATTGTTGCTACGGCCGGAGTGGAGTAAGCAACACTAATTAGTATCAGCTCAATCTTCAAAGTATAGGTCTTTTAAAGCGGGACATGAGGATTTCGGAAAATCGTCGGTCCTCTATGGCACACAAATACTGATGTGCAATTTATTTTGGATCCATACGCAGCTGCTACATACTGTACATCATATCTCCAAATATCTCACAAAAATCAACATAACCGTCACCAAAGAAGTACAAAAGGTCCTTACAACATGTAAACAAGAATAAATTGAAGCAACAAAACATATAAAACAAATGGGCAACGCATATCTAAACGCTCAACAAATGCATGATCAATTAGCAATATACTTCATTCTCTCTATGATATTACATCATTTATCAAGAA
Source organism: Takakia lepidozioides (assembly GCA_030704615.1). Classification (NCBI taxonomy): domain Eukaryota; kingdom Viridiplantae; phylum Streptophyta; class Takakiopsida; order Takakiales; family Takakiaceae; genus Takakia; species Takakia lepidozioides. The sequence goes on from CM060732.1 coordinate 54,091,808, forward strand.
AATGTTCTTTTATCAACAAATCACCCTCTAGGCTCTAAAGAACGCGCATTTGTACTAAATTTGGTTACTTACGCCAAAACCAGAAAAGTTGCATACAAACTCAAAACGATGTGCTCATTGGCCAGCTCTCAATCACTGGCAAAGTCGTGCGAAGGAAAAGCCCCCTTGCTTCTAGTCCTACGCACATGGCCAAAAAACGGGGCTGATCCGCTGGAACAATGGGCTGATCCGCCCCTGACACCGCTTCCCCGTGCTGATAGTGATATTCGCCCAGCGTGATCGCTCAGCCACAAAATTGATCCGCCGGATAAAGGTAGATGAAAGAAAATAATTTTTTAGATGAAAAATAAAAGTTATTTATCATGTTAAAACAAATGTTACCTTCATCTTTGCCGTGCACACATCATACTCAACAACACTGAAGTGCACGAAGTACACGACAGGGAAGCTTCCTTATTCACCACCTTCAACGTCATATCCTCACATGGCTCATCCAAACCAAACAATGACATGTCATCCTGAGTGGAATTTGGCTCCGGCTGGGTCGTAGTATTCGGGTGAAGGATCTTGAAACATTTGACCAAAAGAGGCTCCAACACCAAGGTGTCATATTGCCGAACAATGATATGTCCATGTTCTCTGCCCACATATTGTATCACCAAGGACAATCCCTTGAAACGCAGATCAAGCATCAACGCCAACATATTGTGGGCTTTCAATGGTTGAACTCCTTCAAAAAATGAGAGAAATGGCCCCAATACATGCACCACTTCCTGAGCTATCCGCCATTCTAACAATTGCAACTCTGCATCAAAATCCCCAATGCGATAATCCACTGTACCCAACCTTCGAACATTATTTGCTCGTATGCGTACACAAGTTGTAATGGCTGCAGCAAGAGCATCAGACAACAGCCAGTATCCGCCTGACTGGTTCATAACACACTCATGAACCACAAGTCCGAGAACCGTGGAAATAGACTTTGCAATTGCCCACAGCTTGGTATGTGAGATTGCAAAGACAGTGAAGTCTGCCTAGAATAACAAGTAATGATGGCTTGCCGTAATTCCAAAGTTTCTTGAAAGATGATCACTTTGGAAGCAAACCTGGTTTTCACTGAAGTCTTTAGCTTGCAATGATGAATGTCACTATCAACACATATTGCATTCCATTCTTGCCTTCATTTTCCACTCTTCTTCGTCCAAGTGATGGTCTTCTGCAACTCTGATTGAGCATCATTTATAGACACAACCCTCATATCTATTCACACCTTTGCATCAATCGTGGCATAGTGACAACACTTGGACATTGCATGTCCAAGCAACTTCCCACAAATGGTGCAGACAGTCTCAATGGGGCACAAGACACGACTGCATTCAAAGCTGCAGTCAAAGTATCCAAATTACTTCCTTCATCTTTGACATAAGTTATGATGTGCGAATTCAAACCATACTTTGTCAAAAAGTCATTCACTTGACGTGTTATGGCTGCCCCCGATGTATCAGGTGCCTCGAACATTCACAATGTCACATGACATGGTTCCTATTGTTCATTAAGGAAATGCGCTATAATGACAAAAGTATCTGTTCCTCCTCTTGACATCCACAAATCACAACTGATAGTATATGTTACACAATTGGATATCAATGGGGATATGTACAAGTCTTGTGTTTTTGCTGCCAGTGATGGGAGCTTCTCATTCACAAGTGTGCGTCGAGAGGGAAAAATTAGACGATTATTTTGTCTCCTCACTACCCTTCGTAGCCATGGAGATTCGACCAAAGACAATGACAACAACTCTTTTGCAATGAACAGGACCAAATCCTCGTTGAGCATTTTCTGCTGTTCATCATCTTTCTTGTATGAAGTTTGACTGCCAAATAAAGAAGATATGTTTCATGGGGTAAGGCCAAGCCTCTTCTTCGCACGCCCATCTTTTTCCATTTCAATCCACTTACTAACCAAAGCCCTATGTTTTTTATTCATATACTTGTGAAGAACAGAGTTTCCATGGTCTTTGTTGTAAGTTATACATCCTGGCATCTTTTCAAATACAGGAGCAGGATGACAAAACATACACCTCATATATTACGGGTGTATTGCATCTATTAGACCCGCATTGGCAACTGCATAAAATGCCCATGACGAAGCAGTGCAATTGTAAGGTTTCCAAAAATCACGTTGCTTGCGTAGGGTGGAAAACTGCTCTTCCTCGGACATTTAGCTGCTTGAATACTATGATATTGTGGAAAACCCACCGACCGCTGAATTGAGAGGAATTGATAAAGAAGACGATGCACATATAGCTCCTCCAAGCATATGGCAAGCTTCCATAGCTCCCGCATTGTTGACATTGGTGTCATGAACAACACCTCTCTCCAGTTCTTCAAAGATATTGGGCTCCATATGTTACAAATGGTTGGATACACTCCCTGAATCAAATTAATCCCAATCCAACCCAATTCACGCTTAAACATTCATACAATGCAAATTTGTAATATAATTATACCAATGTGAGAGCCTAGTAAACTGCACAACACTGCACATAGGGGGGGGCTCTTATGACATTAAATAGGGGGGTTGGTCTTATGACAGTAAATACCCAATCCCATAGGTAGAGCCAAATATTAAAGCAAGGGCATACATACAAGCTCTTGGGTGGCACAAACACTCATACATTCAAAGTAGAACACATATATATATATATGTAAGATAGGTCATTTCCGTCGTTCAGCCCCTTTAGGCACCATGACAGATTCTCAAATGTGGAAATTCAGTTTTCAGGTGTCATGAGTGGCAATCAAATGCACACTAGGTAGACCTCTTTTAGATTTCCTAATGCTATCATAAGCCATTGGCAACAGTAGACCAGCCAAGAGAGGATGTACATTGACCATTTTCAGATTTCCTAATGCTAACACAAGGCACTGGCTACAGTAGACCAGCCAAGCTACTTGGTTGCATGACTTTGCCATTCAAGGAAAAAAAAAAAGAGGGAGGGCTAAAAGGACCTAGCACAAGTTGTTTGGTTGCATTAATTTGCTGTGAAAAGAAGAAGAGAGAGAGAGAGAGGGCTAAAGGCCCTAGCACAAGTTTCTCGGCTGCACAATTTTGCCATGAAAGGACAAAAGAAAAAAGCGTTGCTCCCTCCCCCCGTACTCGTACCCGGCTGCTCTCCCCGCCCCCCCCCCCCCCCCCCCCCCCTCTCTCCACGCGCTGAGGCGCTGCTCCATCCCCCGCGCTGGTGCCGCACGTCCCGCAGGTGAAAGTGCGAGACCACAGAAGCAAGAAAACCAAATAAATAAATAAATGCTGCTACCTCGCCCCGCGCTGCTACGCTACTCCCTTCCTCACACGCTACTACGCTGCTCACTCCCTCACGCGCTGAGGCGCTGCTCCCTCCCCCGCACTGAAGCCGCGCTACTGCAGCAGATCGCGCGTGAGAGACGACAGATCGCGAGAAAAGAAAAAACAAACCCCTAGTGCGAGACCCGGATCCGGAACTGCCACTGACCCCCGGTTCTAGTTCCCAGCCGGTTCCTAGAAAAACCCGTACCCGCCGATTCCAGTTCTGGAACCGGCTCGTCCCTGCTCCCCCGATTCCGGTTCCGGTTCCTGGGCGTCGGTTCCGGTTCCAGTACCGGTTCCTAGGAACCGGAACCGGAACCGGAACCGCCGGTTCCAACCTGCCAAAGCGAGTACCCGCACAACACTGGTAAGTAGACTAGACAAATGGACAAAAGATACCTTTTGCCAAAAAATTGCAGGTCATGGAATGTTCCAAAAAAGTGTAGACACTAGATAATCTTCCAAATTTTTTACAATATGTTTTTCTATTTTTAGTACAAATTAGGTTTTTAATTCCAATAATTCCTATTCACTTCACAATCTTTCAAAAATCAGAGCTCGATAGGTACAGGCAGATCAGAATGACATGAAACAAAATGAGACAGAGACCTAATTTTTGTCAGAAAGTTCACATGATCCCACTTTATATATTTGACCGGGGAGAGAAGAGTAATGTATAGGGTGGACCTCTAACATATCGTATGGTGGATCCTATGTTGATGCCCTACCAATCTGCTACCATACCTGCCAGTGTTTTTTTTTTCTTTTTTCTTTTTTCTTTTTTCTTTTCCTGGTAAAAAATTGCCCGATTTCAACCTGGCAACTTGAAATGACTGAGCTACTTGTTCAAAGGAATTACCAATAGTCAGTAGCTCAGTTGGTTAAGTGCACTGAGTGCCACCTAGATGTGTATGGGGTCAAATCTTGCTACTGACGGGTGTGGTATGGTTCCTAGGCGGTGTCCCACTCATTCGCCTCATGGCGCATAAATGAAAGAGGTTATTTTCTCCTCTCACTACTAAGGGGCCTGATCTGTGAGCTGTTGCTCCCAGGTGTTTACATTTTTTATTGTATTTTAAGAATTATGGGGGCTAAAATCCAAAGAATTCACCAAAATGTGCCCAATGGTGAAATATCCCTGATCAAACCACCGTGAACCCGTTAAAACGTAACACCTGTCATAGGTCACCTGTCTACATGTGCGAGCTCATTATTTTTGCCACATCAGCGGGTAGAATAGATGGATTGACTTTTGAAAATTGAGCAAAAAAAACACTAGTGCACATTGTGTCAACACATTGGGCTCAAATCCTACTATCTTGTCCTATCATTGGTATGGTTTCGTGGCTGGTGGCCGGTCATGGCTTTTTATGTAAGGGGGTTAATTTCTCTCCCTGCTCTGCAAAGGGCCTGAATTGTGAGTTGTTAGTTGTTACTCACAGGTTTCCTTAATTCAAAAAACTAAAATTAAAAATAAAAATTGTGAGCAGTTGCTCCCAGGTTTTTTATTTTATTTTTATTTTTAAAAAGAAAAAAGGAAAAAGAAAACCTTGTCTCCTTTCAACCAAAATAAAAAAAAAAAATAGGTGGAGTTGGATCCACAGCGTGGGGGAGGCAAGCCGTCAGGCTAGGCTTCCTCAGTCATTCATATTGGCGGAGTTCCTTAAGTCACTACTTCTGCGATCACCCCTAGTCTGTTGCTGCCAAAGGCAAGACTGTTGTTCTCACTGTTGAGGATCATAGAAGGGCAATCAGAGAAGGTGTAGCCATCCTTGCTCAAGTAATGAGGTTGTTGACTCTGGTAATCCACCATTTGTGTTGGTTGGGAACCCTAAATGTTTGGAGGTTAAGAGTTTTTGGCTTAAAGTCAGATGTACTTATTGTGTTGATATATTAATGGTGTTTTCTTTTATTTTGAATATACGTCAAGTATCTCCAATTGGAGGAACTTGATAAAAATCACCAGTTACGATAACGTCCAAACTTCCAGAAAGTTTGTTATATATTTGTTTAACCCCTAAACGACGCCTCAGTCGTTTGCCAGGATCAGGTGTTGGTATCGCGTAAGCACAGCGTGAGCATGCTCACGCGCGACCCACGGTCATGGGAGTTTTATGTTTTCTTAACGTCGGTCATAAGAATTATATGTTTCTAAAACGGAAAAAACCATAAGCGGGTATAGAGGACCGGTGCATATATACTATAGGTCTACACCAATTCAGCGAGGCGAAAACTTCAGTAGTGTAGCCAGAAACCCTAAACTTATAGATGCAGACGAGTTTCGCATTGAGAAAGACTTGGTGATATGGGCACAAACCTATGCAGCAGTGGGTTTCGCATTGAGAAACCTTAGTGGTGTTTGAAAAGACTTGGTGATATGGACATAAACCTATGCAGCGGTGGGTTTCGCATTGAGAAACCTTAGTGATGTTTGAAAAGACTTGGTGATATGGACATAAACCTATGCAGCGGTGGGTTTCGCATTGAGAAACCCTTAGTGGTGTTTGAGAAAGACTTGGTGATATGGACACACAAACCTATGTAGCGGTGGATTTCGCATTGAAAAACCCTTACTGGTATATCTTGAGTCGAAACTTTCTATACAAAATCTCATTACCCAACAATCCCACATCCAATTCAGGCTAGTTGGTACAGAGTTTCGCCGTGCGAAATTATCCTTCAGTGTGACAGGCTGTTTAGTATAGAGTTTCCCTGTGAGAAATTAGCTATGGGCGAGGACTTGCGATTTGAGGTGAAGTCTCACAGCACTCTCGCGCCTATTATGCAGAAAAAAACACACATATAGGGTAAGATGTTCATCACGTATAGGGGCTATTTGTTCTTTACGTGTTAGTTTTGCATAATGTTTAGTTTCGCCAAGTTCGTTTTGCTGTGGAAATTTTGCGGAAATTTGGGAAATATGCCCTTGTGCTCATGCGCTATCCAACCTTGCCAGGATCCACCTTTTGTGGATGTAAGTGGATGGAAGTGGGTCTCGAAGGTAAAGTGAGGGGGTTCAGGAGAAGCATACATGGGAATTTAAAGCGCCTTGAAATATCAAAAGCTCTGCTCCCTATAATTTTTCAAAGTGCCAGGGGTCTGGAAATTCAGCGTTGACTTGCCTACTTGGCAGGCCAAATGAGGAATCTTGAAAACAACATCTAAGGCTCTGATTATATCAAAATGCCAATTTTTTTTTACAAGGCACTATTTAATGTTAGTGTGCACTTATTTACCAGAGGAATTAGAAAACAAATATCATGTCCTGGCTGTACTTGGGAGCCAAACCATGATAATTTACCCCTCGGATTTCACATAGAAAGCAACCTATTTGTATTTTTGGAATTTTGGTCTGCGTTTTGGGGAGAGAATCCCTTGGGTGCCATATAATCAGATTAGGGAGGGCACTGCCTCAGAAATTTCAACTTGACATTTGAATTTAATGGTCAAACCATTTTTGCCATCAATTTTTGAGTGGGCTTAAAAAATTCACAATAGTATTTTGTTATAATCTACTGATTCCAACGGTGGATCTTCCTGATTTTCTGGGGGTAGATGAATGTGGTAGTCAGGAATGTATTTGTAAGGTTCAAATTTCTGGATGATTCAGAGTATCAAGATAGAGCTCCAGACAGGCAGGTAAGCATGTACACTTTTGGGGGTGGCCCCCCAAAAGAGGTCTCGTCCTTTAAGGGTTATTAGAACGCAATGTTTTGTCTATGAATGAAAACATCATGCATATATCTCACTAGAACTACTAGTTGTAGTTGATCATATTGTTTAATTAATGTGTCACGTTTGTCATCCGTAAGTGACGTCAAATTTATGATTTAGAGGTATGCCTAAGTTTGAATGAATTGTATTTCCTAGAATGTAGAATGTTGCTTTTCTTATGTATGCTATTTACATAATTTCTTGTTTTAAGGGATCTACGTCTAGACTATTATTGTAGAATCGTAGCAACCCTTGTATACGATAGTTAAAACTGTGAAAGTTTTGCTTGTTCCAGTTCTACCTATTATGAATAGATGCAACGGTTTTTCAGGGTTTGTACGTTTTTTTATAGATTAGGTTAAAAATCCACATGAAATACGCACGATTGAGTTGATTTCCAAAGAACTTGTTGGGATATTGGCAGAGAACACAAGCGATAGTGTCTTACTCCCATTGGAAGTGTCGTTATGAGAAAAGATAACATAAAAGAGGCTACAAACTATTCATCGTTGCACATAAGTTGTATGTTTTTTTATCAGTCTGGCATTGGAGATTCTGCAAAAGACACTATTATTTTGAACCTCACCCGTGAACCCAGGCACCCATTAGTTGACATCCATACGTGTGAAAAGACATAGGGAAGTTATGAGTGGTCATCCTGGCAGTCGCAAATCCTATTGGAAAAAATCAAACCATCAAAAGAGATTACAATCCCACTTACAATAATGGTTAGCGTTGTATCATTTCATGACAGGGGACCAACAAGAAGCATGTGCCTTCGCACAACTTTTTCAGTGATCGAGAGCTGATCAATGGGCACATCGGTTTGAGTTTGTATACAAATGGTATAGTTTTGGCGTAAGTAACCAAACTTCATGACAGGGGACCAGTAAGAAGCATGTGCCTTCACACGGCTTTTTCAGTGATCGAGAGCTGACCAATGGGCAGATGGGTTTGAGTTTGTATGCAAATGGTATAGTTTTGGCGTAAGTAACCAAACTTCATGACAGGGAACCAGTAGGAGGTACTACGTATATGAGGGGGCAACCAGGGCTGATCAGCCCTGTGGGACCCAACAGATGTTGGGGCGGATATCCGCCGTGACCACGCACATGGGCGGAGGAAATCCCACGAGTCATCCGCTGGGTGAACTAGGGCAAGAATTCACCATAGCCAACTCGGCGTCTCTCTTCTCTCGACGTCCTCCTCTCGACGGCACACGGTCTCTCCTCTCAACGGCACACACGCCAGTACTCCTAGTAGTGAAAATATCACATGAGGGTAGCATAATTAATTTGGTTTCTTACACAAAAAAATGGAGAGGTTGTTCATTGGCAAGGTCAATTTGATATGGATGCTTATGTCTGTGAGCTTAGGGAATTGTATCAAAGTAGGTCAAACTGTGAAGAAAAACAAAGTAGTTGAAGCTCTATCTCTGTTTTTTGGGCATAACAAAATACGTACTCACTCAATTGGCATGAAACAACATCCCACAACTGGGGAATCAAAGTAGCTTTCCAAAAAGCCATCACAGATCATTGTAGCCCAAATTCTCTACATGCTACGACCCCAAATGTCAGTGCAGGTCAAATTCTGAATAAAAACAAAATAGTTGAAGCTCCACCTCTGTTTTTGGGGCATAACTAATTGTGTACTCACGCAATTTGCATGAAACAATATTTGACAGCTGGGAAATCAAGGTAGCTTTCCAACAAGCCATCACACATCCTTATAGCCCAAATTCTCTACATGCTACAACCCCAAATGCCAAAGCAGGTCAAATTGTGAAGAAAAACAAAATAGTTGAAGCTCCACCTCTATTTTTTGGGCATAAAAAAATGTGAACTCACTCAATGGACATGAAACACGAGCTGTGGTTTTCCAACAAGCTATCACACATCCTTATAGCCCAAGTTCTCTACATGAAATAACCCCAAATGTCAAAGCAGGTCAAATTGTGAAGAAAAACAAAGTAGTTGAAGCTCCACCTCTGTTTTTTGGGCATAAAAAATTGTGTACTCACTCAATTGGCATGAAACAACATCTGAAAGCTGGGGAATAAAGGTCTTCCAACAAGCCATCACACATCCTTGTAGGCCAAATTCTGTACATGCTACAACCCCAAAAATTTGTGAAGAAAAATAAAGTAGTTGAATCTCTACCTCTATTTTTTGGGCATAAAAAATTGTGTACTCACTCAATTGGCATGAAACAACATCGGAAAGCTGGGGAATAAAGGTAGTTTTCCAACAAGCCATCACAAATCCTTGTAGACCGAATTCTCTACATGCTACAACCCCAAATGTCAAAGAAGGTCAAATTGTGAAGAAAAGTAACCCTAATATAGATTCTTTTTCCATGTACTAAGTGTAGTGCTCCTTTGAAATGGTGGAAAGAGCACGAATCTGTATTTTCAAAGGTGGGGTATTTGGCACGTCTCTTGTTGGGCATTGTTGGGTCTCAGATTGAATGTGAGAGGATTTTTAGCATTGCAGATGTTATTACAAACTTGCGACATTACAAGTTAGGTGTTCAGAACCTTGATATGCTTGTGAGCATTGTCAAGAATTGGCCGAATGATGCTCGTGTTGGTTGCATGAGCTTTTCCATGAACGAGTGTTTGAACAGCGAGGAAGTTCTCTTAGATGACAACGAGGAGTTGATTGTAGAGGCTGAGTTGTTTGAGACAGAATGATTTCTGTGTACTCTACACACATTGATTTATACTCGCTTACATTGCATTATTATTATTTCATAAATTTGTACATGAATGTTGTGTTGTTTCTTTTCAACATGGTCAAAATATTTGATATAGCTAATGGGGAGTCACAAATCATTTTCAGATTTATAAAAAAACTGTAATTTTTTTAAATTAAAAAAAATAGAGAACCGGAACCGGAAATTGGAACCGGCAGATCCTTCCCAAAAAATTACCCGGAACCGGAACTGGAATCTGCTCATGAATTTTGACCGGAAGTGGAACCGGAACCGCTTCATAAAAAAAAAACGGATCCGGACCGGAACCGTCTCTTTAAATCTACCAAGGAACCGGAACCGGCGGTTCCTTCAATATAGCAAGAACCGCACAACACTGCTACTTACCCAATCTTTTTACATATTTTATCCATCTATTAATATGGATGAAATATCTCAGCTAGGCCTCTCTTGAAATTTAAGCAGGAATATTGGTGCGAAGAATCAAAACCGTTTTGCTCAACGGTGTCAGTGTCCAGTCCTTTTCCAATAAAATTAACATTAAAAAAAAAAAAAAAAAAAAAAACCTTTGCCTTCCTTAGAAAGGCAGGGCCAACAAATTTTTGTACATCGAGAAAGTAAACCTTAAAACAACTGCTATCTGGGGTCGGCACGTGAATGAAAACTAAAAAGTTCATCCAAATAGATCATCCAGTATCTGTCAAACGTTGAATGGCTCTGCGAAAAGTTCTAGCGACAAAACCCTTTTCGTAGTCCTTGGAAAGCAAGGCCCCACAAAGCTACACACTGCAAGGACCACTGCCTCGTAGGTGTACGGTCATGTACAAGTGTTCATCCACGATCTAGAACATTCATCTTCAGCCACGTCGTGCTACTGTATATCAACCGCAGTAATCATCGAGGGGACGCCCATAATATCAACTACACGATGTTCATCCACAGTCCTCATCCACCATAGATGCATGTCGTACTTCTTCTTTTTCAAAAATTTTAATTTTTTTGTAAGAAAAAGGGGACAGAGAGGCCCTTTTGATGCTTTTCTTTTTCTTTTTAAAAAGAAAAACAAAGGTGAAAGGGGAATGATGTTTTTTTTTTTTTAAATTCTTTGAAAGGGGAATGATGCTTCTAAATGTCAACAATTGCAGGAACTGTATTCACCTGAGACTTTTAAGAAATAAAAGTAAAAGTAAAAGGGGAGGAAGCCCTGTAAATCATATTAATAAGAGGTTCTGGAAAACATAACCAGAACAGGAGGCCATAAGGCTTACATCTTTTGAAGATCGGGTAACACCCAGATCAGCCACCAAGGGCAAGCTTTGCAACAACAATCAACTGAAGCCCTGAATGAATCAGGAAGCCATGCTTCAGGAGAGAAAATCCTAGCTAGCCTAATAGGAGACATTGGAATGTCAAAAATGATTTAATTCAATTACTTGGTTTAATAGCAATAATCTGTTGTAGGATGAATTAGGTAATGGCATTCCAGGATGAAATGAACAACCTCCCAGATGAGGGAAGATAGCCTTCAAGAGGAGGGGGGATACTGGATGTAGCAGCAACTACATCCCATAATCCTCTTGAACTCTATCCCACATAGTCTGTCATGAGGAGTGCACTTGACATCCATATTTGGCCACTTTACATCCACATATGTCACATTACATCCAAATATAGCCCTCATCCTCATAAGCAATGGCATTTCGCCACGTCACCCAAAGAGCTCTTGGATGGGATGGATGGAAAATACGCGTTCAAGGATCGCTGTAGGATCCCCTTCATGGATGATAGATCTGTCACGGCGTCCTTACTTGTTTCAATCTGCATCCCCAGACGCGATCCTGACCGTTGAAAAATGTCAGTATCCCTCCTCTCTATAAATTTCTTTTACACATTGTGGGAATGATTCCTCCCTCTGGGAACATATCATTTTGTACGGTGGGTCCCAAGCTAATCCAATGTAACAAAACACTTTATCAATTACTGGTTTTTTTCCTTAAAGAAAGGGGACAGAGGCCCTTTTACTCAAATTAAATGAATTTTTTTTTCAAATCGGACATGGTATGGTTACTAAACAGCAGGCTCACTTAGGAGTAAGAAGTGGGGCAAGATTCAGAATATCCTAATCGTATATTCCATGTCCACGTAACAAATGCTACATCATATGGAGAAAGAATCATATATTCAGAGAGGAATACTCCATGTATATAATGGAAGAAAAGAATCAGATGATTGAAGTCGGAATATTCTACGGGGAAGTTCCCCCTCAGTTAGCTTTTATGGCCTCCCTGGTGGTTATTTTTTCCACCTTTTTGTCTATTTAATTTGAGTAAAAGGGCCTTCCTTAATATATATATATATATATATATATACTCTATACCAGTCAAGTTCGTGGATGAGAAAAACAGGGAGAGGAATATTCTTACGTTCTGTATGCATCGTCGGTGTCTTGATCCACGATGGATCCGTGAGATGGCAGGATTATTATTTTTAGAAATAGTCATAATTCTTTTTCTGTTTATTACTTTCCGTTTTTACCCTGGTTACACTTTTCACACAATTTTAAGTCATCCATATTTTGCATCTTTATGGATGCATGGATATTGAGGGGGATGGATGACCAAGAGCTCATCCAATTTCATCCAGCAGGGAATTTGAGTAGCCATAATTAATATTATCCAGCGAGATGATTCCGATAGCGTACCGCAAATAGCTAATAAGATAATAAATATCACACTCAACAGAATGAAAATTATTAGGTGACTAGTATGACTATTGTCAGCATACTTGCACTTTTTATCATGGGGAAAATACGCGGCTCATGACGCCGTTTCCATCCACGAAACTATTGATTGTTCATCGATATGATGCGAATTCTCTCATCCATCCATGATAAATTATGTAGTTCAATATTATCCACTAAGATGACGCATCATTTTTGCACGTCATAGTGTCCAATATATTCATTTTCTTGACACTTTCTTGAACTCTGATTTATCCCATAACTTCTGCCACGGATCCGGAGACCGAGGGCTATATAACAGCGCTCGAGCCACTCCCCAGAGCAGAAGTTTCGCCGCGCGGCCATAGGGTTTAGCTGGGCTCGGCCGCTGCTTTGATGTAGCGCCAGGTCCGGAAGAGGCTCGGTGGAGTGGCGAAACTGCAGAAGGATAAGATGGGACAGAAAGCACGCCTGAGATAAGCCCTACTTTCCCCTCCCTTTCCGTTTTCCGTCATTGTCTCATTTTTACTGCAGAGTGTGGTCTCGTGTCTGTGTATTTGCGGGTTTTTACTGGCAAGTGGCCGTCCTCGCCTGCCTGGGCTTACTCGGGATTCTATGTAAACATCCATCTATCCGTCTCCATTGTGTTTCTGCTTTGGGTATGTTGCTTTGCCTTTCTTATATCGCTCGTACTTTGTCCGGCTTTCTCCCTCACACAGCCTCACTCACTCTTTGTGGTTTCGTTCGCCCGCTCGCGGTTTCCCCTCCCACCGTCCCACTTGTTCGATTCTCTGGCTCTTCTCCGCCTCTCTCGGTGCTTTGACTAACTCACCTACAAAGCGAAAACACACACACAGGCACACACTCTCTGTGTGTCTGTGGGTGCCTGCACAGAGGCTCTGTGGCCTCTTTCCCTTTTCATCTGCCTCCCTCGAGTTCTCTGCCTTCTGTTGTTTTAGGGTGGAATTGTCTATACAGTGGCATCTTTCTCTGCCCTAGTCTTTTCTCGCAGTCCTCTCTCGAGGGCGATCTTCTTTCTGTGTTCTTGAGGCATTCAAGGTCTGTAGAAGGAACGAATCAGAGAGTTGGTGGAGAAGCCACCTGTCTACCAAAATGGATGGCTATTAATTGCCCTCCCGAAACAGATTCACGGCCTTCCCTGGTGGGATAGGTGCTCCATCTCTCTCTTTTGCCTTCGTTCGAGGTGGAATCATTGCCTTAGACTGTGGCTCGTTGTCTTTGTATTGGCAAACACTGATGATTTACGTGCGGGTTCTTTGAGATCGTTGATCTCTTTGGTCGCTGCATGCGCATCTTTTTGGGACTTGTCTTTCTTAACTTCTTTCTTGTGTCGGTTGCAAGTCCATGAGGTGATTGAAGGTTTTGATTTTACGGTAGTCTCTGGTCAAAAGCTACAGATATAGAGAAATCAGGATTGGATATCCTGAGTGCTGTCACTTACCGAGAAAAACAGAAAGAGCCGGATGGCAGCACCCTCTCCAGGAGCACCCCCTTCGTCTGTGCCATCTCCCTCCTCCCTGCCGCCTCCACCGTCACTGGCCTCCTCTTCATCTACTAATGTCTGGACCCGCCAACAGGACAAGCTATTTGAGAATGCCCTTGCCCACTATGACCAGGATGCCCCAAATCGGTGGGAAAGTGTCGCTGCGATGGTGCCTGGGAAGGATGCATCGGAGGTGAAGCGACACTATGAGATTCTAAGAGAAGATGTCCTCTCGATAGATGCGGGTAGGGTCGCCATACCCAGCTACAGCCCTTCCTCTCTCTCGACTTCGGATGAAGTGGGGATTTCCGACAGTCCAGGATCGAAGAAAGGGGCGATGTACGGTGGTTCTGGCGGGAATGCAAATGGTTCCAGTGGGAACCCTTCTCTGGGGAAAGGCGTGTCGTCCAAGCCGGCTGACCAGGAGCGACGGAAGGGCATTCCTTGGACGGAAGAGGAGCATAGGTGGGTCTTATCTTCCTGCAATCCCTCTCTTTCTCTTCTCCTCTTTCTACCCTTTCCCCAGCACGTATGACTTAGTACAACCACAGCAACAGGCGTCATTTCTGGGTAAGGTAGAGGGGCCATGATATACGAGTGCCATAGCGCCTCGTTTTGTAGTATGATGTCCCTCAAATCGGCCGCTAGTTCCCTGTGAGCGGATTGTCCTACACCACGCAAGTTTCAATGACAATTTAAGGTGAAGTTTCACAAACCGATGGGTCAGTGTGAGGAGGAGGGAGGGAGGGAGTGAGCAGAAGATAGTTTGTCAATTGCATAGGTTCTACTAGCTGTTACTTTTCCTTCTTTTCTTTTCCCTCAAAAAACAATCTTTGGATTGGTTAAGGTGCAGTAAAGCAGGAAGACGTCCCTCACTCTATTGTGGCATTACTTATTGGCATTACTTTGTGGCATCTGCCTTTCAATGCTTTGGAAGCGTATCATATGCTGGAATTGGGCGTGTAGGGATGGTGCACATTTGCAAGGGGCTTTCTGTTTTGCGGAGATCTTACCAGAAAACTCCTTGGGAATTTTTGGACTGTGGCAGGTTGTTTTTATTAGGGTTAGCAAAATTTGGCAAAGGTGATTGGCGGAGCATTTCCAGAAATTTCGTCATATCAAGAACACCTACGCAGGTGGCAAGCCATGCCCAAAAATACTTCATTCGTCTGAATTCCATCAACAAGGACAAACGGCGCTCCAGCATCCATGACATCACGAGTGTCAACAATGGGGACGCGATGCAACAAGGACAAGGCCCTATCACAGGACAGGCACCTCCAGCTCCTTCTCCAGGGCAACCCATTTCACATTCTGCCCAGCAGGGGTTGCAAGGAGGGATGTATGTCGCTCCCCCTGCTGTCGGAGCACCTGTTATGCTTCCACCACCTGGCCATGTACAATATGGCCCAAGGGGGCATATGCCAAGGGCAGTCATGCCAGGCCCTCCCATGACCATGCCGCACATGGCTTACCCCATGCCACAGCCAGCCATGCATCACTGAAAGGAGGGGGAGCAAGAGGTATGTCGTTTTGTTGAACGGACTCCGCCGCTCTCGTCCATTTATGATGAGAACTCATTTGTGTGGATTGCAACTAGACCATAGCTACTAGATACCCTACATTTTCAAGGCTGCTGTATGTGTTCCTTTTCAAGGGATGATTGTGTCGACGGCCATGTTTGTACATCAGTTAGGCCTCTTGGGAGAAGCAAAAGCTGAGTTAGCCTGCTGTTGTGGTTTGTGGTAGGGTGCCAATGAAGATGGCCTGTATAATAGCATACCTGGGAATGAAAAATTTGCCTGGAAGTTGTATTGGAGTCCTAGTCTCGCATCATTTTTTCTCCTTTCACAGGTCAGTACCTGCAGGAAAGGAGGGTCTGACAGAATAAGGTCTTTGGATTTGATTCCTCTCAATTGTCATCAATTGGTGATTCAGCTTCTGATTGGGGAACTCCAGTTGGGTTTACAGAGCTTTATAAAAAGCATCTCTGGTTACCTTTGCAACATGCGTGATTTCCATTCTTGTAGCTATGAGGTCCTCTATTCTTCTTCAATGAGTGGTCTGAGAACATTGGAATGATTTTATGAATACTGTGTTCTTTCCTCTTGATGTGTGCCCCCGAAGTTATGCGAGTTCTCATTTTTTATAGCAGGTTCACGAGGGTTATCGTGTAGGAATGAAGCAATGGTTTTTCTCCACACCCTTTATTCGAAAGGTAGAAGTCCTAAAGGGACAGCGTGTTGGCTGACTTGAGCTCGAAATGTTTTTGCCAAATATGCCGTGAGGTTCTTTAAATCATCCTTTCCAATGATTTCCAGGTGTGGGCAGCTGCTGCTGTGTAAATAGCAGAGCTGAAGCCTTTGTACGACTCCATACTAGATTGTGGGGTGTCAGGCAGCCCCTGTATGCAAAGCCATTAAAGCCATGTCAAAGCAGCTGAACTGCGTGTTATGAAAAGAGTCTGCAGCTTGAGCTCGTTGCACCTCTTGTGATGAGAAATAGTTTGCCGCGAAGTTGAGCAGAGTGTATTGCTTGGCATGAGAGGTGTTGAAAGTTCAGAACACAGACCTGGCTGAGTGTCTTGGCCGTTTGACGGAGTAACTAATCGCCAAGATCCCTACTGCCAAGCCTCTCTTGCCGCAGCACATTTGGCTAGGGAATCTCTTTTCCATTTGACACAGGTTAAGGTTTCCCTTCCTCATTTCTGATTGGCACTGATCAAGAAGAGTGGCAAGTAGGTGTTAAACATCTTGTCTGATTCCCGGCGAGTTGTGATCTTTTCATGAGTTTCTTCTCAACTTGTCAATTGCAATCTGTTCATGTGCCGTTTCCCCAGCTATATTCGCCTTTGCTGCTTCTCCCTAAATTGCAGAGTGGGCAAATATCGCTGCTGTCCATATGCTGAATGCCAAATCAGTCAAATATTGCAATCTGCTACTAATTGTGCCAAGTTTCCCTTGAGGAATTATTACTCAGGAGGGGATGCTGCGGCCCTAATTCTATGACCATTCTCGGAATTGAAAGTATGCGAATTGTCCAACTTCCTGCCCAACAACATATTTCTAAAGCATGGGAAAGAGAGCTAGGTGGCCCAGGAAAAAGGGCCGTCTGAACCTGGTTACTCCTGGTTACTCCGAAGGTCAGGTTGATGCTGGTCAGTTGGGAGAGATCTATGTGACATCAAACATGTATGAATCTACCCTTTCTTGGGAAGGATGGGGTTTTCTTTGTAGCATTAAATGAAGCTCAATAAGAAGACCAGCATCACTGTACCTCAGGAAAAGGAACTCATTCTTCCCTCCTCCTCAGTGATGTGCTGCACTTGGAAGTGCTTACAACATCCGTTAATCATGTGCCATGAGTAGTTGTACAATGAGAGGTACACTTCTGTGCTGATAATGGGTCCTGTCTTTGAGTTTGTAGTTAGAATATGTGGGCATGATGCTCTCACCCGTTTCTTCTACTAATATCCATCTGCTAAAATGTGGTGAAGCTCCAAATGCTCTGCTCACTCCCAGTACGTTTTGCTTACGGAATTAAGTGCAGCGTACTGTACGTATCACTTACCTTCTACCCAGTACCTTGCACTTGCGTGCACCACTGACATACTCGGAAGCAGTGTTTCCCTGGCGGGGCCACCTGTGACTTGGGAGTGCCCATGTGGTGAAAATAACGAGGCGGCAGGTCTGGAAAGGTAGCTGTATGACAGGTGGCACGTTCTAACGGGTCCACGATGGCGTGATCAGGCACCTGATATTCCACTGCTGGCGCTTTCTGGCAAATATTTCAGATTTTACCCCATATAATTTCTTGTACAGGTAGCTAAGTCATTTTCCAAAGGGGGCGAAATCTGGCAAAATTGCTTGGAACTTGGAAGAGGATCCTGTACACATAACTGAAGGATGGCCCTCATATTCTTTTTCACGACCCTGTACCCCGCTGGGAGCGTGTTGAGGTAAGTTAAGTTGATCCATTAGGTTCCACGATTTTGCAAAGGAATTGCTATGCATGGGAAGTGCAGCATTGAAGACGCAACAGAGTGACAAGATGAATCGTCATCCTTGAAAAGGATTGGAGTCACACTCATTGATGTTGAAATTGTGTTGATGGAAGCTGTGTACACGCCCACAACAAGTTGTTGAAGCAGGCTTTCTTCTGGGCCAGGTCGAGTGGACTCTGAAGATTTCTTAGAATCCATTTTTCCAACTATCTCAATCTCCCTCACCAATTACTCTGACAATATTTTCGCCGGGTTTGGGCGCCGTCGACTCCTCCAGCAACCCCCTGTCAAATCCTTCCCACCCCCTCGTACCCAAGACTCACATTATTGCTGTGAAATGACGAGTAGTTTATTGGAAAGGCGATGGCCACGGGAGCTAGTATGGAATGTTGATGGACGGGCGTACTGTCACCCCTGTGTATGCTGTAACTTCTTTTTTGTAGGTCAAATTTTGACACCAAGTGGGAGTTTCACCGAAGGGAGTGACAGGGAGTGTCACCCCCATGAGGAGTGGACCGATTAAACTTGTTGGGCTCCCACATGCTTTATCTAACAAGCTCTTCAAGAGTTTTGCAGTGATATAATTTTGGGATAGTAGCATATATCAGGTTGTTGGCTTTGTACTACATTAATTACTCTTGTTCCAAACAAATCTCCTCACAAGCATGAGAGTGAGGAATTGGGAGACGAATGTAGAGGGTTAGAAGTCTGGACATTGGAGCATCCGCAAGCTCATCCGTTGCAGGAGACTTGGGAAATAAGGACCGTCATCTGCGTGGGGACAGAAGAGAGAGAGAGAGAGCTATTACAATCTATCAAAGCAGGAATGGCGTTCATCGTTTGCCTCTACTTGGCTTAAGAATAGAAATCGGTTCAATGGCCTCCAAGGAGTGTTAAATTTTTATCTAATTTTAAGAAACAAGGGACAGATGCCCTGGACAGAGGCCAAAAGCTCCGGCTAGGTAGCCCTTCTCGGACAATGTCCTTCAAATCAATTCCATGCTTTCTGGGATAGGTGACGTGAGCTTACGTGTATTGCAACAGGAACAATTGTACAATCTAAAGAAGGATCGGACAGAGCTAGAATGCACAAGTGGCCAATTGCTGCACGTGATGACCTTCAAGTGGGGCCTCGGAGCTCCAGGGATTATGGACTAGATACAATGGCTCATAGCATTCTCGGGATCCAAAGCAGATGGAAGAGCAGCATGTGACGTTCTGGTTCGCGACCTTCTTGCATGTTGTTGAACAATATGTTCCACCATTTCAGGTTTCTTTTACAGGGAGTTTCCTTCCTTGCCAAATATGGGATGGATGTGTGAAGATCGAGCTAATTATGGCAAGCCGATTTTACGTGTTTGATCGTATTTCCTTCTGCTTTGGACATTGTACGAGTTGCAATTCCAGCCCATTCCAGTTCGTTTGCACACCTTTTGCTGGTAGAGCCGAAAATTCGACTGAGCTTGTCCAACGTGCTTGATTTCAGGTTAGCGGCCGCTCCATGAGATGGATCCTTAACCTGTGTCTCTGTGGAACTGAGATTAGGATGCCTCTGAATTGCTACCGAATGATCGCTTGAAGCTAAGGCACTATCAAACTGTGAGCTCTTCATCTGTCGTGGTCAAGGAAAAATTCTGAAATTCACTAGCTTAGTGTTGGAAACTCAAGCGTTTGACTGTGATGTTATTGTCTACGATGATTCACGTACATCGACTCTGCAGTTCGGGAAAGTAGTCATATAGTCTCAAATTCGCAGGTGATATCTTGCGACTAAGTAAATGGCGCCGGTCATTCAACACTGGGCGGAAGTGGAAGGGGCGCGCGGTGTAGGCGGAACCACAAAGCCTCATGAGACGTCTTCTGAATCTGTCGCTGATAGATTGTAAGTGTGGTCTACTGAATTCTTTGTGTTTGTGTGTGTTCCCTTGTTAGAAAGAAATGAAATGAAACTTTATAGCGTCCGGTGAAAGCTCAAAGTTGAAAGAACAATTATGAAAGGAAGTTCATAACGTCCATGACGCTAATAGAAAAGACAGAATGAAAGAGAAAAAAAGGAAAGAAATGTAGACGTCGCCCTAAGGGTCCAGAGGAGAAAGGGAGGAACTGATAACCGTATGCCACAGCTAATCGGAGAGTGAGAGGGACCGAAAGCAATTGCTGTCTTGGCAGGTCTATTGGCCATTCTATGTTGGCGCCGTTCACATCAGGGTGGCAGCAGGCAAACACAGAACCCCTAATTATTGCGAAAGGAGAGGTACCAGGATCTTGTCCTTATGCTCTTATGCTCAAAGCCAGGTGTTCCGCTCAAACTGGGCGCGGGGTCAATGGCCACAAGGCTACGGCAAACAACGTCTTATGAGTACATTCTCTAGGCGTTTAGGTGCATAAGTTTTTGGTTACAGGGAAATTTATAGTGCATGTTAACTGGTTGATGACTCAATAGAAATGTTTTGGTCACTGGGTGGGTGCTGGTCAAACACCTTGTCAAAGCTACTAAGTTGTATTTAGACCAGGTTCAATTTCTCAACACTGACCCCATTTCTGAGTTTGTTGGAGAGTCATATTTGACTCAAACCAGTGCGGAGGTAAAGTTCTGATATTTGCATTTGCCATTGGTAATAGCTGCTGCCATGGACCCGTGCAGAGATGAATTCTGAGCCTGAAAAATTTCTGTCCATGACAAATTTGACCCAAGGAGCTACCATCTTGGGTTAGCTATATTTGAGCGTCAATGTCACATTTCCTTACAAACGATGTGTAGCAGCAGGAATTTGCTTGTCCATGTTAAAGCCTTATCAACAAGGGGTCAAATCCGTTCATTCCCAAACTTATACTAGGTACGCTAAGCTGGGGTTTGGATACAGGGCGTTTATGTCTGGGATAAGCATGGTAAAAAGTACCTGGATGCTTTGGGAGGCCTCTGGTGCACCTCTCTAGGTGAAACCTGAACTAGGCTTATTTCTCCTCTATTGTTCATTATCTCTTGTGAGCTTTGCTGTGGAGCACCATGCCACAGCGTTTGGATTGACTTCAGAGTGTCCTGTATTACCAGTCTTCTAGATTGTGAAATGGAGTAAAATTTTATCCGCCAGAACCTCTTTGTAGTTCAATCTATCCACCGATAGCTGCTGCAAGAATCCTAAATAGTGTTGTTTTGACTTTGTGTTTTGTGCTCGCATGAAAGAAATCTAAAATGTTTTTGCTGGCTCATGGAGGCTCTGATGGAAATCTGAGATTAAGTGGCGTTTGGCAGGATTTAGTGAGAAACGGTTGGTGAATGCAGCTACAGAGCAACTGAATACCTTGCCTTTCTATCACTCCTTCTGGAATCGCACTACACAGCCTTCTCTGGTACTCAGTCATTCAGGCATAGGTTTGTATCATGATACTCTAAACAAATTGGACTAGGTAAGTTAATGAGGTCAAGAAAACTAGGCAAGGATTCAAGTTGTTACCTACAGCAGGCTAGCACCAGCATTGAGGATGCCATTGTTGAAACAATGGGTGCACATTGGTAGCAAACAGGTTCATGGTTGGTGTTACTGGTTTTTGTGGGTGGCAGGATCTCGCACGCGAGCTCATTGAAATGTTCAAGCCTGTGCAATTGGGCAAGGTCTTTTTCTGCAATAGCGGTTCAGAGGCAAACGACACGCAGGTACCGTGCTTTGAATCAGGAGTTGTGAATTGCAATGCAATGGAGGTATATGTGAGCCAGGTGATGTTTTCACATATGCAAGTACAGGACATATTTTTCTGCATGTGGCTGCACCTCTTGACATCAATGGGTTTCTTATATGTATCTGGTGTATTGTACTTCATCTGTCATAGAACTATGGACTCAGTGTAGCAGGCTATGCCCTTGGTCAGGTGAAGCTGGTGTGGTACTACAACAACGCTTTGGGGAGGCCTAAGAAGAAAAAAATTATTGCTCGTCAGAAAGCGTAATTCTTGGTCTCTACTTGTATGACATGGGGGTGGCATCAAAGCTAAGATGTTTTGTAGCTGGTGGTCTGTGATCTCATGCTATTGTTTTTGTTTGGAGTAGAAGTGAATCAAGTTTGGTAAATCATTGCTATGTATGTAGTTTATTTGGCTCTTACATCGATCTAATTTTGATAATTTGTTTGTACTCTTCCATTTAATGACCATTGCGAATGGACAGTGAGATGTGGGATGTTCAGGATGCAGCTTTATATATTGCACAGACTATCGAACGGTGGATGACAATCATAATCCCTTAGTCAGGAAATTTCTTTTGTGCATTGGATTCTCTTGACAATTGAATGAAATGACACTTTCAACTCTTTTGCATTGGCAGGTACCATGGATCAACACTCATAGCTGCTAGTCTTTCAGGGTATGTGGGTGCTTCAGAAGAGATATCTAAAATAACCTATCTTTTCAGAATGGGCATTTTGCCATGTAGATCTTGGGTGCATGGACTACTCATTGACTAGCTAGCTGAGGCGCACAGGCTCACTTGTACATGTCTGAGTTTCTCAATTGGAAAAAGGATTGCTGATGATTTGCATTCTCTTCAGTGTTAGTTCGGAGTTTGAGTTTGAGCTCATCTCATCGGAGTTATCGGTAATGTGGCAGTTTGACACCACTTCATCAAGGCTGGGATTTGCCAAAAGATTTTGTGTTACATACAGATTGCCCGCATTATTGGCGCTATCATTTACCAAGTATGGCAAGTTCCTGTTACCACTCAACTCTAGTCCAATTTATGAGGTGTATTACAGTGCATTCTTGTAATGATCTTTATGGTTTGATGGCTCTTGTGGAAGGTATTTTGACACCATCTTTTCTTTCAAACTCACTAAGCTTCTCATAACATGCTGGTTTGTTTGTGTATGACAATGCTTCAACATGATGTCCCTACAGTACTAATTTTCGTTGGGGTCTTGAATGCGATATTTGATCTTGAGGTGATTTGAAGGGTCAGAAGAGATTCATATCTTCACAATTGAGATCCATCGGTTGGTTTTGAAGATCACTGACAAGTGCAATGCTAAAATCAGACGAGAGTGAGGAAGAGTTCTCAACAAGATTGGCGGAGAATCTGGAAAAGCTGATTTTGAAGGAGGGGCCTGAGACAGTGAGTATTTCTTCATAGCAGTGTGCTAGTTATGTTACATGCAACAGCACCAGCACTTCGGCATGACCACATTCTTTCTCAATACAGGTTAGATGAGAACCATATTTCGGATACGAATTTCAGTGAGAAGAAAATTTATCGGCGAGGCCTTGCAAAATCATCCAAGATAAATCCAATCCTTCTAAGTTGTTGCGAAGAGCAACCGTCACTGTGTCAATAAATTCTGAGGTGTGCAGCATTTTCCTAAACCCTACCTTGTCAAAGCAAAGGCATTTCAGGCTTGGTTGCGGTTTATGCCGGTTGGATATCTAAAGGTGGCTTCTCGAGTATAAAGTGATATTCACAACAGTTAGGATCAAGCAAGGATCAGAAGCCTGCTTGCTTTTGCGAACGGAGATGACAGTCCATCTTAGGTTCTGATTGAAGAACTTTGACATGAATCATGTCCTTACCATATTATCTTGATGCTCTTTTTGGTACAGCAGACTCTGTTGTACAAGCAGTAGGATTGTTTTTACTCTAAGCATTTACCCTGAAATGACTTTACCCCTTCATTTTGGTTTTAGCACTGCCACATTTTACATGCAGTAAAGGGAACAGCCTTCATGAAATTGAGCCTGGGCTTGGTGTGAATGACTGAAACCAGAAAATGACACAGCGTGCACTTTGCAGATTGCAGCTTTCATTGCAGAGCCTGTGATGGGTGCTGGTGGTGTCTTGCTACCTCCTGCAACCTACTTTGACAAGGTATCCTTGTGCCACACTATGAACAAATCATGCCTCTTTTGATGATTATGTGAGTAACTCCTGAATTTAAAACACCTAAACTAGAGTATGATTAATTGATCCACGCACTTTCACTTGGTAGTAAGATTGGTCTCCAAGTAGTGTGGCACAGCTTGGAGACTGCTGCTTGACCTTTACTCTGCATACTGGATGCATTCTCTTTCCAAGAGACCAAGGTTGGCAGGTTGCATAAACGAAGTGCTTTCGTCATCTTTGAGTTGTGATATAGGGCTATTTCCCAAGGTCTAATTTGTCCAATTGGGTTTGTTCAGCATTTCTCGAAACTTCAGCCTTCAAATTGTAGGTGAATTTCTTTCTGGTTGTGAATTGGCAGTTGGTGCACTAAACGTCTTTAGTTTTGGGCCTAAGAGCTGCCCTTGTAATATAGTTGTACACTCTATGTTACTGAGTATCACATTGTGATATGTGGAATTTGCAGATCCAATTGATTTTGAAGAAGTATGATATTCTTTTGATTGCTGATGAGGTGGGTGACTTCTGATCCTTGTGTGTAACCTGGTCCATACAACAATTCCCTTGAAATATGAAATCGGCTGACACTTGATACTGCTTTTTCTGTGGGGTCTGATCCAGTTTGTTTTGGATGACAGGTTATTTGTGGTTTCGGAAGACTTGGAACCATGTTTGGATGCGAGAAGTATGGCATCAAGCCTGACCTTGTGTCGATTGCTAAGGTGAGGAGTCTCTGTGCACCTGGGCCCCCTATCCATGGGGTGCCTAGCAGGCCAATGTGTTTTCACGTGTAAGTTGAAAACAACTAACCGCAAACCAAGCACCAAGGAAGGAATGAAGAATGTATGGCCTTATCTGTGGTTTGCAAATTCTTGGTTTGACAGGCACTTTCATCGGCGTACATGCCTATTGGAGCAGTTCTTATGGCTCAGCATGTCTTCGAGGCAGTGGCCTGCCATAGCAATAGCCTTGGCAAGATGTCAAACCTAGTCCTTGACTGACTGACCTGTTCATGCTGTAGCTTCTCTAGCATTGTTTGCAGGCATATTAGTTGGCTAGTCTATGATATCTTTGCAAAATTGTGGCCTTTTCTAAGAAGCTGAACTCCAAGAAAAGTTAGATCTGAGGGATGTGCATTGCAGGAAGGCACGGCATTTAGTTACAGATGTTGGATTGAAGAGAAGAATTGCTTGTAATGTGATAGGCATATTCGCACATGGGTTCACAAATTCTGGCCATCCAGTGTCAAGTGCAGTGGCTTTGGAAACTTTGCGCATCTACAAGTACAGCCATCTCTGCTCAATGCCACATAACCTGTTGCTCTAAATAAACTTCTTTCTACAGTTTGTGCAATTTTCCTTAGTTTGAGCAACATGAAGCATAGAATAGGTCATGATCCATACTACCAGGTCATCTCCCAATGTGGCGCTGCTTCCTGAGATCTCCTATACCTGAATAGTAGTTGATACTTGCCTCTTTGTCAGGGAGATGATATGTACAAGAGGGTTGTGTTCATTGCAGGGAGAGAGAGATATTAGTGCATGTGAATGGAGTTGCACCCATTTTTCAGGAAGGCATGAAGGACTTGGCAGACAGCCCAATTGTGGGAGAGGTAAGGATCATGACATCTCAGTCTTCACTTTTTGAGAACTCTTCTCAGGGCTGGGATCAAGCCAATGATCCGTAATACTAAACCGTGTGAATCCATGCAATTTTCTACATGACCTTTTGAAAACTCAAAGAGATACTTCACAGTTGCCAACAAAAGGGATGGTTTATGGGTGGGAGCAGATCAGAGGAACGGGGTTGGTATTGGCCATTGAATTCACTGCAGATAAGCAGACAAAGGAGTTGTTCCCTGTTAACTGGGGTATGTTGCCCTTGGCCTGACATAAAGATTGATGCAAGGGTATCTGTATAGGAGCTATTTCTGTGTCTATATCTGTACATTTTGTTCAAGTAGATAAAGTTGACTAGTTTTTGGGGGGATTGATTGCTCAGTGTCTGGTGGGAGCCTTGTTATTACTGAAGCCTAGAAAGAATGTGACAAAACACATATTACATAGAGGAGTTGAACAAACTATGCTCTTGGGGTGGCCAGTGGTCGGAACGTACTTTGCAGGGGAATGTACAGCAATGGGCATGCTGGTGCGTGTGTCGGGTGACATCGTTATGATGGCACCTCCCCTCATCATTACACCTACAGAAATCCATGAGGTAGGACCATGTTTCAATTTAGTCTTACCACTTGTAATGTATGACTAGTTGGATGTTAAGTTGAAGAGTGAGAAATACAGGCCTGGAAGAACGACTTGACCTCCATTTCTCACATTTGGCTAGACTCTTCCCCCACTAATCAAAACTGCCTACACGTTTCTGAAACAACAAAACTCTCTCCCCTTGCTCTCCATGCTTGTATGCACTGGCTGCTGAGTTGTATCTTAATGATGGCTCGTTGATGGCTAAAGGTGCATGGGAGAATAGTTTCTGAAAAATAAGGCATAAGAAAGGTACTTCATCTCATCACTAACTCATGTTGCTTGCACAGATTATACAAATGTCAGGGGCAGCATTGAAGGTGACAGAGAAATATGTCGCTGAGTTGCAGGTCAACACTAGAAAGGTCTGAAGACAGCAGCTCGCACACATTACCACTACATTGCTGTAGCTCATCACATAATGTACTCATACGACGTTTTTTAAGTCATCACAGAGTAACACCATGAGTTATTTAAGTACCATCTACTTCATATAGGGTTGGATCTCTGTCTTCCATTAGCAGAATGCAAATACTCACATGTGCCTTCTCCTTGTTAAGATGATACTGGTAAGCACTGCTGATTTTGTATTTGACTATGCACTTCGTCACTGGCCAGTAACTTTGGCCACCCTCTTCTTCCAATACCCTTCTTCAGCTGCCTCTTCTTTCACCTCCTTCTCCAATACCAACAAAGTTGTAATCTTTGTTCTTCCTTTGTGATGCGATCTGTCAGCATCATCTCTCAAATTATGCACTTCCCCAAGTCTGGGGGATCAGCGAAACTTTAGCAATTAAGAAATAAGCATCAGACTTATCACTTTGTGGATTCAAACTTAGTTCAATAGATCATCCTTTCTTCCACTCCCTGTGGGTCCCTCATGCCCCTCATAGCAAGTTCCGCCTTTTGACCCTTTGATCTCCTCTTCTTTCTTCTTTCCCACTCTCCTCCCCTTTGGTCCAAAACTATCCCCACCAAGTCACAGACTCCCTGACCTACCAATCCATGCACTATAAGCCACATGCTCTCCAAGTCTGTCCAGCCAGGGTAAAGGCCTTTCCCACATATGTGAAGCTATGCAATATCTCAATCCACTTATAGAAGCCTCGTAAGGCTGTGTCATCAAGTCCAAAGAGCCTTGGCTATTGAAGGACTGTCTTTCACTGTTCTGTTTGTGCCTCTTACGGATAAGAGCTTCCATCCATGATATGGATGAAGTCCGCATTTCCCTTAGATACCGATGCGCAACCACAAGACTGGGCTGCTCGAGAGTGCAGCAGCTATGGCGATGGCAGCTGCTACAGCACCATGTCTCTACGACTCCATTTCTTCTTTCGCTTCATTTAATGCTTGTAAGTTCCCTGACGCGCAGAATGTATACCGAACATTGGTTATGAGACGTTTATCTTTCTTGGAACTGGAAGTCGTTTAGTTCTTATGCTGGGTTTGCAGGGGATCTCTGGTAGATTTGAATTTCGAGCCTCTTCGCCTTATACGCAGTGAGAAATATTTCAGAATTTAACCCAATTCAACGACAAGCACTCCTGACATTGTTCATACGAGAATCTCGGTGAGGCATGAGGAAGACAATGCGAGCTGATAACTCAGAAGCCATAAGCCTTCAGGACATACTAGATTGACCAGTTTACTCAAGTTTGGGTCCGTGTAATTGGCTGCCATGCGTGTCTAACTTGTCACATTGGACGCTATTCAGCTTGGGCATTTGGCACACACCCAGTGTAATCGTTATGATGGGGTAACACAAGGCTGCAACGTACTCACAGTGATATGCTTCCATAAGTTCGACTTTTGGCAATTGTATCTCAATTGACCGTTTTTATACCGCATAACGGCATGGGGTGTCTCTCTCTCCATTGGATGCAAAAAAATTCCTTAACCCACGCTTTTTTTGGGGTACCTCCCTGACAAGTGAGCTTGCTCGCCGTGCTGTACCATTGTTTCACTCACAGTGTGCCTCCTTTTTGTCGTTTCTGCATTGTGTAATGATATTCAAGGAATTGTACAAGCAAAGGCGAGTCACGTCCTGCAAGAGCCCGCTGAAAGGAACAATATGGTTTATCCAGGTTCAGTGCAAAGTAGTATTTCTCTGAACTCAACCTGAAGGAAAGCCCAGGCCTTTGATATCAATGGCGCAATGGCCTGGTTGAGAACCTCAAAGAAGATGAGATTGTGCTGTGCGTGCGTGTGAGAGAGACAGAGTTCGCAAGGTCTAGGAGAATAAAGTACAAAGTGTAGACGTTCAATATCTTTTCCGGTTGTGGTAGGTTGGAAGAAATTAGGTGTTGCCAAGGCGCCATCATTGTTGGCGGAGCGATGTAGCAGCAGCACCTCAACCTTGGCCATGGCTTGTAAGACCGATGTCAAGTCAATATCCAGGAGAGAAGTCAGCCTGGGGAGTCTTCTTGCAGGATGTTCTTTAGGTCTATTCTGCGCATCCCATCTTTCTGCTTGCACTTATGCAAAACTTTCTGCATAATAACTTGGGGAGGTGATCCATGCTGATCGAACAGTAGCATAGCAGACATTGCTCCAAGAGGAAAGCGAAGTTCAGGAGGCAGCCCCACAATGCACCATTTGGCCAGCAGGGAAGAATATGTTTGTTACTGATCCATTGATGAGATAGTTAGTGACCATCATAAAATCTTGTCCAATCCTGGAGGGACTGGGCGCAGCCACCAGTAACATGGTTATGGTTGAGGAGGCGGGAGCTGTCTCATCAAGCAAGCGGGCTGTAAGCTTCCAACTTTATCAAAAAATGATTTTTACATCAAACACTTGCCATGCAAATAGTTTTCAATGGTAGCACAGGTCCTGTCTACCTGTTCATCACATGAGGGCCACAGAAGTTGTGAGAGAGTGCACTCTATCTACAAATCATGTGCAAGTACAGACAGTATATTTCCTTCAGGCTGTACATATGCACCATTATTGTTGTGACTACAGAACACAAGTTGACGCTGCTTCTTTACAGCTACACAACACTTTCTTAACCTGTATAGGCACCTGTTTTGAGGGAAAATAGGTGGTATGGATGGCAGCTTCGGTCTGAACAAGTTCCCGAAAGTGAGTTCAAGACGCTTCCCAATGGCCTCAAGTGAGTCTGGTCCTAAACCTTGCCTTGCCTCACCCTCAGGGGTGTCATGCAAAAGTGCATAGTGTGTTGAACACGGAGTGTCCCCCCCCAAACTTGGCTCAAAAAAATTCGAAAGGCACCCAGAGAAGGAGCTGAATGAGGCCTTGGTTTACTAACAGGAATATCCTCAAGATCTCGTTGAATGCCTCCTCCAACAAACCCAAAACTTTCCATCAAGCTTACCGCCGATGGAGGGTATAGCGCAAAGAGAGAAAGAAACTTCATAACGAACAAACACAAACACTTAGTCAGTTTACACTGGTTATAGATGCTTGAGCTGTCTTTCCATGCTGCTAGTCACACTAAATCTCCAATTTCAAGCTTTCAAGGTGTGCCATTTGACGAGGAGTAGGCTGTTTTTGGCACATGCAGATATTATGATGTGAAGGTGGGAGGTGGGAAGGCAGCTGAGAGGGGCTCCCGCGTGGCGGTCTGTCTATAGCTACCCAGCAAAGCAAATGTTTCTAGGGTTGTATAGGTCCTCAGCAAAGCAAAAGACTTTGTAGGATTGAAAAGCTGCACAATCTGTGAAGACTGGGTGTGCATGCAGGCACATCATTTGCTAGGTTGTTTTACACACTTCTCCATGGGAGAGAGGGATAAAGATGTCAGTGCAAAGTGGAGGGGATGATACTCTGTTACATCTTGAAATACTCTGAGATGATCAGTTGTGATGAAATGACTTGGGGGTGCAGGTACACTATGTGGCAAAGTGGAAAGGTGTGACATTTATGACAAGCCGGATGGGAATGGGGGTCACCGGGGGCACAGTGAGTCCAAGCTTTCCACATACCTCACCTTTGGTTGGCTACATGTGCTGCAAAGTGTTCTTGGACTCTTCATGTATGTTGATGTCTCAACGAAAGAGCTGTCACCACTGTCACCCTTTTTTTCCCCTTCATAGCTGCAGAAGTTCTGCCATGTTCACTCCACCTCACCATGTGTCCAGAAGGTTGGATACAATGAGATCGCCTGTTAAGTGACAGGATTAACATTTGAGAGAGAAGGTTCCCACCTGTCACTTGGTGATGATATGCAAAGCCTTCAGCAGCTTGTCAAAATCCAAGTTGGCTTGAAATTCAAAGGCCATAGGAAGCTAGGGAAAGAATATTGCAGGGAACAGTCGATGAGTATGTCTTTCTGTCCCTCATTCCTCTCTCACAGTGCTGATGGGTTCAAACATATCTCACACAAGTTTAGACCCTCTTCATAGCTGATGCCTTTCACATTGCTGATGTTTCATCTATTGGATGCCACATGGAAATGTTTATTCCCTTCTCTATCCTGGATGTGAGAAATTCTGTGAACTACAATGTATTCGCTATTAGACCTTTAGCTCCACCCTGTCATCATTTGTCAGAAATTTTGCTGGATGTAGGTAGTGTGACTAACAAAATATGTATGGCTGTCAAGCCTTACGGTTTTGATGTAGGATCCTCAGACATTGGAATTGTGCTGAAGGGCTTGGACTACGGAGTGATTGGAATGAGGGTGGGAGGTCAGGTAACCCCTTTCCAACTTTGAAGCCCCTCATTCTTATTCTGGTTTCTTGGACGGGTCTTATGTGTATTCTTCTGTGTCGTGTAAAGCAAGTTCTTAAAATGTAAAGTGTTAACTCTAAGTAGAAGCCAATGGTGGTTTATAACCTTCGCTGGTCTGAAAATGTCCTTATCTGACGGTCTTTGCATTGCCGCCATATTTCGCCCTGAGTGGTGCAAGATTCCTTGGTGTGAGGTGTGTTCCTCATTTGAGATGCACAATGCCCATTATGGCCTGTTGGTTGCAGCGCTTGCTGATAGTTCCTCCAGAGCTGGCTTATGGCAATAGAGGCATTCAAGAAATTCCCCCCAATGCGACACTCCAGGTTGGATCATGTCTTTGACTTCTGCACTTTGCCTTTCTGAGTTTGTTTGAAATGTAGATGCCAAACAACTTTGTCAATGCCTTGAACTTGTTACCATTATATAGGATCTGATAGATTTTGCTTGCTTGTCACAAATACGCCTTTTTTCTGTCAAGTACTCATCGGTGGGAGGTTTGTCATTGCTACTCTGTTTTTTGCAGTTCGATGTGGAGCTATTAAGCATCAAGCAGGATTCATTTGGGTAAGTATATGATGCCTAAGCCAGTGTGTGCATGTGGGTATAGACAAAATTACTCGTCTTTCCTTTTGATGTTTTGTAACATCCTGTCTTTTTTGGATGGCTTCCCATACCTGAGAACTTGTTCTGACTTCAGAGAGATTTGCCTTGACAGGTCACAAGTGAAACTGGTTGAGGGGTAAGTACACTATAAGCTTACTGATTTAATATCAGCTGGCTCAAGTCTTTTTAAGCACTCAACCTCTTAACTGCTACAGGAAACACACCAGACAATTTGATGGACACTTGGTGTGTTGGACATAGCAGACTTGCATATTCCAAATCCTGATTCAAATATCACTTTAGAGGTTCTTGCGACACCCATAGGAAAGCAGTTTGAAGCTCAATTTTTTGTGAATTACTTCATCGTGGCCAGAACTACGCACACCTGCAGCTTTTTGAAAGCCCATCAATGCCAACTACACCCAAGCTGCTTTACCAGTATAACATTTCTGTCTGTATAAAATTTCCATTTGACATTAGCAGGTTACTTCAAGATGCCTGTCTGTCAATCTGAAACGCAGATTGTTCCCAATCAGGGTTGATTCTCACATCTCACCTGCATCAAAGCTCTGACAACAGCAGATTTAAGTCCTGCTCTGCAAAGGTGACCAAACAAGCCCAAGGAATATTCACATAACGTGAGACTGATCTGGCTTACTTGTGTTTCACCATCCAGGCAGATTGTCCCTCCTGCCTCCCAACCATATTGCTGGCCTTACGCTGGTCCATACAGTCCAGCTTTGGCTCGATCCATGCCCAGTCATCTAAAACTACTCGCAGAACCAACTGTTGCAAAACTGACTTCACAGGGGCCATCCAGAGATTGAAGAGAGGCATGAAACATGAGTTTGAGTCTTACACGACACTAATCCAAGAAACTTGCATCGGCACTGCAACACTCTCTCTCTCTCTCTCTCTCTCTCTCTCTCTCTCTCTCACACACACTTTACACACTAAACTTTCCGAGGCACAAGATCGAAATACTCGCAGAAGTTGTGATCCTGCGTCCTCAACAATGTGATCGATCTGTCAGCGATGATCCCCGCTTCTTTGTCCAAGCATTTGGTACATTCCGAACACTCGTCTGTTGCAACTTCAGCCTTCCGGTTTAAGTTGTTCGGGGATTTCCTATCACTATACCTTCTCCCTCTCCTCAGTCGGCCTTCTCTCTTGGTCTCTGGCAGGGAGGGAGAATGCCGGAGGGACCAGCGGACATGGAGGACATCGAGAAGGAAGATGACGGAGAGAAGCGGGAAATAGGCAAGCTTGCTGTGTGGAGCGTCAGCTCTAACAAGCCCGGCAATGGTGTTGAAATGCTCCGTGATAACAACCTCAGCACTTACTGGCAGTACTGACCCTCCCTTTTCTGTCCTCTCTGTCGACCCCCTCTTTGATAGTGCGTTTTACTCTGCTTGTGGGTGAAGGTTGGGAAGAGTTTTGTGCGCCTTGCTACAATTGCACTGAGAGTAAGCTTAAGCTTTTCGTCTCAAGCAACGAGCTTTGACGAGCAAGACCTCATTCTAGTGAGCAAGCAAAGTCATTATTAAGATAACCCCTCAAGCTGGATATCAGACATATGAGGTTGCAGCGCAGCTTGTTATATCCATTAGCTTTATGCTGTCTAATCTAGGCTCGCGTACGAATTATCCAATCTCTGTTAGATGTCAGATTGTGTTGGCCGACGTCGTATTTGCTGTCAAACCTGGTCTGTGTGGACGGGATATACATGCTTGTGTGTTGTGAGTAAAACCCCAGAGATAATGCTTGCTTTCATTTGGGCTATAGTGCAGATCTGATGGCGCCCAACCACATTTGGTGAACATTCAGTTTCAGAAGAAAGTTCGACTTCAGGCAAATTCCTCCCCACTTCACGTACAATTTGCACATGCATGTAGTGGTAATTTCCTAATCAGAAGAGCTTTATCAGTTCAAATTGGTTGTGAACTCCATCCACCTGCTTGTGCCTGCAAAGATTTGCAACCAGTCTGAGTTTTCTATAGGGAACACCAAGCGACCCTTATGCCCAGAGTGCTTCCAATATATTATTCTTGCTCAAGCATAATTACACCGCAAGACTATCCAATGTTAAGCTCTTTGGTGTAACATATGATGGCCATCAGTCATGAGAAGTCACGTACAGTTGAGGCTGCCACGGCCCTAACATCAAAGCCTATTACTTACTGGTCTCCCAGTTCATTCCGATGCCGTACAAGGGCCCAACCCGAGAGATCTATTTATAAACTCTGCACGTCAGCTCTCATGCACCTGTCTGCCTCCTACTTCCATTTTCTTTTCAGGAGAATTGCATCGAATCCACAGTTCAGGTTTAGTGCTGTCAAAATTTACCATAATGTTTTCAAATGGTGTGAATTTTATTTTTTCTGTCGATAACCTTAAGCTTAAAACCTCATCCATATGCCTGCACCAAAGCATGTTGTTGTTTCGAATTTGGTATACTGAGACCTACTTTGGGTTCAAGTGTTGCATGCACTCTATGTCACCTACCTTTTTGCACCTCATACCTTATTAGAAGGGACTGAGAGAGTCGGAAAATGACAAGGTGGCCAGGATTTTAACCCTTATGTCCAGAATATATGGGTTGCAGCAAGTAGCACTTTATGTGGATTTCATGGTTGATGAGAGTTACACTCCAAACAAAATCTCCATCCGCGCTGGGAATTCTTTTCATGATCTTCGGGTATGTGCTGTGCCTTGAGCCTCTCCATGTGTTGGTGTATGTACACTTGCTCTATCTGCGGTGTGTGTGTCTTAGAAGGAGAGATGTATTGTTTGACCATTATCTGTGACTTGGTAACCCTTTGAAGATGGCAAGCCCTCCAGGAAACTCTGCTCAGTAGCCATACTCTAGCACTCAGCGGCCAACATCTGGTTAAAGGGAATGAGTACTGACATCTTGTATAGACATCATGCTGAAGACACAATCTTGAATCCAGCAGTGATCTCCTATCTTCCATAGATGTGATGCATGTACTGTGATTTGCACTGCCATCTGTAGTGTAAAAAAAGGTTTAAGTGAGACAAAGAGGAGAGGGGTCC
This sequence comes from Takakia lepidozioides, assembly GCA_030704615.1. NCBI lineage: Eukaryota > Viridiplantae > Streptophyta > Takakiopsida > Takakiales > Takakiaceae > Takakia > Takakia lepidozioides. The sequence continues at coordinate 54,126,284 of CM060732.1, forward strand.
AGGCAATCAAGCTTGTCGGGAATGAAGTTGCTAATGAGTGGTGGGATGCAGGAAATTAAGGTGGTGGACTTCGTGGAGCCCGTAGGGTGGGTATACATCTCATTATGCCCCAATGACTCCAAGTAAGGTCACTAAACCCTTCCCTCATGCTGTAGCTTCTATGACCTTTTGAGTTGTACCCATTTACAGTAAGAGTATATAGGGATTCACCTGAGAAACAGACTGTTTCAATTGGAACTTGAATAAACCAGACAGATTGATTTCAGTAGAGTTGCATAGCCCTCAAGCTCCTCAGGGACCTTTTTGACGCACAAACATCGGCACTAACATTCCTTGGTGGTTTTGAGGTTGCAAATCACTCATTTTCCAGCTTCATTTTCTAGGAAGCGCCTGAGCGCCAAACTTTCCTTCCAGCATGGCTTGTCTTAAGTTCTTCCACACATATATCTCCTTTTGCCTGTTTGTGCTGACTATGTGTAGCCTTGTTGGCCTGCAGAGAGTTCTTGCGAGCATTCTTCATGCAGTTGGCAGTGTTGTCAAACCATCAAAATGGAAGGGATACTCACATTCGGCAAATCAAGATTTATGGTCCGCGGCAGTAAGTTTTGCCTTTTTGGACTCCCAACCTTCTGTTTGGTGGTGGCAGTGGCAGCATTTGCCTGCACCCTTAATCCAGCCACCCATGTCCCCTCACTTTCCATCGATGTTTGCAATTTGCATGAGAAGAGAAGAAAAGAAATAGAGCACACCTGGAAACCAGTATTTGGTTGATGGCTTTTGAGTTGAGACTAGAAGGTTTGTTGACTCAAAGTCTGTATGTGGGTGGTATGCATGCAGGAATGCGGTGATTGGGCATCCATTTCAGTTCACCACAGTAGAGTTTAGTATGCGATCAACCATCCGCTAACTAAGATGTCATCTCTTTGCGGAGGTAAACGGGATGGGGGTTAGCCACCGCCCTTGTTCTCAGCTTGCCCATCAACACGAGTGCCAATTTTTTAGCAAGTATCTGACTCGAAGGTATAAGCAAATTGTACTATTGACCTGCACTATTTGCTTTTGTGAAACAATTTGATCGGTTTCTTTACGGATAGCAAGCATTCACCCCCTGACATAATCAGGGACTACAAGTTGGTGGTCAGATGTGAGAGCAGGGGGTTTCCATAGCTAGCGTACCAAGGCTTATAATGATTGCCCACATGGAGAATCTGAATCTCCTTCAAATATCGTCTCACTTGCATGGCCTTCAAATGTGTCCCACGACACCAGTATTGCATTTTTCTCCTCGGAATTGAACTTTTGTGTGGTTCTCAATGACTGTTGCCGCTTCTCGGCATTGTCTCATCAAATTATTTGACATCGTGTCTGTAAATGAGTCTCCTACTCTCAAGAGAGAGAAGTTTAAGTGTGGAGAACTTGGTTTTATGCACAATTCCCTGGATAGATTTGAAGAGAGCGTCTCTTTGGTGAGAGAACCCTGGACAGTGTATCAGAAAATGAATTCTGTCTTCAGATTGCCCACACAACGGGCAATTGCACTCTCCCTTTCCTCTCTGCTTCTGTTTGCTGTTCAAAGGTAGGCTTCCTGCCCTGAGTTTAAATTTCAGTCTAGTGCCGAGAGTGGGTAGACTCTTGAGGTCATCCAAGATGTCCTCCCCCATGTCACTGACTGGAAACAAGTTCAGGGAAGTTTTCTGCCTAACTTCATTTGCATCAGACAATCTCATGGCAACAGACATGGCTTCGGACACTACAGCCTCTAAGTCAGATTTATCCAGCAGGGTCGAGACTTGCGGATCCAGGTCCAGGTCCTTGAGAATCTCTTCTACTCTCTTCTGCCAGGACTTAGCCTGTTTGACAGGGCAGTCCTGTTTCCAAGATATAGAGTCGATTAACTTAGGATATCTGGTGTTGGGCATATGTTGCAGCTGACCCCACTTGGACCTTGAATTCATCTCGTCGGGAGCTTAAGGACGGAATGCCAAACTCGCCCCGAACAGCCACATTGGCTGTTTTGGAGCATGCTGACATACACTCCTTAAGCACCCCCACTTGAGTGGATTCTAGAGACTTAGCCTGGTTGGAGTTATCAACCCATATAGCAGATCCGTACTCCAAGGCAGGTCTAATAACGCGGTAAAGCATGGTTTTCTTAACCTCAGAGTTGACCCTTCTGCAGTGGAAAAATTTAGTGAGCCCCAGAGCTTTGCCCTTGCCAGTTTGAACAACTTTCCGGATATGTGCATCCCAATTACAATTGGAGGAAAACTCAACGCCCAGGTAAGTGTAGGAAGGGAGGACCGGGATCTCTTGGCTACCCCACTGCCACTTAAGATCACTTCCTCCCTCTCCTCTGTCGTTGAATGCTACCACTGCACATTTGCTGACATTAGCCTCTAGCCCCCAAAGATCAAAGTATCTCTTCGCGCAATCAAGGCCGTCTCTCCACACTGTGTCATAAGCCTTTTTGACATCCAGGAAAAAAACATAAGTGGGTTTCCCTTCTTTTTTCCTTCCCTGGATAATCTGGCTTAGAGTGAAGATATGATCCACACAGCCCCTGTTTCGCCGAAAGCCAGCTTGGCCTTCGTGGAAACAACCTCTAGACTCCAGATCAACCTCGAGACGAGTACTTATAACTCTGCAGAATGTCTTGCCAACAGCATTGAGGAGCGTGATGCCACGGTAGTTCCCCGGTTCTTCTCTATCACCCTTCTTGTATAGATTGACAATGACCCCCTGTCGCCAGCGAAAGGGGATCATTTCAGTCTTCCAGATAAGGTTAAAGAGGAGAACTAGGGCCTCTATCATGGGATCGCCACCGTGCTTGATAAGCTCGTTGACAATACCATCAGGTCCACCAGCTTTATATCCATTTAAATGTTCAATTGCTTCCACAATCTCAAAAGAACTAATGGGAGCGTTATAAGCCATTGAAATATACTCCAGTTCATCAGGGCTGTTTTGAATCATAGGAACAGTTTTTCCAACTGTGTCCCTCCATTCAGCAGAAGACCCCTCACTGTTACACCTAGAAGTTCTGCCAAGGATACTGTAGTGATTTTCAAAGGTTTTCACAATGTCAACCGATGAAATCACCACTGCACCTTTAGTAGTCTTCAGCGCTTGTACTTGCTGACCGTTTTTAGGCTTGTACAAACGTTGAAGGGCCAACCAGAATTTCTTGTCATTACCACCATGGTGGTTTGAGTTTATTTCACTGTATAACTTGTCCCAGTATAATTTCTTCTGAGACCTAACAAGCTGATTGATATCCTTACGGAGCTGGTAGTACCTCGCCCACAATTCTCTGTTGGTTTTCAAATTGCAGCACTCTTTATAAAGGGCTCGTCTCTCAGCTATCTTGAGTTTGATCTCATTGGTCCACCAATTAACAGCTCTACCGCAGACAATTAGTTTCCTCCCAATGATCTTGTCAGCCACGAAGGAAACGAAACTCTCCCAAGAGTCCACTTCTCTTTCGACTTCATTTCTTGCGTTGTCAGAGCGAGACTGAAGTTCTTGGAACGATTGGACAAAATGAGGGAGAGCCTCTTGCAAGGCCTGGACGTACTCAGCCTTGACCTCCTCATTATGGAATTTTTCTATGCGCCACTTCTGAATCGAACGTTTCACAGATCTCTTGGTGTTGGGAAAACACCTTTTGATCTCAGTCCAAACCAGGAAGTGGTCAGAGGTACCAATATCAGTTCTGTCGATCAACACATTGGCACACTGGGGAAACAAATTTTTGTCCATTATGATATAGTCCACAATGGAACGTTCCCCAGTTTGGGATTTCTCACGAGTCCACTCCACTTGGTCACCTCTTGTCCAGTTATTCAAGGTCAAAAGCTGAAGCTCTTCTAGACAGTTAATTAACCGTCTGCCATTAGAATTCAGCTCGTCCTCACCAAAAGGCCCAATGATATCGTCCTGATGGATCCCTTTGCCCACCCGGGCATTGAAGTCACCCAATAGCACTACCTGACCTTTGGCAAGGAACGAAGCATAGTCCAACTTTACATCTTCGAAGGCTTTGTCTGCGTCAGCACTAAGGGTCCCTCTGTGGGCATGTTAACACAACCCACAAAGAGGTCCTTCGTACTCATGCCGCCCTTCAGATTCAGTTTTAGCCAGATACTATGCTCGTACCTCAAACCCTTGTTGATAATTTCACAATTATCAAACAAGAAATCACGGAAAAAGAATCCAACCCCTTTTTGACCGCGTTTGGCAGAGGCTGCCTTGAGAGTACACATCTTACCTGCCCATTTATAACCATTGACATCACCAACCGGTTTATCCGACGTTTCCCATGTTTCTTGCCCAGCACAGATATGAATATCATTAGTCCGAAGGACTTGTCCCACTTCAAGTTGTTTCCTTGGTTAGTAAGCCATGAGAAGTTGAAAGTGGCCAGCCGCAAGCCAGCCCTTTGCATGTGAATTGTTTGTCGTCTAGGTAGCTTGTGATTGCTCCTGGACGGCCAACCCTAAACCCTAAACCGTCCGTTAAGAAAGAGAGATGGACATTAAGAAAGTTGACAAGTGGATACTTGATTCACAGATTAATTACACAGTAATTGATCCATTGGAGGTAAAGATTGTTAAGCACGGCTTTATCGAGGCAAGTGGCTCTGGAGACATCAAAGCCATGATTAATTGAGCTGTGTGGGGCATATGCAAGACAAAAAATAATCAAGGATGGAGACAAGTGCACGAGGATTCCGGGAGCTAGTGGGAGCTTCCAAAGACACACATCTTGAAGCCAATGCATTCGAGACGAGACATTTCAATACCCTTATGCTATGGCATGGGTCATTTGGGGATTCAAAATCTCAATAAGTTGGTAGAGATGTCTGAAGGTATCAAGATCAACAAGAGTGACCATGACCGATTATGCTAGGGATGCATAGAGGGGAAGATGCCAAAGAATGTATTCCTGGTGAAGGAAGAGACAGAAGCTACTGGGATGTTACATGTTACACTTAATCCCTAGGGGATGTGTATGGCTCAATGCCAAATTTGTCCAATGGGGGCAAGAAATGTTTTTTAACCTTCATTGATGAGAATTTAAACATGACAGTTAGTTATCTCATAGCTCAAGAGAATGAAAGTGGATTCACGACTTGTCATAATATAAAGATTAAAGCAATGAGATGTGATGGTGGAGGGAAATGTGCATCAATTTCTTTTTTTGCAAAGAGGAGTTCAAACCAGTGTTGCGCGGATATTTGATTCAGCCTCAGACCCCCATATATCTGTGGATCTGCCGGAGGTCAAAAAATCAAATATCCGCCTCCGATAAGAACGGCCGGATCTGAAAAGAACTTAATGGACGCGTGTGATCTGATGGTACTTTCGCCAGATTCCGGCAGCCTGGGCTCCTCCGGCAGGGCGCCTGTCAAATCCTCCCCACCCCCTCTTACCTCGGTTTCACTATTAAATACTTCAAAATCCGAGTGGGTTGCAAGTTGTGGTTGGTATCGTGATGGTAAGGTGATAGCATTGAAGGCGTCGAGGGTCAGGATTCAATTCTTGATGGGAGGCTCCTGTAGTGTAACCCCAGTCGATGTAACCCTCCATTGGTGTAACCCTCTGTAACTGCGGTTTCTCGTGTAACTCTAGATAGTCCCATTTTATACTTAGCCAAATTTGGACTTAGTCAAATTTCGAGACCAAGTGCGATTTACACCGAGCGGAATGGAGTTACACTCCATTCTGTGTAACCCCGAGCGGAATTACACATCTCGTAGTGTAACCCAGACTGAAATTACACACCTGGTTGTGTAACCCCGACTGGATTTGACACTCCATGTCACTCTGTATTTTAATACAGATTTGTTTGATAACCGGGTACTGAACCGCCAGAGGCCATCCTGACATAATCTCCATTTGTCCATAACAGTATAAGGTTAAATTTTATATTTGTTGCCAACCGGCAGGATATCAGAAATGGAAAAGTTCCAAAACCCCGGAACCGAAGGATGTGAACACAAAGTTAAAGTTAAACATCCGTAGCTGGCTGATATTAAAAAAAACAAATAACCGCACAATGGTTCAAACCGCAATTGCATATACGCCACAACAAAACGAGATTATAAAGAGAATAAATAGGACAACGGTGGAGTGTCCGTCTGCCGGATAGATATGTCTTTGGGATTATGGGGGGGGGAGGCTAACTACAATTCTCAATAGATCACCAACATGGGTAATACCCACATAAACCTCCATATGAGGTATGGACATATGGACAGAGAAAAACTGAGAGTTTTTGGTTGCATTGCATATGCATACGTTTTCGATGAGAGAAGAAAGAAACAAAGAGCATCTGGAGCAGTGGCCTCCAAATGTGCCCCACTCTTGAGGCTTGTGGCGGCACACTTGGTGGGTCCCCCAACACACACACAGGCCGACCAAAATTTTGGCCCACCTTTTTCAGATAATCTTGCACAACTGCTCCTCGACGATGTGTTCGACGATGCTTGTGCTGCACATATACGCTCTCTGTCAAAGACGCCATGGTAGCTAAGTTAGAACTTGGTCTCCCACGCTCAATCAATGTCATACAGGGGAAAATGCCAAGCACTATAATCTGCTCCAAAATATCGAGGGGTTTTGGCGGGGCCTGCAAAATATCTATTATGTAGCCCACCATGGGGATTATTAGGTCGGGGCACTGACTTCCCCGCTACCAGTAGTTTACCGTTGCCGAGCTACTAACAGTGGCCGATAGAGGTGCTCTAAAAGGGCATGATCAGCAGTGGCTCACTAAACTGCCACTCTATCACTGTTGTAGTGCCGCATATGGTGAGGCAAGCAAGCTGCCAGGAGCCCCAGCAGCAACCCATATTAGTAGAATAATGGGGCGAGGCTAATATGCAGATCACTGATGTCACCCGCCCTGCCACCGGTCAGTACATGTGAGGCTAATCACCAGATGTGTTGTCCGTGCAATATGTACATGCTGTGAAAAAATCGTCATATTGTAGAGTAGCTCAGCAAACATGTCGCCAGGTAGGATCCAGGTGGACATTCTAATAGTCGCCACCTCTGCCACTTATCCCCAACATTAGCCACCTCCATGCCTATGCAGAAATGGAAAGAGAATGGTGGCTCTAAGTCCAAAGGCAAACTAATGCATTTTTCTAGATATAGAGCAAGCTATAAACGGCAAAAGGCTATGTGGACCAAGGCAAAAAGTGGGATGTGATTAATGCTATTAATAATTTATATTATTTATATTATTTTACTATACTCAAATTGTAATGATTCATTTTCTATTTTGACTTCAACATGTTACAAAGTCTCTGCCCTTAACCTTAAGTTCCCAATCGGCCTGAATCGGTCACTTTGAATTTGAGGTTCTACCTAATTTTTGCAAATCTAATTTGTGGGGCCCACTCCTGAAGCTTTAATGACAAGGGATTTGTCTAGAGTATGATGCAAAAAACAAAACTAAAAAAAAACAAAAGCTGCGACCTACAAAGAATATCTTAGATCTCATTTTTACGTTTTGGGCCAGAAAAGGGCTTGTTGACTGCTGACGTGGCAGTAAAACAAGCCCAAAACACATTGCACTCCAAAGGCCATTTTTGACAGAAAATTAGCAATTTTGGACAAAACACTTCACCATCTGGTGTGTGAGCATTATATACACACATCCACCATTGGCTTTCAAAAAATTTGTAGAAAAAAAAGTACTTCATTTGGAGGCACATTTTCTCTTGTCAATTTTGAGATTTCAACCAACATGTAATTGCATGCATAACAAGCATAGGTGAAAAAATCAGTTGGACCTGCAATTTAGTGGGGTCATAGCCACTCCACTATTGATTTGGAAATGGTGGGTCTTGGGGCAAGCAAAATTGGATAAAGCTAGGTTTTGATTTGGTCAAACCAATTTCTTTCTCACTTTTTCTTTGGGACCTGATATTTGAGGTCCGGGCCAACGCTATAATCTCACAATTTCCATGGTGGACTTGGCTCATTTTTTGGTATGTCATGCATAAATGAGCTGGGCCCACTACTATAAGGCTGGAATCTTTGGATGATTTTTGGTAGGTTTCTTGGGGCAATTTACCGCAGCTGGGTACCCAAAATTGGTAAAAAGTCAAAAAAGGGCTTGGGAACTTAAGGGTTAAGGACAAAGTCAACAAATGTCTTTGGTTTTACCATTGGATTATGGCATTCCTCGGGTCTCTTCACTATTTCATTTGGGGAGGTCATTAGACGTCGCTAAACAGTGTGAACGGACCTAAGCCTTATAATTCCAAAAAGCAACCTCCAAGGTGTCGATATGGAGGCGTAGCTTTTCCACAACCTAACATCGAGCCCAAGAGGTTGTTTCACAGTCACCAACCAAACCTTCTAAAAAGCTACAGATTACTTATTTTAAGAGATAATAAAAATGATGAAATTAGATTAAAAAAATGTTCGATGTCATTTCTAGAGAAATCATGAAGTTTTATTGTAAATAAATAATTAAAATAATTAAAATTGTGAGTTTGCAATAGACTCGTGATAGCTCCTAATTAGATTGGACCTTATATGAACATGTAGCACTATTTGAGTGAACTCAAGGATTGACATGGGACGATATCATGCGATATTTAAACTCAAGACCTCAACAGAGAGATGACTCCAACCAAAGTCGATAGCACTGAAAGCCACTTCATCTAGCAGATATTGCCATGAGCGTTGGCAGCAAGATATTGACAATATGACAAGGAAAGGATGAACAATATCAATAATGGACTGTAGGACATGTTAGTGAACATCCGTGGAGTAGGAATAATGTTCCCCAGAGGTCCATGGACTCTCAAAAAAAGTGAGACATGCTAAGCATGGATCAAGATGGACTTAGTGAATATGGAGGAAGCATGAGAGAACACCATGCACAAAGAAAGGTGCATTTCAAGAAAAATAAAATAAAATAAGGGTACTTCATGAAGAACGTAGTGACTATGGAGGAAGAATGAGACAATGATATAGAAGATGATGATGCATTCTAGGAAACAAAATGGAGTTAAGGTATCTTTAAGGATCTACAAGGAATGCATTGAATAAGTGTGACATTATAAAATGGAACAGAAGATATATGGTGGACTGGTATGTGATTACATGGAAGAGACAAGTCCAATGGATAAATATGGTGGAGTGTCATGTAGTAAGAGGCCACAACAGTCGTACCCCACCATTTCTAGGAGGAATATATGTCTATTATAGACGCTTAGTGAAGACTTTGGATGGACATCTATGCAAGCAAGAGAAAAATGCATAAGCAAGTATTTTGTCATCCCTTTCATTGGTTGGCCATGGCCGTCAAAATTATTGGGAGGATCAGCTTGCCAATCTTCTGCAGCCTTCAACGCATCAGAGGTTGTTTGTTGATGGTTCTGATACCGACACTCCTCCGCTAGTCGTCATGCATCTCCTGCCCACAATATCTCTGCAGCCAATAAGTTGTTGACGACAAAGAGTGCGATAATGCACACTAGGAATGGTATGCATGAGTGCACGATATCACCAAACAATCCCATGATGGCTTAAAACCCTTACCACAGAAAGCACATGGTGAAATAGTTAAAAAATTTATAGAGTTGAACTCGGGAGATTCAACAGGAAGGTTGGACATTTGGGAAGGTTTGAATGATGGCATATCATAGCGATGTTCCATAGCATGAAGCTGTTGAGCGGTGGCTGCTTTATGCCTCTAATAAACTTTGTACCGATCTGAGGCTACACACCATGCCTCTTCATTTCTCCAAGATCAATTTATGCTCTGATTCCCTTTCCTCCATCAGCTCTTTCAAGTGGTCCACAATACCCTTGTGAGAATTAAGCTTGCGTTGCAAGCTTTCCAACAACTCACGACACAAGTTCACCTCTTCTATATGCGACTCATTACATTGGTAGACAAATACATGTTCATTTTTAGGGTCTCGGCCTTATGTCCTTAAACAACTTGTCCAGCTTGACATTTGCAACTTAAAATCAACTCTTGCATTTGAGAGTTCATTCAGAACACATCTTGTTCAGCTTCTCTTTTTCCAACTTGAATCTATCAAGAGACTCCCTCTGACAACTTTAACTCAGTATCCAAAGACAAAAGTAGATCATGCGATAGTTCAGTATCATCGATAGGAGCTCTCACAAACTTCCTCATTTTTACAGGCACATCTGATTGCAAACCTGACCTTGTCAATTTTTCCTTTGTTACAACAAAGACTGACAGAAACTCACGTTGCTCTTCTATCTATCCTCATCGGATTCACCCATAGACAGACCTCTCTTAATGTCTCCAACTCCCACAACGTCCAAAGTTTTGGATTCTTCGAAACGCCTCCTTGTTCGTGAACTCTACAAAAACAACCCAATTATTCTTTCTTTTCTTTCTCTCACATACAATCCCTCGAGCAATGGCTTCGATCACAAGATGGGAAGTAGGAACGATATTCTTTTGGTGTGCTATCATCCAGATTTCTTTTGCCCTGGTTATGAGCTCAATGTTTGCTGGATTGTGTAAGTAACTATAGCCATTCTTGTTCAATAAAGGCCAACTTCATCCTCAGCGCAATCTTTATCTATTTTTAAACCTTTGTGAGGTACACCTTCATTGCGAAGATTGTATTTCTTTGCAACATGTTGACAAATTAACAAAAGTCATGCCATAAAAAATGAGCTCAGGTGGTGTTTCGTGCAGATGTGGAGCATAAATGGACTGCGCCTTAATCCTGACCTCTGCCTTTACTTGTTCCCTCACTGTTTTCTGATCACCAGAAAGACCACTCAAAGTGGAGCAAGTTGTAGACATATTCAAAAGCTTGCCCTTGCAATCTTCACCTAAAATACATCGTGACACATTACACCATGACGTGGCAATGTCGTGCAACTTGCATTGTACCCTAGTAAGCAATTGCGTCAGCGCCTTACTTAAAAAAACACTAACTGATATCCTTGCTATCATCATGTCTTCAGATAGAGCACATACACTCGGTACACTCATAAGTGGGCAAAATCAGGTGCACGAACATGACGCATAAGAGGTGGGAGAACGCAAGGAGGGGAAGCCGGTGGCTCCGATCATTTGGGCCATTTGTTTTGACACGATTGGCTAAAACTGACAGTCGGTGGTTCCCAACCAATGACCCCGCGATCTGCCATCGTTGATTTTCAATTTCATTTGTTTGCGGTCAATATTGGCGCCGTGACACATTTGAGTGGGCCCATTTTTTCAAACTTGGATGAATTTCCATGGAGACAACATCTGCAGTTTTTGGTCCACCTTAGCGTGCACTTACCCGCATCCCAAAGGAAGCATAAATTATGGTGTCTCTTCATCTCAAGGGACTATTGCTATCCGTTGGAAAATGGATACCTTAACAAAGTTCATAAGTTATGGTCTCACTTCACTCCAAATGTCTACTACCTATAGAACCCACCTCGGAAAAAGGCCATAACCATGAAATGACTCTTAGTCATGCTGGCCGGAGTCTTTGCTCTGGCTTTTATTTTCCTTTTGGAAGGTGAATACCAGCTTCTAACGGGCCATAACGAGATTAAGGCAACGTGGGTGCCCAAACCTCCTCCAATGACTTAGGTACTTCATGTAGATTAGGTGGTTGCAGATTGATCCATGATGTTTTTTCTTGTGTTTTACTTGGGTGATCCAAATGGATAACATATTCCAATATAGAGAGAAGAGAACTGAGCAGACTCCGACTATGGCCGACGAAATAAAGAGTCACTTTGGCTTGTTGTTATTGATCTTTTCCAACATACATTTATATTGTTTTTTTTGTTTTTTTTTCGTGATAGGGCCCAGACCCGAAAGGGGGCAATAGCCGTGAGGCGAAGGGGCTCTTAGTTACATTGGTCTCGGTCGGAGTTGCCACAATCGTTTTTGTTAAAGCGGCTTTGTGTCATAACCAGTTGGTCATCTCGCGTTGTCCAAATGTTTCACGATTGTAGTCTAGCTGACGAATTGAATATATATTGGGTACATTAATGTACTGGGCAATTACATTTGCGAAAATGTTGATCAATGGATAAGGGAGTAGCTCGCTAGCGGATAGGTATAATGGCATAGGTGGGCCTTAAGAGAAGCATGTGGACCATTTACAGATAAGAGTTAGAAGATTCTGGCCATGACTGGTGTAACTATCGCCTTGCAGCTAATGCCCCTTTCGGGGTGGGCCATATAAAACCATTTATAGACATCTCAAAATGTTATATGTTCTACATATGTTATCACTCCATGTTATGATCACCATGCAATAAATGGATTTGTCTCCTTGACAATGGACACGAGTAAAATTTCGATCGTATGTGCAATAACAATACCCACTTTCATATTTTGCCTCATTCTTATTATGTCGTAGTTCTTGCCACCAAAGATAAACAATTGTTACTATGTCGACCGTTAGCACTAACCAAGGTCATTGCACTTGAGGGTCCACATCACTATGGTTGCAAATACATATGACACAAGTTGCACAAGAGGGCACGACCTTGTGGATTGGTGCCTTCCAAGGCTTACACTTGCTAGAGATCTACGCCCACTAATGTTGCAACTCTTTTCTTGTCAAGACTCTCTACTACTAAAGCAAAGAGTTGTGGCTTCATCCTTCTTCCTCCTCTGAGGAGGCTCTATCCCTAGTCTGAATCCCCACTCCCCGCCGTCAAGGTGAAAGGCCGCATGACCCCCTTCTCCTAAAGAAAGAATTGATGTCGTTGCAAAGTTGCTTCATTGCACCAAGGATGTTTCTAAGGTGTACATCCTACAACATCGTTGCACTTTGGTACAGCGTCAACTTCGTGCCCCCTAAAGCGAAGGGCCACATAAAAAGTAGTCCATTAAGTATCTAGTGTCAAATGATTTCAATATATATGCTCACTTTCATGTGTCTTACTATTTGGCACATTCAACATGCAAAAGTGCATTTTCAATAATCTATAAAAGCTACATCAGGGCCTCGCCCCCTGTTCGGTAAAAAAATAAAAAAAATAAAAAAAATAGAACTATTGTACACAATAAATAAAATTGCTTTATTTTAGAGCTCATATGTTATAATGTTGTTTACTCTTGCAATATTCTGTTAGATTGGATATAGTGACATCGTTATTGCACAATTTCCATGAAAACTATAAAGTCGAATGTAATTATGATCTAAAATAGATTGTGACTTAACAATCCCCGCTCGTTTGAATTCAAGTGGAAAGCAAAATGGGGCATCTTGCTGCTCGACCACCAAGGATGGGACAAAATCTGGAGAAAAGACAGACCAGCCAGGCTATCCGGTTTTCTATGGAAAATCGCGCATAGAATTCTTCCAGTCAGAGAACACACCCATGAAGACAACCCTAACTACTCTTTGTGCGGTTCTTCTCCCGAATCCATTGAACACTGCTTGATATTTTGCAATCTGGCTGTTAGAGTCTGGCACTTGGTTCTTGGTTTCTACTCCTATTGGAATAGCTTCCCCTCTCCCCCCCCCACCTTCTCTGTTGGTTCTGAATTTCACCGTGGGTCAAGTGCAGACTATTTGCCCGGTTTGGGCTGCTCTTAGAGCGCTTACCTTGTGGAACTTATGGAAAACAAGATGTGCTTGGGTTTATGAGGGAAAACCCCCAGGGGCAGATCGGTATTATTCAATACTTACCAAGATCTGTTGACTGAGGGGCGGAAGGCTTGGTTAACTGTCTGTGCAGCTGTTTCCAGAACTTTGGAGCAGCGAGGGAGGAAATTGCTTCAAGACTTCCATGACACCTGGGGCAAAAGCAGCATGCTCGGCGCCGGTTTTTGCAACTCTAAATTCACTTGGCAACATTCCATCCCCTCTCAATGGGAGGTCCCCTGGTGAAGGTGATGAGGGAGATTGCAACTGGCGCCATAAACGTTCTAGAGCCCCCAAATTCCGCGCGCAGCTACAGTTCTAGAAGTCTGGCATCTGCATTCGCCTCTGCGATGGTTCCGAGTTGCATCACCCTCAAATCTACTTCCACCATCCCCATGCTTCTCTTGCTGATTTCAAGTCTTTTTCAAGACTTAGCTCATTGCTTTTTCCTGACATTGTCTACTTCCCTTCAGTGAATCCTTGCTTCTAACCCCCCCCATCCCTACCACATCTCTTTCGGCCCCCAACACCACTCTCTCGACCCTTCCTTCTCAAAGTCATCTCTTTGGGTTTCCTTGCTCCTTTCCCTTAGCATGTTCGCTATGGTTCCGGGGAAGTTCCCCCTCAGTAAGCCTCACCCCCCCACCCCCCCCCCCCCGGTGGTTATTTTTTCCACCCCTGTGTAACTCCTTATTTCATTTGATCAACAGGGCTTCTGTCCCTTTCCATTGAAAAAAAAAAGAAAAAAAGAAAAGAAAAAGACTATAAATACAAACATTGAAGGAAAAAGAGATATGTAGGATCCTGATTTCCTCCATAGGGGAGGATTCTATCCCTGTGAGCCGCAAATGAGCAGTGCTCATCCAATTATGAGCATAGACCTTAAAAAAGGAAAAAGACCCCCCATAGGTCCCTTTACACCAGATGAAAAATCACCTATGCTGTGCTGACAGGAACACACATTGCGCTAATGAAATTATTTCATCCATTTCTTGATGAGTAAATATCATCCAACCATCATTGCTTTTTATCCAATAAAAATATCTTAAAAATGTTTCACACCACTTTCAACTCGTTTTTTTTGGACTTGAGCAGATTTTGTTTGTAATGGCATTATTCCAGGATATAATAGGAATCTATATCAGGTAGTTTACTCTTCTGAGAGGGAAAGATGGTGGGCGGAAGATTCGATCTTACCATCATATTTATTGGCCTTGCCTTCCTAAGGCGGGACTAACTCAAAGGGTTTTGTGCTTGAGTTCAAGACAGGTGTAGCAGAAATATTTCAACCAGGTATGTAAATGAATGAAATCCTTGGATGAATAATTTTATGCACGCGTGACAGGTTGTTGGGTAGGGCCGGGCTTGCATGCGATTTATTGTAAAACTTTAAAGGATTTAAGTGATATATATATATGTATATAACATATATATATATATATGTTCAGGGGAAAACCGGGGACGTGTGCCCCAGCAGTTTATTTGGGATTATTCTAGGACAAGAAATAATGTGTTTCCAACACCGAAAAAAAGAAAAAAACTTCATGTGAATTTAAGGCATTTCTTAAAAAGAAGAGTATTCTAAGAAAAAAGAGTATTCGTTTTTCCCCTTACAAAAGTTCGGAAGTCCCCTCTTTACAAAAAAGAGAGAAAAAAGGAATGAAATGAAAATATCAGCGCCCGAAAAAATAGAGAAATGGAAGGAAAATACGGGCCTGGTTGGGCAACGAGACCCTGGTTGGAGGTGTTGGGTTAGGGTTTGAATGAACCTTCCGAGGTTCCTCTCTGTGGTCTTCTTCTTCCTCGTGTTCTTTTTTCTTTTCATCGTCTTCTTGTAATTCTTGTTTTTGTTTTGCTTATGCGGATTCTCAACGACATCGCGGCATTTTAGGGTTTCTTTTTCCTTCTGGGTGTGAGTCACCGTTTCCTTCCAGAGCTTGTTTCTCTGTGTAATTTTTGGCCTTGTTTGCAATGTTGAGGCTAGTAGTAGTGGTTCTCCCAGTGAAGGCGCGCATTTTGGCCTCTTGCTCAACTTAATGTAGAGGCGAGGGTTTCTTTTTTTCCTGCTTCTGTATACTGCATTTGAACATTATGGCATCGGTGCCTGGTCAATGCTAAGTAGTTAGCACTGACAGCGTGATCTCCCGTTCCAGCTGCTTGTCTGCTGCATGCGGTGGTAGGCAAACCATGGTCATTGTTGCATTCAATCAGGACTTGAGCGTGTGTTTTCTACTTCATAATTGCAATTGGTTCAGATTAGAACTTGAGAGATCTAAACCCTGAAGGGGCTTGTCAAAGTACCAGTGTTCCCAGCAATGTGAGTTGTTGCTCTTACAGCCTTCTCATGAAGGTGCTGGTGAAGTTTTCTCTTTGGCGCTTTTGCCTGCGCTCTCAGACCATAGCGTGGTGAGATTGGCCGACTTCCATTCGATTGAGTTTGCGAGTAGTTGGCAGTGGCAACCTTGTACCAATTCACTTGTGAGTATTGTAACCACTGGAGCTTGGGATAAACTTTGTGTTTGCGAACAGACATGTACTCATAGCTAGCCTTGTGGTAATGAGAGAGAGAGAGAGAGAGAGATCCTCAGCACTCCTTCAGTGCCTTCAGCTCTTGTAGATTTGACGTGCGTGTAGAGAGACATAGAGAGAGTTATTGAGAGATGGATGGGCACCAAGGGAGGTGGGTGAAGAATAGATTCAGGAGAATTGGAGAGGAAGAAAAGGAACAGCGAGGTTAAAGGAGGGTAATTGGCCCTTCTAACAGAATTCTGCTGCATGACATGTTACAGTATTTTCCCTTCAGAACAAAAAGTGGCACTCCATGGTTCCATGTACCCATTACGTCAACGAGGCCAGTAGGCTGATTTGACACAGGGTGTATTTGTAAGTCCTATTGGTGAATTCGCCAGTTAAATCAGCCAGAAGATCAGGATAAATTTAATAGGGTTAGTTTTTTTGGTTTTGAGAGGGGAATAACCACCCTTATTATTGCACCCTGGGTGATGCATTTAAGGACCATGCTCAAGTTGCAGAAAAGAAGCCAGTGTAACTCTAGGCCATGCTTGATTGGGCACACTTTTTGTTTCCCCACCTGCCCCACGGGAGCTGCAAAACATGCCTGTGCTTGTCGGCCTTCATCCTTGATACTGGCCCACTGCTGGAAGGTGAAAGGAGAAGCTTCAGTGAATGGCTGCAGCAAGCCCCACTGTCTTAAGGTAGCAGAATGCCTTTGTCGCTCAAGTAGCAACTTCAATGAAATCATCATTCCGCCAACCATTCATAATGAATGATGTAGATATCGCCTGTTTGCCAGGGCTTGTGCAAGGATAGGGGTCATGCACTAAATAGAGAGAATGAGTAGGCTGAGAGCTGATGATACCCTCTCCATGAAAGATGTGCTGGTATGTTTCAATTAAGCTGCAGTTCAGTACAAAGCCCGATAGGATTGGTATGTAGATTGGCATGAATGTTGGTCGGTGACAGTCTTCACCATGCATAGCACAGAGGTTAGGCCCTTTCTTATAATGCCAATTCGGAGTAGACCAACTTGAAGGCTGATTACTTGACATTGTTCATGTGAAGCTACATGTGAGAAATGGATTTGAATGATGTACTGTGCGAACTCATATGAAGACAGCGGTAGTTTTGTGAGAGTGAGTCTGTATTGATCAGAGCAGTTGCTAGCTCTTAAGGACATGATCTCAGAATTCTTTTGTCTCATTATGGTTGCTGTGTAACCTAAGAAGCTGAAACTCGGAATAAAGGCTTTGAGCATCAATTAGCCTCGCTGTTGGGCTGTACAGCTTGTTCAGATTCTGAGCATGTAGCAGGCGGGCGTGGGGCCAGGGCCACTGTAGTTCTCCCAGGTTTAGGCCTATTTTCTTGTGATCTGTTGAGTGTACTTCAATGTGCAACTTATTGGGTGTGCATAAGCAAAATGCTTAATCTGAAAACTATGGGACGAGTGAATGAAAGTGTCATGCTATAGTGGGTTGCAGGCCCAGTGGGGCTGGGAAAGTGGCAAACATGGCATGTAATTAGTTGGCCCAATCCAGCAGGTATTTATGTCTTTTGCTCCTGCAGGGTTGCGAGTTTGGGGAATGAAGAACAAATTGCAATGAATGGTGGTGGCATGGGGCCAGTAATGGCATGGCCACATTCGCAAATTACGCAGCCTCAGGCAGCCACTGGGGTCAGGGAGAGGGAGACTGCTGGTGACAATCAACGCTTAAAGAGGAGGCCTTCATCAACATCACTGATTAATGATGGCAGTTTGAGTATGCCAGTGACCAGCAGCACCCCTCACCCAAGTGCACCATCAGCGAGACGAGTAGGAGGAAAAGATGCCCTTTCTTATGCTGCGATTCTGCGGTCCCGCAACAAGTTTGTGGATGCTTTGGCACTGTATGAAAGCATTTTGGAAATGGAGCCGCGGAATGAGGATGCTCATGTTGGCAAGGGTATATGCTTGCAAATGCAAGGCCTTTCACGACAAGCATTTGAGAGCTTTGCCGATGCATTGCGGATTGATCCACAGAATGTGTGTGCGCTCACTCACTGTGGAATCCTGTACAAGGAGGAAGGTCACCTAATAGAAGCCTCAGAGGTGTGTCTTGCACCCAGATGAATGGATCTTGTAAAGTCTCTTTGCTCAAAGGTAGGTGATACAAACAAACCAAAGGGCTTTCCTGGTTGAAAGCCTGGAACCCTCAACCAAAACTTACTAGTGAGCAAGGGATAGCCAATAAATTCCTCCATCAAAATGTTGTATTTAACGTGAGTGAGTGGGAGAGGGCATCCCAACAGTTCAGCATCTTTGTCTGTGCAGAGGTGAGTCATTTGATAAAATTTGGTTGGTTGTTCTTCTTGTCATGGTTGTTATGGTAAGAGAGACTTTAGTCGTTACTTTACTTTAGAGACACCACTGGTTGCATGGGTGGCCAACTGAGATGGCTTGATGCCAGCTTACCATGATCACTGGACGGGCATGTGCAGGCTTATCACAAGGCATTGTTGGCAGATCCAGGCTACAAGCCGGCTTCAGAGAACTTAGCGATTGTGTTAACGGACTTGGGAACAAGTCTTAAACTGTCAGGAAATGTTCAAGAAGGGTTGGCGAAGTACTATGATGCCCTGAAAGCAGATAGCCACTATGCCGTAAGTGGATCTAGGTTTGTGGTATGGGTACTGGGGGCTTGCTCACTAAATCAAAGTTTACTGGAGGAGGTTCACATTTGTTTGACTGTACTTGGACCTTGGAAGGTGGATGGTCACCTTCATTTCATTGCTGTCCTTCAGCTAGGTTGAGTATCCAGTAAAAGGGGGTTGTGGCCACTATTCATCACCGTAGTAAGCATCCCAGTGAAGATGGCTATGTACCCTTTGAAGGGCATAACTTGGAACCCATTGTGGGGTGTGTTAGCCACCAATGGTAATGTAAGTCACAGTGCAAAATCAACACAGTGCTGGTTTATGGCCTGGCATGGATATCACTCTAGGTTGAATCTGGTTGATGCCAGGAGTGGTCCTCTAGTGCAACAGATGTGACACTTCTCAGTGTGTGACTTACAACTTGTAATAGACAAGCTAGAAAATTCAGATGTTATATGCAGCACTGCTGCTGTAGCCCAAATTGGGCTGCAGTTCTAGAATGCCAGGGACTTTGTGTACAGGGAAGATAGTCCAAAAGAAAGACAGGTTGATTATGTCCAAAGGGGGTCTTGAGGGCCCATGAGCAAAGTATTATAACAAGAAACCACTTCAGAACACATCAGCAAAGTGCCCTATGAATGAAAGAGAGAGAGAAAGAGAGAGGCATTGGGACTGACTTGAAGATGTTAATCGTTGGACTTATTAGAGCATATTCAATGAAATCTACTGATTGGAAAATCTTGCAGTCTGGGTTTAGTGGCCTTGACTGCAGAGGTATTGGATGACAGTGTTTGTACCTCCCATAATAAGACAATGAGGAGTGAAAGGTACAAAGGGGCTTTTAGGGGAGGAATGTGGGGAGTAAAAGAAAGAAAAGCTGACACATGTTGACGATATACATTATGTTAGGGCGGCATATAACGGGTTTGTTGGTGTATTGGCAGCCAGCATACTACAACTTGGGGGTGGTTTACTCGGAGATGATGCAGTATGACATGGCTCTTGGCTGTTATGAAAAAGCTGCCCTACACAGACCCATGTATGCAGAGGCCTACTGCAATATGGGAGTCATTTACAAAAATCGGGGTGACCTGGATGCTGCAATTGCCTGCTACGAGAGGTGAATTTCCTGAATTTTTGTATAAAAGCCTGGAGCCAGGAAACCCTACAATTTTTAACTCGAGTCAGAACATTGGACAGGGAGTACTTGCCTTTGATATGTATTTCCGGCCTTACACAGTTCTTCTGATCTGTCTGACTATTATTGGCACAACAGGTGTTTGGCGGTGTCACCCAATTTCGAGATCGCAAAGAACAACATGGCTATTGCTCTCACAGATCTGGGCACCAAGGTGAAAACCAAAAACTATCTCAGTCACCTGCTGGTCCTCTCCTCTCCTATTACCTGTGACTTTTGCATAGTGATTGTTGAAAAGTGAGTGTCCAATACGAAGGAGGTAATGTGGTTGTGGTAAGCCATGTTAGAGTCCAAAATTCCTGAATCAGGCCATGGAGGTACCTTCAACCTGATTGTAGTGCATGCAGTGTCTAGACAGAACAAATGGAGCTATGAGCATCTTAGAAACTAATTCTTATTTGAAGCCTCATTAGAGCTGGCACGTACCAGAAACTAGTAATGATGTGGAATCTGGCAGGTCAAGCTGGAGGGAGACATTCATCAAGGGGTTGCGTATTATAAGAAGGCTCTGCTCTATAATTGGCATTATGCTGATGCAATGTACAATCTCGGGGTCGCCTACGGTGAGATGCTCAAATCTGACATGGTAAGATCCAATTCGATATGTATGAAAGTGTAACAGTTGGATTGTAGTCAGGAATATCCAGTCTTTTATGTTGCAATATTTAATCATGCATCACACTTAAAAATGTGGGAGTCAGTAGAACATTCAGTTGTAGACAAAAGCCTGTGGGATTGTGTTAGAAATGAGTGATCTTAAATCACTCCCTCCTCTTTAGATTTCTACTATTGCGGGTGGACTATTTCACCGACCTTTTGACAACACCATATAGGAATGTCCATATCTTGTGCGGATGTAATCCTTTGAAGATTGCTTGCTTCCAAGTGTACACCAGCACTGAAACCAAGGTTAGGTATCTGATTCCTTAAAATTTTGGGTAATGTGGAATCTCCCCCCAAAATTTGTCCTGATAGCCTCGTTGGAGAACATCAACTTTTCTGGATCTTGTGCACCAATGTAGTAGAGTTGCTTCAAGTTCCTGCCTTTTCGTCACCTGGCCTCTTTATCAGACAAAGAGGTATGTAGATACCTTGTACTGTTGTTTTCTTCTGAAATTTTTGGCACTTTGGGGTTGGGGTGAACACAGGCAGTTGTGATGTACGAGCTTGCACTACATTTCAATCCACATTGTGCAGAAGCTTGCAATAATTTGGGAGTCATCTATAAGGACCGTGATAATCTCGACAAAGCTGTTGAGTGCTATCAGGTTGGTGGACTCATCCTCTGAGATTCTATCAAATTTATTATTCCTCAGATTTGGAGATGAGTTGTAGGCAAGTGCATATGATGGGAAGGAAGTTCAAGTGAGAAGTTATTTGTGTGATGTGCTAGTGGGAACGCATTAGTCTTCTAGGTCTGCCAGTGGCTGCGAATAGTTAGAGTTTGGATGTGAATAGTGCATAGAGGCTACGTTTGTGTCCTTCACATCCCTTGAGAGTATTTTGTAGGAACTCTCTTTGATGGTGGGTGGTTCGTGATATCAGATGGCGCTCTCAATAAAGCCCAACTTTTCTCAATCCCTCAACAATCTAGGGGTGGTCTACACTGTCCAGGTAAGGGTTTTTCTTATTTTACATGGATTTACCTTTTTGACATCTCTGTTGTGGTCAGCCTTTTGATTAATCTGTGTGGAGTTCGATAGGTGGCTAGATTTTTAAATGAGTGTGTTGGAGTGACGGGAGTCTTGGTTCAGTGGTCATACTTGCGCTGTCCTGCATTGCAAATTCTGGATCATCTTTGCTGACCAAATCTTTGAACCGAAGTTTTTGTTCCAAATTTTCCTGGAATTATATCAAAAGGAGATGAACTGGGTTAGAAAGAGAGGAGAGTGGCAGAGTGGAAGGCGAGAGAAAAAAATCTGTTTTCCTGCCCATCTGGTTGTTTCTTGCATATCAAGACTGTGATGGAGGTTTTTTTTGTGATAAATTGGCATTTTTGGCTAGTTTTATTCCATTTGAAACAAAAAGAACTGTGGGAGCTGGCCAACTGGTTGTTTCTTGGTATGACAAGACTCTGATGGAGGTTTTCACTTGATGAAGTGCATTTTGGGGGTTTATTTTCTTTTTAAAACTAGGGGACGTTTTGTATCTCATGTGAGGAGTTATTGGGTGTAGTCGTTTCAGTCAAACTTGGAGCGGTAGATGTCGAGGGTAATATATTATCTCATGTCCTCTGTGGTAATTTGCAACGTATGCATGCAGGGTAAAATGGACTCAGCTGCAAGCATGATAGAGAAGGCTATTTTGGCGAATCCATCGTATGCCGAGGCGTACAACAATTTGGGTAGTGGCCTGTTTTTCATCATCTTCTGTCCCTCATTCTCTCTCTCTCGTCTTTATTCTTTTGTGTTTTGGCAAGGAGGTCACACTAAGAAGAAATACGAAGAGCAAACTTTACAACAAGAGGTTATTTAATTTTCACTTTCTCTGCTCGTATACGGTTTCTTGCACTTGAGCAGGCAGATGAGTGGTTGGGTGTTTGTGCCATGCAATGCTTAACCTGGTGATCCTTGGCTCAATCCTTCAACATGTGCTCCATCTATTGGCCCCTCGTGGGCAGTGCGTTGAGCTACTCTGTAAATTCGCTGGACGTCAAACAAATTTTCACTTTTCCTTCTTTTACTTTCTTATTGGACATGGGTTTTATGCCACAAAGGCAAGGACAAGCCGAAGGTAACAAAGTTGAGTCCTGTCGAAGCAGGTGTGGTTTCACTTCACCTTGAAAGGGGCTAGTGTCTTCTGTTGGGAAGGTGGACATGTAGTGGCTGTAACTGTGGTAACAAGGTTGCCTAAACCTCCTGGGTACTCACAAGTGGGGTAACTGGTGGACCCACTGGCTCCGTTTTTTACAGTTGGGTTGGCTATAGTGGATGACATCCAACATACACCTATGTGGTTTTGAACGCACAACTGCTTGTAAGGTGGCCTTGTGCCCTAACTACTCGGCGATCTGTTGGATGTTGAGACGAGCTAAGTTTAATAAGTGCATCTGCTACCTGTAGATGTTTATTGTTCAATTCACTGAAGTAATGTGCTCACCTCTGTTCTGCTAACAGAGCTAGGGTGGACTGACAGGTGTGTTGCATAGAGATGCTGGGAGTATTCCGCTTGCAATCGATGCATATGAGCGCTGCTTGCACATTGACCCTGATTCTCGAAATGCTGGCCAGGTTTGATTGCATGAGAGTGTCCTTCTCGGTTATTCCATTTGACAGCCTCTTTTGTGTTGGACTTTCTGAGCTGTGACATTTAGAGGAAAGTAGGATTAAATGTTTTCACCATCCATATGAAGTCCTCATGTTCTCGACTCCGGTGGGTTTCACAGAATCGCTTGCTGGCACTGAATTATATTCATGAAGGTGAAGATGACAAATTGTCCAATGCTCACAGGTATACCATTTTCTTTGTCTAATTGTCAGGCCCTCAAGGTTAGCGGACTGTAAATTGAAGTTTAGCACAGGATGAAGTGGTATAAACAGATTATAGGACACACCTGAATATATTTTTGTAATCAAGTGGTGTTGCGTGGATATGTATAGGGATTGGGGAAAACGCTTCAACCGCCTGTACCCAGAGTTTACATTTTGGGAGAACTCTAAAGATAGAGAAAGGCCCCTCACAATAGGCTACATCTCGCCCGACTACTTCACACACTCAGTCTCGTATTTCATTGAAGCTCCTCTTGTGCATCATGACTACACCAACTACCGGATTGTGGTTTATTGTGCGGTTGTGAAGGTGCACTATCCTCTGTAAATGTATTCTCATATATGTGAAAAGAGTATTTGTAATTTCACGAGTGAAGATTTTGCAGTGAATCTCCCAGCAGCTGCCACAGGGGAGTATTGGCATTTTGGTTTGTCACCTTGGGTTGGCCCCCTTTGGAATCCACACAGTGATCCCCCTGCCACTCGTAGCGTGTGTGAGCAACCTGCTAGAACTTCTGTGTTTAGCTGTAGTCTATGCAGCTCAAGCCAACTTTAGCTCTGAATTCCTTAAGATAGTACACATAGCTTAGGAGTGTTGTACAGTTGAACCAGAGTAGAATTATTACCCAGCTCCAACTTTTGCTTTTATTTCTCCTGTGTTGGGGAGTGGTTTAAAATGTGACCTCATGCATCAGGCGGATGCCAAAACTCATCGGCTCAAAGAAACTGTTCTGAAGAGAGGTGGTGTCTGGAGAGACGTATACGGGATTGACGAGAAGAAAGTAGCAAATATTGCCAGGGAAGATAAGATTGACATACTGGTCGAGCTCACCGGCCACACGGCTAACAATCGGCTTGGTGTCATGGCCTGCCGGCCTGCCCCTGTTCAGGTGCATTCGGAGTCTAGTATTGTTTTGCAAGTTCTATTACATGATGTTTTGAGAAAGATAGAGGCTGCAAGTGTTGCTATATGTACCTTTATGGCATAGTCCCCGTGGGTAGTACCGCTCCTAGAGCCGCTTGTGCGTTTTCAGATCAGCAGGGTATATGACCAGCAGGGACATTTGACTCATCCTGAAATTGCATAGCACTTGCTCACAGCCCAGCCACAGACAAGCTGGTATTATAGGTCATGGTACCAGAGATGATACAAATGGCTGCTAGAGAGAGTAAGAGAGGTGCAAGCTTATGCTCCACTGTTACCTTTCACATTGTAAAGGCTATTAGCAGAAAGGGGGTTGAAGTTTCCATGTCCCCTCGTACGATCACATAGTATTCTTGTTTTATGTACTAATCTACCATCCTGCTGAGCTATGCAGGCAACATGGATTGGATACCCCAACACAACAGGCCTGCCGACGATCGACTACCGCTTTACAGATGCTCTGGCAGATCCACCTACCACCAGACAAAAGTAAGCGAATGAAGGTGTTGTTGAGAGAGATGAGCTTGCACTGTTATTTTTCACCAATACAGATAATGTAGATGTGCCACCTTAGTCTTGCAGGATACAAACTTCAGGATTGAATGGCAATCTTCGTATTGTGTTCACCTTACTATCTTATATCCAACTGTGACTCATTTGTACGATGAGTTATATAGTGTAGCTGCCACAAATTTATAAATATTTTGCCACTTGTATTATTATGTTTCTTCAATCCCAAAAATCAAGGCAGGAGTGTGTTTGAGGGACAAGGAGAAAGTACTAAATGGCAGTGGTTTCTGGTCGGGTATAGTTAGCTTCATTTTGAGGCAGGTAGGTGACAATATGCAAGGTCCACTGGCATGTCATCGAGCATTTCATGGCCCGCTTGCATATGGAACTCTTTAGTTGCACCCCGAGAAGTTATCCTCTGGGGTCCTCTGATCAATGATTCTGTGGCTTGGACGGTGGATGATTGTTTGACACTCACAGGCACGTGGAGGAGCTTGTAAGACTACCGGGTTGTTTCCTGTGCTACACTCCGTCTCCAGAGACTGGCCCGGTGGTTCAAACACCCGCTCTCACTAACGGTTTTGTCACTTTTGGGAGTTTCAACAATCTTGCCAAGGTGAAATTGTCTCTGTTACTTGTTGCTAGTTCGGGATATGCTAAATCTAGCACAGTCTCTCTAGCATATCTTGCCTTGCCAAAGGCAGAAATGGTCTCTGCCCCTCTCACATCTATCAGATAATAGAAGTCACTGGTCTCTTTTTTTTTCCCTCAAACTTTCTGCCTGTCTGAAGAAAAAATTGTCCACAAGCAGATTTCAGGACCTTAAACAAGAAGCTAAAAATTGAAAGAATGTACTTATAAGACGTAAAAATTGAAAGACAGAGAGAGAAGAGGGAACCTTTGCCAATGCAGTTAATTTCATTCACAAATACATCCTTAGCCTCACACTCCGGGTCTTCAAATGGATCCATACTCCTGGACAATATTACCCAGTTTCTCTGGTTTGAGAACAACCACACAATTTCTCACAAACTGTACCCACCCTAATCAAGAACAAGTGTTATTTCATACGATAGCTCTGGTCTGCTCTAGATTAACATCAGAGACAGTTCCTATTTAGTCAATCAGGATGAAGTGTGTTTGTTAACTGCGGTGCTACTGAAATTGTCAAAAGATCATGGGTTTTCTCATGGTTCATTTGGTGTCAGCTGTAAGCCCACGCGCTTACTCCTTGTTCGATCAGCCGATCTGCTAGCTTGTGACTGTTTTGGCAGTTGGATTTAAGGAGTTTGGTAGCCTAGGATGGGCTGGAGTAAGATCGTTTGATTCATATTAAGGCATGTTGACTTAATATCAACATGATAGATAACCAGACTCCTGTCAATGAGGCAGCTAGGCATATTACTTGCCTTGTCACCTCCCTATTTTGAGTCTATGTACTTAATTTCAAGGGGTCTGGAATAAGCATGAGTTGCACTTTGACAACCACGGTGTACTGATACCTAGCCGTTGCAAATGCAGAAGTCTTGAGTCTAGACTTCCTAGATTTAGGAATGCATGGGAGAGCTTCAAATATGCAAAATATGTGGGATGTTTTAACACGTGAATCTTTTTCTCGTGCCTTTTGCTGTTCACCCCAATAATGTTTGTGCCAAAGACCTAGTCAGCTTCAGAAGGGACTAGGCCTTGGGCCTTGCAGGCATTACAGCTAATCTTACCAGCTCAATGGAGCAAGTGAATAACCTTGTTCTGGATCGGCAGTTGAAATTTAGAAGATACTGATTTGCCATTTTTGACATGCAGATGACACCACGTGTGCTGAGGGTGTGGGCAAGGATACTGTGTGCAATTCCAACTGCAAGGCTGGTTGTGAAGTGCAAGCCCTTTTGCTGTGACAGCGTGCGAGAGCGGTTTCTGGCCAAGCTAGAGGAGCTGGGGGTGGAGTCACTGCGGATTGACTTGCTACCTTTAATCCTTCTCAACCATGATCACATGCAGGCATATTCTCTAATGGACATAAGGTGCGTTTGTGTCTAAGTTGTCCTCATCGAGAGTTTCATGTCAGAAGATTTGCGTTTGCATGTATGTGTGGTGTGAGAGAGAGAGAGAATGTACTCATTTGCAACAATTACCTTTGTGAGGTCACCCCGGTGGTGGGACTTACTTTGGTATAAACTATTGATTCGAGCTTTCCAGATATCCTCTAGAAAACCCTTTTCACAAGCACCAATTTGCTGTGTGCGAGCCCAGCAAGTTGACCCCAACAGTGCCAGGGCTTCAGGCTCAGCCTCGAAAGTTGCTGAACAGAGGTGCAGGGACTATGTTCTTGATTCCTGAAGAGCATTGCTCTCTGATGAGAATACCCCAGACATTGTATCAGAATGGATATACTTGTGAGTCTACCTGCATTGACGATCTCCCTTTGCTCTCTGCATCTGTTTATTGTTCAAAGGTAGACTCCCCACCCTCAGTTCAAATTTCAGTACAGTGCTGAGGGTAGGTAGGCCCTTCAGATCATCCTTAATGACCTCACCCTTGTCACAAACTGTAAAGAAGTTCAGGGAATTTTTCTGCCTAACTTCGTCTTGTTCGGACATTCTTCGTGTTTCTGACGTGACCATGGACACTTCAGCCTCCAAGTCAGCTTCATCTAGCAGGGTCAGTTGTTCCTGCCTAGTATTCAGGTACTTGAAAATCTCCTCTACCGTTTTTGGCCAGGACTTGGCCTGTTTAGCAGGACGGTCCTGCTTCCAAGAAGTAGAGTTGATCATTTCAGGGTATCTGATATTAGGGATGAATCTGACCGCACCATCTGACCACGAACTTATCACATGGAGAGCTCAAGGGTGGTGCGCCAAACTCACTCCGAACAGCTACATCGGCCGTTCTACAGCATGCTGACATGCTCTCTTTGATCACCAAAAGCTGAAAGGATTCTAAGTTTTAGTATGGTTGGAGTTGCCAACCCACGCGGAGATGTGTATTCGAAGGCAGGCCTAATAACATCGCAAAGCATGGTCCTTTTAACCAGTGGAAATTTGGAAGATTGGCTGTGTTGTGGTGTTATGCCCATTGGATTGACCACATTCCTGTGACAGGGAATGGATTGTTTTGATGTATGAGCTGGTATAGACATAGTGCCAGTACTGCTGCCCTAAGCCCAATCTGTCAGAGGTGACACTGAAAAATCGCAATGTATCTTGAAATTGTCAAGGTTCCTTGGCCTACCGAGGTTCTGACTGAGGTTTGAATTCGTAACTTTTTTTCTAGATTGATGCCTACTTTAATTGCAATAAAACAGAGAGGTAGAGGTACTTGGAGAATTGACAGAGTTGTAAAAGCTTGACCTAAGCTTAATGATACCCGTTGGTGAGTGGGCATAGTAGACTGGTGCTGGCAGTCGTCTGTTTAGTGGTTGCTGATATAGTGGTTGGCTTTACTGTGCAGCCTGGACACATTCCCATATGCAGGAACAACGACAACTTGTGAGTCGCTGTATATGGGGGTGCCGTGTGTCACCATGGCCGGCCTTGTCCATGCACACAATGTTGGCGTCACTCTTCTGCATCAAGTTGGTAGGTGACACTCGCTTTTCATTTGTTATACCTTGTACCAAGCCATGGGATCAAGTAGGGACTGCCATGGAGTGGTAACTGTTGATTGAAGTGATGTAATGCATGTGTGATCCTTGTAATGCTGTAAGACACAGTGAGAGAGATATAGCCTAGACCCTGCCCCCGGTTTGGGTGGACCAAGAGGGAACAGTCATACCTTTGTGAGAGAGACACTGACTGTACTATTTTTGGGTGTTGTTGGAAATATTTGCAGGACTAGAGAAGCTTGTGTCGAGGACAGAAGATGAGTATGTTAGCAAAGCTATAGAGCTGGCCTCAGATATACCAATGTTGTCAAGCCTCCGAAGTGGGCTACGAGACCGCATGGTGAAGTCACACCTTTGCAATGGGCCAAGCTTTGTCCGGAACTTGGAGGCGAACTACCGTACTCTGTGGCACCGCTATTGTGATGGTGATGTTCCATCTGAGGCTCGCAGGAAAGCAGAGGCCGATTTGTCTAGGAGCCGGAGTGCAAGCACGAGTGGGGATGTGACAGACATGATGATGAAAGAGGCAGGTTATGCAGTACCAAGTCCTAGCCCTGCTGGCATCACGCCCACCCCTTCTCCAACCTCTACTCTTTCTACTACTGAGGGCAACGGCTTGGGGGACACTCGAAATAAAACCGTCAAGAGAAGTCTTAGTACACTAGGGCAACCGAGTTAACCGAAATTGGGCACTTCCAGAAGCATTCCACTTGTGCGACAGGTTATCATTATTGGGCGCAGGCTTCTGAACCATTGGCTTGCATGTACCTAATTGCTTGACAGCTGTTTTGTGATGACAGCCACAGCTGCCATGGACAGCCATCTCACCCACATGCTACAGTGGATAAAACCCCCTCCGAAAACCCTTTCCCCTCTTCTTAGCATTTATCCATATGAGCGTCTGTGTCACCATTCAAATGCCCACAACCCACAACGATCACATCGCAGGCAGTTAAACTAACTAGCCGGGAGTCCCACTGCAGGTCTGTTAAAGTAAACGCAATGGGGGTTGTCTGCGGAAAACTCTTTGTGGTAACATCTAGGACGAATTGGGAGAGAAGTTTTGATGGTCCTCAAGGGGTCTATATTTTTCATGACTCATCTGGAGTTGGATCAAAGCCTCCTGATAGATTGTTAGTGACAGCACCCTCACCTTCCA
The DNA here is from genome assembly GCA_030704615.1 of Takakia lepidozioides. NCBI lineage: Eukaryota > Viridiplantae > Streptophyta > Takakiopsida > Takakiales > Takakiaceae > Takakia > Takakia lepidozioides. Next base: position 54,155,937 of record CM060732.1, read on the forward strand.
GGTATAGTCAGAGGCTTTGTCACTGTATAAAAGGATCAATGTGTACTGTATCTGGACCATCCAGTGGGTAATGGAATGAAGAGATGTGGAAATCTAGTTGGCGGGATGGACTCATTGTACATCACTTAATATAGATAATGGAATGGTAGCCATGAATATGCAGAGACTTTAGTTGTAATTTTTGGCTTAGATTTATAGGCCTTGAGCTAACTGTAATCTACTGCCTCTCAGGGTTGGGGTATTGTATTGTGAAGAGAGGATAATCTACATAGGTGGACGAAGAAGTAATTTTGTAAAAATTAGGTGAGGTGATTAAACCCTATAGAGAGGTTTATGGGACTATGTGGTTGGTGAAGAGGAAAGGGTTGGTGTGGAGTGACAGTTTCTTTTCTTTTTTTTCAAATGGGCTATGTACAACAAGATGCTCAAGCCTCATATGGCGAGACAAAGCGGATGGGTGTAAAATTGAGTGGCTACATCACCTTGAAAGGAATTGAAAATTTTGGCGACATGTCAAAATTGTCGAGCTAAGTTCTTGCTTATAATGCAACCAAGCCGGATCATGACAAAGCATTCTTCTACTTTGTAGTAGTTAGACACTTTTTTTTTTAGGAAAGGGGACAGAGGCCCTTTAAGTCATATTGAATAGGAAGTCTTGGAAAAATGCCATAAGGCAGTACATCGCAAGCGATTGGGTAGCACCCTGAACCGCGCTCCTAGGGCTAAGCTCTAATCTCAGTCAGTGGCTTACAGGTGAGCCAGCGAGCTACAAGCCAGACGATTGAAAAACTACAATTTAGAAATAACAGCAGCAGGTTCATCTGGAAGATCCAGAAACTGCACCAGCAGAGAGCAAGAGTCACGATCACGGAGGTCGAGGTGACCAAGTGATTCTGTCTCCCTCGCGTTTGCACAAAATTCCAAGGTAAGTCCATTCTCCATCATATTGTGCGAGCAGGGCTGTCCTCCTGCTCTCAGAACATTTGCGAACTTCCAACTAAGGTTTATGCGTTCGGCAAGACTGCTGGCAACATAGATCTACCCCACGTTACTTGCAATACCGATCAGCCTTCTTTTTAATTCGCTCATCAAGGGCCGTCTCTCTCGATTGCACTTCCGGTATAACGTAACCAAATCTCTTGGTCTCCACAGGGAAAAGCTCCTCATACTTTTTACTTTTCTTTCCATCAGCCCGTGCCCGTGTCAATATCATACACTTTGTCAGACGCTTCGGTTGGGTTTGCTCCAGCCACTTCTGCCTTCTGTGGAGATTCCGTGGTCACATTCTTCGTTTTCTTCTTCTTCTTCTTCTTTTTCTTATCTATCTTTCTCTCAAGCCCTAGACCACCCTTCAGACTGAGCTTACCGCCTTTCACCTTGTCATACGAAGATGACATCTCTACAGTAACAGCGCCCCACCCGACAGACAACGAAGTGCGATCTGCAAGGGAGTATCGTGGGTTGGAGAAAAAAAATCCACACTTATTTTAGGTAAATGCTTGGGAATTTTCTGGAGACCATAAAATATGTGTTCCCCCAGGCTCATAGTTCCAAATAAAGTGGTTTTCAGGGCCTCTGTCCCCTCTTTAAAAATAAAAAAATGTGGATCCATGTAGGTAGGTCCACTGAGCCTTAGGAAAAACATTTGGTAGACACTAGGAAGGTGACGGTGAAAAATTGAAGTGTTGAATAAACTCTAATCAAAGTGTCTGGTATATTCCATTCTCAAGGTAGATTCTAGATATTCTACTTACATAGGATGTGGCTACTAAGCAACAGGGAAAGGAAGATTATGGCTATTTATGTGGCGAGTGGAGAGTTAATGGGGCTATCTCCTCCTCCTTCTTTTTTCTTTTGTTTTCGCTCCATTACTAGCTCTACTAGAAAGATGAGTTCTACCCAAGACCCTCCTTTTTTTTTTTTTAAGAGAAACACCTAGGAGCGACATCTCGCAAATCAGGCCCCTTAATTATAGTGAAAGGAGAAAATAACCTCGCCGTGAAGGCTTTCGAATGGGACACTTGCCATGTCAAAAATCCATTTTTTTCCCGTTATTTTCCTTTGTAAAGGTAGCCAAAGGTTGAAATTTTGCGAAAACGCGTCGGGGAAAAAAACAATGGAGGATGACCCTCGCAGATCTACCATAGACCATTTTCTCTTGTGCTTAGGCCTAATCGTCTCGGATTTCACTTTTTTGGTATGGAAGTCTTGTATAGCTTTATAAAAAGACCCAAGTGGGGTGACTGTACAAAATGGGTAAAACTATCCCAAAGGGAAGAAGCAAATTCTCATAGAGCTAGATATAATGATAAGCAGAAGTCAAATTGTTGTAGTATCACCTAATGCCTGAAGAAGGTCAGATAACAAGAAAGAGGGTGGGTCAGAAAGTGCCGGGAGGCGAAATGAAGCTGCTCCGGCAACCTCTGCCCGATGCAAAATGGATAAAGCTTGAGCCTTTTGTAAAGCAACAGAGACTCGTTGTCTAAAGAAAGCTATAAGAACAGAGACATATGGGCTTCCAAGGCATTTGTTTTCAGCTGCGCGATGGGCACATGTACAAAGGAAGTCGTTGAACTGATGATGCAAGCAACCGAAGATCTCGACCGTCAAATGGAGGAATGTGTCTGCGGGGGTGATGTTCCCGATAGTCGCGCTCCTTCCCTTGTGCGGCTACTCAAGCAGCAACTCCCTGTGATGAGGCTGTGCATGGAAGGAGATCTGCCCTAGTAGGATCAATGATGACCCCGTCGTGAGATATAAAAAGGTCAATGCACCGTCGTGTGAAAGATCGTGATCTGGAAGTACGTGCATCTGCTCTCGAAGGACATGAGCCCCTGCATCACGAGCAACCGCAGCTACTGCATCGCGGACGACATCATGAGTCGCAGTGCGTTCTCCGCCGCAAGGGCAACAAAGAATATGGACACCAAGTGGGTCGATAGGATGGCGACAAATACACCGTTGTAGTCCTAACAGAGAGGGATGCGGAAGACCCAAGTTTAGCGCGAAGGGAGGTGGTAAATACAGCTAAGGACATACGGAATGGTGTTATGGCTGGTCGTACCGTGAGCCGGGCGCCTGCTGCTCCTCACTATCAAATGTACCCGGGCATAATAGACGACCAAAAATCCCCATATCAGTCGTATTAAAGGAAGACAAAAGCTCCAAAAACTGGGGACTTGGGAGGAAACAACGTAAGAGATAAGAAGGTCGGTGTAGAAAGTATTTGGTGAGAATGCCATGGGTTACTTGCATATCCCCTAGTTTGGGAAGAAGCTCTATATGGCTGGTATCATATAGCAAGGCGTCTTGAAGGAAAGATGTTGTGTAAAAGATAGTGCCAAGAGGAACACCTAACACTCGAATACCTTCAGATGGTGCTAGAAAATCGGTGGGGGGAACTAAATCTGAAGGCAGACCAGAGGGTGACCATATTGTGGACTTGCGGGGTTGAACAGTGAGCCCTAGAGAGTGGAGTTGATCAGCAAAGTGATGGAAAGTCAAGAGGAAATCACTGGGAGGGCCAGTGATATGTGTATCATCAGCAATAGAAAGAAATATACAAGATGGGAAGGCTTGGGCAGAAGAGCGAAGAGCTCGGAAGTGTGCAAAGGCAAAAAGAGGTCCCCGTAATGGGTTACCCTAACGTGTACCTACTTCGACTAAATAACTGAAAGCTCTCCAGTACGGGCATGATGACTACAAAATAAAGGGGTGGAAGAAGCATAAAATAATATTCTCACAAAGGGAATGAGTTGATGGCATGCGCCGCCGGCTGATCGCAATTCCTGAAATATTGCTGCTCTGGAAACCGTATTGAAGGCGTTGGCGACATCCATCTGAGGATGATCCAGTCTGGATAAAGGTCGAGGGAAGCACGAATCCTATGCACCACTGCTTCACAACCTCCTGGGGTAGCGATCCCAATCTGATAGGGAGAGAAGTAATAAAAAAGACCTCCCAAAATTGAATGCAAATAGACCGGCTCACCAAACAATACAGAACCTCCTCGACTGCCATAGGCCGAATCCCACCAGAAGTCTTGACTTGGAACAGCTGGGAAAAACCACTAGCAGAGTCTGTGGATTGAGACAGACACGGAGATGTTCATACACCAATCCAGATGGGCCAGCTGCTGCAAGATGCGGGCTACAAGTGAACGCCTTTATGAAAGTATCGCGATCCAATTGAAGGTCCTCATCGGATTCAAAGTCCTCCACAAAGGGGGGAAAGATGGCGTCTGCAACGGGGTGGAGACACTCCAAAGCTGTGACAATATCAGCCGAAGGCGGTGCTAGGGTAAGAGGAGCATAGCTCGGGCTGCACGAGAATATTCTCATCCCCGGCCTAGCATAAGACTCCTACGAATACGCATGTGAACGGATGGAGTGGGCTGGCGTGGACTGTCATGAGCTATTCACGCCGCAAGTGTTTGTGCACGTAGATAGTGTTCGTCCTGAAGGGTTTCCTAGTCCCCAGAAAGAAAACGACGAATACGGGCGCACATCTCGCGATGTCCGGATTCACCACCACGTAGAGGCAGAACTAGACACCATTGAGGGAGAAGCAGAAAATTGTGCCATGCAACAATGTCATAAGGGTCCCGAGCAAGGCGGTCCAAAGGTAAGCGAAAAGTATGATGTACCTCCCTTCGAAGTGCCATTGGAATGCAAGTATAGAGCCGAGGACGAGGCAAACCTAGATGATTTCAAGTGATCTTCCCTCTTCTCCTTCTTCTCTTTCTGTTGAAGTTACACTAACCTTTTGGGACTGCTTCTCCTTTGACACTAATCTGCAAAGAAAGATGATAATTTCAACCAACAATCAGCCAGACGATTCTGGGGTCAAATCTTGCTACTGACAGGTGTGGTATGGTTCCTGGGTGGTGCCCCATTCCTACGCCTCATGGCGGGTTACTATGAAAGAGATTATTTTCTCCTCTCACTACTAAGGGGCCTGATTTGTGAGCTGTCGCTCCCAGATGTTTCCCTTAAGAAAATAAAAATAAAAATAATAAAAATCATAGGCCGTCATTATGTGTGAGAGAGAATGTATTCATAAGGGGTTTGCCATAGCCTTGTGGCCGTTGAGGGGCGTTGACCCCTCTCCCAGTTTCAGCGGAATGCAAAGGGACATAAACGGACAATTAATAGAGTCTTCCTGATAAGTGTCCTCTAGAAATTCCTTCACATAAACCTCAATCTTTTTTTTATTTTTTTATTTTTTTAGGAAAAGGGACGGAGGCCCTTTTAACCCTTAAGTTCCCAAGCCCTTTTTTGACTTTTTACCAATTTTGGGTACCCAGCTGCACTAAATTGCCCCTATAAACCTACCAAGAATCATTGAGAGATTCCAGCCTTATAGCAGGGCCCAGCTCATTTATGCATGACATACCAAAAAATGAGCCAAGTCCACCGTGGAAATTGTGAGATTATAACGGTGGCCCAGACCTCAAATATCATGTCCCAAAGAAAAAGTGAGAAAGAAATTGGTTTGACCAAATCAAAACCTAGCTTTATCCAATTTTGCTTGCCCCAAGACCCACCATTTCCAAATCAATAGTGGAGTGGCTATGACCCCACTAAATTGCAGGTCCAATTGATTTTTTCACTTATGGTTGCTTTGCATGCAACATGGGGGTTGAAATCTCAAAATTGACAAGAGAAAATGTGCCTCCAAATGAAGTACTTTTTTTTTCTACAAATTCTTAAAAGCCAATGGTGGATGACATGGATGGTAATGCTCACACACCACAAGGTGAAGTGCTTTTTCTAAAATTGCTAATTTTCTGCCAAAAATGGCCTTTGGAGTGTAATCTGTTTTGGGCTTGTTTACCTGCCACGTCAGCGGTCAACAAGCCCTTTTCAGGCCCAAAACGGAAATGAGAGATCTAAGATATTTTTTGTAGGTCGTAGCTTTTGTTTTTTTTCAATTTTTGTTTTTTGCATCATATTCGAGACAAATCCCTTGTCATTAAAGCTTCAGGAGTGGGGCCCATCAGATTAGATCTGCAAAAATTTGGTCCAACTGCAAATTCAAAGTGACCGGATTCAGGTGGCTTGGGAACTTAAGGGTTAATCAAATTAAATAAAGGAGATTACAAAATGGTGGAAAAAATAACCACCTGGGGCCGTAAGGACTTACTGATGGGTTGTCATCTGAACATTTGGAAATAGCTGCACACAATACCACCCAAGTCTTTCTCCCCTCAGTCATCAGATCAAAGTATATATTAAACAGTGTAGTTCTGATGCTGGAGGGTGTCCCCTGCCTGAATTTGCATCTGGATTTCCAGATATTCCAAAGCAAGTGGGCTCTGATGCAAGACCAAATTGGGTAGGTTAGGGTCGAGAAGCCAGGCTGATTATTCAACAGGAAGGGGGTAGGGTATTCCAGTTAGAGTAGAAACGGGTGATCAATCCCCAAACTTTGCTAGCCTGTGGGCATTGCACCAGGCTGTGCTCAATTGTTTCCAGATGTTGAGTACAGCAGGGGCAGTGTTGCGGGCCTTCTAGAGTGTTTGCACTGACAGGTAATATTCTGTGGGCCACCTTCCACAGGAAGGCCGATACCTTGGCTGCTCTGTTTTTCTTCCATACTTCCTGCCAGATAGTGTTCCAGCTTGTGTTGTCCCCCAAAACATGCGTCCATTTCTTCTTCTATTTGAGGTTGAAGGAACATAGAGGTGAGAGTATGGAATACCCCTTTTTGACAGTGTATGCGAAGAATGGTGACTTGGCTGTATCCTTCCAGTCCACTCCGCCAGGTTGAATTGCAGTCCCTGTAGAGGGTGCCTGAGGAACCAGAGGAAGGAAGTGCTGCTAACCCAGTGCATAAGATCACCAACAGGGGGTTGAGGGTTGCAAACCCCATCCCCAGCAATGACCCTAATTGGGACCCAGGTGAGGACATTGGTTTCCTGCTGCCCAATGTAACTCAGTATACCAGTGTTAGCCACATGAAACTCTAGCCCAGAAGCGAGATCACCATTCAGATATAGCACCAACATGACTCTTGGTGTGCTATGATTGCCGTCTGCCAACCAGATTGGAGTACTGTGTTGGTTGATGCTCTCTCTCAGCAGAGCCAGGATGTATTCCGGGATCTGTTGGGTGATGGTGTCCCAATACTTGGCACGTCTGGATCCCACCAACGAAGAAACCTCTTGAGCCGAGATAAACTCCCCATTCTCCCAGATGTTTCCCAAGTGAGTGAAGCCTTTACCTTCCCAGTGCGCCCATCTGGGTTTGAGTTGAATGAGGCTTGCAGATTCGAGGTTATGGTTCCCAAATAATGGTTGTCTCAGGCATTCAGCCTTGCTTTGTGGCCTGCGCAGGGTTAGGTGTCCTCTTAGGAGTGTCCACGCTTTCCAGATTGACTGCCATGCAGGTGAGCCCAGGGCATACTTCATAGTTTTCCCTCGAACAATCCATCGCAGGGATGGGATCCAGAGCTTGGATGAGCTCGGTATGGAGCCGGTAAGATAAGCTGCACCAGCCTGCTCCATGGTGAGAGATTATGAATGAGAGCTCAAGGAACCCATTTAGCCAGCAAGGCTGCAATTTGTTTACCTGGATCCAGCAGACCCAAGCCACCATTCTTCTTGGGTTGACATAGTTGATCCCAGGAAAGCAGAGCCCGCCTGATGGGGGCATCCTTGGTGGCTCCCTACAGAAAATTCCTAACCAGAGACTTGATCTGCTGTACCAGCTTAGATTCAGGAGCCTACACTACCGCGAAGAACCAGATGGAAGATAGGAGGATTTAATTGACAACCAGTGCCCTTCCTGCCACCGAGAGCATCGCAGAGCTCCAAAAAGCTAGTTTTGTTTTCAGATTGTGTATGACTTTGCCAAATCTTTGGTCGTCTGATAAGCCATGCCCAATTTGATGCCCTAAGAGCGTGTGGGATTGTCCATTCTCCAGCCACCTGAGCCCAAGCTCCTCTCCCCAGGGAGGGCAGTGACTTGGCGTGCTATCACTTTGATGACGAGAGAGACCCACCGATTTCTGCCAGTTGATGCGCATCCCAGAGGCCAGACAGAAGGTATTCAGCGCTTGCAGGGCTCTATCAACGTTTGTTTTGCTTGAATTGTCCAGCAGCAACGTCCTGTCATCTGCATACATCGAGACCTTGACCATATTCTGGTTGTGCGTGTGGGGGGGTGGGAGATGAAGGCCCACCACTTCCTTTTTAGCTTCCAACAGGTGACCAAGGCTGTCGGCAGCAATCCCTCCGGTTGCCCCTGGCCCCTTTCCTCAATCTGCTGTGTGCTATTTCCCCAATAACTAGACACCTGGGCTTTTCGCTCAGCCTCGAGATTTTCGAAGTTGGTAAACAGAGGTACAGGAACAAATCCCTTCACGGATTTGAGGAGGGTGTCTCTCTGGTGAGAGAACCCAGGACAATGAATCAGAACGTGGATATTGTCTTCACGTTGGCCTCAGAAGGGGCATTTGCAATCCCCCTTTCCTCTCTGCGTCTATTTACTGTTCAAAGGCAGGCTTGCCGCCCTCCGTTTAAATTTCAGTCTAGTTCAGGGATGTTCTCTGTCTAACTTCATTTTCATCAGACAACTTCCTGGCACAAGACATGGCTTTGGACACTGCAGCCTCGAAGTCAAAATTATCCGGCAGGGTAAAGACTTGCGGACTCAGATCAGATCAGATTCAGATCCTTGGAAATTTCTTCTATCCTCTTCAGCGAGGACTGAGACTGTCTAACAGGGCGATCCTGCTTCCAAGATATCGAGTCGATTAACTTAAGAGCTGACCCCACCATCTGAGCTTGAATTCATCTCACATTTAGCTGTTTTGGAGCCTGCTGACATGCACTCCTATGAGCAACCCCACTTGAATCGATTCTAGAGACTTCGCCTGGTTGGAGATATCGACCCACACTGCAGATGCGTACTCATCGTAGGCCAAATCTAGCGGCACAGAATGGTTTTTATGACTTAAGAGTTGATCCCTCTGCAGTAGAGAAATTTAGTACGCTTGGCGCTTCCCAGATTGAACGACTTTTTGAATATGCGCTTTCCAATTACAGTTGGAAGAAAATTCAACGCCCACTGTACTGGGAAGCGCATATTCAACATGTAGCTCATCAATGTGAGAGAGAGAGAGAGAGAGAGAGAGAGAGAGAGAGAGAGAGAGAGAGAGAGAAGCTAACGAATGCAGGGGCATAGCTGGGGTGGAATGGGAGATATCATTGCACACTGACCATGTTTTCATAGCCCCAAAGCTTTAGTGAAACTAACAAAAATCCTGCAAGGGACCCCAGCAACCTCTGCTGTCAAACCCACTCATTCCAAGAGCAGAATGAGGTTTCATTCTGCTCACTTACTATAGCCTTTCTACACTGTTACCATCTCCAAAGTTTCACGCTATGTCCGTCATTTAGTCGGGGATGCTTAAGCATATAGCTCCCCTGGCGATTCAAACAAGAGCATATATGCACAGATTCTTTGATCTTTATCTCCGCTCCGGCGCTCTTGCACCAGGCTACAAACATCCCGTAAAGCATACACCCAGACACCTCACGCGCTCCAACAGGATACAACACCGGAAAGCTTACATACAGACAGACAAACTGCAGCAGTAAGAATTAGCAGCAATGTGAGCTTTTGATAAGTAGAGCACGCGCATGAGGTAGCACATGCCCCGTGGAAGAAGCTCTACGGTTGTCTGGCCGCTGCCAACCATTTTCATGGGGAGGCGTTTTCTCTAGGCACCTGTACAGAGAGAGTCCCACCCAAAGAATCTCTAATCTGCATAGTGCCTGCAAGCAATGTGCAATTTCAGTCATGTACCATCCTCTATCACTAACAGTGGAAGATTGTAACTTCGGCACATCCCCTAAATCCAAAGCCAGATCTAAGAAGCAACTCAATGTAACGATAATACACCTATGAAGAAAGGTCATTGCGACGCAGGACTCTCATCGCAGAACACAGCAAGAAACATGCATTTCCATCAAGAGGTCAGACAGGAAGAGTCCCGAACTGCTTCTACCACTTTCGAAGCAAGCAAGCTAACATTCGCAGTTGTCAACTACGAACTACACGAGATAATGCCAGAAATGGTCGGACGACTCACATAGACAGGTCTGACGCATCTATAGTTCAAGGAGGATTTGAGCTCCAGACTAAGCCTGGGTAAAAATGAGTCAATTGCCTTCAGAATCGAAGAACTTTGACACAAAATGAAAGACAGCTAAAGCTTCAAAGGATACCTCGAGGAATTTGGTGAAGGAAAGAGCACAAGTCTGTAAAAGAAGAGAGGTTGCGGCTACTTTATATACTGGCGGTGGAACTAGCAGCAGAACTGTTTTCGGATTTTATAGCTAGGGCTAGGGTTAGGGTTAGGGCGTAACGCTTTCAATGCAAGGAGCGATTCGGGCATATGAGAGAGAGAGAGAGAGCGCATTACTGCCGACAGATCCATTGAAGACGGGTGACAAGATTTCTGAGGCTGACTTGGTGCGACCATCTCCGTATATCCTGTTACCGGTCTAGGACAGGAATGGAGGAAATTTTAATATAGTAGTGTCCGGGTGTTGGGAATTGAGTTGGAGCAGGTTCCAAGTGAAGTTGTGCATTTTGCAGGTTGAGTGGAATTCAGATGTTCGGAGTATTGAATCCCGGATTCAAAGTATTTCAGCACATCAGAGAGTACAAGGACTGCGTTGTTGATGTCTTGCGAGACCCATAGAAGTTGCAGTCTGGAATGTTGGCACTCAGAAAGATCTAGAGAAGGTTATGGACATTTTTTACTCTCTTTCGACCCCAATTTAGTTGAAGCGTTGACGTCTCTTCGTCAAGAGCTTAGACGCAAGCTTTATTGCACTTCAGATAGGCTATCCAGACAGACATGGAAGAATTGAAGGATATATCGACGGAGACTGGGAGGGTGAAGAACGTGACAGCAGGCAAAGACATGCGTGTAGATTCAATGGGGTGGCTTACAGAATCGGCAGTTATGCCAAAGAAGCAGAGGATCATAGAAGGGGTTGGGCCGTCGTCCATTGTTGAGCTCAAAGCACAGCTGTACCGCACCCAAGAGGATGCTAAGCGCGCGAAGGAAGGGGGTGTCGATCTCGAGACACAAACTTCTCGCAAAAAGGTTGATGCATTCTCGAGGAAGAATGTGGGAGTTGAGGAGCGTGCTAACAGGTTGGACTTTCTCGCCAAATTCCATGTCTGGGTCTGTTACCAGCTGGATTGAAGCTCTTCTATACTGCGTTAAGTGCATCTCTACATGCTGAAGAGATCATTTCGAATGAGAGCATAATTCGCCAAAGCACAGCTAGAATACCTCACCAGTTTCTAGTACCTAGAGTGAAGCACAGTGCTGCACTTCCATAGCAGTTCATAGCATCATTCAATACTGAAGGAATCTGAGGCACTTCTTGGTATATGTTATATATCCAGTTGTATTTGCTGAAGGTGAGATATGCTGGCCGACATCTAAACACTTCATAATGTTACATACCACTTCATGGCTAATCCATTGCAGGCATGTACTGTGGTGTAACTGCTCGATGAGATTCTCAAGGGTTAACATCAGGGTGTTCAGTTACACTGGCCTATGTGTATCCACAACCTATGTTAAGCTGAACAGTTTGTGAACCAAACAAAATTCATTGCAAGAGGGGAGAGGTTAAACTGTGATCTCTCCTGTATGAGAAATTTTTCTCGGCCATATGGTAGTTGGTCTCTCTCTCACTCTCTCTATTGTTCCCTTTGTTAGTAATGCGGTCTGGTCTGAAGAACCAACTACCTTAACGCATGGGCTTATCACCGAGAACCCTGTCGCAGCCCCTTTCACACAGACCTCAACTTTTACCATGTGCAGCTCCCCAGCCAATGCTGAATCGCATACTGCCTAGGCCTCTCTTACCTAGCGCATTGTTGCTTGTCGTTGGGGGAGCAAGTGGACAAAACCGACCAGAGGTTCTTTCCACTCACATGTATAGAGGTTTATCTACAGTTTCGTGAAGAAGGACAGTGCAATCAGCTATCCTCCCTGAGCTGTTAAGGCTCCTAGGAGACCGCGTGGAGACTCCACTACAGTGTGTGTGTGGATTTGAAAGCCTGCAGCCTGGCCGCCGACCTTAACACCGGGTTAACTCTTGGAAGTTGATTTGTCTGACAGTGACACTCTGTGGTGCAGGGACAAGCTTTATTTAAAGTCCATAAAAGATGGCTCCAAGAGCTATGCAGCCCTGGAGAAGAAAGCTGAGCTTTATGAGAAACTGGTCAATGGAGAGGTACCTGATGAAGAAGAGACAGAGAAGTACAGTGTTGATTTTTTGCGGAAGGGTTTCCTGGAGGATGAGTTCCAAGACATGGAGAGAGAAAGGAGAGGAGAAGATACGGTGGAAGAGAAAGATAGCCTAGAGACGATGGGGCAAATGGGCTTGTCAGAGGAGAAGCAGCGAGTGGGTGTAGGCTGGAGGGCAGGGGGTTCTAGTGGACTGACCCAGGAGCAAAAACAAACCATCAGGTATGGCATTCTTGAACTCGTTTCCCTTCAAGATAATGGCCAGCAGCCTTAATATATATTAGGTGCAAAACTGCTAGGTCACAGCATGCTGTTGAAATATGGATGCACCTCGATGGGCACTGAATATGTGAAGGAAAGGGCATCATGGTGTGATGTTGATTGACATCACAGGGAGGTCAACGAGGAGACGGTTGAAGCAAGGGAGAAGGCTTCAGTTTTGAAGCAACGCCGTCGAATGGCGGCTGAAAAGAATCGGGAGAGGTTGCGCCTTGCCTTTTTGAAGAAGCGGGTTGAAAAACTTAAGGCCTCTGAGGTTGTCGAAAAGGATGGTCATTTGCAATCACCAGCTGTCAAGGAAACCTCATTGTCATAGCAATTTAGGGCTCCTTTCATGTATCCATGTATAAACTTCGAAACATTAGAAGCAACTCATTGTCCTGGTTGTCAGGGACAACACTTTCTCCCTCTGGAATGGTGCAGGAGCCCAAATCAGTTTTCTCTCTACAGACGGCCTCTTTGTAAGCCACAAGGTCCACAACGAAGGCAGAGTAGAAGTAGATTGATAATGCCTTGGCTCCAGTGATGGGGTTGCGCTTGTATCATGCTGTCCTTCAGCTTGTACCATTTGTCTTGTGCTTGTACACAAAAAGAAAGGGCGTCATTTATCCTTTTTTTTATTATCTCAGTAAATATTAGCAGAAATTCGGACTGCTACTACTATGTCTTTCTCTCACTTGGTGTCAGATTTATGTTGTCCAGCCTTATGTAAGGGCCCCGTTGTGGTCTTTCTTGGTGCATGCATTCAGCTTCTATAGTCTACAGAGACAACTTTCCACTCTTCTTTGGCCCAATCACAATGGGTCACTATCACAATTGGTGATAGCCAGGTGGTGTACTCCACTGGTATATAAATTTGGCTTCAGTCTTATGAGATAATTAGGTTTCATGCTATATCTTGCCTGCTTCATTGGACAACTTTTCACACGACCAATGTTTTGGTTGGATGATTGTCATCCATTGTCACATGCATTTTGGACAGAAAAACAAAGAAGTTATTTTCGCTTCGTTGCCTGGATGAGGGATGCGTTGTTTTGTGAGCAAGGGAGACACTGAAGACAAGATTGTTCTGATCAGGGACAGTTTCAGACAGCTAGCAGTTGGGATTGCCACAGCAGCTTTTGAAATGCATGAAATGGAAAGAGAAAACCCTGAATACTTGATTCTCTCTTTTCTTTCTCATTTTCTTTCTCATGGGGTCTTTTGCCGTGACATATGGAAGTTAATTTCGGGATTGAGACTGGTACAGTAGGACAAGATGTGAGAAGATCAGAGACAGTCTCAGACAGCTAGCAACTGGGATTGAGAAAGCTTGCAGCAGCCTTTGCAATGCATGAAATGGCACGCGATGAGGTTACTTGCAAGAGAAAACCCTGGAAACCCTGATTCTCTCTTTTCTTTGTCATGGGGTCTTTTGCCGTGGTTAGTTGCCATTCAGATGCAGGTGATGTTATAGGTGAGGGAGACAGGAAATGTACGCACTTGGAAAGACGTCGTAAACAAGTGAGAGTAATGGAGGGTGACAGAAATACCTGGTATGGGAATGTAGGGGAGAATTTCCACAGATATACCAAATGTGTGAGGGTCAGCCATTGACGAAGAAGGCACATGGAATAGGAAACAGAAATCCCTGTTGCTGGAAAGTATTACAGAATATGTTTTATAGATATATAGCAAGTATGTGACTTGTCCACTGCGAATCAAAGCCTGGTGAAAGCTGCACTGCAAACATTTCGTCAATTTCTCCAGTTCCAGTTTAGCACTCCCAGCTGGATTACCTTGAATATATAGCATTTTTTTTTTCTCATGTAAGTCACTTGGAAATCAAGAATAATGTACTGAAAAATTGATGTAGTTCTTACATTAATTGTTCTCATGGACCTCTGAGAGGCTGAAGCTGTTGGATGGCCTACTTGACCAAGTGTACAGAGTGCTACAACGCACTAATTAAAAAGCAATGCAATGCTCGCCGGCTTGTCATCCATTTTGCAGACAACTTTGTTAGACAAAAGATATCTCGTGAGTTGAGAGGTAGATCATGGAATGCGTGCACTGACACTCATTTGCCAGCATGCTTTCCGACGCTCCTTCAGATGCACATCGGGCCAGACTTCTCTCGTGCGCAGGGCCCGGAGCAGGCGCGTGGCTCACGGTATGACCAACCATTGCACCTTTCCGTATGTCTTCTGCTGTATTTACCACCTCCCTACGAGTTCGACTGGGTCTTCGGCATCCCTTTGTGTTAGGACTCCAACAGTGTGTTTGTCGCCATCCTCTCGACTCACTCGGCGTACATCTTCTTCGTTGCCCCTGCGGTGGAGAACGCACTGCGACCCATGACGTCGTCCGGGATGCAGCAGCTGCGGTTGATTGTGATGCTGGGATACATGTCATTCGAGACCAGGTGCACATACTCCCATCGACCCACAATCACCATTCCACTCGACGGCGGGTTGACATTGTTCTCTCACAGGACGGACTGCGTACATTGGCGGACGTTGTCATCGCTGATCTTACTAGGTCGGATCTCTTGCCCCGCACAGCCTCATCACAGGGAGTTGCCGCTTCAGTACCTGCACATGGAAAAGAGCATGACTATCGGGCACATCATTCCACAGACACATTCCTTCCTTTGGCAGTTGAGATCTTTGGTTGTTTGCATCATCAGTTCAACAAGTTCTTTCGCACATGTGCCCATCCTGCAACAGAAAACAAAAGCCTTGGAAGCCCATACGCCTCTGTTCTTGTAGCTTTCTTTAGACGACGAGTTTCTGTTGCTTTGCAAAAGGCTCAAGCTCAATCTATTTTACGTCGGGCAGAGGTTGCTGGGGCGGCTTCATCTTGCCTCCCCGCACTCTCTGATCCACCCTCTTTCATGTTGTCTGACCTTCTTCAGGCTGTAGGTGATACTAGAATAGTTTGATTTCTTTCTTGGTGTTAATATATCTAGCTCTACGAGCTTTGGTTGTTTCTTCTTGGGGACAGTTACACCCATTTGTACAGTCACCCCACTTGGGTTTTTTTATACAGCCATGAAAGGTTTTTTTTTTTTTTTTTTTTAAATTAATTTTAATTAATTTTAATGGTTCTTTGCAAGGCTTAAATTTAAAGGTCCGTTTTCAAATTCGGTATATGTCATTAAAGGACTCTGGCATGCAGGGAGCAGCATCAGCGTTTTTGAATCGTTTGTAATGAACCTACCTTCTGGAATTCTGCGTTGTATTGAGTTTGATCCGAGTCCTTCTCTTACAAAGATTGTTAACCACTGTTGAACAGAATGCTAGAACGGTGATTATACCCTTTGAAAACTGTACCTAGGTACTCGTTTAGTGGGGTTGCAATATTGTAACATGGATGGCAAATGTCTTACAGCTGAAGGCCTGGGCTAAATAAGTTCAACGACTCCAAGAATGGCACTCTCAACTCTTGGTCTTAGCACTTAATAATCCAAATATCACCACCAAAAAGGTTGCCTAATTATTTTTAAGCAATAATTCCACAAATAATGTGAGATTTAAATGGATAAATAAACATAACAGTGAAATATCTTCATACGTGACATGCAATGAGAACTAAAAAATACAAAAAGAATTGAATGTTTATTTATTTTTAAATGAATCTTTAAACATGAATATGGAACAAATTATTAAACATATTACTTGATTACGAAACAAACAGACTAAGACTTCGTTTGTCCAAATATATAGAAATAATATTGCAGACACGCCAAAATATCATCCATGTGGATGTTGCATCGACTATGGTTTTTAAGGGGTAAATTAAAATTATAAATAAATAAAACCAAACCAAACCATTTTCATGACCAATGTAGATGTACAAACATTAGGCCAAACATTATTGGTTTGTAAATCATGTTTGAAATATATGCATTAAGACAAGGAACCACCATTTGACGTTCCATCACACATATTTCGGAATACAAGTATACCATTTGTTGCAATATTAAATGAATTAGAAAAAAGATTAGTAACACCGCGACAAGTGTTTGGTCAAATTTATGAACTACAAGGTTACGGATCATTTGGATTACGAGGTGATATTATTAACGTGCCCACAAACATAGATTGCATACAAACTGTCTTTCCTCGTACGGTACATGAAGAAACAACTTTAGGTGTAATATTAAGACGTAAATTAGAATACAAATCTATTTATTTATCGGAAACGTATGTCCACACCAAGTTATGCACTGCAAGCCCTTGGGGGATGCTATTATGTGAGCAGATCCCGCGAGCAGAAAAATCCGTGAGCAGAAATATGCTCACGCTTCAGGATCTGCCCACCTATAACCGCGGGCGCCTACTGTGGGCAGTATTACAAACTCGGTTATGGATGCTGCTGGGATGAATGGCGGATGAATATCTGTATGATGAATGAGACATGGATGAATGAAATAATACAAAGTTGTTTTGTAGAAAGAGCTCCCAAATCCCCCGAGCTCCCAAATCCTTTAAACCATGTTAGTCTTGCTTGCAAATCAATTGTGAAAGTGCACTGTATATTGCCAACAATGAATCCACATTGCTTTGTGGATTGAGGAGGGGTTACTTGTCATTTTTCCAGGTATCCAAGGTTGAGAGAAATGCTCACACCCAAATCTAAAGAAGGCAGATAGGTGAACTCGTGCTTTATAAATAAACATTTCAAAACACGTACTTGGGAATTAAGATGTCGTTGACGACACCTTAATCCCCAGCACCTGCACACACACCGCCTTATCGCCAAGGCTTGATCGCCATCAGATTTTTTTGGGTGAATTTTTTTGGGGTTTTTGATTTTTCCATGAATTGTCATATGCCAACTCGTACTGGGAATTAAGATGTCGTTGACGACACCTTAATCCCCAGCACCTGCACACACACCGCCTTACCGCCAAGGCTTGTTCGCCATCAGATTTTTGTGGGTTGAAATTTTTTGGGTGAATTTTTTTGGGTTTTTGGTTTTTCCATGAATTGTCATGTGCCAACTCGTACTAGGAATTAAGATGTCGTTGACAACACCTTAATCTGGCACATTCGGGGAAATATATATATATATATATGGTTTTTTTATTTATTATTATTTAACTTGCTGGGATTAAGATGGCGTTGACGACACCTTAATCTGGCACATTGGGGGGAGGGGGGGTGGTCAAGAAAAAAAACAAAAAACAAAAAAAAAACGAGATTTTTATTTTTTATTTTTTTGAAAACTTGTTGGGAATTAAGATGTCATTGACGACACCTTAATCCCCACCACCTGCACACACACCGCCTTTCCGCCAAAGCTTCTTCACCTTGAAAGTTTTTTGTGTTGAAATTTTTTTGGTTAATGTTTTTGGGAAAAGAAAGTTCGGGGATTTTGGTTTTTCCGTAAGCTGTCATGTGCCAACTCGTACTGGGAATTAAAATGTCGCGACACTTAAACCGAGCACCATTCATCCGGCAACTTTTCATCGCACATTCGTACCATATGGTCATCACCCAACAAGGATTCTTCCGTCGGATGGGGTGGAGATTGTGTCCGTGCAGTGTAGTTTTTGTCCACGGCAATAGGCCATTTTCTTCCCTCAGTTGTAGGCTCCCATTCACTAATCTGCTCACGTTTACCACTTAAAGCGTGAGCGTGCTCACGTGAGCTGCTCGCACGGTAGCTACCCTCCAAGCCCTTCATGATTTGTGTAACACGCCTTTGTACAAAATTGAAAAAATATATGAATCAACAGTGGAATGACTATTTTGCACTTTCCAATGCAACATCCAACAATACAAACATAGAACAAACTGAAGAAATCCCAACAACATTGAATGATACTGACACTACAATAAATACTAACACAACTATTACACCAATCAATTTCGAGGAAATATAAGATAATACACTCACCGATACACTTGTTCAAAATTTTGGACGTTGAACAAATTAATGATAACGACATAACAAACATTATTTTTGTTGCTCCTAGTGAACACTACAAACCAATTGGTTTATTCTTTGATCGTTATTGTGAAGACTATAGTTTTCCAAAGTTATTCTTTGGAGTTAGAAGATCATCTGAAGCTCAAGCGCCATGTCACAGCCAGCCTGGAGAGTCATATCTGCCATGTCACAACTGACTAGGCTTTTACGTCTTCAGAGTCAGGAAGTCGTAAATAGCTTCCATAACTGCATTTACAGTCACAACACAGAGACGTAAAAGCTGCAATCTGTTATAGTGAAGTGCAGCCTTCGTTGTGGAGGAAGGGGTCGCTATGGGGGTGACATCCAAAAGTTGCCCATACTGGGGCCCCGAATGGGTGATGTGCTTGCCAAGGTACATTTCACCCGTCTTGGTGGCCGGGGGTGTGCTCAACTGAGCATCCGGCTCAGCAACATCCTCCCGAATATGAGAGCTGGCTGAGCCGGCCCCTGGCACATCCAAGATGGGGACAAGAGGGGGGGTACTGGCCTCGAGGGGCAGACAAGCCCTCTGGTTGCGGCTGTCGACGGGGCTAGTAAACCGTGAGACGCCCTGGCGCGTCATACGTGCCGACAGAGCAAACGGATTGTTTGCCCCTTTTTTGGGGGCAAGGGACTTCGTCTCTTTCCCCATAAGCTGGCACCTGTCATGCAAACCTACAAGTTGGCCTCATTAGAAAACAACCTCTACATTCCAGATCAAAAACAAAAAACACCAAGCATGTCGGGGGCTGAGAGCAACAAGTGCTGGGGGTCTCGAGAGGGGGCAACAAAGAGAAAAGAAAAAGGTGGTAGGGGTGGGGGGGGGGGGGACTGAGCAGCAGCAGCAGCTGCTGAGCACCACCTGCTCAGTCACTCCCCCCCCCCCATTTTTTATTTTTTGTTTCTCTCTCTCTCTCTCTCTCTCTCTCTCTCCTTTTTTTTTTTGCTGCTCACAAGAATAAACAAACCACAAGGGAGAGAGGGTGCAAAGAAAGTTAAAAAGAGAGAGGGAAGATATTCATGTGATGTCAAGACATGGACAAGACCCTATTAGGGTCATTGTCAATTAAAGACATAAACAGCCCAAAACAAGGCACCATCTAACATTTCCATTCTTGTCATAGCTTCCCATGAATTGACATCACCCAATCATTCTTGATAAAACAGGGTGGGAGGGCAGGGTTTGTTCATGTACAGGTCATGACAACAAGACAAGCATATAAGCAAGCATCTTGTGTTCTGAAAAAACAGATTGCTGCAGCCTGTCATACATTTTCTTGGCATCACAATTACAACAAGACATGCATAGAGCAAAACATCTTGGGTATGTGAAACCAGCCTGCAATATTACATATTCAAGACATGCCCTTCAAGCAAACATCTTGGGTATGACAAAATAGTTAGCAGCAACCTACCTTATCATGCATCAAGCAAGGCATAAGGACCAGCCTGCAATTTTTCATAATCAAAACATGCTTCCAAGCAATCCTACTTGGGCATGATGAAATAGATTCCATACCATTTGTACTCACCCCGAGACATGTAATCATACAAGGTGTCAAGGGAATGTGAATTCAGCCTGTCAAATTGCAACTTCAAGACTTGTACACACAAGCAATTGGAACAACCGAGATTCAGCCTCTTTGGCACATAAAAAACTCAGATTGCGGGTCATAGGCCTGATGTCATACAAAGCCAAAACTATAGGTAGGATTCCATTACAGCATACCGTCCTCATCCTTCAAGAGGTCCATGCTAAAGCTTGCAAAGAACACCTCACTATGATCACACACCAGTAATAGGTCCGAAAAGGAGCAGATCGGTGCCTTATCAGGCTGCCGCCATAACACTCAAGGCCACCACGTCCATAGAGTCCCAAACCCGCCGAGGCAGCCCCCATAAAACCAGATCCTCTATGGCCCAAAGAAATTACAACCTAGCTCATTAATCCACAGGCCCTGTTGTCAAAGATCAAAAGATAGGGTATGGTCTGTATGCAGGCCTCAGGAGACAGGCCAGACAGGTCGAGCTACCCCATCGACGGCAGAACAACAAAAGCCAAAACATAGGTTGTAGCATGCCAAACCAGGAGCAGTCGGCAGCAGCAACCACTTCAAGGCTCGATAACTTACAGGTCTCCTTAGCCCATATCCCCAACTGCATGCTCAAGAAATTTCAAAGTACGTGAGGATCATCACCTGGTCCCATCACAAGCCCCCACAAAATCAATGCCACTGCATTCACAACAGTGTTTCCCGCTGCAAGAGAGACAAGGCGCCGCCTTCGCGCCTCCCCAGGCGCTCGTCCAGCACGGGTACGATACCACAAACGGGGTAGCCACCAAAGCACATCCGCCATAACACTCTCCCCACGAGCTCAGAAACACATCGCGTGCTCTTGACAGTAGGAGAGACAACGTAGGGTTTTTTTTTCCGATTTTTCATCTGTGGATGAAAAACAATAGAACACATCCTTCTACCCTGACGGATTTCATCCGTAGGAGAGTTAAAAATAGGTTTTAGGGTAGGGGTTAGGGTTTCACCCTGTAATTAATCATAATTAGGGGTGGTTAAGATCAATTTCAGGCCATAATCAACTGTACTCGTCATCCATAAACAGATCATTTTGTCAAGATGAAAAAGTAGGGAATATCATCCGTGGCAGCGGTTTACCTCCACCTAGGTAATTCATCATTCCTCACCAGACCATCCGGTATGGATAAAAAAAAGTCAATGAAAGAGGAATGAAAATTATTATCTTGGTAGTTTTTCAACCGGTATGGATAAAAAACGGGATGTTGTTGGCAACCCTCATAGAGGTAATTTTTCATTCCTTGGTGACTCATCCGGTATGGATGAGAGTTGTCGTGCGTATACATATCGCTACACAACTACATCGCTGTCCAAAACCACACAACACATGTGCACACCACACACTAGTATACCACTAGTCCAGCCACTAGTCCAACCACTAGTCCAACCACTAGGCTACAACTAGTCAGTCACTATGCTGCCACTATGCTGCCCACTATGGCAGTCACTAGTCCACACAATAGATAACGAAGAAGAATACAAGTACAAGCTCATGCGAGCTCACAAAGCTGAAGCATAAACTCATGCATATATAACCTCATCACTCAAATACAAGTCAAGCCAAGTGCACCCCACGCCATGGGGAATCCACACTACGGCGCCATAGCTAGGCGCAGTGAGGCTCAACTCGATAAAGATGGGCCTCCCTTGCTTGCCGTAAAGATAACCACTCCAGGGCCTAAATCTGCCTTGACCCCTGGATTGACACTTGGGCCAATCCCAAATGTCAATATGTAAAAGCTAGCTATTTCCTAGCTAGTTTCACACTAGTGGTAAAATAACTTGGCAGCTGTCGTGCGCATACATATCGCTACACAACTACATTGTTGTCCAAAACCACACAACACATGTGCACACCACACACTAGTATACCACTAGTCTAGCCACTAGTCTAGCCACTAGTCCAACCACTAGTCCAACCACTAAGCTACAACTAGTCAATCACTAGGCTGCCACTATGCTGCCCACTATGGCAGTCACTAGTCCACACAATCGCCCCCCTAGCTGGTGCTTAGGTCCCTCTAAGTCCAGGTAGCCACAAGATGTGATAGTGACCATAGCCTCACTAAGTCCTCCACCACTATCCCTACTACACTCAAACTCGATAGATCAAGAGGCCGGGTGCAAGAGTTGCCCCATCGTTAGTCGCCGTCTTGCAACCTGTGAACTTGAGCTTGGGATCTCATGTATTGACTCATATGAGCTTGGCCTCCCATGTCTTGTTAGCTGCCTCCAGTCATGTCCATTGCCACTATCCCAAGCAGTGTGGACACAACCAATGTCCGTCAGGAACCTTCTCAAGAGGTGGTGTCAAGCATCCCATATGCCAACCCCTTGAGCATCGATCACACACCAGCATGGTGGCTGCCCCTTTGGCAGACCTACAGAGCATGCACCTCAAACCTGCAGGTATCACTGCCAAGTTTGGGTCAACTCTGCCATCGACATTGGGAAGGTGACATGGTGTACAATTACGCACATGGTCCTTCCAAGTCATGCCATCCCGACCCTCCAAGATCAGGACCCCTGAGGGCAACACCTCTCGAACCCTCAGAATAACACGCCCTGCAGTAACATCCAGAGTCGTAGGAGCAGTCTGCTGCAAATAAACATAGTCACCAGGGCTAAACGTCCGAACCCCAGGACGATATCATCCACCACGTATAGTGGCATACGTCAACGTATCACGGTGTTGTGCAATGGCAAGGCTCTCAAAAGCCATGGGCATGACTTTCTTGAAAAACTCTGCACGCTGATCACATGCGCGTACCCACACGTCCAGATCGTCAAGGTTAAGGACTTGAGCAGTGTCCCTACGAATGGCTGCAGGCAAATCCGGCTCTCGGCCAAAGAGAAGGAAATATGGTGAGAAGGAGGCAAGCGATGCTTGTTTGCTGAACCTGTAGCCCATGGCTAACCAAGGAACCTGAAGATCCCAATCTCCTAGGTGTCCCTTTTGCAAGCCATACTTGCGCAAACCCCTCTTCACCGTCTGAACAACTCTCTCTGCTAAGCCATCGGCCTCAGGATGATCCCGAGAAGTGGTGCGATGGTCTATCAAGGCTTTATCACACAAAGCCTAAAATTCCCCCAAGAACTCTCTCCCTTGGTCCATGAGTACCTCAAGCACACGATCCAAGAATGCATACGCAGCCCCCTCACTAGCCTTGTTAGGCAATGGAACCAACTCAATCCACTTGGAGAAGTGCTCCACCATCACCAACACATATCTGTGGTGGCGCATAGTCAGTGGCAACGGTCCTGCGAAGTCAAGACTCCACCTGTAGCCCAATCCCATGATAGGTAAAGGATGCAACTGTGGTGTAGGGGTGTTGAATGAAGCACGCACCCTGTCACACACCATGCATCTAGCCACGAACTGTTGCACCTCTGTATGCATACCACGCCACCAATACTGCCCTTGCAGTAAAATGTGAGTGCGTCGCACTCCAAAATGCCCCAACTCCTCATGGGCATGCCGCACTAACCGTGCACGCTGTATGGGGTGAGGCACAATCCTCACCCGACCATCCTCCCACACTCGAAGTAAGTGTATCCCCTCCTACTTGAACCTCTTGGCTCGTTGCAGGATCCGATCCCTCTCCCTGGCAGTCACAGTGGCTGCCGTGTCTCCCGTGCGGAGGTAGTCCAACACAGCCGAATCCTCATGTATATCTCTGGCACCACCTGGCTCATCACTAGCCTCAGGGTCCTCAGACACTCCGTCTACAGTCATCCCTGTTGTAGGTCCAACCTGACATCCCGATGCCAAGATACACAAAAATGCAGATGCATGCCATCCCGACACCATCTCCTCGTCCGTCTCACCATGCCACCGAGCTCCAGTGTCATCTTGCTGGCTCATGTATGGATTGCGACTCAATCCATCCACATCTCGATTGACCAAACCCGGTCGATGCACAACCTGAAAGTCATTCTCCTGGAGTATGAGTGCCCACCGTGCAAGCTTCCCCGTAAGCTTGTCTGACTCCATCAACCACTTGAGTGGCTAGTGATCTGTGACAAGGGTGAAAAGATTGCCGTATAGATAGCACCTGAAGTGTGCCACGGCCCACACTGCAGCTAAGCATTCTCTCTCATATGAGCTGTACTTAGCCTCTACAGCGTTGTTCGAGCGGCTAGCATAAGCCACTACGAACTCTCTTCCCTCATCATCCACCTGTGTGAGCACCGCTCCAAGCCCCAGCATGCTCCAATCCGTATGCAGCTGAAAGGGATGCCCCCTGATAGGTCGTCTCAGGATAGGTGCCAAGGTCAACCTCGCCTTGAGCTCTTGAAAAGCTCGTTCCTGCTCATCTTCCCACTGCCACTCCTGGTCCACCTTGGTCAGCTTGGTTAGAGCCTTTGCAATGGTACTAAATCCCTTGACAAACCGTCTATAATAGTTTGCCAACCCCATGAAAGCTCGAACTTGGCTCACATCCGTGGGGCGTGGAATTTGTGCAATGGCCTCTACCGTAGTCTGTTGTACCCCCAATCCTCCAGGATATATCATGTGACCCAGATACTCAATCTGGTTGTGGAAAAACTTGCACTTCCCCGGATGCAACTTCAATCCGTGCGCTCTCAAGCGCTCCAATACCACCTGAAGATGTCTCTCATGCTCCTCCATCGTAACACTAAAGATGATGATGTCATCTATGTAGCACCGAGCAAAGTCCACCCCTGCTAGAATCCTATCCATAACTCTCTGAAACTCTGCAGAAGCTTTCTTAAGCCCAAATGTAAGAACCGCCACTGATATAGGCAATCCTTCCCGTGCTCATTGATCCCCCATAATGTCGTCTTCTGCTTGTCCGCCTCCTTGATTGGCAACTAATGATATCCGGATCGTAAATCCAAAGTGCTAAAGGCCTTAGCATGCCCGATGGCATCAAAGATCTCCTCTGGTGTTGGCATGGCATACTTATCGGACTTGGTCTGACGATTTACAGGATCAAGTTAGTCCACCATAGCCGTGGACTTTGAGCCCGTGACCCCACTGTAGCTGCATCTAGCAACACTGCTGACCCAAGCCACGACCGGACTTGATGCACACTGTCCATCACCCTGGCCCGAGAATCACCCATCAGTGGCACATTCTCCAAGATGTATGCTGGAGATACAGCTTGATGTAGCTGCAAGTGGCGCAAAACCCGCACCATCTCCCAAAACAGACCTGACCTCGAGTCTCGCAATCCATTGTCATGCCCGGCTGATGAATGCCCTTGGCAGGGCCAACTTGCCACTACCAGATCAATGGAGCCAACCCGCTCCAAATCCTGCGCCCCCAGCAACGAAATGTCTGCTGGCAAGGCCTGCTGATATCCACAAATTGCAGACACCGACAACAACTCAGGGTACCGCTGCACCAACTGAGCAACATGGCGAAGTGAAATGCGTCGTGCAGTCTCATCCCTCTCCACATACAGGTAACGCCAAACTCGTACACCTGCCTGTAACACAACAGCCAATCCGGTGCTGATCCCGCCAAACAAGTCCAGAAGACAAATGCCTTCATCCGGATATTGCCACACAATAGGTGTGGTGTCCAATAGAGACAACTGAGGTGGTCGTGGTGCAATCCCCGCACTCTCCTCCTCTCCTGATGGTACAAAAGCCTCCACCCAGGCTTGTTGCACTCGTCGATCAGCATCCCGCTGCAAATCCTTGCTCGTGCCCCACAATGGAGTCTGAGCAACCATGGTAGGCAACTCCGCCATACCATACATGTCATCCTGCTCTCCCAGAGGTGGCACATCCTCTGAATGAGCATTGCCCTCAAGCAACTCTCTAGGCCAACTCACTGCCGCTGTGAATGCTGCTAGTGTCGGCATCTTGCCTCGCTGGGCAACCGCAACTCCTCCTATGAATGTCACAGGGAGCTGCACACGCCGGCCCTCCCTTGACTGCCATGCAGGCCTATATGAAGCTGACTCCTCCCAAAAATCCAGGGTGAAGCCCATGGGGTACAACACTGCCCCACCAACCAGGACATCGTATGAGACCGCGTCTGTCACAATGGCCTTGGCTCGCATCACTGAGCCATCTGTAGGGTGATCCGGCCGTAGTCTGATAGCCAACTCACGCCGTGTCATGCCCCGAGCCTGCTCCGATCCTCCCAGAGACGTCTGTATCTGGAAAGGACAAGGCTCCATATCCGCCTCCGTGAGGCCCAAGCCTGCAATAGCAGCTCTGCCCAGCATCAGTGGCTGAGCTCCCGAGTCCAACAAGACCCGCAGTGGCCGGTACCTCTTGCCTGCCAGTCCACTCAAACAGAAAATGCCATCCTGGTTGTCTAACATGACAACTGCAGGTGTCACCATGGCGCGCTCAATGGCTGGCCTAGCTGGCAGCTCCATCAACCTGGCAGCTGCAGCTTGCCATGGCACCGTCGTGGCAGTCTTGACCCTCAAATCCGAGGATCCCTCCGGCACTACACCTCCCACTATCTCCGCAGAAGATGAAGTAACCTCCCCACTCTCACAGAGTGTAGCTGCCAGCTTGAACACTTCAGCTGGTCTTACCCCCGGCGTCGCAATCATGGTAGCCGAGAACAATGGAGCCTGGCACATAGATGTGGCCGCTCCTAGCAGCACACTAGCTACCGTAGCCTTGGCAACACTAGGTAGTGGTGCTACCCGTGTAGCTCTCCCCAATGGCATAGTAGCCTCCGCCTCGGTAACAGTCGGGCAAGAACTAGGTGCCATGGATGGCGTCGACACTGTCTCCGCCCATGTAAATGACTGAGGAAGCCTAGCCTGACGACTTGCCTCCCCACGCTGTGGATTCAACTCCACCTCTGCACCTCGTGGCTCAGGAACTCGTGTTGCTCCTCGAGTCACAGCAACAGCAGACTCCACCTGCACTAGTGGTAGTGCTGCTCCACACATGAATCCCATGCCTCCCATATCTCCTCCCTCAGGAGCAGGAGGTGGACCATCCGGCCTTAGAGCCGGTACCACCTGAGCTGTAGCCATGGCAGCGAGCCTCTGCTCTAGCTGCTGAAGCCAGTTGGCCATGCCTTGGTCAACACCCTGACCTTCGCATCCTTGGCTATGTTGAGCTTGCCCTTGGCCTGCACCTCGTGGCTGGCCACCTCGTCCTCTCTGGGCTGCTCCACCTCGCCCCCGGCCACCATTGTTCCCTTGGAACTGGCCTGGGCGCAACTCAGGATGCAAACCATAACACTGGGCCTCTCCATGCCCGTGCTTGCCACAATGCCCACAATACAACTGTGCAGGCTGTGCATGTGCCAGCCTTTTGCCTCCCTCTAGGCAATCCTTCTTGACATGGGGTCCTCCACATGTCCAGCACACCACATCCGCCCGTTGTTGGCTAGCAAATGAAGGGAGAGACCCCTGCATCTGAGGTCCTCTCTGCCCTTCCCTGAGCTTCACCTGAGCCCCTTGTTGCCTTGAGCACGTTGAGGTAGTGGTTGGCTAGGAGCACCACTACCCCGTGGTGTCTCCTTAGCAATCCCACCATGACCACTCGTTCCTCCACCATGTTGAGCTCTATCCGCTCTGCCAGCAAAAATACATTTGCTAAGGTGGGTTGGGCCGCTTGTAGGAGAGTTGCATCCCGCACCCTTCTCCTCAGCTCCTTGTCCAATATCCCATACCAGAATTGGACTGCCTGAGCTTCCGTAACCCCTTGGGTTACATTTATCAAGCGCCTCATGCGAGTGAAAGCCTCCCTCAAGCTCTCGGTCGGCTTCCATTGGAACTCTTGCAAGCTCCGCAACTTCTCTGTCCTCACCCCTTGGTAGTTCCCTCTCAACTCTTCGAAGAACTCCACAACAGGGTTGAAGGCAGGCACGGGTGCTAGTGCTGGTGCGGTAGTGGCTTGGGTGGACATCGTAGCTACTGTACCACCATTCCCACTAGTCCCACTGCTACTTGCTGAAGCTGTCGGTGCAGCGGCAAGTGTAGCCACTGCCCTCGTGGCTCTAGTGCCCCTAGTGATGGAAACATAGTCGGGTGACCAGTACATCCTCCACTCCTCAATCTCAACCTCGTGCCCCCGCCTGAACTCATGGTAATCATCCATAGGCGGCCCCTCAAGGTGCTGAAACAGCCCCTTCCATGCCATGAAAGGCGTAAATAGTTGTGGATTGCGCATTTGCTGCAAATCACACCAACTATCAAACTCTTGGCTAAAATCATCCAACTCGATGGTGCCCACCGCCCCAGAGTACCTTCGTGGCCCCTTGGTAGCTCCATACATCTCCTCCATTGTGTCCCACAACAATGGCAAAGAAACAACTTGCACCGTCGATATGAGTCCTCCTGATTCACAATCCGAATCAGAACCTTCCGTAGAAGACACAGGAGGTGAAGGTGGCCTAAACCGCACACCTCGTCTCGTGTACCCACTAATATCGCTAGTGCTCGAACCGACACTGTCCCCAGCAACTAGTGGCACCTCCGTGTTGACACTCAACCGGTCATGAACATGTCTCTAACCCCCTCTCCACAAGGTAACCAGATAGAGAACCTATTGCGGCTTATGGTTTGGAATATTAAGTTCCTAACATAGCCTACACCTGTACCTGCATCCACCGCAAGCACTCCTATGGTTGGCTGGTCATCCAACCTCACCACAGGAGAAACAATGATGGTCTGGCTGGTCATCACCCCAGCCTCACCATCGACAGCATGCTCTAGGACTGGCCGGTGATCAAATCCGGACCAATCACCTATAAAAACAAGCGCCCACACAAAACTAGCATGGCACACAGTCAAGCATGCAGGTATGGAGGGGATCCAAACACAAGAAATCAGAACGACAACTCCCCCACACCAAAACAACTCCACGGTGTTGCTCCTGCAAGGACACCCCAGCCCAAACCCGGACTGACTCTTGCCTCCACCTACGGAAAGGTCTTGGCCTAATGAGAGGGTGGAAACTACGAGGAAGAGAAGCTAAAGCAATGCCGAACCCCAGCACTATTCCTCTCCTCTCTTCCCTTACTTGCATGACCATGGGAATATCATGAAGATACTCCTCAAACCGCCCTCTGAGCTTCAAAATTCGGCCTTCAAGACCACATACCAGTCCTTAGGCAGTCCACCAGTGCCTCCACGAGTCAGCACAGGCCATCCACAGGTCAACACGGGCCACCACACACCAGCACAGGCTCACACAGCTCACTGGTCACAGCCGTCACAGTCCCACAGGCCACTGGGCACAGCCTGTCACAGCCCCTCATAGCCCGTCACAGCTTGCCACAGCCTGTCACAGCCCGTCACAGCCCCACAGGCCACAGGGCACAGCCCGCCACAGCCTGTCACAGCCCCGCACAGCCCGTCACAGCCCCACAGGCCACAGGGCACAGCCCGCCACAGCCTGTCACAGCCCCGCACAGCCCGTCACAGCTCGCCACAGCCTGTCACAGCCCGTCACAGCCCCACAGGCCACTGGGCACAGCCTGTCACAGCCCCTCACAGCCCGTCACAGCTCGCCACAGCCCCTCACAGCCCCAAGGCCTCAGGCACGGCCTGACACAGCCCCTCACAGCCCCAAAGGCCTCAGGCACGGCCTGTCACAGCCCCAAAAGGCCACCGGCACAACCCGTCACAGCCCCATCCATGGCCGCTCTGGCAGTTTAGCCATTTCTCCAAGGGGTTTAGCCACGCCAAGCTAGGGTTTGTGTCTCTTGGACTCTAGGCTTCTTTCCACCGAGCTATGGCGGTTGTGAGGAAATCAGCAAGGTATTCTTGCTCTTTCGGCTCCCACACACCACCATAGTAGCCCTAAGCCATGAGGTGGTTGCCACAAACCAAGCCTTCTTTCTCACTTAGCCTCCCCAAACACGCCACTAAACTCAATGGCAAACAACCAAGCCCTGCTGGTTCCCAGCCCTTGTGAGCACTCATTCAAGCACTCTCCTTGGCCATAGCATCTGTCTTAGAGCATATTCCAGCCCCCTACACCTGCTGCTTCAAGAGTTGCGCTCCCTTCAAGCTTGAAGTTGAAACCCCAACTCACATAGGCCCTACAAATGTTTTTCTCTTCACTCCAAGTGGAAACCAGCCCTAGACCTTCCATTCTAGCTCTCTAAAGCTTGAAAACAAGAGCCTCAATGGGCTGAAGGCATGCTCCACACATGCCCCACTCTCACCATAAGAAAATCAGCTCCTTTGCTTCATTTCTTGCACCCACAAACCTGAAAATACAAGCTTCAGCAGGCTGAAAGCATGCTCCACATGCCCTACAGGGAAACCAGCCCCTTCCTTCCTTTCTTGCACTCCCACACCTAAAAGTGCAAGCCTTCACCAGGCTGATAGCATGCTCCACACATGCATTGCCCTCACATAAGGGAAGTCAGCCCTTCCCTCTTCCTTGCTTGCCCTCCAAGCTTGAAGATGGAAGCTTCAATGAGCTGAATACATGCTCCACACATGCAACCTCTTCACACAAGAGATATCAGCCCCCTATCTTGGCTCCTTGGCTCCTTGATGCTCTCTAAGACAAGACTAAGTACTCCACAGCCTTTGCCAAGCTCCTGAAACCCTAAGGCTTACATTTCCAGCCACAAGACACTTCTCTTGTGGTGCAAGAGCTCTTCTTCCAAGCTCTGAAACCCTAGGTGCACATTCCATGGCCTTGCCGCACCTCTTAGCTCTTGTTCTAGCCCTGCTCTTGCCATGACAAGAGCCCTCTCAATGCTGAAGCTCGAGATTGAAACCCAATCTCACCATACTCCACAAAGTGCACTGATTTGCCCCAAGCCAAATCAGCCTTTTCGCTTGGTCTTGCAATCCTTCACACAATGAAAGCTCGCATTCCCAAGTCCAGTTCTTAGCTTTGCCACCAAAGCCACTATAACCTGCTCTTGACTGGTCATCTTCCCAATCGTGTTTGCTCATGCATGTACACAATCTGAAACCATCAAGGTGCTCTGGAATTACCTGCAGCATGGTGCTTTCATCTCTGAAGCTGAAGATCGAATGCCAAGGTCTACCACCTCGTAACCCACATCGCCTCCGCTTCTAACAACCAAGAGCTCCACGGTGCTCCTTGCATAACAACTTGGTTTCTCTCATTCTCAAGCAAAAACCACAAGTACTACAACTAACTCGTATCTGGCACTCACAGATACGAGCTCATCTTTCTCGAGTGATAACGAAGAAGAATACAAGTACAAGCTCATGCGAGCTCACAAAGTTGAAGCATAAACTCATGCATATATAACCTCATCACTCAAATACAAGTCAAGCCAAGTGCACCCTACTCCATGGGGAATCCACACTACGGCGCCATAGCTAGGCGCGGTGAGGCTCAACTCGAGAAAGATGAGCCTCCCGCGCTTGCCGTGAAGATAACCACTCCAGGGCCTAAATCTGCCTTGACCCCTGGATTGACACTTGGGCCAATCCCAATGTCAATATGTAAAAGCTAGCTATTTCTTAGCTAGTTTCACACTAGTGGTAAAATAACTTGACAGAGTCAATAAGAGAGGAATGAAAAAACCAAAAATCCATCCTAACGGTAATTCAGTGTCCATCCTGGTGGCTCATCCGGTATGGATGAAAAACCGATAGAGGATGGATGAAACTCTGTTAAAACTTCATCCGGATTGGGTGAAAAAACATGAAATCAACACTGATAACAACCTGCCGGTTCCCAGGAGAGAGGGAGACAGAGGGAGAGAGGGGGCAACAAAGAAAAAACAAAAAGGTGGGGGGGGGAAGTGACTAAGCAGCAGCTGCTCAGTCACTCCCCCCAGGTCTTCTTTTTTTCTTTTTTGTTTCTTGATCTGTCCCTCTCTCTGTCCCCCTCTCCCTCTCTTTCTCTCTCTCTCCTCTCTTTTGTGCTACTCACAAAAAAAATAAAACCACAAAGGGAAGGAGGGGGTCCGGAAAAAATTAAAAAGAGAGAGGGAGAGAGTGAGAAGATATTCATGTCATGTCAAGACATGGACAAGACCCATAAGGGTCATTGTCAATTAAAGACATAAACAACCCTAGACATGGCACTATCTCACACTTCCATTCTTGTCAAATCATCCCAAATGACACCACCCAATCATCCAAGACAAAACAGGGTGGGAGGGCGGGGTTCGTTCTTGTGTGGGACAAGATAAGATATTGCCACCTATATGCAAGTTGCAAGGCATCTTGGTTCAGCCTGCTCACATACCTTACCAGCAGGTCATATATTAAAGGAGCACAAAATGTTGAGGTCATGCAAAGGGCAAGGTACCATGGTCCAGCCTGCCCTATTACCATTTCAAGACACATTTTCAAACATACATCTTGGGCATGACACACAGGTTGCAACATCTTACCTTATCAGCATTTAATTACAGCAGATTATGCACCAGCCAAGGCATAAGGACCAGCCTGCAATTTTTCAGAATCAAAACATGCTTCCAAGCAATCCTACTTGGGCATGAAAAAATAGATTCCATACCATTTGTACTCACCCCGAGACATGTAATCATACAAGGTATCAAGGGAATGTGATGTAGTGTGAAAAGAAAGGGCATAAATCCCCTTCTACTAATAATTCTAAATCTGTTCTTCTAGTGTAGCATCCACTTGCTAGTCCAAGACCAACACAGAGCTTAAAAAGCCCTATGTATTGTTCATGATCAGAGTTCATGTGTCCTCATCCACGCCGCAGCGGAAGAGAAGACATGGATGGGACTGGGAAGCTTCTCCATTTTTATCTCTCAGATTATATAGGCAAGGCATGCAATGTCAATAAAATTGTTGTGATGTTACGTGACCCCAACAACACTCTATGTCGGCAAATGCATAGCCCGTGAGGCAATTTCACTTCTTGCAATGCTTGTCTGGAACTCCCTTAGATGATCAACCAAAATTTGAGAAGGCATCAAGGATCTACCACAAAGTGCAGGTCTGATAAGTCATCTACAACTCATGGTTTTCCCTCTTTGTCTCTCAATTGACCATCCTATTCATTACCCATTTTACTGTGCAGCTCTCTCCCTTCCCAAATTTTTTTTCTCCCCTTTCAGATACAAGTACCCAGCTCTATTATCCAACCTAGATCTATATGCAATGTCGACGCGCCCAGCCAGATATCTAGTGAAATCATCTTGAAAATTTAACCTGGAACACACAAGCATCACCACTTCCTACATGAGTCCTTCTCTCATCCCAAACAAACCCCCATTGACCATACAAGCATTCCACCTTTGTATTCAGCTTCCAATGCACAGGTTGCCCCAAGCTGAACAATCTTTCTCTAATAATGCAGGTGTACTAAACAGATTGCAGGAAATTAACCTATCATCACTCAATTGTGTGTATGTGGCATATGTAACACCCCCTTAACTCTGACAGAATCACAGAAGCATCCCTAATTCATACACTATGATAAAAGACAGCAGGCCTTGCTGGTTTGTACTCTACTATGCTCAAAATTGCATGTGCAATTGACATGAGAAGCCCAATGCAGCAGTGGGACCAGATTCATGATACTAAAACCAGTATATCAAGAGCAAAGAAGCATCACACACTCAGTGACAATGGGAGGGATGCATCTCCCTCTATCAACATTTCAGTAGACCCATGCATCATCTCCCCTTCTCTCTACATCCTCCTTGGTTTGAAGGGTCAAAGCACACTAATATGACCCAAAAAAAATGTCACAAATTGTTTTCCAGCACAGTCGATCCATATTTAGGATATAGAGTTCAGTATGAAACCATAGAGACATTATATCATTGGAAAGCCCTTGAAGTTCTTGTCATGCATATATAATTTTTTTTGTGATTTGACAAGTTTAAGGGGTCTTAAAAGAGTCTTGAATAACACAAGGTTCAAATGTCCCAAAATGTTATAGTCTTTTATGACTCATTTTCACACCCATAACATGTGAAGGTCCTATTAGGGATTTTCATGTGTTTATGTAAGGTATAGAAGACAGTAGACCTGCAAACCAGAAAAACCCATTATCATAGGAATTTTCTACTACGCGGTATGCATAACTTAGGGGCACCAAACTTTGGTATTACTAAACCTCAAAATTTGAACATAGTTCTTTCACCAAAAGTGTTTAGCTACTGAAAAAAAAAAAGGCCATGTCCTTGAAATGACTACAAGGTCCTCCAATTTTGAATTTGAGGCCAAAATGAGTTCTTACAAATAGTATATTATTCATTGTAAATTGTTTTAAAATTAAAAATATATCGAAGAAACTCCTAAAAATTATATGAGCATCTGCAGCACTGAAGTAGGCATCAAAGACACCAAACCCAGCTTGGATGCGATGAGGGGAAAACAAATGGTGGCAAACGGAAATCGAGTTAGTATCATAAACTCAAAATTAGTGGTGTACGAGCAAAATTGGAGGTGTACAAGAGGGTGTACGAGCATCCGATGGATGGGGTTGAGATGCCCACTCTCATCTGTCAATTTCATCACGTTTTCATCGCAACATGTCAGTGTCCACGCGTCGCGATGTAACGCGCCAGTAGTCAAAATTTAGTCATTTTCAAGAATGTCAGTGGTACACATTAGCATGCTTTCACCCTGAAATCAGGCCGACTCCATTCCATTTTCAAAAGTCTTATCTCCTACATCAGTCTTGCTTGAGAGCTCATAAGTCCAAGCAACAACAACTATTCCTAAGTGAAAGAAGCCCCTAATCATTGCACTTAGTTGTTCTTATATCTTCCCTTAAGCGGTGGATGTCTATCTGTCGGTTCATCCCCCTTTCCCGCTTCTGCTGCCAGCTCGATCTCATCTGCCGTTGTCACTACAATACTGGCGCACCCAGAAAGACATCATACATTACTCTATGGTGCCAAAATCTTTCACTACCGCCTCAGCAGCCGTCATAAATTTTCAACAACTTGAAAATTGTAGCACGAATCACCACACCGCTAGTCATTTCCGCCCCTTCCTTCATCACGTTTTTTTTTTTTTTTTTATGCCTGAACGTTGCAAGTCGCACCGGCGCCGCGGCCAAAGGGGTCCCGGGGGGTTTGCGATTCCCCGAGGACGCTAATTAGCGACGTTCCGGGAGCGACGTCTCTGCGACTTCTCGACGTTGCAAAATGCCCCCGGCGCGCCCGGGCGCCGTAGAGTATTTCCGTCGCTAATCGCGGCGGTTGGAGGTCGCTGGGGCATCGCTAAACCACCCAACCACGCCCCCCCCCCAAACGTAGTAGTGTACATCGTTGGCCAATAATAGCCCATCCTTAGTGCCTTCTACATCGTCAATCTCCCCGCAAAGTGTTTGTCTTACATCCATGTTTGTGACTGCCTAAAGTAGAACTCAATCTTGCACATCAACCTTGTTGGTAGTGGAAGTGCATAGTTATGCAGTGAAAATGGGAACCCAACTTGACAAGGGAGGAGGATGGGATTGTTGTCTCATCCTTAGAGTCTGTCCAACTGTATGTGTGATGGAAAAGTATGATACTATGCAGTACCATCTCTCTGCCCAAGTTGGGCGCACGGTCTATGGCAACATGGGTACATCAAATGTACATTCTATCCTGTAAGATATGTAGATGCATTTTCAAAGGTCCATTGAGATTCATGGCATCCAATCGGAACTTTTATGCAATGATATGGGGATTGATGATAAGGAAGTAGATGCTTTGCCTCAAAAGGTTTTGTCTGTTTGAAAATGTGCCAAGCTAAATGTGCCAGCACAATGCACATAGTTATATTCCAATACACTCAATACAGATATTCCGTAGGTGAGCCAGCTTTGCTTCATCAAGTACTGCCACACCTCTTGCTTGTCTCCATGCAATCTTTATCATGCATCCATGGTGGTCTTGCAACAATAGCTATTATAACATGCCAGAAGTTCTTTCATGGAATGATACCTTGTAGTTGACATACAACAGTTTGCAAAGCAAAATGATAGCCAAAAACTGCCAAGCGAAAGCTGCCTTTCAGACTTGGAGTCAATTTCAAATTGACTGTACCCATCACCAACTTAGCATTGGCTTTCTTCTGAGCTGAATTGCCCAGACTTTACTAAACAATGGACGTTCGTATTTGTCAATTGTAGATATTATATTTCACGATTGTCTCTACAGGATAAAAATGCTTGACTGATTTCGGTCGATTTATATATCTATGAATGTTCGAATGACATTTCACATCTATTGAATTTGGAGGAAGATCTTTCAGAATACTTGGTGGTTTTAGTACGAATGCACGTTCTTCAAAGCCTAGAGGGTGATGTGTTGATAAAAAAACATTTTCTTGATGAATGATGTAATGATATAGAGAGAATGAAGTATACTGCTAATTGATCAGGCATTTGTTGAGCGTTTAAAAATGCGTTGCCCATATGTTTTATATGTTTTGTTGCTTTAGTTTATTCTTGTTTACATGTTGTAAGGACCTTTTGTAATTCTTTGGTGATGGTTTTGTTGACTTTTGTGAGATATGATGTACAATATGTAGCAACTGCGTAGGGATACAAAATAAATTGCACATCGGTGTTTGTGTGCCATAGAGGACCGACGATTTTCCCAAAATCCTCCTCTCCCGCTTTGAAAGACTAGTACCTTGAAAATTGAGCTGATACTAATTAGTGCTGCTTAGTCCACTCAGCCAAAGTAACATCAATACGTATGTCCATTGGTTTGCATTTTAAAAATATAGTGGGTTTGCATAAGTCGACTTCTCAATGTGTTTTTATCTAATTGTAGTAACAAAAGAAATTCTTCAAAATATATGTTTTTCCCAATACCATATTCCTGTACTTCTTTAAAAATATGTAATGCGATGTTTTCTAGTTCGTTTATTTGGTCGTTTGTTTCCAATAGAGTCAAAATCTTTGTTTCCTTCATCATAGGGTAGTAGCTTCACCAGAATAAAGGAGGCTTGTGCTGGCGACAGCCCATTGGGCCCTTTTTTTTTTTCCTGCTTTCTCCTTTCTCTGCACTTAAATGCACTAGGATTGAGTGAGAAAAATTCTCAAGTTGCTGTGCATACCTACCTAGGAAGTGAGTTTCATGCTTTATGTCTTTGTTGTCAGATTATGGTTCGATTTGCATGAAAAGTGCCGAACATTGGGAATAGTCGCGATTACGAATATGACTAAGGCATAAGGCGCTCCAATGTGCAAGAAGCTTCGTTCAGCAGGGGGGATCAACCAGACGTCCAAAAAGCTAAAGGAGGGCATCTATGACGGTGAAGTTGTACATCATGCATGTTTTCTAGTAACATTTCGCTATCACTAGTAACATATTTATCGATGAACAATTCTATTTCACAATCTTGTGCTATTCTATGTATAGGTGCATTTTAATCCATAAAAATGATCCTTGATCGTGTTCCGCAACTTTCAAATTCAGCTGTGAAAAAATAATCGTGGACGGTTCCAAATAGGTTGTTATCTTTTTATCAGAAGTTTTCGAAATGAGTTCATTCGTCATGGTTTGGTTTGTGACTTAAATTCACATAAAGTTTTTGTAATGGGGTCTATTTACTTTTAGCACTTGTGAATGTTACAAAAAAAGTTGGCGGGCCAAGCTGACGTATCATAACAAAACTTCTTTCCGTTCACGCTCTAAATGGTATGATGATGTTCTTATATGTTCCAATTCTCTATAACCTATACCAGATCGAAGGTTGTTATCTAAGTTTAGTTTATTGGCCTTACATCAACTAGCGTCCTTGCACTTTTTCTTTTCTAATATGTATCTAAGATTATGACAAAATACAATCGATGATGATTTTGATTGCCTTAAACGTGCTCGATACAGGAAATGACACGTGGCAGAGTGTTCGCTCTCCATGACTGCGAACTATGACTATGGGCGTACAAATCCGATTGCAACACGTGGCACGTTGCAGTTTTTACACGTGGTCCCTCAACAGATTGACATGTGTCATGATGGGTGTTTTTATGGGGTGTATTGCTATTTTTTTTACATATTTATATTTCTACCACGTGGTGTAGTACTATTGGAGAGTGAAAATAGATGTAGTCATTATTATGACTATGATAGCAGGCATGTATATGTCTATTACAACAATGAAATATAATATATAATACAAAGAGAACAAGGCAACAAGACATAACTGCAACAAGCTGAGCAAAACCAAGAGATTGTGCACCATCTCTATTTACCAATCTATTTATCATTATCATTTTTGTTGCAATCTAAAAATACATAAAATAGTCACATGTTCTCATGTGAATTATATTGTCTAACTATGACACTTTGAAAAGTGTTCACCCAGAATCTTCTAACTACTCATGTATTCCATCAATCTGCAAACCATCAAAGACTAAGGCTTGCATGGCTTTAAGAATTACTACAACAAGGACATCTGTTTGTTTTCCAAGTTCTTGCATAAGATGCACCAACCAACATTGCATTATGAGACACTCACTCGCTATACTCCAAAGCGTCTAGGGAAGGTCATTGAGCAACCTGCCAAAGCGGAAACAATTAAGAGAATTATCTAATACCATATATGAAAAACCAATGCCAGTGTTGTTTATGGTAACTTCTATCCCATGGACTCGTAAACAAAGCAAAGCAAAAAGCTTGGTGTGTGTTGGCGAAGTCATCAGATACTTCACAAAGAAACATGCACTAAAAATGAGAGCCAGGAGGATAGGAAGGTCACTCACGTTTATACAAAGACGTCTTGCCCATTGCCCAACACCCTGCGTCACCCACACTCTATCTCTACTCCTTCAGCTATCCATGCCTCTACACAAATCAAGCATTCATCTTTGTTTTGCTGCTAGCAGCTGACAATGACAACCTACATTTGTTCTAGGAAACACCCAACTCAGCGTAGCACACTAGTTCCTATGCTCAATTGCGTCTGCTACTATCTGAAATGTAGCAGACATTCACCTTTCTGCCTCGGTTGACCCAGCAGTGACTGGGCTCAGATAAGTATTCATTCCACAGCTTCTCCTCATCTATGTTATCTGTTTTTTTACACTTTTCTGTTGTCACATTGGCAGTATCATGTCAAAATTACTCCAATTTAGATTCACTCAACCAGCTAACTTGCAGAATTGAACATGGAAATTTATGGCCGATTCTGATAAGAGGGAAAAACAGGGTGAAATGTGTTGAAGAAGATGCCTTCATTAGCAGTGCCTGATTTTATCACTTGTGCCGCTGCTGCCAGTTGACCATCTACCCATGCAGGTTTCTTGTAGTTATTGATCCATAGGGAATTACAGGTAATCTTGTGCTTGAAATCTGGCCCTCTTGGATGTATCTGGACCCACACAAAATCCCTGCTCATTCAGCTATCCATGCCTCTGCACAAAATCATGCATACATCCTCGCCTTGCTGCTAGCAGCTGACAATGATAGCCTAGAATTGTCAAAGCAAACACTAGCAGGGAAAACAGGTGAAATATGTTGAAGAAGGTACCTTCACCCCTTTCCCCATCATTTGCTTTCAGGTGTCCAAAGCCCCATCCCGCGCTCCTGCTCTGCACACCCTGCAAGCATCGCATTCCACGACACCACATCTGGTTCAGCCATAGTGTTGAACACTCCCTTGGCATCCTCAATGCTCCCACATTTAGCATACATGGCCACCACAGCAATGCTCAGGATGACATCTGGTACAATTGCAGATTTGATGATGTCACCAGGGATCTCTTTGCCCTTTTCTAGGGCTGCCAGACGCACTGCAAACGCACACAAACGTTATGTTGGCGGCCTTCACCCCTTCCCCCATCATTTGCTCAAAGGTTGGAGCCTCCGTCCCGCACCCCAGCTGTGCATACCCTGCAAGCATCGCACTATACGACACCACATCTCGTTCAGCCACAGTGTTGAACACTCCCTTGGCATCCTCGATGCACCCACATTTGGCATACATGTCCAGCAGGGCAGGGCCAGTGTTCAGAAGGACATGTGGTAATTTGACAGGCATTCACCTCCTGACTTGGCTGTTCCCAACCCATTCTGCCATTGGCAAGAAATTCCACAGAAACTGATAGTTGTCTGTTTGATGTATTCCTTGCTTTCTTACAGCCTGTACTGTGACACGCGTAATGCTCTTGCTGTGTTGAATCATTTCACGCCTTCAGGTTTCAGAACAAACATTACCGTCTTTCTTATCAGACACGTGCACCAAGACAGAATCTCACCAAAAGATTGTTGGTGTTCAACAGTACCATACATGAAGATAACCAGCACCAAAAGGGCATATGAAGATTACACTGCTCTCCACTGGTATTAACCTGCACCAGGACTTTCAATGGTTGTCTTCTAGTACACCCACGGCCCGCTGTAAATGGCTTGCAACCTACAGATTTTCAAGAGAGCTCATTACCATGAAAATTTAAAAATTGGCTTTACAAACCTAATAATTCAAGCATAATCAGCATTCAAGCTAAGGAAGCTTTACAAGCATTGTGTTGCGAGTAAAGCCTTGGCAATGTCACCAGGAAATCCCTGGCTGAATGGATGACACTGAAATAATGGAGCTTGAAATCCGGCCCTCTTGGACGAATCTGGGCCTACACTCTATCCCTGCTCCTTCAGCTATCTATGCCTCTGCACAAAATCATGCATACATCCTTGCCTTCCTGCTAGCAGCTGACAATGACAACCTAGAATTGTTCCAGCAAACACCCCCAACCCTACATATCAACGAGCAATGACCTAACTTACAAAATTCAATATGCATCTCAGGGCCGAGTCTGATGAGAGGGCAAAACAGGCTGAAATAGGTCGAAGAAGAAGGTGCCCTCACCACATTGGCCTTGACCTTGTATCATGACCCATGGAGGATTTGACCGACCATCAACCCAAAAGGACCTCTTGTGTGTGATGTTTATGTCTTGTAGTTAGGTAATGTCGGATTGGTCTGTGAGAACCTGCACCACGGTGCAGCTGAGCAGGCAGACATTGAAACACGGCCTGCTAAGACCAAGTTGACTCTCCCAAGAACCTTGTAAACATCAGGAAGAATATCAAATCATGGTACTAACAGGAGCCAACAGCCCACATTTGCAGGATGGACAAACTTCTTCACATCGTACATTAAAAAAAAGCCACACCTTGCGATTGCGGTTGTCGCACCATCATGAAGGATCTCTAAAAAATTCATGCCAGCTCTGCTCCATGATTCAAATTCAGGGCCGAGTCTGATGAGAGGGCAAAACAAGCTGAAATAGGTTGAAGAATAAGGTGCCCTCACCACATTGTCCTCGACCTTGTGTCATGATCCATGGAGGATTTGACTGACCATGAACCCAAGAGGACCTCTTGTGTGTGCTGCTTGTGTCTGTAGTTAGGTAATGTCGGATTGGTCAGTGAGAACCACCTTGGTGCAGCTGAGCGGATAGAGATTGAAACACGGCCTGCTAAGACCAAGCTGAATCTCCCAAGAACGGCGAGTTCCCAGCCGAAACCTCCTCGAACACATACCCTAGCACCTCCTCACACACATATCCTAGCATTTCTAGGATGCTTGCTTCAGATGCGAAGGTTGGTCCAACTGCGGGCCTCCCATGCATGTTTGCCCTCCCTCCCGCTCGTTCGCTCTAAGTCCCAGCCCTCTCTCTCTCCCTCCCGCTCGCTCTAAGTCTATTCACGGCTACCGTGATAGGCAACTTTTTAAGTTTTTCAACCTTTTTGTAAACCCTAAAAGCTCATTTTTTATTTTTTTTCTTTTATTTATTTTTCTTGAAGGAACGCACACGCCCTTGAGGAGGGGGAAAAATTCACCCGCCTTCATTTATGGGCCATAAGACCTACAGGACGATCAACGCCCAGACACACCGTCAAGAACAATCCCACACACCGGATAAGGGCAGTGGGTTTGAAGCCCAAACCACCAGAGCGACACACTGTGCACTTACGAGCCGATGTGTTTTTTTTTTTTTTTTTTTGGTTTTTTTTGGTTTTTTTTATAATTCATTCTAGTGGTCGGAGTCTTTGTTTTTTCAAAATATAAATACTCATATATATATATATATATATATATATATATATATTATATATAACCAGAAAAGCACGTGCAGTCATGTAGTGATTCATCCACATGATGATCTGGAAGAATGCATTAGAATGAGAGTCATGAAGTCATATGTCTGTCTAACAATATGCACACGTCATTCCAGTGTAGCCATGACCATGACTGATAGTCATATCTGCCATGCCAATATTCGTGGTCAAACATGTTTGACCTGTGTTGCGCAGAGTCCGGAGCCATGCAATCGCATATACGCCTTCCCCATACCTACATTATGACTTCAAAAGCATTTTACGACTGCAAATGGCAATTCTATCACAAATCTGTCATGACTGCGCACCCATGGGAGTCATAAAAGCCGCAATGTGTTGTAGTGCTTACCAAGGCCCAACGTCAGGTTCAAGGGCCTTTGAAAGTGGTCGTTGCTAGCCCAATGTTGTCGATGAGGGAGGAGGAGACGAGGAGGGCCAATGAAGTGGCCGAGATAGCAAAGTGCCTCGAAGTAGTCAAGCCAGGTGAGGGCTTCTACCCTGCTACGCATTTTGGGGGGGAGGTATGGGCCGGTTTAATGGAGCGGCCTAGCCGATCAGCGACGCCGCCCCCTGAGCTTGCGGTTAGCAAAAAAGGCCCTGGACTACGGGGTGCCGCCGTCGGCTATGCTCCACATTTGGAATCTACTTCCAGTGGCGCTCCGGGAGGGGATAGCGTGGGCACATCCGGCAACGGGGACTCCTGCCACATCGGGTGACACCGGGGGCGAGTCGAACAAGCTTGCAAAGGTACAACTGTCACACTTGGTTCCATGTTTTGTCATTTCCTTTGCATGGATGATTTTCTTTGTTGTTTGTTTCTTTTTTTGAATTTGGGGGGGTTATTTGTCTTCAAGAGGCAGCAACATGGCTGGCCTCATTGGTGCAGTCTGGTGGGGTTGCCAATGAGGGAGAGCACGTGGTGTTCATGACGGACCCGAACACCAAAGGTAAGAAGAAGAGGCCTCGACCTCCCGAGATCTCTTTTACCATCAATGAAGGGGTTGCCGAGGCGAGAGAGAGAATGGAGAGGGAGAAGGAGAGAGATGAAGTAGCGGGGAAGGGGAAGGAAAAGAAGAAGAAGAAGAAGAAGTCACATGGAGAGGAAGGGATGAGTGTGCATGCGGGGGAGGGCAGTGGGGTAACAAAAGAGCAGTGGAAGGAGGCTACAAAGAAATGAGAGGGTGGGAAGAAGAACATCACCTTGGCGATAGAGGACGTGGCTTTGGCAAAGATCGTGGTGCCACTGGTGGAGGTGAATTGCCATGGTAACCCCTGCGATGCAATCTGGGAGGCTATGAAGAAGCCAGCCTTCGAACTCACAATGAGGTGGTTCCCTTTGTAGATTGAGTGGGCTGATCAGCACCTTGGCGCGAAGCGGGTGTATGTCCGTGAGTTAGACTGTCGATTTCCGGGCAATTGGAAGGGTGATGGAGATGGTGGGGCAAAACTTGAAGGACGGGAGGTACCGTGCCAAACAGATCATTCGGAGGGCAATGGAAAAGGGGGCCATACCCAAACCACCTTATGGAATTACACAAGTTGACAAATCCTGAATCATTTCACCTTCCATTTGTCGCATGTGCATTAGTGAGGTGGATTTGATGCAACGTTTGATGCTCGATCATTGCATTACGTTGCTCGAAAGGGTGCCCTGAGATTGAGAAATTTTGAACATATTGGGAATCCAAAGTAACACGAAGATCCGGAAGTTTCTTTAGAGAGTTTCATAAGTTGCAGTTTCAAACAAAATGTGAAGTGCTTAGTGTGTGTTGGTGACTTTCCATGGCAACCACAAGATTGCCGTTGACATCGCTGAACCATATTTCTCGTACCTGCAAAAATCTTGACAAGTCCCTGGATTTCTAAGAGAATGTATTGGGTTTTGCGCTGATAAAGAGACCCGGATCTTTTAATTTCGATGGAGCTTGACCTCTGCAGCATACCTTTCAAGTCGTAGGAAGTAAACGTAAATGCCCGATCCTTATTATGGTGGATTTACTACCATCCCGAGATCATCACTCAAGGACCTGTGGCGAATAGACCTTTCCAATCCGACCACACACTTTTGTGTGCCATCTGTCCTAGATTTTGACTCGACGGTAGATAACTAGCCACTGCCGGCCTGATGTTGGTGTTGGTCTGATTTTGCTTAGATATTTCAGGGATGCCTCTTCTGCTGTCTATACATCTACGTACAATTTGTAAACTACTGAGATGCTGGAACAAGAGTAATCAAAGCATGTCGATAATGTCGACCAACTCTGCAGGAAATCCCTTCCAGCAGAACTAGCAAAATCAGTCCTACAGGTCAGAACATGGTTGAGCCTGGACTAATTATGTACGATTGGCTTGTGATTGTACGTGCAGTTTGACACCTTCAGCAGCTTGATAGGGTCCCTGCGGGAAGCTCATCTTGGTTGCTTGAGAGATACTCAGTTCATGATCTATGTGCTGCATTGGATTGTACCCAGGTTT
Source organism: Takakia lepidozioides (assembly GCA_030704615.1). Classification (NCBI taxonomy): domain Eukaryota; kingdom Viridiplantae; phylum Streptophyta; class Takakiopsida; order Takakiales; family Takakiaceae; genus Takakia; species Takakia lepidozioides. The sequence goes on from CM060732.1 coordinate 54,200,460, forward strand.
CTGCCAAATATGCTGTCCTACCTACTGGGTGGACTGCTCAGCAGGCTCAAATAGACCCAGCATGTGGCCATCCAAGCATCGCACTGCTGCTACCTGCATGCATTCCATGGCCCTCAGTTTTAGGTTTCACCTCCTTGTTGTCACCTCCTGAAGATGCCCAAAACAGAATGAAGAGATAAACTGCAAATACCTTGCCGTGGATTGGGTATTTGATTGGACCATCCAGTTCCCCTCCCATGGACAGCAGCCTTGTCACAGTGCTCTCCATGTCCGTGACATTGAAGGACAAAAATGGCGAGTACCCCTTTGAGAATTCTGTATCACTGCGCCCTCTCACATTGTTCGATGCTGTTAGAATGCTTCACACCACATAACAGAGTCTCAACTGCTCAGAGTAAAGTAAAACTATACTATCTGGGAAGTCGAGTCTCTCCTTGGCCTGGAGTGTTACTTCGTGAAGTGGGAGGAGGGCACATTTTACTAGCCATTTCCAGTGCAAGGATGAATTTGTGACCTCTGTGAAGCCCCTAGTATTTGCAATTGGCGAGGAAATGCCTTGCCCAGGCTGGGTGGAGGACATGGCCTAAGCCAACACTGGCCGGTGCAATTTGGATAAAGGAAAGCCTACAATGAGGCAAAAGTATCCTAATCATCGTGATATCTCCCGGAGCAATAATCATGGCGACCATTAGGATATTCCAGTTTCAGTGCTCAGGTACCCTTGTGTGGAAGAGAAGGAAGACCAACAAGTGAGGAGCTACAGGCAGGCAACTTAAGGTGAGAAAAGACCATAAAATTGGGCCAGAGCCTTGCGGGGATACAAAAGCATCGTTCTTCCGGGCCAGATCGTCAGACACCACGCCAATTTTGTAGAGGGACAAGAGGGAAAGAAGCGAGGACACACAGAGAGGAAGACACACCTCGGGGCCTGCATGAGAGCGATCTTGGAGGGGCCAGACTGCAGCTCAGCCCATTTGAGGGTGCAGACGCTGACGGCCAGCCCCAGCCCATGCGCGTAGAAGCGTGCCGCCCTCGGGACATCTGTGCTACACAACACCACATACTTTAACACTGACATCTCTCTGGCTGTCTCTCAGGGTTTAGAGCTTCACACGTTCAGTTCCTGCTACCGTGGCAGACAACAGCGAGCTGCCAATCTTTCTATCCTTCACATCTATTTCTCTTCCATTTCATTTCTCTTCTTTCAGATTGTCTCTCACGATTTCGATGTGCAGCAATTGGAGTTGTGTTTGAGACGACAAGACGTATTACACATAAACCCTAAGTAACTGATAGATTTCATATTTGACACCAAAACAGTGACATCACATTAATGACGACGATGCGTAAGTCAATGGGAGCACAGTGTCATTTTTCACTGCTTCGATGCTCCAAGACGCCAGGCTCACAATGGGGACAGAGTTGCCATTTGGGGGTGGGGGCTGGTCCAAGCCAAGGCTGCAGTGGTGTTCTCAGTTGACCCGTTTGTGGGTTTGTGTGAGGTGCAAGCTTTCCTTCGGGGAAAGCTTGCGTACTCTCTGCTCTACTGGCGGGAGCATTTTCATGGCTAGCTTTTTAGGGTTTGGAGCAAGCTACATCCTGCGTCACTGTTTGCCATTCCAATTGTTGCTTTATGCAGAGGCCGAATCACAGAGAAGGTGGTGCTTTTGGAATCGTCGAGCAGCTTGTTGAGGGTTCTAAATAGAGTGGTGGCAGGAGGAAGGGTGGCGGTCACTTCCTCCTGGATTTTGTCAAAGAATTTTGTGCAATTGGAGTTGCGTTTCATCAAGGTATTCCAGAAACGCTGTTACATTCTTGGAGTTGCGGCTATATCTTTTGGCAGATGAAGACTATGAGGACCAGGACGGTGCGGACGGTGAGAACAATGCTCACTCATGAGTATCCATACCCTCACGAGCACTCGCGGCACGCGCTGCTGGCAGTGCTTGCAGTATCGCTATTCTTTATCTCGACGGACAATCTGCATATTGTTCTTCACAAGCTGGACAAGAATATAAAGTGGTGGTCCATCTACGGTTTTCTGTTGGGATTCTTTTATTTCTTCTCTTCACCTTTCCTAGGGAAGACCATTCAGCCAAGCTACTCCAACTTCAGCCGTTGGTAAATTTCTCTCCTTGATTACTATGGCAATCTTCAAGTAGTGGGGCACTTGTTCTTGAATCTATCGATACAATTGGACTGTCACTTTCACAAATGAATCATAAAGTTAATGGCAGTGTCTTCAGAGTAATAGCTCATTAGCAATGAAGGGATAGGTTTGGATTGGTAGGTCAATTTGTGAAGTCTTCTTTGGGTGGTTTGCAGGTATGTAGGTTGGCTGCTGATTGCGGCAGTGTACCATCTGCCAAGCTTTCAGTCCATGGGGGTGGACATACGGATGAACTTGTCCCTTTTCTTGACGTTGTTCTTGGCCTCTGTGCTGGCCTTGGTGCTTTTTCATATTGGGTTTTTGGCACTTTGGTACCTGGGGCTGGCAGCTCGCCTCGCAGGACAGCGGCCTGAAATCCTCACCATTGTGCAGAACAGTACGGTGAGCATATTATTCACCTATCCCTCCTCTGTTACCAACAGTAGTCAGGCCCGTGTTTTTGTAGGTTTGAAACAGGTCTTTTCAAGGGCTGGTTTTTACTTAAATTTGGACCATTTACTTGGCCGGAAGTACAGCTGCAGGATTATACACCTGGCAGGGGTGAAGTAGCCCCAAAAGCACAGGCATATTGGGTCTTCTGGCAATTGAAGGTGTCCGAGTGTCTGGTTGTGTTTCTTGTTAAATGGTGAACCTGGATGGTTCAAAGACAGCCCAACTTCCCAAAAGTTGATTAATGGCCTTGATTGAACTACCTATACACGGTAGTCAATTTCTTAGTCAAGTTTTGATTGATTTGTATGTGAGAAAGGCTTACCCCATGCATGTCAATTTGTATTGCATTAGCTACATTATATGCTACTGTTCAAATTCCCTGTTGGACAAGCTTCTACTCCCTGGATATGATGATGGACTATACCTCAAAACTGTTTGAGCTGAGACTTTGCTGTTGCAATACTGTGACGGTAATCCACCTGACAAAATCGTGATATGAATCAAGGCCCAAAGCAACAAGATTGTAAACGGGACATTTGGACGGGTGCAGGTCCTGAGCATCGCTTGTTGTGTTTTCTACAGCCACTGTGGCAACCAGGCGCCTGTTCGGGCTCCCTCATTTGGGCGGCCATGGTCTCGTAACCTACTTTTTGAGGACCTGCCCAAGTACATGACGGGGTGGTTTGCAGGGTGGCAGAATATGCATCAAGTGAAGGAGCAAGTGTGCACTAATTGGTTAGGCCCTGTTGGGTCTGCACAAGATTACCCAGTCTTCTCCAAGTGGGTTCTCTATGGAGAGGTTTGCAGTCTCCTTTAGAAAGTTCTTGCTGACTCATATTGCAGCAGCTGCTGTAGCCTTGCTGTGAGCTATGGATGTCATTTGGTGTATGGTGTTTTGCAATTTGGTATTTGATGAGTATGATGAGAGCATGGCTCTGCCAATGGTTGACTGTGTCTGGATCTTTGGTACATGCAGCTGGTGTGTCATGAGGCATGTGTGGGACCATCTGACAACATCTCTCCTGTTTACTCCTTGTGGGCGACATTTATAGGCCTCTATATTGCCAATTATGTGGTGGAGCGGTCAACCGGGTACGTCAGCCTTTACTTCTGTCTTGTCTGTAAAGGCACCAAAGTGAATCGTAATTTATGGGCATAGTGGATGGGGTGAACAGGTGGGCCTTAACACACCCTCAATCAACTTCCAATGGGGCGCAGCGTAACACAATTACAACGCCGGAGTTTTTGGATATGGTGCCCTGGTACTCAGGGTGTGTACACAAACCTATGCTTACTGTAACCCTTAGAGAGCAGCCTAGGTACTCATGGTCGGAGACTGCATGGGGGGGCTTGCCTGGGTCAGGACTTCGGCTGATTTGTTCAAGACAGCATTTGATTTGTTGGTTTCTGTCACACTCTTTCTAGGCCGCTTCGACATGCGAACTATGCAGGTACCTGCACAACTCACATCCTTTCACTCATCGCTCTTGTTTGTGATATTTGGCTTCTGGCCTTTCTGTAGATGACAACCGGGTTTGGGGAGGTAGCTGACTTGGCACATGGTGCTGGAGCAGGCAGCAATGACACAGGCACAACAGCATGGGAAGCAGGAAGGACTGCTGTATGAACATCTGAGCCAGCTGAAAGAGTTGTGGTTTGACTTCATGGCGGATACTGGTGATGGTGGTAATTCAACTTATAGCATTGCTCGATTGCTTGCGCAACCTTCTCTTCCTGTTGCAGATGAAAAACACCACGAGTATGACTTGCCCCGTAGCAAGCTTCTGCTTGTTGGCGGTGACCTTGCGTAAATGTCTCACCATTCTCTGTTAATTATGTAATGGCAGGTGTATTGCTGTGTTGTGCCTAGAAAGGAGATTGACAATTCATCTTATGTTGGGTTTTAGAGGTATGTTCTGAGGGCAGGGGCAGTCTGTAGAAATCCTTACAATAACACTAAAGCAGTGACTGCTATCTGAGTATCTAGAACAACATGTAGTTGTACCTTCATTTTTCTTTCCATGTTGTGGAACAGGTATCCAAATCCGTCGACTTTTTCATATGAACAGCGTCTGTTTCGACCGTTTGAATATGCATTGCAGCCGCCAGCCTGGTACAAGCCACAGCACATTGCAGTCAGGAAACCAGAGCTTCCTGAAGGGGTGGATTCGCTTGAGCACTTTGATGCACCTCAATGCTTTGCTATACCTGGAAACCATGGTTTGCTCCCCATCCCTCATTATGGATGGTAGTCTTTCAGCCCTTACTGTATAAGACAGTCTTGGGAACCCTTTTGTGTGGGGTAGTGTGTGTATTTGTGGTTGTGATGAGTATAATTGCATTTTAGCATTGTGCATTGAGCGATCCGAATGCACCTAGGAAATGGTTTGGCCGGGCAAATTTATCGAGGATGGCTTAGGAGCTCTGTTGGGGGGTGGGAATTGTGTTTCGCACATTGGGAGATCTGCAACCCCCCACGTCTTCACGCCAGGCACCATAGGAGTCATGGAATTTTCATCTCCTTTCTGACTCTCAATCTTCAAGCTGTGGAATCATCAGAATCCCTGTGTCAGAATTGGAGGTCACATGTATGTGTCAAAGGGATGGCCAAGTGTTAAGGAGAATGAAATGGTGTGTGCAGACTGGTTTGATGGGCTCGACACTTTTATGAGGTACATTTGTCACAGGAGTTGGCTGGGGGGGTGGCTGCTACCCCAACAGAAAAGCTACTTTGCATTGCAACTCCCACATGGTTGGTGGGTCTTTGGTCTTGATCAAGCACTTCATGGTGACATTGACATATTCCAGTTCAAGTACTTTTCAGAAATTGCTAAAGAGAAGGTGACTCATTTTTTTCTATTTGCTTGGTGAATAAAGCTGCAAGGGCCTTTGTGAATGGCAGATTCGTTTGAGTTGTGAATAGTAGATGAATGTAGGTACTGATGGGCTTGGTGTTGATGTCTGGTAACTCCTTCAAATGTTACTCATATACTTTTGTCCACCTAGATATTAGTATGCACTGTGCCACTCTTTTTTTCCCTGAGCTTGGGTGGCCTAATCACAAGACCTATTGAAGGTTTGAATGATCTGGGCAAAAGGACCAGTAATGCTCAGGTTCGTAAGTGGTGGGGGAGGGTGGGGACAGGTAGGGGAGAATGACTTGGTGATAGTGATGACCCATGAGCCAAACTGGCTACTGGACTGGTATTGGGGCAGCGGGACGGGCAGAAATGTTTCCCATTTGATTCAGGAGCACCTCAAGGGGCGCTGCCGCCTTCGTCTTGCAGGTGACCTGCACCACTACATGCGGCACTCTGTGCTGCCCAACACAGCTGCTTGTGTGGAGCATCTCGTGGTGAATGGCTCAGGTGGTGCCTTTCTCCATCCCACTCATGTCTTCGCAGGCTTCCGTCAATTTCAAGGTGGTTCCTATGAGAACCTGGCTGCCTACCCCAGCATGCGGGACTCTCAAAGGGTACTTTCTGAAACATGCTCTCCTGGTTTACATCTGTTTGTAGACTTGTGAGGTTTATACTTCACATTTTGTTCTTGGATTTGGTTTAGCTGATGCATTCTGGTCTGGGAGCTTTTGCAGATTGCATGGGGGAACATCTTAAAATTTCGGAAGAAGAATTGGCGATTTGATGTCATTGGGGGTTTGGTGTATTTTATTCTGGTGTTTTCAATGTTTCCACAGGTAAGAGCATGAGTATGTGCGTGGTGTTCCATGTTGTATGGATGTCGGTTATTTGAACTCAATAACATGTTCTGAAGTCACCCCTCTATTTTCTTAATATGCTGACCCTGTCTATGCCTATGCACTAGGTGGTAGGCCTCTGCTGAAACTGGGGTTGTGGCTAGTGTGGTGATGAATTTGGTCTTTTGAGTGGATCCTGATTTGCGGGTGGGATCACAGTGTGACTTGCGGAAGGTCCTCCAAGATGATACAATGGGGGGCCATATGAGGGAGTTTGCTGCCACCATGGGCCGGGCTTTTATTCAGATGCTTGAGCACAGTTACGTGTCAGTGGCAGGGACACTGGGTCTCCTTCTTTTGTCTGTTTTATTTGTGCCGGTCAAAGTGTCAAGGCGCAAACGTGTTGTCATTGGCCTGCTGCATGTTTGTGCACATCTCACAGCAGCCACCGTTCTCATGCTTCTGCTCGAAATTGGTCTGGAGACTTGCGTGCGCCATCACCTTCTTGGCACTTCGGGTACTTATCTTCCTCCCTAGTTCCAGGTTGTCTTCGTTGTCAACTCCTCGCTACTGCCTTGTTTCTTGTTAAGTTGTGGGGATGCTTCTGTGGTAGGAATGCCAAGCAAAGTTAAGACCTATTTGCAGCTTTTGAGTTGGTGGAAGTGAAGCTCATCTGTGGTTGTTCCAGGCTTCCCTTCTAAGCAGGTAGACATGTTGCAGTTTAAGTGACTCCGAATTTCTGGATCTTATGGGAAGGGGCACTAGAAATTGGTGGTAAATAATCACTAACCAGATTGGTAAGAATCCTGCTTTGTGGAAGCTGTCTCCTAACAGTGTGAGGCAAGTGCCGTATTTGCAGGGTATCACTCTCTCTACGACTGGTACCACTCAAAGGAAGGCGAGCATTTCCCAGATCCAACTGGCTTGAGAGCTCGTATTGAAGTTTGGACACTTGGACTTTACCCCGCTTGCATCAAGTATCTGATGGCTGCTTTTGATGTGCCAGAGGTAAATATACAGGCAGCCTGGTCTTTCTTCACTTGAGAGTGCTGTTCTACTGTACATTGACACCCGATGCCCGCATTCTATACTTGCTTTTTTGTGATGCCAACAGTATTAAAAAGAGATGCCGAAGTAGCCTGGGGAGCTCTACTAGCATTGGTGACCAAGGGTCACCATGAGGGCCTAAGCAAGGTTGATGGTGTTTGGGGCTTTGTCATTGAAGCAGAGGCAGTGCAATATTTACGATTGTGTTGGCAATCATCGGATGGCAGGTAATGGCTGTGACAAGAAGCAAGATCTGCAAAACTGGGATGAGTTCTCTACCTCGAGGTTTTGTGCTGGCATATTACTCCTCTGTGTTCTTGTACTACTGGGTTTTCTCCACACCTGTGGTATCATTGGTGTTTGGGAGCTACTTATATGTATCCATCAACTGGTTCCATCTGCACTTCGACGAGGCATTTTCCTCCCTGCGCATAGCAAACTACAAGTCATTTTCCCGGTGCCATATTACACCAACTGGGGATCTGCACATGTACACTCTGGCAATTGATAAGGTATATTCTTAATGAATCCTTGATCTGAAGGAAGAAGGTATCCACTTCCGAAACAGAATGCAGTAGCCCTTTGGGGTGAAGAGACATCATAAGTTATGCTCCCCCCCCAAAGGAAGTTGTTCCTGTTTCCTCACTTTGATCTCTCAAGTTTTTGTGAAGCAGGTTACATGTTAGTGCTTGTGTTGGTTGTTATTGATCGCAGAATGTGATATTATAAGTTCCATGTCCAAGCTGTCAAGAGCACACCATTGATGTGGGAGGGAGGGAGGGAGGGAGGACTTTGTTTGCCATAGACTTGTGGCACCCCGTGCCCAGTTTGGGCAGAGCGAACGAGAGACAGAGAGACACTAAATCTATTGGTTTGGGGAGTGATGTAGGTGCCCAAGGAGTGGGCACTCGATCCACATTGGGAGGTGGAGCAAGCATTTCAGCCAGAGTTGGCTTCGCATGAGCGTGACTACCCCAGCCAGTGGACGCCTGTGGGACTTTACCGCGATCGAAACTGCAATGTCCGGATCATCGACCACTTCGTGATCGAAAAGCGCACCTGTAAAGGGGGCGATGTTGGAGTAAATGTTCAAGACTGTGATGCCAAGAAGGAAGATAGTGAAGTAAATACTGGAGACTCTAGTGGTAGCAAGGAATTTCCAGAGGTTGAGTCCATCGTAGCTCCTATTGTAGCGAGTTTGCCGAATATGAAAGCAGCTGATCACAAAGAAGCTGACTGTGAGGCAGTACTCTGTAATGGTAGTGATACTGGTGTTGTAGATCCTGAGGATGGCATGACAGCTTGCGGGGAAGGCATTTCAATAGCAAATGTTTGGTGCTGTGATGGGTCTGAAAATGGAGATGCAGAAGTAAATGGAAGCTCTGAGAGTTGTCTGAACTCGAGCTCCGAGCCTTCCAGCTGAAATTTTGCTGGTGGCATCAAAGACGAGTTTCCCTCTTCCATCTAGCCCTACCACACCAGGTCAGTTCTTTTCATGGTTGTCGAGCGCAGTTGATGTGTGTAATTAGGCTGTTAGTGCTGTCAGAGCTTTTTGTGGCAGGATGCCGATAATTTGCTCATAAACATTTTGTGAGCTTTGTCAAATGTGCAAAGATAGACACCCACCTCTCCTTTCACGGCCAGATCTGTTTGCATGTTGGGGAACTTCTGAGGATTATCTGTCGCAAGTCTACTGACCTTCCAACAAGTAGTGGGCATTCTCCTGCCAGAAATTGCAACCTAGTTTATGATGCGCGACTCAAAGTTGTTCGCGGGCCGGTTCTTCGTTGGGGCTCTTTCAATTGTGAGCCATGAGGCATATAGCATCAAACATTTTCATCCCAAACGCTATTGAACATCCAAGTACACAGTTTGCATCTCAAAACACACCGCTGCGAGTCTAAACTCTCCTTGATTAAATAAGTGTGTGTGGCTAATCTTAGTGGCCACGGGCTTTTCCCTTATTGGCCACTCAAAGCCACACGTCATCTCCAGCCTGTCTTGTCCTACGACCTCACAGCCACACGTCAGCTCCAGCCTGACTTACCATAGGACCTCAAAGCCACACATCAGCTCCACCCTGTCTTCTCATAGGACCTCAAAGCCACACGTCAGCTCCAGCCTGTTTTATCATATTACTGTTTTTTTTTTTAATTTAAATTTAAAAGGCAACACCGGGATTATTCCACTCCTCTGCGGTAGGTGCTAGTGTAAGGGGATGTTAGCCTGGCAAAGCGTGCCTGGGAGGAAAGAAGGATCTACACGACGAGGAGCCAAGATATCACACTACATCACAAGTTCATCCAGCACCGTCACACCTTCGTACACAAGTTAAACACACTGAAAGTACACCGGTCCCTTAGGCTTCCAGGTGATCCCTTAAATAAAGCCAAGAGGCTAATCTTATTAGACAGAGTGGCCACTTGTGATTGGCCAAGCGGATTATGTCCAGGTACTCAACCAGATAGGATGCCACGTCGTTACTGCTTTAGGATAAGCTAGCTGTTTAGTATAAGACAGCTTAGTCTAATAATAGATCTGCCAGCTGTCTTCATCCTTGCTTTCCTAACGATCATCCACCCATTGATATCATCCGACTACATTCATCCTAAGGAGAATATATAGGAAGACAGAATCTGGCCATCACATATGTAAAGCCTCCTGGCACGCATAAGAGCGAGCTCCAGTGAGCTGAAGCAAGCACAAAGCCCATAGTGAGCATAACAAAGGTCCAAGAATTTACAGGGATGGGATGAAAAAACCTCTGAAGAGAAAACCTTGCTCTGCAAGTGTGAGCAAAGGACAAAACTCCTAAGGGGAAAAACCCCACCCCTTGGTGTGTAAATCCAAGGAAGAAAAACTAAGTAGTGAGCCAATGTCAAAGGCAAAGACCAATCCAATCAAAATGTCACTACATCGCTACAAGAACTAGTCTCATGCAGAAGTAGAAGCAGCCTCCAGGCGAGCTCGTTTCCTCGGAGTCAAAACCACATGCCGGTTATCGACATTAAGGCAAGTCAGATCAAACTGAAGCTTAGAAGGCACCAGCTGAGAGACATGAACGGTGCTATTGATTTCTACGGTCGAAGGATGCTGAGGAAGAAGTCGATACTGCCTGCCAGGTAAGATGGCATGAATGAGATAAGGACCATCGATGTACATCTTGGACTTAGTGACCTGCTTGCCTGGCTGCAACCTCACACAAACGTCAGTCTATCCCCACTCCTCGGTTAAGGCCCCATTTTTCTCAAGTAACTGGCACATAGTCTTGTTGAACTTTTCAGTGAGCCCATTGCATTGGGGGTTGTAAGGAGATGTCAAGCGATGCTAGACATCCAGATTGAAGCACATAACCTCCATCAACTGGTTACAAAATTCCTTAGCGACCTCATCACTATCCTTAGCGACCAAAGCTCGAATCTCAACCCACTTTGTGTTTCCATTGTGTGTTCACTTCCATTATCACTACAAGAAGATCTCCTTATGCTTGTGAGTGCGGAGTGTAAGGGTTAGCTTAGCACTTGTGTGTTGGAGAGAGCTTGGTAGAGAGCTCTTGTGTTCCAAGGTGTTGCAGGTGTTGCAAAGGAAAATCCTTGTGGCGTGGAGAACATGGATGTTAGGGTTTGAGAAGCATAACTTTGCTCTATAGAGGTGAAGAGCTTTTGAAAAGAGCTCTTGCATCACAAGAGAAGGGTCTTGTGTGTGGAGAAGATAAACATTAGGGTTTCAAGAGCAAGCTCTAGTACTTGCTCATGGTGTGAAAGAGAAGCCAAAGAGCGGCACATGCTTGGGTTGGAAACACCATAGGAGGAGTACAACAAGGGTAGCTTGAGGAGCGTTGAGTAGCTCAAGAGAAGCTAAGAAGTGGTTGTTCTATCCATGGTGAAATGAAGCCAAGTAGGGTTTCATTTGGTTGACAAACAAACAAGCGAAGGCGGCGCTAGAAGGGAGTGATTTTGCTAGTTCTATGAGTTCTTGGATTGCTCTTGGTCAAACAAATGATTGACCAAGCAAGTGGCGCATGTGTGGAGCATGCTTTCCAAGTGTGGCTTCCATTCAAGCTTGAGGAGAGCTAGAAGGTGAAGTGAGCAAGTTCATTCCTTGTGTATGAGGTGGTGCATGTTGTGGAAGAAAAGCCAAGGAGCTACATAGGCTAGGGCTTGAAAACAACAAAAGCAACCACTTGGAAAGCATCAAGGCTCAAGATGACTCCAAAGGGAAGCATGTGGGTGAGAATTCTATCCATGATGATGTGAAACCAAGCCTAGAGTATTGAAGAGCTTGGAACACATGTGGGAGATCATTGGAGGTGGTCTTCATGAAGAAATGAGATTGTGGCTCACGGCATGGATAGCAACTTCAACCATACATTAGCATGTGACAAGACAAGGAAGGGGAAGGTGGAGCTCATGTATTCATTCCCTTTTTGCTTAAGTTTTGTGGTGGATGGTTGATCAAGCAAGTGATGCTTATATGGAGCATGCTCTTTAGGGCTTGTGACTTCAAGTTTGAGAAGATGAGCTCTTGAATAGAGGTGTGGATACACATTATGACATGAATGAAGAGAACATCTAGGTCAAGAGGTGGAGTGTGTGTGACTAGCCCATGCAAGGGAAAGCACATGAAAGATGGCATACAAAATTCAAATTCAAGCAAGGCTTGGCGCTTGTCATTGGGCACATTAGCTTGCTATGAGTTCCAAGAAGATCAAGAGGAACTTGTCAATTTGGGATGAATGCATTGCAAAGTAACATAATGCAATCTTGCATGCATATTAGGGGGGAAGATACCATGAAGAAGGTGTTTCTTACTATACTCTACAAACCCTAGTCTCCATACTCTTCAAGAAATTGTGTATGGGCTCCCTCTGCCCCACCATACTCTTTTGTGAACAGAGTATGGAACCCCTCTGCCCAACATACTCTTTTGTGAACAGTGTACGGGCCCCCTCTGCCCAACATACGTTTTTGTGAACAGCGTATGGGCTCCCTCTGTCCCACCATACACTTTTTTGAACAGTGTATGGATACAAGTGGAGAGACTTTGCCTACCATACGTTTTCATTAAAGTGTATGACATATAGGGTGTATCTGGAGGAGTATTGCCTTTGGAGGAACTTTGGGAGGTCCTTTGAGGAGCTTTTGGTAAGACACTTGAAGAGCTCTTGAAGGGGTGTTTGGAGGACTATTTGGAGGACTATTGGGGGACCTTGAAGACCAATATTTGGCGAGCTTAAGGAGTCTTTGGCGACTTGTCTAAAGGACTTTTTGGGGTCCTTGAGGGCCAAGATTTGGCAGGCTTTGGGGGCCTTAGTGAGATTGTTTGAGAGACATCTTGAGGGCTCTTGGAGAATTATTTGAGAGACCCTAGAAGGTAGTTCTGTCTGTTGGTCATGAGCAAGAGCGTTTATAGATAGGGGGAGACTAGTGGGATGAGAGCATTCTGGGATTAGGAATTGCTTTAGTTTCTCTTCCCCGTAGTCTTCCACCCTCTATGTAGGCCAAAAACCTTTCTGTAGGTAGAGGCAAGAGTCAGTCCGAGTTTGGGCTGGGGTGTCATTGCAAGAGCGACACTGTGGAGTTTTTTTTGGGTGTGGGGGAGTTACTGTCTTGATTTTCTTGTGTTTGGATCCCCCCACACCTGCATGCTTGACTGTGCGCCATGTCAGTTTTGTGTGAGCGCTTGTTTTCATAGGAGGTTGGTCCGGATTTGATCACCGGCCAATCCTAGAGCATGCTGTCGGTGGTGAGGCTGGGGTGATGACCAGTCAGACCATCATTGTTTCTCTTTTGGTGAGGCTAGGTTGATGACCAGCAGACCGTATGAGTGCTTGCGGTGGATGCAGGTGCAGGTTTATGTTACGAACCTAGTAGTCTAAGCCATAAGCTGCAACAGGTTCTCTACCCTGTTACCTTGTGGAAAGGGGGATTAGAGACAGGTTTACAACAGGTGTGGTTGTGAGGTTTTCATCACGGAGGTGCCACCAGTTGCTGAGGAGAGTGCCGGTACGAGCACCAGGGATACTAGTGGGTATAGAAGACGAGGTGTGCGGTTTAGGCCACCTTCACCTTCAGTGTCTTCTGAGGAAGGTTCAGACTCAAAGTTAGGAGGATTCATGCCGAGGGTGCAAGCCACTTCCGTGCCATTGTTGTGGGATACGATGGAGGAAATGTATGGAGCTACCAAGGGGCCACGTCGGTACTCTGGAGCTGTGGGCACCATCGAGCTTGATGATTTCATACAAGAGTTTGATAGTTGGTGTGATTTGCAGCAGATGCGCAATCCACAACTGTTTACGCCTTTTATGGCGTGGAAGGGACTGTTTCAGCACCTTGAGGGGCTGCCCATGGATGACTACCATGAGTTTAGGCGGGGACATGAGGTGGAGATTGAGGAATGGCGGGTGTATTGGTCACCTGACTATATCTCCATCACTAGAGGCACAAGCGCAGTGGTGACACCGGTAGCTGCACTGACAGCTTCTGTAAGCAGTAGTGGGATGTCAAGTGGAACAGAAGCTGGGAAGTCCACCCAAGCTCCTGTTGTAGTACCAACACCCGTGTCTGCCTTTAACCCAGTTGTGGAGTTCTTCGAGGAGTTAAGGATAAACTACCAAGGGATAAGGACGGAGAAATTGCGGAGTTTGCAAGAATTCCAACGAAAGCCTGCCGAGAGTTTAAGGGAGGCTTACACGCGCATGAGGCGCTTGATAAACGTAACCCAAGGGGTTACAAAAGCTCAGGTAGTCCAGTTCTGGTATGGGATCCTGGACAAGGAGCTGAGGAGAAGGGTGCGGGATGCAACTCTCCTACAAGTGGACCAACCCACCTTAGCAAATGTGTTTTTGTTGGCAAAGCGGATAGAGCTCAATATGGTGGAGGAACGAGTGGTCATGGTGGGGTTTGGTCAGGAGACACAACAAAGTGGGGCTCCTAGCCAACAACAACCACTACCCCAACGTGCTCAAGGCAACAAGGGGGCTCAGGCGAAGCCCAGGGAAGGGCTGAGAGGATCTCAATTGCAGAGGTCACTTCCTACATTCTCAGGCCAACAACAGTCGGGTTTGACATGTTGGGATTGTGGAGGACCCCATGTTAAGAGAGATTGCCCGGAAAGAGGCAAAGGGCTGGTACAAGCACAGCCTACACAACTACAATGTGGGCATTTGTGGCAAGTATGGGCATGAAGAGGCCCATTGTTATGACTTGCATCCTGAGCTACGGCCAGGCCAGTTCCAAGGGAACAATGGTGGCCGAGGACGAGGCAATGTAGTCAAGAGAGGTAGAGGAGGCAGAGGTCGGGGTGGAGGACGTAACCAAAACCAAGGAGCACAGGGTCAGGGTCAAGGTCATGACCAAGGCATGGTGGATAGACTTGCCCAGCTAGAGCAACGTCTTGCTGCCATGGCCACTACTCATGTTACGCCAGCTCCAAGGCTTGAGGTTCAAGCCCCACCTGCACAACCTCCTATGCCTAGGGAAGACCAGATTGGTATGGGCTTCATGTGTGGAGCCGCACTTGCAGGACCATTGCATGTGACCTCTGCAGCTGCTGTCACTCGAGCAGCAACGCGTGCTTCTGAGCCAAGAGGAGCAGATGTGGATTTTGATCCACAAAGAGGGGAAGCAAGTCGACAGACAAGGCTTCCATAGTCATTCTTATTGGCGGAGACAGTGTCGACGCCGTCCATGGCATCTAGTTCTCATCCGATTGTTACTGAGGCGGAGGTTACTATGCCATTGGAGAGAGCCACACGGGCAGCAAAACTATCTAGTGTGCGATGTCAGGGGTAAGACCAGCTGAGGTGTTCAGGCTGGCAGCTACACTCTGTGAGAGTGGGGAGGTTATTTCATATTCTGCGGAGATAGTGGGAGGTGTAGTGCCGGAGGGATCCTCGGATGTGAGGGTCAAGACTGCCACAGCGGCGCCATGACAAGCTGCAACTGCCAGGTTGATGGAGCTGCCAGCTAGGCCAGCCATTGAGCGCGCCATGGTGACACATGGAGTTGTCATGTAAGACAACCAGGATGACATTTTCTGTTTGAGTGGACCGGCAGGCAAGAGGTACCGGCCACTGCGGGTCTTGTTGGACTCGGGTGCTCAGCCATTGATGCTGGGCAGAGCTGCTATTGCAGGCTTGGGCCTCACGGAGGCGGATATGGAGCCGTACCCTTTCCAAATATAGACATCTCTGGGAAGATCAGAGCAGGCTCGGGGCATGACACGGCGTGAGTTGGCTATCCGACTACAACCGGATCATCCTACAGATGGCTCAATGATGAGAGCCAAGGCCATTGTGACAGACGCGGTCTCGTACGATATCCTTGTTGGTGGGGCAGTGTTGTACCCCATGGGCTTCACCCTAGATTTTTGGGAGGAGTCAGCTTCCTATAGGCCTGGATAGCAGTCAAGGGAGGGCCGGCGTGTGCAGCTCCCTATGACGTTCATAGGAGGAGTTACGGTTGCCCAATGAGGCAAGATGCCGACACTGGCAGCAGTCACAGCTGCAGTAAGTTGGCCTGGAGAGTTGCTTGAGGGCAACGTTCATTCAGAGGATGTGTCATCTCCGGGAGAGCAGGATGACATGTATGGTATGGCAAAGTTGTCTGCCATGGTTGCTCACACTCCATTGTGGGGCTCGAGCAAGGATTTGCAGCAGGTTGCTGATTGTCGTCTGCAACAAGCCTGGGTAGAGGCTTTTGTATATCAGGAGAGGAGGACAGTGCGGGGATTGTACCACAACCACCTCAGTTGTCACCATTGGACACCACACCAATCGTGTGGCAGCGTCCGGATGAAGGCATTTGCCTTCTGGACTTGTTTGACGGGATCAGCACCGGGTTGGCTGTTGATCTACAGGCAGGTATAGGAGTACGGCGTTACTTGTATATGGAGAGGGATGAGACCGCATGACGTGTCTCACTCCGTCATGTTGCTCAGTTGGTGCAGCAGTACCCTGAGTTGTTGCCGGTGTCTGCAGTTCGTGGATATCAGCAGGCCTTGCCAGCAGACATTTCGTTGCTGGGGGCGCAGGATTTGGAGCGGGTTGACTCCATTGATTTGGTAGTGGCAGGTTGGCCCTGCCAAGGGCATTCATCAGCCGGGCATGGCAATGGATTGCGAGACTCGAGGTCGGGTCTGTTTTGGGAGATAGTGCGGGTTTTGCGCCACTTACAGCATCATCAGGCTGTATCTCCAGCATACATCTTGGAGAATGTGCCATTGATGGGCGATTATCGGGCCAGGGATGGCCAATGTGCATCAAGTCCGGTCGTGGCTTGGGTCATCAGTGTTGCTGGATGCAGCTGTAGTGGGGTCACGGGCTCATCGTCCACGGTTATGGTGGACTAACTTGATGCCACCCGCACTACTCAAGCGTGCATTTGATGGGGTGCAGCGGACACCACACCTCACAGTGGATAGCATTTTGGACACAGGGAGGCAGTCTCAGCGTGTGAGACACGATGACCGTCCGCCTTTGGCAGTGGTCAACAAGGTGGGTCAACCACGAGCAGCACTACCTACACTTCTTAGTTTCCCAGGATCGCATGCTTTCCGGGATAGTGGCCTTGGCCTCCTGTGGGAAGCTCAGTTGCAGCAGTTAGTGGAGCCTAATGCCGACGAGCGAGAGCGGGCTATGGGTTTTTCCACTGGGACCACGACGGTGCCTTCTCTTTCTGAGGCATCACGTCGTCAGGTGTTGGGGCAAGCAATGGATCTAAATTGCTTGACCTGGATTATCAGCTTGGCTATGGCTGAGCAACGTAGAGTGTGGAGTGCACTTCCCTTGACGACCTCTCTGCCTACCGAGACGGTACAGGCAGTGAGTGGGGGCGAGCCGGTGAGGACCACGGGGTGTAGACATCCATGGCACACGTGGGAGATGCTCGAGGTTCAGAGGGAGTTGGCAGCCAAGGCGATTGTGATGGATGAGGTTGGGGATTCTTCTCGAGTTGAGGAGGTCCTCAAGGATGAGATGATGGGGCAGGATGAGGCCTTGTCATTGACTGAGCAGGCAGGGAGTACTGATCAAGAGGTTGCGGAATAGCAACCATGGGACGCATCATCTACCTCTAAGTCTGTTGGACTTAAGGTTGTAGTTATGGAGGGCAATTGGGAGCCTGACATTGGACCCATTGTCACTAGAGGAGAGAGACGACGTATACGGCGGTTCTTGAGACTTACAGGAATTGCTTTGTCTCTCGAGCTACGGTGGAGGAGCATGAGACACATGTTCAGGTTGTGCATCGACCGGGTTTGGCCAATAGGGATGCAGATGGATTGAGTCGTAATCCATGCACGAGCGAGCATGATGATACTGGAGCTCGGTGGCATGGTGAGACGGATGAGGAGATGGTGCCAGGATGGCATGCATCTACCTTTTTGTGCATCCTAGCAATGGGAGCTCAAGCTGGTCCATCCCATAGCATTGGTCATGTAGATGGTATGCATGACGATCCGGAGATCAGTGAGGAGCTTGGTGGTGCTAAGGATGTGCATGAAGATGCAGCAGTGTTGGCCTACCTTCGTACTAGAGAGACAACAGCCAGTATGACTGCTAAGGAGAGAAATTGGATCCTACAACGAACCAAGAGGTTCAAGTGGGAGAGGACTCACCTACTCCGAGTATGGGAGGATGGACGAGTGAGGATTGTGCCTCATCCAATACAACAAGCGCGATTGGTACGCCATGCCCATGAGGAGTTGGGACATTTTGGGGTGCGACGCACTCCTAGTTTGCTGCAAGGACAGTACTGGTGGCGGGGCATGCACACGGATGTGCAACAATTAGTGGCAAGGTGCATGGTGTGTGATAGAGTGCGAGCTTCTTTCAATGCACCTAATCCACAATTGCATCATTTACCCATTATGGGTTTGGGCTATCGTTGGAGTCTTGACTTTGCTGGTCCATTGCCACTAACGATTTGCCATAACAAGTATGTGCTGGTGATGGTGGAACATTTCTCCAAGTGGATTGAACTGGTGGCATTGCCTGACAAGTATGTGAGGTGATGGTGGAACATTTCTTAAGATTTAGAATTTGATGCTCCAGCCGAGGTACTCACGGACCAAGAGAGAGAGTTCTTGGGGGAGTTTCAGGCTTTGTGTGAGCAAGCCTTGATAGATCACCGCACTATTTCTCGGGATCATCCCGAGGCTGATGGCCTGGCAGAGAGGGTTGTACAAACACTCAAGCGAGGCTTGCACAAGTATGGCTTGCAGAAGGGACATCTAGGAGATTGGGACCTTCAGCTACCTTGGTTGGCCATGGGCTATACGTTTAGCAAACAAGCATCACTTGCCTCGTTCTCCCCTTATTTCCTTCTCTTTGGCCGAGAGCCAGATTTGCTTGCATCTATTTGTATGGAGATTGCAGTAGTTTTCAACCTTGATGATCCGGATGTGTGGACACAAACATGTGCCCAGCGGGCAGAGTTGTTCAAGAGAGTCATGCCTATGGCTTTTGAGAACCTTGTTATTGCCCAACACCGAGACACATTGAGGTATGCCACTATACGTGGAGGGGGATATCGGCCAGGTGTTCGGCGTTTCCACCCTGGAGACTATGTGTATCTGCAGCAGACAGCGCCTACGACTTTGGATGTCACAGCAGGGCGTGTGATTCTAAGGGTCCGGAAGGTGTTGCCTTCAGGAGTGTTGATTCTGGAGGGTCGAGATGGCATGGTATGGAAAGACCATGTGCGCAATTGTGCGCCATGTCACCTTCCACTGTGGATGGGAGGATAGATCCCAACCTTGCAGTGGTACCCTACAGGGTTGCGTTACATGCTATGTGGGCATGCTGGTGGTGCCGCGACCATGTTGGTGTGTGACAAATGCTCAAGGGGGTGGCACATGGGATGCTTGACACCGCCACTTGAGAAGATTCCTAGTGGAGAATGGTTGTGTCCACGATGCCTTGGACATAGGTAGTGGGCATGACAATGGTGGAATTGACAAGTGATCCAAGGTCTAGCTGATGGGAGCTCAACGCCATGGATACTTAATTGAAGATCATGGATTGCAGGAAGGCGAGTAACGATGGGGCTACTTTTGCACCCGGCCTCTTGATCTATTGATTTTAGATACTGGGACATGTGCGATTGAAGACCAAGCGATGATTTTATTGAGATGGATACTTGTCAACTATCCGGTGTTAGAGGGACCTAATCACCAGCCAGGGGGGCGATTGTGGCATAGCTTTCTAGGATTGTGTGCTTAGAATGTATGGTGGACAACGATGTATATTGTGGCACGATGCTTAGGTGCATGACAGCTGTCATGGTTTTAGTCATAGTTAACTAGAATTACCTACTTCTAGTTAACTAGGACATTTTGGATATTTATATTTGTATTTTGTGTGTTGGGACTTCATTTGGTCTCACATGCCAAGTGAGGTGTCAAACCTCACTTGGGACACGGGGACGGGTTTTTCCCTTGTGAGTGTTGAGGAGGGCTCATCTTCTTGTAGTTGAGCCTCCATGAGCCTCTCCCACCTCCATAGGTATTGAGAGGGAGTGTGGTGAGGGCTTTGTAGGGTGGATTCCTTTAGCAAAGGTGCCCTTTGCTTGACTTAGTTTATGTGATTGAGTGGATTCATGAGTGGAGTGTTTCCATTGTGTGTTCACTTTCATTATCATTGTGGCATAGCTTTCTAGGATTGTGTGCTTAGAATGTATGGTGGACAGCGATGTATATTGTGGCACGATGCTAAGGTGCACGACACGCTCAAGGCGAAACACCACCCCTAGGTAAATAAGTACATCATTAACTGTGTGCGGAAAGTGAGAAACAGGCACATGATCCTCCCAAGAGATGTCCACGTGATGCTCTAGCTTCCAGGTAGGGCGTAAGTTTGCCAAGGCCAGAGAGCTACCTCCTCGAACGAGCTCCCACAATCTCTCAGGACTAGGACATTTGGGCGGTAGGAAACTTTCGAATTTAGTGGTGAGCTCACCCGCCACCATAAATTGAGGAATGCCCAACTCAGCCCAGCTCAACTTTCCACCAGCAGCCAACCTAGTTTTTGCAACAGCCAGGGGGAGTTTGAGCCCAATCTCTGTAGCATATAAAAGTTGCAAGATTTTGGCCGCTCGTGCACCCTAAAAGGCTTGGATACACTTCCGCCGTTGTTCAGCCTCCTCCTCAGGGGTATTCGCAGGCTTGAGCCCTTCAAGAGCAACAGTTGACTCGAATTGCTAGACCCAGTGGTCAGATGGCGTATCCAAAATAAGCTCAGGCCGTTCAATGGGTTGATCAAGGGGCAGGTAGTCTACTTCCACCACCAACTTAGGATCTACAGTTCCACGAAGAACACCATCAAAGACGGCTTCAAAGTTGCCTTCCGACGTCTCCTTGTAAGCGTTGAGGTCAGACTTAGTAGAGGGGCGGGACGAAGACGCCATTGCTGCAAAACGCACGAACACAACAAAGCAAGGAAGAGCAGCAAAACAACACAGACAAGGAAGAGACACAAAAATGCAAACTGAGAAGCGCCGCCATTGTCACCCTGTCAGTGTACAACAACCTATCGTACCCACAGCGAATGATAGAAGAATGAGTAACGAGATCTTGTAACCCGTCTCCACCAGGATTCTGTACCACCGAGATTATTCCACTCCTCTGCGGTAGGTGCTAGTGTAAGGGGATGTTAGCCTGGCAAAGCGTGCCTGCGAGGAAGGAAGGATCTACACGACGGGGAGCCAAGATATCACACTACATCACACGTTCATCCAGCACAGTCACACCTTCGTACACAAGTTAAACAAACTGAAAGTACACCGGTCCCTTAGGCTTCCAGGTGATCCCTTAAATAAAACCAAGGGGCTAATCTTATCAGACAGAGTGGCCATTTGTGATTGGCCAAGCGGATTATGTCTAGGTACTCAACCAGATAGGACGCCACGTTGTTACTGCTTTAGGATAAGCTAGCTGTTTAGTTGCCTAGGATAAGCTGTTTAGTTGGCCATTAGGATAAGCTAGCTTTCCTAATGGCCATCCATCCATTGATATCATCCGACTACATTCATCCTAAGGAGAATATGTAGGAAGACAGAATCTGGCCATCACAGAGCGACAGCCCACAATTCAGGCCCTTGAGGAGGGGCAAGAATTAACCCCCTTTCATTTATGGGCCATGAGGCCTACAGGTTGATCAACGCCCAGACATACCGTCGCGAACAATCCCACACAGGGGGCAGGGCAGCGGGTTTGAACCCCGAATCACCAGGGCGACACACCCTACACTTACCAGCTGAGCTACCAGCCGATGTGCATTATTGTTGACATAGGTGTGAAGCCTGATTTCGGCGCTATAGGTTTGTTCCCCTTCCTCTACCGGACTTGACCCTATCTGGGGAATGTAGTCGGTAGAAGGGTATGGCAGAGAAGACGGAATCTTGCTAAGAGGACGCCACAGACTCAGACTTCCAACACTCAGACCTCCAACACTACAACAGATTGCGGCTTTTATGACTCCCATGGGTGCGTAGTCATGACAGATTTGTGGCAGAAATGCCATTTGCAGTCGTAAAATGCTTTTGAAGTCATAATGCAGGTCTGGGGAAGGCGTATATGCGACTGCATGGCTCCGGACTCTACACAACACAGGTCAAACATCTTTGACCACAAATATTGGCATGGCAGATATGACTACCAGTCACGGTCATGGCTACACTGGAATGACGTGTACATATTGCTAGACAGACATATGACTTCATGACTCTCACTCTAATGCATTCTGCCAGATCATCACATGGATAAATCACTACATGACTGCACGTGTCGACACATGCTTTTCTGGTTATATATGTAATATATGAGTATTTATATTTTGAAAAAACAGAGACTCTGACCACTAGAATGAATTAAAAAAAAACAAAAAAAAACAAAGTGCAGAAAGATTAAAAAAAAAGCACATCGGCTGGTATGTGCACAGTGTGTCGCCCTGGTGGTTTGGGGTTCAAACCCGTTGCCCTTATCCCGTGTGGGAGATTGTTTGTGACGGTATGTCTGGGCGTTGATCGTCCTGTAGGTCTTATGGCCCATAAATGAAGGCGGGTGAATTTTTTTCCCTCCTCAAGGGCATGTGGTTTCCTTTAAGAAAAGAAAAAAAAGAAAAAAAATCAAAAGGGGCTTTTAGGGTTTACAAAAAGGTTAAAAAACGTAAAAAGTTGCCCATTACGATAGCGTGAACAGACTTAGAGCGAGCGGGAGGGAGAGAGAGAGAGGGCTAGGACTTAGAGCGAGCGAGCGGGAGGAAGGGCAAACATGCATGGGAGGCCCGCAGTTGGAGCAACCTTCGCATCTGAAGCAAGCAACCCTAGAAACGCTAGGGTATGTGTGCGAGGAGGTTTCGGCTGGGAGCTCGCCGTTCTTGGGAGAGTCAGCTTTGTCTTAGCAGGCCGTGTTTCAATCTCTACCCGCTCGGCCCTGATTTTACAGCACGGAGCAGAGCTGGCATGAGTTTCTTAAAGATCCTTCATGATGGTGGGACAACCGCAATCGCAAGGTGTGGCTTTTTCTTAATGTACGATGTGAAGAAGTTTGTCCATCCTGCAAATGTGGGTTGTTGGCTCTATTAGTACCATGATTTGGTATTCTTCCTGATGTTTACAAGGTTCTTGGGAGAGTTAGCTTGGTCTTAGCAGGCCGTGTTTCAATCTCTGCCCACTTAGCTGCACCGTGGTGGTTCTCACTGACCAATCCGACATTACCTAACTACAGACACAAGCAGCACACACAAGATGTCCTCTTGGGTTCATGGTCTGTCAAATCCTCCATGGGTCATGACACAAGGTCGAGGACACTGTGGTGAGGGCACCTTCTTCTTCGACCTATTTCAGCCTATTTTGCCCTCTCATCAGACTCGGCCCTGAATTTGAATCATGGAGCAGAGCTGGCATGAGTTTTTTAAAGATCCTTCACGAGGGTGCAACAATCGCAATCGCAAGGTGTGGTTTTTCTTAATGTACGATGTGAAGAAGTTTGTCATCCTGCAAATGTGGGTTGTTGGGCGCTCCTGTTAGTACCATGATTTGATATTCTTCCTGAGGTTTACAAGGTTCTTGGGAGAATCAGCTTGGTCTTAGCAAGTCGTGTTTCAATGTCTGCCTGATCAGCTGCACCGTGGTGCAGGTTCTCATTGACAATCCGACATTACCTGACTACAGACACAAGCATCACACACAAGAGGTCCTTTTGTCGGTCAAATCCTCCATGGGTCATGACACAAGGTCAAGGCC
Organism: Takakia lepidozioides; assembly: GCA_030704615.1. Lineage (NCBI taxonomy): Eukaryota > Viridiplantae > Streptophyta > Takakiopsida > Takakiales > Takakiaceae > Takakia > Takakia lepidozioides. The sequence goes on from CM060732.1 coordinate 54,224,050, forward strand.
AATGTGGTGAGGGCACCTTCTTCTTCGACCTATTTCAGCCTGTTTTGCCTTCTCATCAGACTCGGCCTTGAGATGCATATTGAATTTTGTAAGTTAGCTCATTGCTCGTTGATAAGTAGGGTTGGGGGTGTTTGCTGGAACAATTCTAGGCTGTCATTGTCAGCTGCTAGCAGGAAGGCAAGGATGTATGCATGATTTTGTGCAGAGGCATAGATAGCTGAAGGAGCAGGGATAGAGTGTGGGCCCATATTCGTCCAAGAGGGCCGGATTTCAAGCTCCATTATTTCAGTGTCATCCATTCAGCCAGGGATTTCCTGTTGACATTGCCAAGGCTTTACTCGCAACATGATGCTTGTAAAGCTTCATTAGCTTGAATGTTGATTATACTTAAATTATTAGGTTTGTAAAGCCAGTTTTGAAATTTTCATGGTAATCAGCTCTCTTGAAAATCGGTAGGTTGCAAGCCATTTACAGCGGGCCGTGGGTGGACTGGTTTTAGTCATGGTTTTAGTCATGGTTAACTAGAATTACCTACTTCTAGTTAACTAGGATATTTTGGATATTTATATTTGTATTTTGTGTGTTGGGACTTCATTTGGTCTCATATGCCAAGTGAGGTGTCAAACCTCACTTGGGACATGGGGATGGGTTTTCCCCTTGTGAGTGTTGAGGAGGGCTCATCTTTTTGTAGTTAAGCGTCCATGAGCCTCCCCCACCTCCATAGCTCTATGTATTGAGAAGGAGTGTGGTGAGGGCTTTGTAGGGTGGATTCCTTTAGCAAAGGTGCCCTTGGCTTGACTTGGTTTATGTGATTGAGTGGATTCATGAGTGGAGTGTTTCCATTGTGTGTTCACTTCCATTATCACTGCAAGAAGATCATCTTATGCTTGTGAGTGTGGAGTGTAAGGATTAGCTTTAGCACTTGTGTTGGTGTACACCAAGGAGTGAGAGAGCTAAGAAAGCTCAAGTATCTCACAAGGCTTGGAAGGTATTGCAATGAGGAGTGTTTTTGCATTGCATCAAAGAGGTGGAGAGCTCAAGGAGAGAGCTCTTGAGTTACAAGACTTTGTAGAGGTAGAGAGCTTAAGGAGAGAGTTCTTATATCACAAAGCTTGCATGGTTTTGCAAGGTAAGTGCTTGTATGTGCATTAAGGGTTTGAGAGCTTGGAAAAGAGCTCTTGCATCACAAGAGAAGCGTCTTATGTGTGGCAAAGATAAACATTAGGGTTTCAAGAGCAAGCTCTAGTACTTGTTCATGGTGTGAAAGAGAAGCCAAAGAGCGGCACATGCTTGGGTTGGAAACACCATAGAAGGAGTACAACAAGGGTAGCTTGAGGAGCATTGAGTAGCTCAAGAGAAGCTGAGAAGTGGTTGTTCTATCCATGGTGAAATGAAGCCAAGTGGGGTTTCATTTGGTTGACAAACAAGCAAGCGAAGGCGGCGCTAGAAGGGAGTGCTTTTGCTAGTTCTATGAGTTATTGGATTGTTCTTGGTCAAGCAAGTGATTGACCAAGCAAGTGGCGCATGTGTGGATCATGCTTTCCAAGTGTGGCTTCCAATTCAAGCTTGAGGAGAGCTAGAAGGTGAAGTGAGCAAGTTCATTCCTTGTGTATGAGGTGGTGCATGTTGTGGAAGAAAAACCAAGAAGCTACATAAGCTAGGGCTTGAAGACAACAAAAGCAACCACTTGGAGAGCATCAAGAAGCTCAAGATGACTCCAAAGGGAAGCATGTGGGTGAGAATTCTATCTATGATGATGTGAAACCAAGCCTAGAGTATTGAAGAGCTTGGAGCACATGTGGGAGATCATTGGAGGTGGTCTTCATAAAGAAAGGAGATTGTGGCTCATGACATGCATAGCAACTTCAACCATACATTAGCATGTGACAAGACAAGGAAGGGGAAGGTGAAGCTCATGTATTCATTCCCTTTTTGCTTAAGTTTTGTGGTGGATGGTTGATCAAGCAAGTGATGCTTATGTGGAGCATGCTCTTTAGGGCTTGTGACTTCAAGTTTGAGAAGATGAGCTCTTGAATAGAAGTGTGGATACATATTATGACATGAATGAAGAGAACACCTAGGTCAAGAGGTGGAAGTGTGTGTGACTAGCCCATGCAAGGGAAAGCACATGAAAGATGGCATACAAAATTCAAATTCAAGCAAGGCTTGGCGCTTGTCATTAGGCACATTAGCGTGCTATGAGTTCTTTTTGTGAACAATGTATGGATACGAGTGGAGAGACTTTGCCTACCATACGTTTTCATTAAAAGAGTATGACAACTAGGGTGTATGTGGAGGAGTATTGCCTTTGGAGGATCTTTGGGGGGTCCTTTGAGGAGCTTTTGTAAGACACTTGAAGAGCTCTTGAAGGGGTGTTTGGAGGACTGTTTGGAGGACTATTGGGGGACCTTGAAGACCAATATTTGGCAAACATTGGGAGCCTTTGGAGGGCTATTTGGAGGACTACTTTGGGTTCCTTGGAGGCTAATATTTGGCGAGCTTAAGGAGTCTTTGGCAATTTGTCTAAAGGACTTTTTGGGGTCCTTGAGGGCCAACATTTGGCAGGCTTTGGGGGCCTTAGTGAGATTGTTTGAGATACATCTTGAGGGCTCTTGGAGAGTTTTTTGAGAGACCCTGGAAGGTAGTTATGTCTGTTGGTCATGAACAAGAGCGTTTAGAGATAGGGGGGGACTGTGGGATGAGAGCATCTGGGATTAGGAATTGTTTTAGTTTCTCTTCCCCGTAGTCTTCCACCCTCTATGTAGGCCAAAACCTTTCCGTAGGTGGAGGCAAGAGTCAGTCTAGGTTTGGGCCGGGGTGTCCTTGCAGGAGCGACATTGAGGAGTGTTTTTTTTCTGGTCTGGGGGAGTTACTGTTTTGATTTTCTTGAGTTTGGATCCCCCCCACACCTATATGCTTGACTGTGCGCCATGTCAATTTTGTGTGGGCGCTTGTTTTCATAGTAGGTTGGTTCGGATTTGATCACCGGCCAATCCTAGAGCATGCTGTCGGTGGTGAGGCTGGGGTGATGACCAGTCAGACCATCATTGTTTCTCTTTTGGTGAGGCTAGGTTGATGACCAGCAGACCCTATGAGTGCTTGCGGTGGATGCAGGTGCAGGTTTATATTACAAACCTAGTAGTCTAAGCCATAAGCTGTAACATGTTCTCTACCCGGTTACCTTGTGGAAAAGGGGATTAGAGACAGGTTTACAACAAGTGTGGTTGTGAGTTTTCATCACGGAGGTGCCACCAGTTGCTGAGGAGAGTGCCGGTACGAGCACCAGGGATACTAGTGGGTATAGAAGACGAGGTGTGCGGTTTAGGCCACCTTCACCTTCAGTGTCTTCTGAGGAAGGTTCAGACTCAAAGTTAGGAGGATTCTTGCCGAGGGTGCAAGCCACTTCCGTGCCATTGTTGTGGGATACGATGGAGGAAATGTATGGAGCTACCAAGGGGCCACGTTGGTACTCTGGAGCTGTGGGCACCATTGAGCTTGATGATTTCATACAAGAGTTTGATAGTTGGTGTGATTTGCAGCAGATGCGCAATCCACAACTGTTTACGCCTTTTATGGCGTGGAAGGGGCTGTTTCAGCACCTTGAGGGGCTGCCCATGGATGACTACCATGAGTTTAGGCGGGGACATGAGGTGGAGATTGAGGAATGGCGGGTGTATTGGTCACCTGACTATATCTCCATCACTAGAGGCACAAGCGCAGTGGTGACACCGGTAGCTGCACTGGCAGCTTCTGTAAGCAGTAGTGGGATGTCAAGTGGAATAGAAGCTGGGAAGTCCACCCAAGCTCCTGCTGCAGTACCAACACTTGTGTCTGCCTTTAACCCAGTTGTGGAGTTCTTTGAGGAGTTAAGGATAAACTACCAAGGGACAAGGACGGAGAATTTCCGGAGTTTGCAAGAGTTCCAACGAAAGCCTGTCGAGAGTTTAAGGGAGGCTTACACGCGCATGAGGCGCTTGATAAACGTAACCCAAGGGGTTACAAAAGCTCAGGTAGTCCAGTTCTGGTATGGGATCGTGGACAAGAAGCTGAGGAGAAGGGTGCGGGATGCAACTCACCTACAAGTGGACCAACCCACCTTAGCAAATGTGTTTTTGTTGGCAAAGCGGATAGAGCTCAATATGGTGGAGGAACGAATGGTCATGGTGGGGTTTGGTCAGGAGACGCAACAAAATGGGGCTCCTAGCCAACAACAACCACTACCCCAATGTGCTCAAGGCAACAAGGGGGCTCAGGCGAAGCCCAGGGCAGGGCCGAGAGGATCTCAATTGCAGAGGTCACTTCCTTCATTCTCAGGCCAGCAACAGTCGGGTGTGACATGTTGGGATTGTGGAGGACCCCATGTTAAGAGAGATTGCCCGGAAAGAGGCAAAGGGCTGGCACAAGCACAGCCTACACAACTACAATGTGGGCATTTGTGGCAAGTATGGGCATGAAGAGGCCCATTGTTATGACTTGCATCCTGAGCTACGGCCAGGCCAGTTCCAAGGGAACAATGGTGGCCGAGGACGAGGCAATGTAGTCAAGAGAGGTAGAGGAGGCAGAGGTCGGGGTGGAGGACGTAACCAAAACCAAGGAGCACAGGGTCAGGGTCAAGGTCATGACCAAGGCATGGTGGATAGACTTGCCCAGCTAGAGCAACGTCTTGCTGCCATGGCCACTACTCATGTTACGCCAGCTCCAAGGCTTGAGGTTCAAGCCCCACCTGCACAATCTCCTATGCCTAGGGAAGACCAGATTGGTATGGGCTTCATGTGTGGAGCCGCACTTGCAGGACCATTGCATGTGAACTCTGCAGCTGCTGTCACTCGAGCAGCAACGCGTGCTTCTGAGCCAAGAGGAGCAGATGTGGATTTTGATCCACAAAGAGGGGAAGCAAGTCGACAGACAAGGCTTCCACAATGTTTCACATTGGCTGAGACTGTGCCAACTATGCCATCGATGGCACCCGCTCGCCCAAGTGTGTCAGAAGTAGAGCCACGAGTGTCATTGGGGAGAGTTGGTGTGGCTCGGGAATTGCCAGTGGGTGGTGCAGCAAAGCAAGGTGCAGCCAGTGCATTGTTGGGGGCGGCCACGGCAATTTGCTAAGCTCCATTGTTTTCTGCCACGATAATTGCAATGTCGGGGATGCGGCCAGCTGCAGTATTTAGACTAGCAGCTTCACTCTGTGAGAGTGGTGATGCATCGGCACTATATGCGGGGATAGCGGATCAGGTGCAGTGTATGGATGCCTTGGATTCAAGGGTGAAAATAGCCACAACTGCGCCATGGCAAGCGGCAGCTGCAAGGTTGCAGGAGTTGCCAGCTAGACCAGCCATTAAGCGTAGTATGGTGACTCCTGAGGTAGTCCTGGTGGACAATCAGGATGGTGTGTTTCAGTTGGGTGGCCCAACCAGGAGGAGGTATAGGCCACTGCGGGTCTTGTTGGACTCGGGAGCACTACCATTGATATTGGGGAGAGCAGCAATTGCAGGCTTGGGCCTTACAGAGGCGGATTTGGAGCCTTGTCCTTTCCAAATTCAAACATCTTTGGGTGGTTTAGAGAATGCACGAGGGATTACACGCCATGAGCTCTTCATTCGATTGCAGCCAGATCATCCTACAGATGGCTCTGTCATGAGAGCTAAAGCCATTGTAAAGGACGCGATATGTTATGATGTGCTTGTTGGTGGGGCTGTGTTATACTTGATGGGCTTTACTTTGGACTTTTGGGAGGAAACAACATCCTACAGGCGGGAATGGCAGTCAGGGGATGATCGACGTGCACTGCTCCCAGTGCGGTTTATTGGGAATGTAGCGGTGGATCATAGGAACATGATGCCCACATTTTTCTCAGGGGTTGTGGCTTGGGGTTGTGAGCTCTTGGAGGGCAATAGCCATGCAGATGATAGGCCACCACCTGATGAGGACAAACAATTGGCATACAAGGCTGATTTGCTTCCTCATGTATCTGTTCATATTCCACTGTGGGATACAGTTCGAGTAGCAGGCGAGTGTGTGCACCAAGCATGGCAGGAGGCATATCCATTGGTGAGTGAGGGGAGTTCAGTGACATCACCTGGACTTCCTCAGTTAGCTCCTTTGGATACAATGCCCATTACCTAGCAACCACCTGACTCAGGGATTTGTTTGCTAGACCTGTTTGGAGGCATCAGCACTGGGCTTGCAGGAGTGTTGCAAACTGGGATTAAAGTACGCAAGTACTTGTATGTGGAGAAAGATGAGATAGCTCGGCATATTTCTATGTGCCACATTGCCTTGCTCACACACCGGTACCCTGAGTTGTTGTCTCTCTCAGCAATTCAAGGGTATCAAAAGGCCTTGCCAGCAGACATTACCTTGCTGGAGGCGGATGATTTGGACCAGCATGGTGCCATTGACTTGGTGATAGTTGGATGGTCTTGCCAATGACACTCTCCCGTAGGTCATGGGAACCGCTTGCATGATGCACGATCGCATTTGTTTTGGGAGATGTTGAGAGTGTTGCGTGACTTGCAGACGAGGCAAGTGCAACCTCTAGCCTATATCTTGGGGAATGTTCCTCTTATGGGGGGCTCTCGGGCCAGGGTTATGGCCAGTGTGCATCAGGTGCGGTCTTGGATTGGATCGGCGGTGCTATTGGATGCAGCAGTGGTGGGATCATGAGCGCATCGACCTCGATTGTGGTGGACCAATTTTGCACCACCAGAGCTACTCAAGAGAGCATACAATTCCATTCAATGGCCACCCAATCTCACAGTTGAGAGCATTTTGGACCAAGGGAGGCAACCACAGAGGGTGCGACATGATGACCGTCCACCTCTAGCAGTGATAAATCGAGTGGGGCAGCCACGTGCGGCCTTGCCTACGCTCATGAGCTTTCCCTCGTCTCATGTTTTTCGAGACAATGGTCCTGGGTTGATTTGGGACAGTGTGCTACAGCAATTGGTAAAGCCCAATGCAGATGAGCAAGAGTGGGCAATGGGATTTGCCACGGGCACTACAGCTGTGCCAGCTCTATCAGAGGCATCACGCCGACATGTGTTGGGTCAAGCAATGGATCTAAATTGCTTGACATGGGTCATTGGCTTGTGCATGGCTAAGCAACAGAGGTTGCAGATAGTGGTGGCTACTTCTGCACTCCCATTTGGTATTGTATCCCCTCTGCCAACCGGGACGGTTGAGGCAGTGAGTGGGGGCGAGCACATGATCATGGGGTGCAAACACCCATGGCAGATGTAGGATGAGATGCGGAAAAAGAGAGTCCTTGGATCTCTCAAGCAGCAATATGAGGAGTGGGGAGAGCCATATACTGAGGATCAGTTAGTGACCAAGGTGACCAATGTTTTTGAAGAGGTTGAGAATGTTTCTTCCCCAGAGGATGTTCTCAAGGTGGTTATGGCAGAGCAAGTGGAGGCTACGCCACAGTCAGATTGGGCGGACAAGGCCCAAGAGGTTGCTATCTAGCAACCAAAGGATTTGTCTCCTACCCCCAAGCCTGATGTACCCAAGGTTGCAGTCACTAAGGACAATTGGTAACCAGATGTTGGACCTACAGTCACCGGAGGAGAGAGACGGAGGATCCAGCGATTTCTAAGGGCTTATAGAAATTGCTTTGCCTTCGGTTTAAAGGATTTGGGGAGTTTGAAGGGTCAGGAGATTCGTATTGATTTGGCAAGTGATACGCCAATCTTTTGAAGGCCCTACCGGTATAGTGACATGGAGAGGTCATTGATCTAGTCACGGACTATGGAGTTGTTCGAAGCTGGATTGGTGGAGTTGTCAGGCGGGGAGTATGCCTCGGCAACGGTGATGCTAGCTAAGAAGGATATCTATGGCAATTGGACAGAAAGAAGGATGTGTGGGGACTATCGTCCTGTGAACCGTCAGACTAAGTCCGATAGATATGCCATGCCAACTCCAAAGGAAATCTTTGATGCCATTGGGCATGCGAAGGTGTTTAGTATATTGGACTTGCGATCCAGTTACCACCAGTTGCCAATCAAAGAGGCTGACAAGCAAAAGATGGCATTCTGGGGGATTGACCAACATGGGAAGGATTCCTTGTACCAATGGCGCTTCCTACCGTTTGGGTCGAAGAATGCTCCTGCAGAGTTTCAGAGGGTTATGGATAGGATTCTCGCGGGGCTAGACTTTGCCCGGTGTTACATTGATGACATCATCGTCTTTAGTGCTACGGTTTAGGAGCATGAGAGACACCTTCAGGTGGAGTTTGAGCGCTTGAGAGCGCATGGGTTGAAATTGCACCCTGGGAAGTGCAAGTTCTTCCACAACCAGATTGAGTATCTGGGCCACATGATATACCCTAGAGGATTGGGTGTTCAAAAGACAAAGGTGAAGGCCATTGCACGCATTCCACGCCCCATAGATGTTAGCAGAGTTCGTGCTTTCATGGGGTTGACAAACTACTATCGACGGTTTGTCAAGGGATTTAGCAGCATTACAAAGGCTCTTACTAAGTTGACCAAGGTGGGTCAGGAGTGGCAGTGGGAGGAGGAGCAGGAGGAAGCCTTTGAGGAACTCAAGGCTCGATTGACTTCTGCACATATTCTGAGGCGGCCTATTCGGGGGCGGCCTTTCCAGCTACATACGGATTGGAGTATGCTGGGGATTGGAGTAGTGCTCACACAGATGGATGGTGAGGGAAGAGAGTTCGTAGTGGCATATGCTAGCCGCTCAAACAATGATGCTGAGGCAAAGTATAGTTCCTATGAAGGGGAGTGTCTAGCTGCGGTATGGGCAGTGCCACATTTCAGATGCTACCTCTATGTCAATCTCTTCACCCTTATCATGGATCACCAACCATTGAAGTGGTTGAAGGAATCAGACAAGCTTACAAGGAAGCTTGCACGGTGGGCACTTATGCTTCAAGAATACGACTTTCAGGTGGTGCATCGAGCCGGTATTGTCAATCGGGATGCAGATGGATTGAGTCGTAATCCATGCACGAGCGAGCATGATGATACTGGAGCTTGGTGGCATGGTAAGACAGATGAGGAGATGGTGCCAGGATGGCATGCATCTGCCTTTTTGTGCATCCTAGCAATGGGAGCTCAAGCTGGTCCATCCCATAGCATTGGTCATGTAGATGGTATGCATGACGATCCGGAGATCAGTGAGGAGCTTGGTGGTGCTAAGGATGTGCATGAAGATGCAGCAGTGTTGGCCTACCTTCGTACTAGAGAGACAACAGCCAATGTGACTGCTAAGGAGAGAGATCGGATCCTACAAAAAGCCAAGAGGTTCAAGTGGGAGGGGACTCACCTACTCTGAGTATGGGAGGATGGACGAGTGAGGATTGTGCCTCATCCAACACAACGAGCGCGATTGGTACGCCATGCCCATGAGGAGTTGGGACATTTTGGGGTGCGGCGCACTCATAGTTTGCTGCAAGGACAGTACTGGTGGCGGGGCATGCACACGGATGTGCAATAGTTAGTGGCAAGGTGCATGATGTGTGATAGAGTGCGAGCTTCTTTCAATGCACCTACTCCATAATTGCATCATTTACCCATTATGGGTTTGGGCTATCGTTGGAGTCTTAACTTCGCAGGCCCATTGCCATTAACGATTCGCTATAACAAGTATGTGCTGGTGATGGTGGAACATTTCTCCAAGTGGATTGAACTGGTGGCATTGCCTGACAAGGCAAGTGAGGGGGCTGCGTATGCATTTTTAGATCGAGTGCTTAGCCAATTTGGTGCTCCAGCCGAGGTACTCACGGACCAGGGGAGAGAGTTCTTGGGGGAGTTTCAGGCGTTGTGTGAGCAAGCCTTGATAGATCACCGCACTACTACTCGGGATCATCCCGAGGCTAATGACTTGGCAGAGAGGGTTGTACAAACACTCAAGCGAGGCTTGCGCAAGTATGGCTTGCAGAAGGGACACTTAGGAGATTGGGACTTTCAGCTACCTTGGTTGGCCATGGGCTATAGATTTAGCAAACAAGCATCACTTGCCTCGTTCTTGCCTTATTTCCTTCTTTTTGGCCGAGAGCCAGATTTGCCTGCATCTATTCGCAGGGAGACTGCAGTAGTTCTCAACCTTGATGATCCGGATGTGTGGATACAAGCATGTGCCCAGCGGGGTCGTTAACCATGACTAAAACCATGACAGCTGTCGTGCACCTAAACATCGTGCCATAATATACATCGTTGTCCACCATACATTCTAAGCACACAATCCTAGAAACCTATGCCACAATCGCCCCCCTAGCTGGTGATTAGGTCCCTCCAACACCGGATAACTGACAAGTATCCATCTCAATAAAATCATCGCTTGGTCTTCAATCGCACATGTCCTAGTATCTAAAATCAATAGATCAAGAGGCTGGGTGCAAAAGTAGCCCCATCGTTACTCGCCTTCCTGCAATCCATGATCTTCAATTAAGTATCCATGGCGTTGAGCTCCCATCAGCTAGACCTTGGATCACTTGTCAATTCCACCATTGTCATGCCCACTACCTATGTCCAAGGCATCGTGGACACAACCATTCTCCACTAGGAACCTTCTCAAGTGGCGGTGTCAAGCATCCCATGTGCCACCCCCTTGAGCATTTGTCACACACCAACATGGTCGCGGCACCACCAGCATACCCACATAGCATGTAACGCAACCCTGTAGGGTACCACTGCAAGGTTGGGATGTATCCTCCCATCCACATGTGGAAGGTGACATGGCGCACAATTGCGCACATGGTCTTTCCATACCATGCCATCTCGAATTACCTACTTCTAGTTAACTAGGACATTTTGGATATTTATATTTGTATTTTGTGTGTTGGGACTTCATTTGGTCTCACATGCCAAATGAGGTGTCAAACCTCACTTGGGACATGGGGATGGGTTTTCCCCTTGTGAGTGTTGAGGAGGGCTCATCTTCTTGTAGTTGAGCCTCCATGAGCCTCCCCCACCTCCATAGCTCTAGGTATTGAGAGGGAGTGTGGTGAGGGCTTTGTAGGGTGGATTCCTTTAGCTAAGGTGCCCTTGGCTTGACTTGATTTATGTGATTGAGTGGATTCATGAGTGGAGTGTTTCCATTGTGTGTTCACTTTCATTATCATTGTGGCATAGGTTTCTAGGATTGTGTGCTTAGAATGTATGGTGGACAACGATGTATGTTGTGGCACAATGCTTAGGTGCACGACATTAGGTTTGTAAGTGATTCAACACAACAAGAGCATTACGCGTGTCATAGTACAAGTTGTAAGAAAGCAAAAGATACATAGTTATACAGTCAAACAGACAACTATCAATTTCTGTGGAATCTCTTGCCAATGGCAGGATGGGTTGGGAACAGCCAAGTCAGGAGGTGAATGCCTGTCAAATTACCACATGTCCTTCTGAACATTGCACCTGCCCTACTGGACATGTATGCCAAATGTGGGTGCATCGAGGATGCCAAGGGAGTGTTCAACATTGTGGCTGAACGAGATGTGGTGTCGTGGAATGCGATGCTTGCAGGGTATGCACAGCTGGGGCGCGGGATGGAAGCTCCAACCTTTGAGCAAATGATGGGGGAAGGGGTGAAGGCCGCCGACATAATGTTTGTGTGCGTTTGCAGTGTGTCTGGCAGCCCTGGAATAGGGCAAAGAGATCCCTAGTAACATCAACAAATCTGCAACTGTACCAGATGTCATCCTGAACATTGTTGTGGTGGCCATGTATGCTAAATGTGGGAGCATTGAGGATGCCAAGGGAGTGTTCAACACTATGGCTGAACCAGATGTGGTGTCGTGGAATGCGATGCTTGCAGGGTGTGTAGAGCAGGAGTGCGGGATGGGGCTTTGGACACCTAAAAGGGTGAAGGTACCTTCTTCATCATATTTCACCCTGTTTTCCCTTGTCAAGTTATTTTACCACTAGTGTGAAACTAGCTAGGAAATAGCTAGCTTTTACATATTGACATTTGGGATTGGCCCAAGTGTCAATCCAGGGGTCAAGGCAGATTTAGGCCCTGGAGTGGTTATATTCACGGCAAGCGCGGGAGGCTCATCTTTCTCGAGTTGAGCCTCACCGCGCCTAGCTATGGCGCCGTAGTGTGGATTCCCCATGGCGTGGGGTGCACTTGGCTTGACTTGTATTTGAGTGATGAGGTTATATATGCATGAGTTTATGCTTCAGCTTTGTGAGCTCGCATGAGCTTGTGCTTGTATTCTTCTTCTTTATCACTCGAGAAAGATGAGCTCGTATCTATGAGTGCTAGATACGAGTTAGTTGTAGCACTTGTGGTTTTTGCTTGAGAATGAGAGAAACCAAGTTGTTATGCAAGGAGCACCGTGGAGCTCTTGGTTGTTAGAAGCGGAGGCGATGTGGGTTACGAGGTGGTAAACCTTGGCATTCGATCTTCAGCTTCAGAGATGAAAGCACCATACTGTAGGTAATTCCAGAGCACCTTGATGGTTTCAGATTGTGTACATGCATGAGCAAGCACGATTGGGAAGAGGACCAGTCAAGAGCAGGTTATAGTGGCTTTGGTGGCAAAGCTGAGAACTGGACTTGGGAATGCGAGCTGTCATTGTGTGAAGGATTGCAAGACCAAGCGAAAGGGCTGATTTGGCTTGGGGCAAATCAGTGCACTTTGTGGAGTATGGTGAGATTGGGTTTCAATCTCGAGCTTCAGCATTGAGAGGGCTCTTGTCATGGCAAGAGCAGGGCTGGAACAGGAGCTAAGAGGTGCGGCAAGGCCATGGAATGTGCACCTAGGGTTTCAGAGCTTGGAAGAAGAGCTCTTGCACCACAAGAGAAGTGTCTTGTGGCTGGAAATGTAAGCCTTAGGGTTTCAGGAGCTTGGCAAGGGCTGTGGAGTGCTTAGTCTTGTCTTAGAGAGCATCAAGGAGCCAAGGAGCCAAGATAGGGGGCTGATATCTCTTGTGTGAAGAGGTTGCATGTGTGGAGCATGTATTCAGCTCATTGAAGCTTCCATCTTCAAGCTTGGAGGGCAAGCAAGGAAGAGGGAAGGGCTGACTTCCCTTATGTGAGGGCAATGTATGTGTGGAGCATGCTATCAGCCTGGTGAAGGCTTGCACTTTTAGGTGTGGGAGTGCAAGGAAGGAAGGAAGGGGCTGGTTTCCCTGTAGGGCATGTAGAGCATGCTTTCAGCCTGCTGAAGCTTGTATTTTCAGGTTTGTGGATGCAAGAAATGAAGCAAAGGAGCTGATTCTCTTATGGTGAGAGTGGGGCATGTGTGGAGCATGCCTTCAGCCCATTGAGGCTCTTGTTTTCAAGCCTTAGAGAGCTAGAACGGAAGGTCTAGGGCTGGTTTCCACTTGGAGTGAAAGAAAAGCACTTGTAGGGCCTATGTGAGTTGGGGTTTCAACTTCAAGCTTGAAGGGAGCGCAACTCTTGAAGCAACAGGTGTAGAGGGCTGGAATAGGCTCTAAGACAGATGCTATGGCCAATGAGAGTGCTTGAATGAGTGCTCACAAGGGCTGGGAACCAGCAGGGCTTGGTTGTTTGCCATTGAGTTTAGTGGCGTGTTTGGGGAGGCTAAGTGAGAAAGAAGGCTTGGTTTGTGGCAACCACCTCATGGCTTAGGGCTACTATGGTGGTGTGTGGGAGCCGAAAGAGCAAGGATACCTTGCTGATTTCCTCACAGCCACCATAGCTCGGTGGAAAGAAGCCTAGAGTCCAAGAGACACAAACCCTAGCTTGGCGTGGCTAAACCCCTTGGAGAAATGGCTAAACTGCCAGAGCGGCCATGTGTGGGGCTGTGACAGGCTGTGGCAAGCTGTGACGGGCTGTGGCAAGCTGTGACAGGCTGTGATGGGCTGTGATAGGCTGTGCCCAGTGGCCTGTGGGGCTGTGACGGGCTGTGACAGGCTGTGATGGGCTGTGATGGGCTGTGACAGGCTGTGCCCTGTGCCGTGTGGGGCTGTGACGGGCTGTGTCAGGCTGTGACAGGCTGTGCCCAGTGGCCTTTGGGGCTGTGACGGGCTGTGACAGGCTGTGACAGGCTGTGCCCTGTGCCCTGTGGGGCTGTGACGGGCTGTGAGGGGCTGTGACAGGCCGTGCCCATGGCCTTTGGGGCTGTGACGGCTGTGAGGGGCTGTGACAGGCCGTGCCTGAGGCCTTTGAGGCTGTGAGGGGCTGTGAGGGGCTGTGACAGGCCGTGCCCTAGGCCTTTGAGGCTGTGACGGGCTGTGATGGGCTGTGGCAAGCTGTGACAGGCTGTGATGGGCTGTGATGGGCTGTGACAGGCTGTGCCCTGTGCCCTGTGAGGCTGTGACGGGCTGTGAGGGGCTGTGACAGGCCGTGCCCATGGCCTTTGGGGCTGTGACGGGCTGTGAGGGGCTGTGACAGGCCGTGCCCATGGCCTTTGGGGCTGTGAGGGGCTGTGAGGGGCTGTGACAGGCCGTGCCCATGGCCTTTGGGGCTGTGACGGGCTGTGAGGGGCTGTGACAGGCCGTGCCTGAGGCCTTTGAGGCTGTGACGGGCTGTGAGGGGCTGCGACAGGCTGTGCCCAGTGGCCTGTGGGACTGTGACGGCCTGACCAGTGAGCTGTGTGGGCCTGTGCTGGTTTGTGGTGGCCCGTGTTGACCTGTGGACGGCTTGTGCTGACTCGTGGAGGCACTGGTGGACTGCCTAAGGACTGGCATGTGGTCTAGAAGGCCGAATTTTGAAGCTCGTGGAGGGCGGTTTGAGGAGTATCTTCATGATATTCCCATGGTCATGCAAGTGAGGGTAGAGAGGAGAGGCAGAGTGTTGGGATGAGAGCATGCTGGGGTTAGGCATTGCTTTAGCTTCTCTTCCTCGTAGTTTCCACCCTCTCATTAGGCCAAGACCTTTCCGTAGGTGGAGGCAAGAGTCAGTCCGGGTTTGGGCTGGGGTGTCCTTGCAGGAGCAACACCGTGGAGTTGTTTTTGGTGTGGGGGAGTTGTCGATCTGATTTCTTGTGTTTGGATCCCCTCCATACCTGCATGCTTGACTGTGCGCCATGCTAGTTTTGTGTGGGCGCTTGTTTTTATAGGTGATTGGTCCGGATTTGATCACCGGCCAGTCCTAGAGCATGCTGTCGATGGTGAGGCTGGGGTGATGACCAGCCAGACCATCATTGTTTCTCCTGTGGTGAGGTTGGAGGTGATGACCAGCCAACCATAGGAGTGCTTGCGGTGGATGCAGGTACAGGTGTAGGCTATGTTAGGAACTTAGTATTCCAAACCATAAGCCGCAACAGGTTCTCTACCCGGTTACCTTGTGGAGAGGGGGTTAGGGACATGTTCATGACCGGTTGAGTGTCAACACGGAGGTGCCACTAGTTGCTGGGGACAGTGCCGGTTCGAGCACTAGCGATACTAGTGGGTACACGAGACGAGGTGTGCGGTTTAGGCCACCTTCACCTCCTGTGTCTTCTACGGAAGGTTCTGATTCGGATTGTGAATCAGGAGGACTCATACCGGCGGTGCAAGTTGTTTCTTTGCCATTGTTGTGGGACACAATGGAGGAGATGTATGGAGCTACCAAGGGGCCACGAAGGTACTCTGGGGCGGTGGGCACCATCGAGTTGGATGATTTTATCCAAGAGTTTGATAGTTGGTGTGATTTGCAGCAAATGCGCAATCCACAACTATTTACGCCTTTCATGGCATGGAAGGGGCTGTTTCAGCACCTTGAGGGGCCGCCTATGGATGATTACCATGAGTTCAGGCGGGGGCATGAGGTTGAGATCGAGGAGTGGAGGATGTACTGGTCACCCGACTATGTCTCCATCACTAGGGGCACTAGAGCCACGAGGGCAGTGGCTACACCTGCCGCTGCACCGGCAGCTTCAGCAAGCAGCAGTGGGACTGGTGGTACAGTAGCTACGACGTCCACCCAAGCCACTACCGCACCAGCACTAGCACCCGTGCCTGCCTTCAACCCTGTTGTGGAGTTCTTCGAAGAGTTGAGAGGGAACTACCAAGGGGTGAGGACAGAGAAGTTGCGGAGCTTGCAAGAGTTCCAACGGAAGCCGACCGAGAGCTTGAGGGAGGCTTTCACTCGCATGAGGCGCTTGATAAATGTAACCCAAGGGGTTACGGAAGCTCAGGCAGTCCAATTCTGGTATGGGATATTGGACAAGGAGCTGAGGAGAAGGGTGCGGGATGCAACTCTCCTACAAGCGGCCCAACCCACCTTAGCAAATGTGTTTTTGCTGGCAGAGCGGATAGAGCTCAACATGGTGGAGGAACGAGTGGTCATGGTGGGATTTGCTAAGGAGACACCACGGGGTAGTGGTGCTCCTAGCCAACCACTACCTCAACGTGCTCAAGGCAACAAGGGGGCTCAGGTGAAGCTCAGGGAAGGGCAGAGAGGACCTCAGATGCAGGGGTCTCTCCCTTCATTTGCTGGCCAACAACGGGCGGATGTGGTGTGCTGGACATGTGGAGGACCCCATGTCAAGAAGGATTGTCCAGAGGGAGGCAAAGGGCCGGCACATGCACAGCCTGCACAGTTACAGTGTGGGCATTGTGGCAAACACGGGCATGGAGAGGCCAGTGTTATGGTTTGCATCCTGAGTTGCGCCCAGGCCAGTTCCAAGGGAACAATGGTGGCCGGGGGCGAGGTGGAGCAGCCCAGAGGGGACGAGGTGGCCAGCCACGAGGCCAAGGGCAAGCTCAACGTGGCCAAGGACGCGGAGGTCAGGGTGTTGACCAAGGCATGGCCAACCGGCTTCAGCAGCTAGAGCAGAGGCTCGCTGCCATGGCTACAGCTCAGGTGGTACCGGCTCTAAGGCCGGATGGTCCACCTCCTGCTCCTGAGGGAGGAGATATGGGAGGCATGGGATTCATGTGTGGAGCAGCACTACCACTAGTGCAGGTGGAGTCTGCTGCAGCCGTGACTCGAGGAGCAGCACGAGTTCCTGAGCCACGAGGTGCAGAGGTGGAGTTGGATCCACAGCGTGGGGAGGCAAGCCGTCAGGCTAGGCTTCCTCAGTCATTCACATTGGCGGAGACAGTGTCGACGCCATCCATGGCACCTAGTTCTCGCCCGACTGTTACCGAGGCGGAGGTTACTATGCCATTGGGGAGAGCTACACGGGTAGCACCACTACCTAGTGTTGCCAAGGCTACGGCAGCTAGTGTGCTGCTAGGAGCGGCCACATCTGTGTGCCAGGCTCCATTGTTCTCGGCTACCATGATTGCGACGCCGGGGGTAAGACCAGCTGAGGTGTTCAGGCTGGCAGCTACACTCTGTGAGAGTGGGGAGGTTACTTCATCTTCTGCGGAGATAGTGGGAGGTGTAGTGCCGGAGGGATCCTCGGATTTGAGGGTCAAGACTGCCACGGCGGCGCCATGGCAAGCTGCAGCTGCCAGGTTGATGGAGCTGCCAGCTAGGCCAGCCATTGAGCGCGCCATGGTGACACCTGGAGTTGTCATGTTAGACAACCAGGATGGCATTTTCTGTTTGAGTGGACCGGCAGGCAAGAGGTACCGGCCACTGCGAGTCTTGTTGGACTCGGGAGCTCAGCCACTGATGCTGGGCAGAGCTGCTATTGCAGGCTTGGGCCTCACGGAGGCGGATATGGAGCCTTGTCCTTTCCAGATACAGACGTCTCTGGGAGGATCGGAGCAGGCTCGGGGCATGACACGGCATGAGTTGGCTATCAGACTACGGCCGGATCACCCTACAGATGGCTCAGTGATGCGAGCCAAGGCCATTGTGACAGACGCAGTCTCATACGATGTCCTGGTTGGTGGGGCAGTGTTGTACCCCATGGGCTTCACCCTGGATTTTTGGGAGGAGTCAGCTTCCTATAGGCCTGCATGGCAGTCAGGGGAGGGCCGGCGTGTGCAGCTCCCTGTGACGTTCATAGGAGGAGTTGCGGTTGCCCAGCGAGGCAAGATGCCGACACTAGCAGCATTCACAGCGGCAGTGAGTTGGCCTAGAGAGTTGCTTGAGGGCAATGCTCATTCAGAGGATGTACCACCTCCGGGAGAGCAGGATGACATGTATGGTATGGCGGAGTTGCCTACCATGGTTGCTCAGACTCCATTGTGGGGCACGAGCAAGGATTTGCAGCGGGATGCTGATCGACGGGTGCAACAAGCCTGGGTGGAGGCTTTTGTACCGTCAGGAGAGGAGGAGAGTGTGGGATTGCACCAGGACCACCTCAATTGTCTCCATTGGACACCACACCTATTGTGTGGCAGTCCGGATGAAGGCATTTGTCTTCTGGACTTGTTTGGCGGGATCAGCACCGGATTGGCTGCTGTGTTACAGGCAGGTGTACGAGTTCGGCGTTACCTGTATGTGGAGAGGGATGAGACTGCACGACGCGTTTCACTTCGCCATGTTGCTCAGTTGGTGCAGCGGTACCCTGAGTTGTTGTCGGTGTCTGCAATTCGTGGATATCAGCAGGCCTTGCCAGCAGACATTTCGTTGCTGGGGGCGCAGGATTTGGAGCGGGTTGGCTCCATTGATCTGGTAGTGGCAGGTTGGCCCTGCCAAGGGCATTCATCAGCCGGGCATGGCAATGGATTGCGAGACTCGAGGTCGGGTCTGTTTTGGGAGATGGTGCGGGTTTTGCGCCACTTGCAGCTTCATCAAGCTGTATCTCCAGCATACATCTTGGAGAATGTGCCACTGATGGGCGATTCTCGGGCCAGGGTGATGGCCAGTGTGCATCAAGTCCGGTCGTGGCTTGGGTCAGCAGTGTTGCTAGATGCAGCTACAGTGGGGTCACGGGCTCATCGTCCACGGCTATGGTGGACTAACATGATGCCACCCGCACTGCTCAAGCGTGCATTTGATGGGGTGCAGCGGCCAGCACATCTCACAGTGGATAACATTCTGGACACAGGGAGGCAGTCTCAACGTGTGAGACACGATGACCGTTCGCCTTTGGCAGTGGTCAACAAGGTGGGTCAACCACGAGCAGCATTACCTACACTGCTCAGCTTCCCAGGATCGCATGCTTTCCGGGATAGTGGACCTGGCCTCCTGTGGGATGCTCAGTTGCAGCAGTTAGTGGAGCCTAATGCTGACGAGCGTGAGCGGGCAATGGGTTTTACCACTGGTACCACGGCGGTGTCGTCTCTTTCTGAGGCATCACGTCGTCAAGTGTTGGGGCAAGCAATGGATCTCAATTGCTTGACCTGGATTATCAGCTTGGCTCTAGCTGAGCAACGCAGAGTGCGGAATACACTTCCCTCAATGGTCTCTCTGCCTACCGAGACGGTACAGGCAGTGAGTGGGGGCGAGCATATGAGGACCACGGGGTGCATGCATCCATGGCACACGTGGGAGGTGCTCGAGGTTCAGAGGGAGTTGGCAGCCAAGGCGGCTGTGATGGATGAGGTTGGGGATTCTTCTCGAGTTGAGGAGGTCCTCAAGGATGAGATGATGGGGCAGGATGATGCCTTGTCATTGACTGAGCAGGAGGGAGTACTGCTCAAGAGGTTGCAGCATAGCAACCACGGGACGCGTCCTCTACCTCTAAGCCCACTGGACTTAAGGTTGTAGTTACGGAGGACAATTGGGAGCCTGACATTGGACCCATTGTCACCGGAGGAGAGAGACGACGTATACGGCGGTTCCTGAGGGCTTACAGGAATTGCTTTGCCTTCAGTTTGAAGGACTTGGGAGCACTGAAGGGTCAAGAGATCCGTATTGAGTTGGCCACTGACACGCCAATCTTTCGGAGACCCTATAGATACAGTGACATGGAGAGGTCTTTGATTCAGATGAGGACTCAAGATCTCTGGGAGGCAGGTTTGGTGGAGCTCTCTGGTGGAGAGTATGCTTCAGCCACAGTGATGCCAGCCAAGAAGGATGTCTATGGCAATTGGACGGAGAGACGTATGTGCGGTGATTACCGGCCTGTAAATCGTCAGACCAAGTCCGATAAGTATGCCATGCCAACACCAGAGGAGATCTTTGATGCCATCGGGCATGCTAAGGCCTTTAGCACTTTGGATTTACGATCCGGATATCACCAGTTGCCAATCAAGGAGGCGGACAAGCAGAAGACGGCATTCTGGGGGATCAATGAGCACGGCAAGGATTGCCTATATCAGTGGCGGTTCTTACCATTTGGGCTTAAGAATGCTCCTGCAGAGTTTCAGAGAGTCATGGATAGGATTCTAGCAGGGGTGGACTTTGCTCGGTGCTACATAGATGACATCATCATCTTTAGTGTTACGATGGAGGAGCATGAGAGACACCTTCAGGTGGTATTGGAGCGCTTGAGAGCGCACGGATTGAAGTTGCATCCGGGGAAGTGCAAGTTTTTCCACAACCAGATTGAGTATCTGGGTCACATGATATATCCTGGAGGATTGGGGTACAGCAGACTAAGGTAGAGGCCATTGCACAAATTCCACGCCCCACGGATGTGAGCCGAGTTCGAGCTTTCATGGGGTTGGCAAACTATTATAGACGGTTTGTCAAGGGATTTAGTACCATTGCAAAGGCTCTAACCAAGCTGACCAAGGTGGACCAGGAGTGGCAGTGGGAAGATGAGCAGGAACGAGCTTTTCAAGAGCTCAAGGCGAGGTTGACCTCGGCGCCTATCTTGAGACGACCTATCAGGGGGCGTCCCTTTCAGCTGCATACGGATTGGAGCATGCTGGGGCTTGGAGCGGTGCTCACACAGGTGGATGATGAGGGAAGAGAGTTCGTAGTGGCTTACGCTAGCCGCTCGAACAACGCTGCAGAGGCTAAGTACAGCTCATATGAGGGAGAGTGCTTAGCTGCAGTGTGGGCCGTGGCACACTTCAGGTGCTATCTATACGGCAATCTTTTCACCCTTGTCACGGATCACCAGCCACTCAAGTGGTTGATGGAGTCAGACAAGCTTACAGGGAAGCTTGCACGGTGGGCACTTATACTCCAGGAGTATGACTTTCAGGTTGTGCATCGACCGGGTTTGGTCAATCGGGATGCGGATGGATTGAGTCGCAATCCATGCATGAGCCAGCAGGATGACACTGGAGCTCGGTGGCATGGTGAGACGGACGAGGAGATGGTGCCGGGATGGCACGCATCTGCATTTTTGTGTATCTTGGCATCGGGAGGTCAGATTGGACCTACAACAGGGATGACTGTAGACGGAGTGTCTGAGGACCCTGAGGCTAGTGATGAGCTAGGTGGTGCCAGAGATATACATGAGGATTCGGCTGTGTTGGACTACCTCCGCACGGGAGACACGGCAGCCATTGTGACTGCCAGGGAGAGGGATCGGATCCTGCAACGAGCCAAGAGGTTCAAGTGGGAGGGGATACACCTACTTCGAGTGTGGGAGGATGGTCGGGTGAGGATTGTGCCTCACCCCACACAGCGTGCACGGTTAGTGCGGCATGCCCATGAGGAGTTGGGGCATTTTGGAGTGCGACGCACTCACAGTTTACTGCAGGGGCAGTATTGGTGGCGTGGTATGCATACAGAGGTGCAACAGTTTGTGGCTAGGTGCATGGTGTGTGACAGGGTGCGTGCTTCATTCAACGCCCCTACACCACAGTTGCATCCTTTACCTATCATGGGATTGGGCTACAGGTGGAGTCTTGACTTCGCAGGACCGTTGCCACTGACTATGCGCCACCACAGATATGTGTTGGTGATGGTGGAGCACTTCTCCAAGTGGATTGAGTTGGTTCCATTGCCTGACAAGGCTAGTGAGGGGGCTGCGTATGCATTCTTGGATCGTGTGCTTAGCCGATTTGGTGCTCCAGCTGAGGTACTCACGGACCAAGGGAGAGAGTTCTTGGGGGAGTTTCAGGCTTTGTGTGATAAAGCCTTGATAGACCACCGCACCACTTCTCGGGATCATCCTGAGGCCGATGGCTTAGCAGAGAGAGTTGTTCAGACGGTGAAGAGGGGTTTGCGCAAGTATGGCTTGCAGAAGGGACACCTAGGAGATTGGGATCTTCAGGTTCCTTGGTTAGCCATGGGCTACAGGTTCAGCAAACAAGCATCACTTGCCTCCTTCTCACCATATTTCCTTCTCTTTGGCCGAGAGCCGGATTTGCCTGCAGCCATTCGTAGGGACACTGCTCAAGTCCTTAACCTTGACGATCCGGACGTGTGGGTACGTGCATGTGATCAGCGTGCAGAGTTGTTCAAGAAAGTCATGCCCATGGCTTTTGAGAACCTTGCCATTGCACAGCACCGTGATACGTTGAGGTATGCCACTATACGTGGTGGAGGATATCGTCCTGGGGTTCGGAGGTTTAGCCCTGGTGACTATGTTTATTTGCAGCAGACTGCTCCTACGACTCTGGATGTTACTGCAGGGCGTGTTATTCTGAGGGTTCGAGAGGTGTTGCCCTCAGGGGTCCTGATCTTGGAGGGTCGGGATGGCATGACTTGGAAGGACCATGTGCGTAATTGTGCGCCATGTCACCTTCCCAATGTCGATGGCAGAGTTGACCCAAACTTGGCAGTGGTACCTGCAGGTTTGAGGTGCATGCTCTGTGGGTCTGCCAAAGGGGCAGCCACCATGCTGGTGTGTGATCGATGCTCAAGGGGTTGGCATATGGGATGCTTGACACCACCTCTTGAGAAGGTTCCTGACGGAGATTGGTTGTGTCCACACTGCTTGGGATAGTGGCAGTGGACATGACTGGAGGCAGCTAACAAGACATGGGAGGCCAAGCTCATAGGAGTCAATACATGAGATCCCAAGCTCAAGTTCACAGGTTGCAAGACGGCGACTAACGATGGGGCAACTCTTGCACCCGGCCTCTTGATCTATCGAGTTTGAGTGTAGTAGGGATAGTGGTGGAGGACTTAGTGAGGCTATGGTCACTATCACATCTTGTGGCTACCTGGACTTAGAGGGACCTAAGCACCAGCTAGGGGGGCGATTGTGTGGACTAGTGACTGCCATAGTGGGCAGCGTAGTGGCAGCCTAGTGACTGACTAGTTGTAGCCTAGTGGTTGGACTAGTGGCTGGACTAGTGGTAGACTAGTGGTATACTAGTGTGTGGTGTGCACATGTGTTGTGTGGTTTTGGACAGCGATGTAGTTGTGTAGCGATATGTATGCGCACGACAGCTGTCAAGTTATTTTACCACTAGTGTGAAACTAGCTAGGAAATAGCTAGCTTTTACATATTGACATTTGGGATTGGCCCAAGTGTCAATCCAGGGGTCAAGGCAGATTTAGGCCCTGGAGTGGTTATCTTCACGGCAAGCGCGGGAGGCTCATCTTTCTCGAGTTGAGCCTCACCGCGCCTAGCTATGGCGCCGTAGTGTGGATTCCCCATGGCGTGGGGTGCACTTGGCTTGACTTGTATTTGAGTGATGAGGTTATATATGCATGAGTTTATGCTTCAGCTTTGTGAGCTCGCATGAGCTTGTGCTTGTATTCTTCTTCTTTATCATTGTGTGGACTAGTGACTGCCATAGTGGGCAGCGTAGTGGCAGCCTAGTGACTGACTAGTTGTAGCCTAGTGGTTGGACTAGTGGCTGGACTAGTGGTAGACTAGTGGTATACTAGTGTGTGGTGTGCACATGTGTTGTGTGGTTTTGGACAGCGATGTAGTTGTGTAGCGATATGTATGCGCACGACACCCTGCTAGTGTTTGCTTTGACAATTCTAGGCTGTCATTGTCAAGGATGTATGCATGATTTGGGTAGAGGCATGGATAGCTGAAGGAGCAGGGATTTCGTGTGGGTCCAGATTCATCCAAGAGGACCAGATTTCAAGCACAAGATTACCTGTGATTCCCTGTGGATCAATAGCTACAAGAAACCTGCATGGGTAGATGGTCAATTGGAAGCAGCGGCACAAGTGATAAAATCAGGCACTGCTAATGAAGGCATCTTCTTCAACACATTTCACCCTGTTTTTCCCTCTTATCAAGATCGGCCCTAAATTTACATGTTCAATTCTGCAAGTTAGCTGGTTGAGTGAATCTAGTTTGGAGTGACTTTGACATGATACTGTCAATGTGACAACAGGAAAGTGTCAAAAAATAGGTAACAGAGATGAGGAGAAGTTGTGGAATAAATACTTATCTGAGCCCAGTCACTGATGGGTCAACCGGGGCAGAAAGGTGAATGCCTGCTACATTTTAGAGAGTAGCAGACGCAATTCAGCATAGAAACTAGTGTGCTACGCTGAGTTGGGTGTTTCCTAGAACAAATGTAGGCTGTCATTGTCAGCTGCTAGTAGCAAGGCAAGTGAATGCTTGATTTGTGCAGAGGCATGGATAGCTGAAGGAGTAGAGATAGAATGTGGGTGACGCAGGGTGCTGGGCAATGGGCAAGACATCTTTGTATAAACGTGAGTAACCTTCCTATCCTCCTAGCTCTCATTTTTAGTGCATGTTTCTTTGTGAAGTATCTGACGACTTCGCAAACACACCAACCTTTTTGCTTTGGTTTGTTTACGAGTCCATGGGATAGAAGTTACCATAAACAACACTGGCATTGGTTTTTCATATATGGTATTAGATAATTCTCTTAATTGTTTCCGCCTTGGCAGGTTGCTCAGTGAGTCCCACCACGTGATGAGTCGCTTTGGAGTATAGCGAGTGAATGTCTCACAATGCAATGTTGGTTGGTGCATCTTATGCAAGAACTTGGAAAACAAACAGATGTCCTTGCTGTAGTAATTCTTAAAGCCATGCAAGCCTTAGTTTTTGATGGGTTGCAGATTGATGGAATACATGAGTACTTAGAAGATTCTGGGTGAACTCTTTTCAAAGTGTTATAGTTAGACAATATTATTCATGAGAACATGTGACTATTTTATGTATTTTTAGATCGCGACAAAAATGATAATGATAAATAGATTGGTAAATAGAGATGGTGTACAATCTCTTGGTTTTGCTAAGCTTGTTGCAGTTATGTCTTGCTGCCTTGTTCTCTTTGTATTATATATTATATTTCATTGTTGTAATAGACATGTACATGACTGCTATCAGAGTCATAATAATGACTACATCTATTTTCACTCTCCAATAGTACTACACCACGTGGCAGAAATACATATATGTAAAAAAATAGCAATACACCCAAAAAAACACCCATCATGACACATGTCAATCTGTTGAGGGACCATGTGTAAAAACTGCAATGCGCCACATGTTGCAACCGGATTAGCATGCCCGTAGTCATAGTTCGCAATCATGGAGAGCAAACACTCTGCCATGTGTCATTTCCTGTATCGAGCACGTGCCACTCTTGCACAACTGCTGACATGGACTACACTGTCCGTTCAGTCATTCAGTAAAGCCAGCGTGTATGACTACCCCCACAGCTGCTCAGGCGCCACGTCACAGCCAGCCTGGAGAGTCATATCTGCCATGTCACAACTGACTAGGCTTTTACGTCTTCAGAGTCAGGAAGTTGTAAATGGCTTCTATAACTGCATTTGCAGTCATAACACAGAGACGTAAAAGCCGCAATCTGTTGGATAACAAGCGAGTGAGGGGAGCAGCTAACTTGGCAAACTAAAAAATGAAGCGACGATAGTAAGAACCCAAGCCTAAGAAGGCTTTAACGCATGTTTTATCCCGAGGGGCTGGATAGTTCCACACAGCTTGGATCTTTGCAGGGTCAGGACTGATGCCAGCAGCAGAAAGCAGATGGCCCAAGAAATGGAGCTGTTCCATACAAAAATCACACTTCTTGGCTTTAACCTTAAGCCCAGCTGCACGAAGTCTGCACACAACCCGCTGTAAGTCCAACAGATGGGCATCAAACGTTGTAGAGTAAATGTTGATGTCATCGATGTAAACCAAGGCACATTCCCAACGAAGGTTTCCTAAAACAATATCCATTAGGCGCTGAAATGTGGCAGTGGCATTGCAAAGGCCAAAAGGCATGGTTTCAAATTGCAAGAGGCCCATCGTGCAGGTGAAGGCAGTTTTCTCTTTAGCAGCAGCAGTTAAAGGAACTTGCCAAAAGCCAGAGGCTAAATCTAAGGAAAAGAAGATAGTGGCCCCATTAAGTTGATCGAGCGTTTCATTGATGCGTGGCAAAGGGTAAACATCCCTCTTAGTGATGGCATTTAAATGCCGAAAATCAACGCAAAAACGGGTGGAGCCATCCTTCTTACCCACCAAGACAATGGGACTAGCCCAAGGGGATATGGAGGGGGTGATTATACCAGCATCAAGCATCTTCGTAAGCTCATCCTGAATGACCTTGCGTTCACGGACACTCTCCCTGTAGGCATGTTGTTTGATAGGCTTACCATCCGTGATGATGTCATGATCCAGAAGGGTGGTGCGGCCCAAGTCATGAAGCCCTTGACTAAAGATGTCGAGATTGTCACGGAGAAACTGGTGCAGGCGATTAATCTGCTGGGGAGCAAGGTGATCACCCACCTTGATATCCTGCCTCAGGAAGCGGGCCTTTGTCAGTGGAACCAGAGTGAGAGGCAAAGGCCTGGAGTTAGTCCACAGGGGAGTCCACCAGCCCAATATCATGAAGACTGAGACCTTTCTGAACAGAGGTCAGCTCAGACAAAGGAGTAGCAGTGAGTCTAGCAAAGATCTGACCCCTACGTATATTGATGCTGATGCGTTCAAGATTAGCAAGAAGTAACCTGACCTCACCTTTGAAACCTCGGTCTAAAACCCCAGAAGCAATCAGACAGTGCTTTTGGAGGGTAAGTTTCTTCCAGCCCTCAATCTCAAGGAAATGACCTACAGGGCAAGCAAAAGCTAGACCTGTAGGTACTATGCGCTGAGAAAAAATAGGGATGATGAAGTCAATAGGAGAACGTAGCAAAAGAGAGTTCTTTGCCACGGGCAGTGGAGGTCCAGACTTCTTACCTGGTGGAGGGAAATGCCATTGATACCAGGTATCACCAAGTGGGTGGAACTGGCTGAACTTGGCCCAATTATAATGCAAACCCACCTGCTCCTTCATCTGCTCAGCTTGAAGCTTGAGACGAGAATAGTTGGCCATAGAGGTCCCAGTAGCAATGGTAACATGGTTTAGATTCACCTTGTAGGGTTGCCCTTCACCATTGTGAAGACACATAATGTTATTCATGATGTCTATGCTGGCCTCTGCACCCTTCATCCAATCCAGACCCAGCAAAACTTGCTCACCCATGGTGACAATGCAGGTTAGCAAGACAGTTTTCCCACTAATGCAGATAGGTAAGGTGACTAACCCAATAGGTTCATAAGCCGTGCCATCAGCTATGGTAACCACAAGACCATGAGCAGAGCCAATCTTTAATCCAAGAATGCAAACTGTACTAAGTGGAATGGCAGACATGGTACAGCCCGTATCAATAACACATGGAAAGGAAAGGTGGCCTACATGACATTGTGTCATCAACGGGTGGATACGGTCCCGACTGAAACGTTTATAGGCTTCACAATGCATGAGTTTGAAATCACGAGAAAGAACAACACTTACCAGCGTGTTGGGGTTCTTACCATGGTCATCTGGCACCCTCACAGACGACCTGGTTCGTTTAAAGTACCCTGCTGTTTCTTATCCCTTTGTAACTGTTCAATCAGGGCAGACAAGTCAGATTGGTAAGGGCACCACCTGGTGTAATGCTTGATGGACTTGCAAATCATGCAAGCCACCACTGAGGTCCTGGTGTCATGACGCATGCCAGCATAGGCTTTACTTTGAATCCCGGATCTGGCAGGGACTGCAGGGTTCCAGCCTACCTCAGCCTTGAAGGCTTGCAGTTCTCCCTGGATTTCATTACAAAAGGATGACAATTCATGCACAATGGAAGGGACCAGATCTGCTGCAATACCTTTCACCCCAGGGTCCCCATCAGTAGGCTCTACACAGTGACTCTCACTAGCGAGATGAGTGTGTTTTGTGGTGGCAACTTTAGACAGGCCTGCCTTAGCAGCTTTGAGACGTAATCGTTCTTCAATCAATTCCACCATCTCATCTTCAGTGGTGTAAGACTGTTTTTGCAAAAACACTTTATCAGCAGGTGGCAAGCCTTTTACAAAACAATATTTCAAAATAGTAGGTCTCTCTGATGTAATCAAAACCGACTTACAAATTGCAGTTTGTAAATCAGTGTAGTATTTCCACACACTGTCGCCATAATGAAATTTTAAGTCTGGTGTGGTGTAAGCTATGGGCTTTTCTTCATGAAAGAGCTTGCGAGCCAGCTCTCTAGCCTCGACCCACGTAAGATCAGTTTTGTCCTTAATGTTGGACTCAAACAGTTGCTTGGCCTCTCCTTTGAGACAGATCCGAAAGGACTTGACTTGGAATCGTGGAGGAACTCCATTCATTTCAGTGCTGATTTCAAAAAATTCCAAGAATGACTCAAAATCCTCCCCTAAGTTGTACTTATGGTATTGCTGCTTATGCATTTGCTCTCCATGATCAGATTTTCGTGGAGTAGTGTCCGGAGCCTCAGATTGTTTCAGCAACATCTTCAAAAGGGGGGGGCAATTTGAAATCACCCCTATGGCTTCACACAACCCGTCCAAATCAAATGTGGGTTGAGGCACAGTCGCCGGATCTTTGTGATCTCCGGACGACTCTCCCTTTTCCATATTATTCTTTCCATTGGTTGCTGTCTCTTCCCTCTCCTCCGCTGCACGTTTTTCCAACTCACTCAGTCCCATTGTTTCTTCTGTTTCCCTTTCTAGCGTAGATCTTGTAAATACAGGCATGAGAAAAGAATGACACGGCTACCTGTCTGAAGGAGCACTAAGCTGTGAGTCCCACCCAGACACACAGTGGGAGGTGATGAAGCGGTGCTTGTGCACCAGGTACACTCCTTCTCCCAAGAATGCCCACAGTTCTTCTTCTCCCTTGAGCCAAAAAGTCACACGCACAATGCTGCGCACCACTTTCTCTTTCACCAACAGCGCGTGTGCAGGATATGTTCGAGCTTCTTCGGCCTTGTAGAGACCTACCGTTTCACGCTGAAAACACACCCCCGGAAAGATCAACACATCACTGGGACAAAAAGGAAATTCAGAGTCAGGGTTACCCGTGATGAGCTCTTTCCAAGTGGGATCACGGGTAGGGGCTGGCGGAACTCAAGGTCTTAAATTAGCAAGCATGTTAGATGTGCCTCCCTTAACCAGTTCCCACAAGCGTAGAGGGCTCGGCTTGTCAGGAGGCAGGAAGCTCTCAAGCTCCACACCCAATTCTCGACTCACGGAGAATTGCGGGATGCCCAAGACAGCCCAGCTAAGCTTCTCACCACTCTCCAATTGTTCCTTGGCACTAGCAAGGGGGATTTGTAGAGTGACTTCCCTGCAGTGAAGTTTGAGGAGCACGCGCGTACCATAGGCCCCCTGAAGAGATTCGCGAATGCGCCTGCTCTGCTCCCTCTGCTCCGCTTTGGTGTGTATGGGTTTGCAGGCTTCCTTGCGCGCGGTTTCCTCAAAGGTTTTGGCCCAGAACTCCGAAGGCGTGTCCAGCGGGAGCTCAGGGCGCGGAATCGATTCTCCCTCCGAGTAATCAATAAAAACCAACTGCTCAGGCAATAGGTTGCGCGCAAGCTCATAAATATAGCAAGATTCCAACGCCAGAGTTTGCTTCAAGCGCGGGACTTCGAATTGATCAAGTTCAAACCAACCACGCTCAGAACTGGAAGCCATGGTGCTTGTGTGCTAAACTCTCAAAACACAGAAGAACACGAGCAGACAAACTTTCTCTCTCTCTCCTTGCGCGCAAGACACCAGCCGCCATTTTGCCAATTCCTCTCGCTGCAATCATGCATGATCCCCTGTACCCAATCTACTGTTCTCAGGTGTTTCGTACCCACTAAATCCTCTGTCAACAATTCTAGTTACCCCGCATCTCCACCATGATTCCGGCACTATGGGTTTGTTCCCCTTCCTCTACCGGACTTGACTCTATCTTGGGAATGTAGTCGGTAGAAGGGCATGGCAGAGAAGACGGAATCTTGCTAAGAGGACGCCACAGACTCAGACCTCCAACACTTTCATCCAACCACTCAAGCACACCGTTACGCCCAACGTACGTTCGCGTAAGACTCAAAAGCCACCACCCTCATTGCCACGACAGTGAGGCTTAAATAGTATTAGGTCATAATCTAATCCTAGTGTCGTGTGACACTTACACATAGGTCCACCAGTTGTCCTTCCAGCATAGCCATAGAAAGAAGCCAGGTCACCCAGTCCCATCCTAATCTGATCCTAAACTAGCTGTTAGAATAAGACAACCCCTAATAAAGCCATCGGCTGTTGCCAGCTCATCCTCATGCGCAAGGTGTAAGTCCATCCAGCCTTCATCATGGCTTCGTCCATCCCTTAAATCATCCGGAGCGCATCCCTCCTCCATCCATCCATGTCGAAAAGGCCTCTCATTTTAAGATAATAGGGTCTTCAATGGGCACGTGCGATGTGGCTGGTGGGCCCCACGCACGGACGCCCGGCTCCCCAGCACCCCGCCCGCCCGCCCCCGCGCGGCCAGTCCCCCGCCCATGAGTCCCCCGCCCTCCAGTCCGCCAGTCCGCTGCTGGCCAGTCGGCTGCCCAGCAGTCTGCCAGTCCGCCAGTCTGCCCGCCAGTCCCCTGCCATCCAGTCCGATGACGGCGCAGGATCGCCACCGTCCATTCCCATAACCCATCCGAGCCCTCCATTTTTAGGGCTGCGAAAATGGCAATGATCTTCCCACCAAATCCTGGCCGCTCTCTATTGACGGCTGTTTGTTGTCCGATGTTGCGGTAGGCGTTTCCATGCACGCGACTGTTCCTCTTTTGCGCGCGATGTTCATGATGATGATGAAGCGCGTGCTTGAACATGAGAGGACTGTCTGGGCACTACAGCCACCATCGTGCATATGCTTCCACTATTTTTGCCTTCTTGTTGTGCTTTCGGGAACCTTCGTTTTATGGTTTGGTTCTATGTCATAAATATGGAAAATGCGGACATCTGTTGTCGATAACGTCCTCTGCTTGTGATCCGTCATGATATGTTTAGCCCCTTCGTACTGCATCCCTCATGAGAGCCTTCACAAGTTTAGTTTGTTAAAGGAACCCATGGGTAACATGGGCGCGAAAATGGTGGAAGCGTATGCACATGGGGGCGTGTATTGCAGATTTTGTATCGGACGATGGGACTGTTTATGTGACCAAGTATAGCGGCTTGCATCCGTCGTGCATAAGTTGTGGAAAAGGGTGGAGAATCTGAAGAAACCCAGCTTTGTGATGGATCCACATGGTATTATATAAGGGATGGCAGCACAAAAAAACAATTCGAGTCGTCACGGAACACCATCCAGTCGTAAGGTCCTCAAACATCCACACGCACCTGCTGAATGCAGATGTCTGAGCCACGACAGGAGATGTCTGAGACAATTGCATCTGCAAATGCGCATGGATGTTTGAGGTCCGTTGTGTCGCGAGTCTGTTCACAGTGGGTCCGCTGGCCCGTCAGTGCTCCGGATATTCCCCTTATCGCGTGCATAACAGTTAGTTTGGAGGCGGTCTGCTGGAAGTCCGTCTGTTGGGATAGCAGTCTGTTGCACTTGTGAATTTGTCAGTCTGTTGTATCGGAAGTCTGTTGCACTAAGTCTGTTTGACTTCTTATTTTCCCTCCGGTCAGTCTTTTGGCTTGTTCTCCCGCCAGTCTGGCGAAACGTCCGTCTGCTGGACAGTTCTCCTCTATGGATATCAGTCTGTTGGACTGTGCATGCATCAGTCTATTGTGTTGCGAGTCTGTTCATAGTGGGTCCGCTGGCACGTCAGTGCTCCGGATATTCCCCTTATCGCGTGCATAACAGTCAGTTTGGAGGCGGTCTGCTGGAAGTCCGTCTGTTGGGATATCAGTCTGTTGCACTTGTGAATTTGTCAGTCTGTTGTGTCGGAAGTCTGTTGCACTAAGTCTGTTTGACTTCTTATTTTTCCTCCGGTCAGTCTTTTGGCTTGTTCTCCCGCCAGTCTGGCGAAACGTCCGTCTGCTGGACAGTTCTCCTCTATGGATATCAGTATGTTGGACTGTGCATGCATCAGTCTGTTGTGCCGCGAGTCTGTTCGCAATGGGTGTGTTCGACTTTCCTGTTCTCCCCTTACTCTCTTTTGTCTTCATTCCGCTGGCAGGGAAGTGCCTCCAATATGAAGCCGCTTCGCCTCAGCAAAGCGAATAGTCCGCTAGACTGGCGGTCCGGTGGACTCTCGGCCCGATGGGAAATGAGTCTGCTGCACTTGCGAGGAGCGTGGATGAATTTAGTACGATCCGTTCATTCGGTGGACATATTCAATGCGATGACGGCGGATAGTTGGCGCCTGTGAAATCGCGCCACGTTGGCAGTGCCATGCCCGCTTTCCCCCTTCTACTTCTACTTTCTCCATTCTCTTCGCGCCTGTTTCTTCGCACAGTTTTGCACTGCTTTGTTTTCCTCTTTGCGTTTCCATCACCGTAACGAAAGACGACCGTTCTTCCCCAGGTGTGGAGAGTCCCGGTGAGCCGCGAAGCGTCACGAACATGCTCGCCTTCGTAACAACTCGAAGTTCATCGGCTCGGTGAGGTTCTCACTTGCTGCGGTGTTTCCATTCCATTCTATGTCCTCTTCTTCTTGCTTAGGGTGAGTCTTTTCATAGGACTTCTATCTGTCGCTCTGTCGCTCATTGTCCTTGCACCTTCGTTTCATTCTGCAGTGATGGAGGATGCTTGTGAAAAAGGTGGAGCGGACTGGTTGGATTTTGTGCACCAAACCAGACTGAAGAAGGAGCGAAGGTACTGGTACTCACCAGACGAGTTTGATCATAAAATAGTGGAAGCATTTGTAGACCTCCGCGCCTGGAAGCCCAAAAACTCAAATTGGCAGAAGGACAAGCTCTTCTGTCCCTTCTGTGAAGAGGTAATCAAGGACAAAATCCAACTAAATCGGCATTGTGTTGACACGGGTTGCAAGGAGACTGTTGCAATGATTCCACGGGATTTCAAGCCTTGGCCGATACTAAAAGAAATGTCGATTGTCAAAGAGGCCACAATGCGCTTGCGCGGATTGGTGCTTGACCCCCGCACTTTGGAATTAGACGAAGTGCGCGCACGGTATGGCGTCCATTGTGGTGGCCCGTCAATGGAGGATTTGCAAGTGCAGGAAACGCTGGACGCTCCCAGAAAACGTAAACTGAGTGATGGGGCCCAAAAAAAGGAGAGGCAAAAAAAGGAGAAGGTTGCAAGGTCTGCTCACGAGGCAAGGGCTAAATCCACGCAACAGACTGAACCCCGTCCTGGGCGACAGACCCACCCCATCAGTACTGATACTGAAAGTGAATCTGCTCAGGGCCTGGAAGGGGTGACAAGTCCAGTGGACATTGACTTGCCTGACCAGACTCGGCAGCAGACTCACACAAATATCGCGACCCATGCCATCGGCTTAGGGTCAAAACCAAAAACTCAACAGAGCACTGAAGGGCCAGTCTGCCCTGGCACATTGCGCCTCGTTGACTTTGGGCTTTTTCCCACCAGAGTGCCCACCAATTGGGGATCCAGACTTCTTCCATTATTTCTACAGAGTTGCCCAGTCAGGTCCGCTACGCACATTAATCTGACAGGCGGAACAGAACTGGTTGAACAGCTTTGAAGATGAAGATGACGATGATGAAGTAGAGGAGGTAATGGTCAGTCTGACTGCCCAGTCTGTTCTCTGTGCTGTTTGAGTCCATCATCGGGGTCACGTTGCCTATTCAGTCTGGTCAGTCCCCTGCATTCTCTCCTCAGTCCGCTGGCTCAGTCCGCTCGTCAGTTAGTCTGTTTTATATCGCTGCATTACTTACTGAGTCCGTTTGTCAGTCCACTGGTCCAATCCACTGGTATAGTCTACTAGTTGCTTCCACCCTACGTACGCATGTTACAGTCTGCTGGTCTGTGAGTCCAGTCCGCTGCATGAGGTGAATATAGAGTCCACGTCCATGTTCCTGACGTCGAAGTTCTCTGCCGTGTACTAGGATGAACGTGTTTCTATTCGTAGGGCCATTCAGGCTTGGCGGAAACCTAGCAATGATGCTCATTTACAAGCGACTGTAGTGCGTGCGGAAGTGGACCGCGTGCGAGAGTACATATTATTGAAGTATCCTGGGTCATCTGCTGCTATAGCGGCATTACATATTGAAGACGTGTCGGGGGGGAATGCGTCTGGGACAGCCAAGTCTACCATCCAACAGACTCCCATTCAGCAGGCCGTCATCCAGCAGACTCCCGTTCAGCAGCCTGTCATCCAGCAGACTCCAAGAGAGCAGACTCCCAACGAGTAGCCTGTCATCCTGCAGACTCCTCTCCAGGAGCCCATCGTGCAGCCCATGCCAATGGGAAGTCCCGTAATCCAACAGATTGCGGACCAGTAGACTGCCTTTCTCTCACATAGCACGACGCTTTTTGCAGTTTGGCGATCGCCATCACCGGTAATTCGCCCCGGAGCTGAAGACCTCACACTTCCTCGGCTTAGGATGGGAGAAATTAATCCCCATTTGGATTGGCATAATGAGCTCCACCGGATCGTTGCGGACCGCCGGTGGTCATTTGTACCCTTTCATTATTCTATGGAGTTTTCTATTGAGGAAGCCAACCATGTTCTAGAAGCCGCCTCTGCTGTTGCCATTGAAGCCACAAGCGACCAAAATGCGCCGCCTCTACTTGTGCAGCTGATTCTCATGGATGACCCACGGCCTGAAGACCTCAGACATATGCCTATGGCACATCCAATTTTTGGGGTGCGAAGAAAGCACTTGTTCGGATTGACTGAGGAGGACTTTGAGCGCATAGCAGCTTCCTTCCTACAACACAGATGGATGCAATTTGGCAATTTCCGCTCATACAACAAGTTGATGAAGGATCTGCATAGTTTGAGGATGAACTTACTCCATGGAACAGACCATTCACAGAAGTTTGTGGTGGATGAGGCATTGCACTGGTTTGCATTGGTGATGGAGCGAGCAGTATTCGACATTGTTTTGCAGAATCCCAATGTTTTCAAAGTCCTGTGGTGTGGGATCCCAACTGAAGACCGCATTTGCTCATCTCGATGCTTATATGGGAACTCACTGGCCGTGTGCTAACACACTACTGGTACGCAATCCATTTGAAGACCCACGGGTTCATAAGAAATGACAAACACGAAAAGTACATATCCAATTCTATACTTGCGGCACGAGACATTCCTGCTGAGAGTGTTACTCTTCCTTTGGGTCCTGGTGAACCAGCCTACGTTCTCAGCAGCAACCACCCCGGCACAACATACATTGTTTACAATCCTAATTGCGATTGGGGTTGTTGCACGTGCCCATGGGCAATGAAGGGAAACTTATGCAAGCATCAGGTCCGTGTCCTGAAGATGTTTCACCCTGACCTGCAGGATGGCCTCCTTGTGCGCGCTTGTGGCACGGCGCTGGGAACCATTCATGGAGGATTACCTAACTTGCTCTTGGGCAATGGTGCCGGCGGCATCGACGAATCCAATCAGTTCATGGAAAGACATCCTCCGGACGACTTCCCCTACGACGAGGCACCTCTACAGGTCTCAGCCTCATTGGAACAAGAATTCGCGGACATACTTCGCATTGTAGGTGATGACAAATACTTGGAGGCACATGCCCGATCTGCTCTTCATATGTGCAGAGGGCAGCTCGTTGATATCCTGGCAAAAAGTGCGGCTGGAATGTTGCACCCTGCGGCAGCGAAGGCTTTCCGTCCTCTGAACGACAACAACAACATGTCTCTGAAAAGGAGACGAGATTTCGTGGAGGCCTGGAAAACCCGGCCAAGGGTTTTGCGGAGAACCAGCAAGAGGGTGTCTGCACCTGCACCTGCAACACATATATACTCAAAAATTTGCAAGGTTTCAGGTCGTGTAGATGTCACGAAGAAGACAATATAAGTCTGCAATGCCTCGAAAATAGACAAGGTTTCACGTCGTGTAGGTGTCACGGAGAAGACAATATAAGTCTGCAATTCCTCGAAAAGAGACAAGGTTTCATGTCGTGTAGGTGTCACGAAGAAGACAATATAAGTCTGCAATTCCTCGAAAAGAGACAAGGTGACATGTCGTGTAGGTGTCACGAAGAAGACAATATAAGTCTGCAATTTCTTCTGGTAGCATTGTCCCTTTCTGAAATACAAGTCCGCAATGGACTAATGCACAGTCTCCCAACGGACTCCTCCAGTCTCCCAACTGACTCCCACACAGTCTCCCAAGCATAGTCTCCCAACGGACTCACGCACAGTCTCCCAACAGAGTCACAGTCAA
Source organism: Takakia lepidozioides (assembly GCA_030704615.1). Lineage (NCBI taxonomy): Eukaryota > Viridiplantae > Streptophyta > Takakiopsida > Takakiales > Takakiaceae > Takakia > Takakia lepidozioides. Next base: position 54,260,165 of record CM060732.1, read on the forward strand.
CAGACTGCGAGTGCCAGTAAGCCAGTCTGCTGGTCAGTCTGCTGCCCACTCCAAAAGTCTGCTCACCATACTTTCACCTCATCCCTGCAACTTATGTCAATCCAGCGTCCCAGCGGACTCATGGACATGGTGCCTCCCAGACTAGGTACCAGACCCAGCAGTCCTAGCCTCGGCAGCGTACTGCTCGCACATTCAAGCTCAGCAGACTCGGGTGCACAGTGCATGAAAAAATTGACACCATTGTGTCCATTGAGTTTAGTGACAACATTACAAAACATGCCAGCACCCACAGTACACAAAAATGCTCATCACCACTGGAATAGTACGCGAAAAGACTCGCATTTTTTATTTTGGTACATAGACTTCACATGACAAGTACATCATACTCATGAGAGCAGTTTCTCTACATTGTCCAACCCCCGCACGATATACTGGGCACACTGCATTCGCTGCCCAAGTGCAAACTTGAAAGTAAACCAGTCCTTCGTGAAAGGTGTTCCTCTCTCTGGCTTTGCAGTCTTGGAGACATTTGCTTTGACTTTTACCCACTCATAAAATACTTGAATGAATGACATGACGTAAAAGCCACACTCCCAGCTGAATGGTTGCTGGGGCACATCAAGCGCGTGGAACTGAAATGCTTGGACAATCTCATGCCACTCTAGTGAGTCCATCGAGTACCCTAAGCACTGCGCATGAAGCTTCCGAATCCACCCTAGAACAAAGGGACATTTATGCAAGTCCCTGATAGAGTTCAGGTGAATGTAACAGCCCTTGCGGAGGTCGATGATACAAACACTCCAGTGCCCCCTGCAATGGTATCAAACAACATGGCGTCATTGCACAATCATGATGGGCAGACTCAGCAGACTGACACTCAGCAGACCGACCACTCAGCAAACTCAGCACTCAGCAGACTCAATCTTCAAACCCAGTCCACTGCACAAATACAGAGGTCAACTTAATCGCTCAGAGTCAAGACGACACTACGAAACCAGACTATGACTCAGGAGACAGTCTCTGCAGACTCAGAAGAGTTCTTACTCGTCCCCAATCGGCACCAAAATGAAATCGTACTCTTTCAAGTCCTTGCCCAGTCGTTCAGTGCTGAGGCAACCTTTCAAGACCTCCAGAAGGCTTTCATGTTGCCCCACCCCCAATGACTTCAACACCGTCCACGTCGACGTTGGAAGAACAGCAATAGTGTTGATGAACGCAGCCTCAACCGACTTCTCATAGAATCGACACCACAGCTCCAGGAGTCTATCTGTGCACTCCGACTCAACCTTCTGGACCGCCTTTATGTCATCCGGCGACAGTCCGCATTCAAACCGTGGGTCCCCTTCAAAAAACATCAGTATGGAATTACCTGCTTTCACGTGCAGAGCATGTGCTTTGCCAAACCGAGCACTCATCCTGCACAGAGCAGACCATCCTTCGGGAAGCCTCATGTACTGAACAGACTGACGTCAACATGGTACCAAACACTCTACAGGCTGAACAATTCATCAGACTGGCAAGACTAACCACAACAGACAATGATGAAACCAGCAGCAGACTGACCAGCGTGCAGACTGACCACAACAGAGCGCAAAGCACTTAACGACAAAGACAGACGAGGAGACTGAGCACAGTACTCACCTGTGCTGCTCCAGGAAACGACCCACATCTTTGTCCATGTCCAAGGCCAGCTTGTGGTTCTTGTTCATAAAGACGCCAGACTTTTTCTTCGCCGGTCTCTTGGTACTCGGACCCTCCTCGACCTCCTCAGCATGGTCCACGACAGTCCGCTTCTTGGCTTTGCCTCTCCCCTGGGAAGCAGGGACAGCTGTAGGCAGGCTGGATAGAGCAGACAAACGCAGCGTTGCCGCCCTACTTCGCAATAGAGGCTGGTCAGCAGGTTTGTTTACACTTGCTGGACCTGTCTTTGCAGCTTCGTGGGTCGCATGCGTAGAACTGACCACGCATCGAGGGGCGTGCTCACCCCCACACCTTTCTTGGCTGTCGATCCCACGTTTGCAGCATGGGCGGAAAATGTCATGTCCTCAGAAGTAGACAGTCTGCTGACGGAGGGACGAACATCCTGTGAGGATACCGAGCAAAATGTCGAATTAGTCCAATTTCACAATGTGCTAAAACATAAACAACAGTGCTGAAAGAGGAAATGGCAGAACCTGCCCAAGGGGTGAGGGAGCAGACTCCATGTAATCCAGCGCTATACCAGACGGTGTCTGCGCCGCATGTGGTTCCTTGTCAGTGTGTCTGCCAGCATGTTCAGTCTGTTGCTCAATGTGGGCAGTTTGCTCGGCCGCCACCGGTAAAGCATTCTTATCCAGCTCCCCGTGGCCTGCCTTCTATGACCTTCCAGGTTAGTTCGGTTTTTGTGCGCTCAGTGGCGAAAGCCATAGATGAGTCCTACGTGATGACCGAACTCAATCTGGGAACGCAAAACCGTATCATAGATCTTACAGAAGAGTCTGAGGAAGCAATTGCCGGTGGGTCTTCCATACATGTTCTTGATGTTTTCCAAGTCCATGGAGATCTGAACACCCAGCCGGCTGTCCACCAGACTGACCAGCACATTTATAAGCGGGCTTTCCGTGATCAGTATATCATCGGGTTTTGCTTCCACGTCCATGCCCTATACAGTACAAAGGACACGCTTCTGAACATGCAAGAAACGCGCCGCAATACAAATACACGATCGACAACGTGCCAGGAGAACAGTGCGCACGTTCGCGGCTGCTGGCAAGTGGCAGGCGGCAGGGATGCAGGTTTGAATTGCAGCCCTAAAAATGGAGGGCTCGGATGGGTTATGGGAATGGACGGTGGCGATCCTGCGCTGTCATCGGACTGGATGGCAGGGGACTGGCCAGCGGACTGGCGGGCAGACTGGCCAGCAGCGGACTGGCGGACTGGAGGGCAGCGGACTCATGGGCGGGGGACTGGCCGCGCGACGGACGGGGGCGCGGGCGCGGTTGCTGCAGCCGCGCCCGCGGCTGGGCGACCGCGCGCAGCGGCGGGCGGGGCGGGCGGGGTGCAGGGAGCCGGGCGTCCGTGCGCGGGGCCCACCGGCCACATCGCGTGCCCATTGAAGACCCTATTATCTTAAAATGAGAGGCGTCGAAAAGTAAGGTGGCTTAAACTTTTTCAAGAAAAAGAAAAAAAGATAGTTTAGTCACCAAATCTCTTCACTGTTTCCCACTTTTCATCCATCCTCTAACAGAAGGGAATCCGTTTACGGCTCCACAAACTAGCACACGATATACATGTATACTATACACTCATGTGAACGTATTGTGTATCTGAACACGTGTAGGAGAGAAGGGACAGGAGTGGAGCATCGAGAGGAAAGCGAGGGACGGAGGGAGAGACCGGAGATCCTGAATTGTGCATGCGATTTGTATATCTTCGATTTGAGTGAGGGGTTGGAATCGAGTCTTAAGCTGGAGTGATGATGTAGATTTGTCTTACCATCTTATTTGGACTGATCTGACCTTAGAAAGGAGGAAAGCTAGTAATTCATGTACGTGTTTGTCTTCGGATGCTGTTTTGTCTTTTAAGAGCTTGTGTGGAAGTGTCTTCGGAACGAGAGAGACGGTGGGAGAGGTGCATCCTTTGATTGTTGATCTCGACCTTGTAGTAAGATTGTCCCGCAAGGCTTGAGATGCTGTCGGTATCCTCGTGAACGCACATGGGTGGCGAATCAAACGGGACACCAGCGCAGCCGGCTCCGATGAAGTTCTTTCTCTCGAACCCCAAGCCTTCCGCGGCGCGGCCCCCGCTGGTTCCCAGGGAGAAGGTAAAAGTCAGTGAGGATGCTGTCGAGTATGTGACGGCCTTTGATGAGCAGCTTGGCGTTGTTGCAAAGGATTCCAAAGGTACGAGCGGACGTCGAGTTATTCCCAAGCTTGAGAATTCATGGCGGCCTGAGAAGAGAATGAAAAACATAATGGTCGAAGCAGACATCACTGCGGTGACTGAGGAGAGATTTGAGATGGAGACACTCGCTGCAGGACCTAAACCTAATGTACAGTATGGGCTCACTGTGAGAGTGCAGGGAGAAGGTTCGGAATTGCTAGAAGGTGACAGGATGGAGGTTGCAAGGCCATTATCTTTTGCTGAGATGGAGGAACAGAAGGTGCGCGAAGAGTTGTTGGTTCTTCCAGAGGAGGCTTCCCTGGATGCTTACGAGGATCTGCCTGTTGAAGAGTTTGCAGAGGCGATGTTGCGGGGTATGGGATGGGAGAAAGGGAAGCCCATTGGTCGCAACGCGAAGAATGTTATTGCTGTCAAGGAGTATGTTCGAAGGCAGGGGAGGGAGGGCCTGGGAGCCACACCTGCACCTCCCAAAGAAAACCCTAAGAAGTACATCAAACCTGGTGAAACCAGAGGGAGGAAATCCGATATGGTAGCTCCAGTGGGACGTGACGGACGCATCCGGCATGTGATAGGACCTGATGTGAAGCTCGTGGAGAGGGTTAGAAAAGGCGTGTCATTAGGGAAGGTCATGTCTGTTATCTCAGGTCGGCATGCTGGCCTTAGGGGCGAAGTCTTGTCGACAAGCGATGATGGTCAAGTTGTCATAAGATTTGTAAAGAGTGGAGAGAAAGTGGTTGTCAACATGAAGGAGGTCGCAGATATTGGTTCTTTTGAGGAAGAGGCTGCCATGAAACAGATGAGGGAGCTTCGAATTGGGAATGGGAAGGTTGGACCACGCGATGAGAGACGCAGTTCACGCGACCAAGATGCAAGAGAGGATAACAGGGCAGGACAAAAGGAGGGGACAAGGCATCATCGGCGTGGTGACAGTAGGGATGATGGGGAAAGGAGGAGTTCAAGAGAAGCAGATGACAGAGGAGGAGTTCAAGACAGAAGAGAGGGTAGAAATGATGATGGCGGTGTGCAATCTGATGAGAGGAGGGAGGGGCAGCGCAGCTGGAGAAGAGAAGAGAGAAGGGAGAGGAAGCGTGAGGAAAGAAGGGAGAAGAGTGGGAGCAAGGAAGAGCACGATGATACTAGGGATGAAATGGATGTGGATGATGAAGGGGGCAACTCTAGTGAGAAGAAAAGAAGCAAGAGGAGAGATGAGTCAAGGGATGGGAGGAGAGAGGAGAGGCGTGATGGAAGGAGGGAAGAAGAAAGGAGCAAGAACAAACAAGAAGAAAGGGAGGTTGATGTTGGAAGGGGCAGAGTTACGGTTAGAGAGATTGATGAGAGACAAGATAAAACAAGTGATAAGAGATTAAGGGACAGAGCAGGACAGAGTGATGGACTGTCCTTGCCTTCGGAGCAGGTATTCAATGAAAAAAGATCCGTGGAAACACGGATTTCCTACAAAATAGTGGATCCCAGTTCAGCTGATACAGGAAATAGGAGTAAAGGAAATGAGGATGGGGGAAGGAGTTCTCAGTCGTGGCTGATGAGCCACATACGTGTGAGAATCATAAGCAAAAGTCTCCATGGAGGAAAGCTGTATCTCAAGAAAGGAAGAGTGATTGATGTGGTAAAACCTAAAGTATGTGATGTGTTGCTCGATGACACTGGGGAGATGCTGCAGGTTAAGCAGGACCATCTTGAGACAGCTTTGCCAAAGAAGGGGGGACGAGTTGTGGTTGTGGGGGGCGAGTATCGGAGCCATATTGGCACACTCCTTGAGAGAGATTCCGAGAGAGAGATTGGTATTGTCGAAATGGAAGACAGCTTTGAGATGGTGACCCTTGGTTTGGACCTGCTGGCAGAACTTGTTGGTGATCCCAGTGATTGACAGGAGGAAAGTTTTTTATGTGCACGGAAAAGTAGCTAGACTGTTCCTAGTTGGCTCTAAGAAGGTTGCGCTCTTAGCACCCTTGAATTGGATTGTTTGCCCATAGAGAGAGGTTGGGGCAGTTGTTATAGCCCTGTCTCTGGGTCACACATTTGGAACCCAATCACATGTTGTCAATATTTTTTCACCAAGTTGCGAGTTGCTAATTTTGGGATTCAGTAGCTACAGCTGATTGTAGTTTTGCTCCACCTTTGAGGAAGACCAGTGACGTCTGGAAAAACCCACACACATCTCCATCACCCCTGAATTGCATCCAAAGGAATGATGTATGAGTGATGGTTTGTTATGTTATGATATTCTGTGCTTTTATTGAGAACAGGAGGGAGTTTTTCTTTGACAGCCCTTCTCTTGATCACACATAATGGAACTGCTTTTAGTGTTGTCCTTATTGATTCACCAAGCTGTGAGGGTTGCAAATTTGGAGTGATTTGTTGTGGCTCTACTTCTCACCGTCACAACGAGAGAAACACACATCAATTACCTTCAGCACCTGTGAATCAGGTTCAAGAAGCAGGGAAGATGTTCCATTGCTGGTTCTTACTATTTTTTGTTCTACATGCAGTGTCCTCGTTGGATCTCCAAGCTGACTGGTATTTTTGAGATTCAGTAGCTGGATGTGATGTATTGTTGCTTCATCTTGCACCAAGACCTTCCGCCAAGACCAGAGATCTGGAAGAAACCATCGCCTTCTTCAACACCAGGCAGTAAACAAATGGCGTCTCTAATCAGTTCCATCTATAGATGCAAGAGCATATATGAACCATAAAAGTATTCATCTTGTGTGTATATCGATGATGAGGGCATGGATGAAGGAGAAAGCCCTGCTGCGAGCGCTGCTCCATGAGGGAGGGAGGGAGGGAGGGAGGCTAATCTGTCAAGCTGGGATATGACATGCAGCTGAGACCGTATTATATTCCTGGTCACAGTCTCTGTAGGGAATGGAGAAGGTGCGATTGACTCGAAGCAAATTGTTCCGCCATTGGGACGAACTTTTGGTACAACTGAGTCTTTAGGGAAAGGTTTTGTGTTTGATAACAGGCTCTGGAACGTTGCCTTTGCGTCTGCCCTGGCGCGAAAGAATTGAGTTGAATTTTGTTTGATTGCAGCAAAGAGCATTCAGAGTTAGTTGCAGAAATGTCAAAGCTACAGTACGACTTCGAGATGATCAAAAGCTGCCAAAGATCTTATGCGCTTTCGTGGTTTCTGGCACACAGGCCACGCTTTGAGAGTCCAATGGCTCTTGTTGGAGTTCTTGTCAGATCCTTCACTGTGGTTCGACAAGGTGAGGCTGCCGTTATTCACGTCACGAACGAGTTTATCAAGGTTTGACTGAAGACGGCCTGATCCTGTTTTGTGGACCGAACTGCTATGTTAGAAGTTTATATTAATCACGTCTCTTGAGAAGTTGGTATCAATATGTTGTTATTCCCTTTGCATTGCAAGATTATTGGGACCTTTGCTGGTTGTAGCATGGTTGTCAGTTTTTGTAGAAGGTTTACTGGAAGAAATGGCTGTTCAGGTGCAGACCACCAGTTCTTACAGAACAATGAAAATTGAATATCAGGAATTCAAACAAAAAGAGGCCCGATGGATTGAGGGTCATCAAACGGCCCTTGGGTGAAAGCAAAGAGATTTCTGCCGGTAGTATCTGCCAAAAGGCAAGGTCGCCCACCATTTAGTGTAGTTGTGATACGTAGTAGCACAGGCCGGAAACACAACAGGTATCCTTAGGTGGATGAAAGGTTTCCCACTTTGCTAGTTTGAGATTAGGGTAAGTAAACTGTCACATTGGTGTTGTAATCCTGTCCTTGTCCTTGTGCGGGGATCTTTCTTAGAAGAAACCAGGAGCTTTGAGATACTTTGAACCAAAACTTGTAACCAGGAGATTTGAGTTATGCAGGATGGCAGGCTTGCGTCAGGGACGCCTGCTTGTTGCACATCAGGCTGGCTGCCTGGGTAGCACCTTCGCCATCTCTACCATTTTAAAAATAAGGTTAAGACAGGGACTCAACAATATTACAGCTGGCACCCTGGGGGATGTGAGGACACTGTGCAAGCAGGGAAGACTGAAAGAGGCAGTGGACATCTTGGACCAACAAGGCATCTGGGCAGACTCCAATACTTATGTCTCTCTCTTGCGGGAGTGTATCAACATGAAAGCCCTGGCAGAGGGAAAGCAGTTGCATGCCCATCTTATTCGGAGGGATTACAAGCCAAATATCTTTGTAGTCAGTGCGCTTGTTAACATGTATGCCAAGTGCGGGAGCATCGTGGATGCACAACAAGTGTTTGACGAAATGCCTCAACGAAACGTATTCACTTGGACTATGCTGATGGCAGGATATGCCAAGCATGGGTGTGCAGAGGAGGCTTTCAGAATTTACGAGCAAATGCAAAAGGAAAGGGTGATGCCCAACAGGGTGACATTTATCTGCATCCTAAATGCATGTGCCAGCCTTCGAGCCCTGGGGAGGACCAAGCAGGTCCATGCTGACATCATGAATGCTGGAATTGGGTCATATGTTAATTTGGAGAATGCCATCATGGACACATATGCCAAATGTGGGAGCATAAAGGAGGCGCGCCAAGTGTTTGACAAAATGTCCGAACGAGATGTTGTCTCATGGAGTGTGATGATTGCTGGATACACTCAGTTTGGACATGGTGAAGAGGCTCTCAATATATATAAGCTAATGCAACGAGAGGGGACGATGCCCAACAGGGTCACGTTCATTTGTGCTCTCAATGCTTGTGCCTGTCTAGTAAACCTTGAAAAGGGCAAGCTGATTCATGCTGACATCATCAAAGCTGGAACTGGACCATACATTAATCTGGAGAATGCCCTTGTTGACATGTATGCGAAGTGTGGTAGTGTAAAGGATGCCCGCCAAGTGTTCGACAATATGGCTAAACATGATGTGGTGTCGTGGACTGCTATGATCACAGGTTATACTCAGATTGGGGACTGCAAAGAGGCTCTTGAAATCTATGAGCAAATGCTCTGGGAAGGGGTGACACCCGACAGGGTCACGTTGATTTGCGTCCTGAATGCATGTGCCAATGTTGGAGCCCTGGACAAGGGCAGGTGGCTCCATGGGCATATCATCAAAGCTGGTATTTCGCCACATACGAAGTTGGAGAATAGCCTTGTTGGAATGTATGCCAAGTGCGGGAGTGTCAATGATGCGCGTCAAGTGTTTGACAGAATGGCTAAACGAGATGTGGTCTCGTGGAATGCTATGATTGCAGGATATGCCCAGCATGGGTGCAGTAGAGAGGCCCTCCAATTATTTGAACAAATGCAACAGGAAGGCTTGAAGCCGGATGGTATTACCTTCACTTCTGTTATCTCTGCATGTAGCCACGGTGGCCTGGTGGATGACGGCTGTCGCCATTTTGATTGCTTGAGTCGAGTTCATGGCCTTACACCTACATTGGAGCATTTTGGGTGCATGGTGGACCTTCTTGGCCGCGCAGGGCGGTTGCATGAGGCAGAGGACTTTATTAACAACACTTCAATTCAACCAAGTGTTTCTGCGTGGGCAGCCTTGCTAGGTGCCTGCAGAACACATGGCAATGTTGAGGTAGCAGAGCGTGTTGCAAATCACATTCTTAAGAGGGATTCAGATCTCTGTAAAGATTAGGTGATCCTATCAAGTATGTCCTGTGCAGCTGGCAGGTGGGATGATAGTGGAAACGTGACTGATTCAAAATGGGTTGAAGGAAACCATTTGTCTATTCAAGTACCCTTGTCAACATGAAGTACGTCACATGTGGGAGTCCGGGGCTGCTGAGTAGGCTTGGAAACTGTGGAAGCAATGGTAGGCGAAAGGACAGGGGCCAACTTGTGTTCCCAGAAGTCATCAAGGATTGGGGCATGACTCCTTGGTGCTGGCTATTCTAACAGGTGAGCTCTTCTCATATCGAGTAATTGGGTATTTAAAGAAGGGAGGGATGCCTTTGTCATAGTAGTAGATATGGTTGCTGGAGCTGACCAGATGCATCTTGGAGTCTGTGGAAACTCCAAAACTAGAGACAGATTCAGTTTTCTTCAACTCCAGCTTTGGTGACAAGGGTGATTGTGACAAAATTTTGGTTGTCATGCTCTGCGGATGACTGTTCATAATCTCTGGTGGGTCATGCAGCTTGGGTCAATTGGCTAGCTTGACGCATTCTCAATGGTTGAGGACATTTGCAAAGTGTAGTCCAGAGGTTTCCATTAATACATTCCCGGGAGTCTATGCACTCTCGGATCTTGCTACTATTGGGTGTGGATTGAATTATAGCTTCTTTGTGTAGCTTTGTCATGTGTGGTGGCCTCAATTTTAACGGTTGAGAAACAGTCCTCAATGGACCTGAAAATTCGCTTGAAATTGTACAGGACTGAGGGGCCAATTAAGTGTACAACCCAAGGATGTTTGAGTTCGGTTCAGTTCCTCTCTCATTCTTGGGTTTCAAAATTGCGCTCTTGACATCAGCTCAACAGAAGCAGGTAGTATCTCTCTTCGTACTTGGCTTTGGGATCTGTTATTCCAAGAATCTTTATGAGCACCTTTGGTGGTTACCTTAAGCTTGCGCATGGCAGTACATAGATGCCTCAAAATGATCTTCTGCTGTGGCTGCAGGCTTTGTGGCACTGGCTGCATTTGTGATGAGAGTATGGAATCCTGTGAAAGTGGCCATCTTTCTAGGGTCCAGAAAAGTCCCCATTAATATATCTTTATGTTGGTTGAAAGTATTCATTTACAGTTCGTATTGCAACCAAAGCAGTAACCCTCTCAGAAAAGAAATGTAGGTGGGGGAAAGCAGTGTTTTCTGATGGAGTGGAGCTGTGTCCTGTAATTACCTAAACCTAGATTGATAGAAGATGGAAGTGCAGATTTGTGGGTTGAAAGTAGGAAAGTCTTCAGCAGAATCAGGCTTCAAAGTGTGGACCTGATTTTGGTAACTGGTTACCATAAAAATAAAACAATGATTGACACTCTAAATTTGGTGGCATGTACTACAGGATACAACTAGGAGATGGACCAGTGTGCCCCATATGTCAGTGCAGAGTAAGCAGAGTATATGACTCGTGAAGCCCCCAGGATCTCTCTCCATTTGGCATGAAAAGGCAATATATATTACATGCTGTTCACAGTCTCCTGTAGACTTGCCTCAAGCACTTGAGAGCTTCTTTGACATACTGGTGATGAAAAACTTTTGAGCACACATTTGCAGTTTTAAGATGATGTTCATTGAATCTGGTGGTTCACTGCGTTTGGTCCAACTACTTACCTGCTTGAACGGTCACTATCTCAGAAGCTCTCTGGTAGGCTGGCTACTCACATCGACATAAATATCCACCACAAAGATTGTCTGCCCCAGTTACAATGACCATCCACACTCCTGGTGCCACACTAACTACTTACACATCTGAGTCACACAACTCTACACAACACTACTGGGAATAAAAATGAAAAGCTCTGTTGTGCAGCTCCTTTTGAATCCTACCATAGAAAGAACAATCTGTAGAAGCTCGTGACCCATACGCTTGCAAACTTAGAAAGACCATATAGGGGCTTAAGCAGTCTCAGACTTCCTCAAGAAAAGTGGTGTCACGAGGTGCAAGTCAGACCAAAGCATCTATTGGCTGACAAAAGATTGAGACATGACAGTGTTCCATTTTCCGCGTACATTTACCTCCCTGGAGGTAATGTTCAGAATTGTCTAATTTTCTTGCCTGGAAACGGTACTGTTCACGGATGACGTTGATGTTGAGCTGTTGCAATGTCGCCATGAAAAGCGGCTCCTCAGTCTCTTGCGGGACCGAGGTAGGCATTTGAGGGGATGTTGGAGCGAAGGCTCAATCCTTCCCTTCTTTTATCTTTCTCTCAGACTCATCAGACTCCCTCCCTCCTCATTCATGATTCGCTTAAACTGTAGCTTGCCTACAGTTTGGCCAGCGGCTCAAGTGCCGATATGAAACATAGGGAACGATCAACGAGCTGTACACCCCTCCCTTCGTCCTTCAAGCTAAACAGCGGCGCTCATTTTTCTCTCCTTGAAATAAAATCTGAGCTTGAAAAGGAGCATGAGATCACGTACGAGTATTGATGCATGCAGTCGCAATGTAGCTGTCTCCAACTCCCTCGGTGAAATCTAGACATTATGGGTACAGACCGTTGAACATTGCGAGCTCAAGTGGGTCTGTGGAGCCCTCGTGCATACATCTGACCTCTTCCTCTATAGGCGCTTGCTTCACATGCACAGTCATGGATCCATGACTCTGGTGCACACCGTGCACCAGGTGAAGTCCGCCGCTTGTTCAACTTTCCATATTACCGTTTCTAGTTTGAGGGTACAGCGCATAATTTTGCATGGTGTATTACGCATTGACACGGTAGAGCCTATTCGTCGCTTGGCAGCGAGGCCTGGTGGATAAATAAAGGTCCGGTGGGTAGTAACTAGTAACCAATATAATCTTTCTTACTTTTTTCTTTCTTTCTTTTCCTATTTTTGAGTGAGGGTGGCAGCCTATATAGTACCGTCTCTCTCAGAAGCAGGCTTCTGAAAGTTTGCTACGGCCTAGCAGAGTAAGCAGCAGTTTCTTGAAAAGCGAGAGAGGAGGATTGACGGGACTTAGACCAGCTCAAGCCGTCGAGACGTCAGGGGGACAGAGAGTCTCTCGATCAGTGAAGCACTTAACTTGCATCAACATTTCTATGGCGGTAGACAGCTGCCAGCAGCAGCAATGGTCTGCTCGAATCCCTCCATGGTTCAAAACGTGCTGCCAGCAGCAATCCAGTAGCTGCCTTCCTACTCCAGTGCCGAGTAAACCTGGTAGTAGAATCACTCCCCGGGCTTCATCGCCTAGCAGTAATGTAGTTTTGACACAAAGACAGCAAAAGGCACCCAATTTACCTTCTTCTTCTGCTTGGGAATTTCTCGTGCTTCCTGAACCTCAGACCTGGTCAGCGACGGCGGACGAGGATTGGTTGTTTGCGCCAAAGCCCCTCCAGTCCCACTCGAAGCCAAAGGCGAAGGTGGACGATGTGCAGGTTTGGGCTAAGGCAGTTTATTTGCCATCGGTCGACATGTACGCCTTGCCGTATGTGTTTCCCGTGTTTCCCTACTGAGAGATCTATTTGTCTTGCCAGGAATATATGGCAATTTTGGAGCTGTCAGAGTTCAGAGCTTTAGACGCCTGCAGCAAGTTGCCGTCCCTAGATCACTGGGAGTTAAGGAGTTGTGGGGAGTTTCATTAAGCAGATCCCCACTCCTGAACAGATTCAACAGATTATTTATTTATTTATAAAAAGGCGACAGACTCCAGAGGTGCTGAACTCACATTAAAAGGGCAAGGGAAATTGAACCTTGCTTAAAGCCATGAAGGAGGTTCTGTTTCACGCAGCTATTGAGATCCTCCGAAATACGGAAAGAACAAACAGCCAAATTAGGAAAATTACAGGTAGATATTAGATATCTAAATGTTTTCTGCTGAACATAGTAAAAATTGTGTTGTTTCAGACTGCCTGGATGTAACACTCCTGGAGTTCCATTCACAGGCTCAAACTGCAGTAAACACAAGTTGTTCAAGTGTGCAATAGTAAACAAGCTTAGAAATCTAGCCTGCTACTTCATATGTAACTTCCATACAACACATTCAAATCACTTCAGGATCATATCCACAGGGGCCTTAAGAAGTAGTTTTTTAAGATATCGGTACCTTGCAGTGAGCTGCAAGTGCTCACTGGGACGCAGTGAACCTGGGCAAGGTAAACTATCACCGCATCTAGAACTATACTGGTCCAGTAACAATCTGTCTTGATCAATTGTTGTCGGAAATGATGCCAAAACTTGAAGGCATCTGAAGCTTGTCGATATTCTTGCAAGGAGACTAGGCCGAGCAGGCTTTGCCTCTGCCGAGTAGACTTTGAGAAAACTGTCCCAACAGGGATGTCCTTTCACCAGTGACCTGTTTGGCAGCTCAGTAATGTGGTCCTCCATGCACAGAAATAAACCCTTGAGCAGGATTGTCCAAGACCCCATACTGCTTCCATTATTTGCACTAACTTGCGAGTTCATACTATCTTCGCTGCTGAAATGTAGGGCTGAGTGCAACTTTGTGTCATTATCCCACACTTGAACAATGTTGGCAACTGCTGCAAAGGCTGTGAGGAGGCTGGGGTCAATGACTCCCCGTGCATATATTGTGGGCCCTGGTTGGTAAGGGATGTACTGGTATCCATAGTCTGCCCAGTGGCCGATTAGGTCCCACCAATCTTTGTTTTGGCCCACACCCCCTCCAGGAACATCCTCAAGGGCTTGCTTAACGGTTTTCCAGTGTCTCTCCCACCGCCGCCTTTTGCATAGGGCATAGGTTGCTCGGTGTTCCTTTTGATGTTCACAGCTTGAACTCCAAAGTTCTAAAAACCACCTCAAGGCGCCCTGCAAGTCTGAGAGCTTAGAATGATCCAAAACTATCCAAACCCCTAAGAAGGTGCAGCACCATTTGAACAATTCCGTTCTAAGCCCAACTTTCTTTCTCTGTATGAAGTTAGGCAGAAAACTTCCCTGAACTTGTTTCCAGTCTGTGACATGGGAGAGGCCATCATGGATGACCTCAAGGGTTTACCCACCCTCGGCACTAGACTGAAATTTAAACTCAGGGAGGGAAGCCTACCTTTGAACAGCAAAGAAAAAATAAAATATTGTTCTTCTTGTGCTGGAAATCCCAGATATTCGAACCCCTGACCTGCTCCCGCAGACCCTGGTGAGCTGCCCATACGCATCTGCATTTTTATGACTTTTATACTATATATAATGATAACTTCCGGAACTACAGATTCCAAAAAGACTGCCGAACCTCTTCTTCAAGAAAAAATAATTATTCCGACAGAGGCTTGACGAACTGCATAGGCAAGTACAGTACTCTTACGAGAGAGACGCCCTCTTTGAATCCATCAAGGGAACTGTGCCTAAACCTCTGTTTACCAACTTTGAAAGTCTCGAGGCTGAGCCAAAAGCCCAGGCCCTTCTGGGGCCTAGTTATTGGGCAAACCACACATTTTGATGCCTGTGTGAAAGGATTCTAGAGGATATCTTAATTGTCTGTTCCAAGGTAGGTCAGACTAACGGCGTCAGCCCCTGACAAAGGCAATTTCTGTCGCTTTGTGTTCCGCTCAAACTGAGCGCGGGGTCAATGGCCACAAGGCTACGGCAAACAACATCTTATGAGTACATTCTCTCTCTCTCTCTCTCTCGTTCTAACCAGCCTGAATGACTACAACCGGTTGGTCACTGTAAGCTCAGGAAAATATGGAAAGTAGCTCAGCCTACCTCATAGGAATCAAAAATCTGGGCAGAGTCAAATGGATTGTTGACGAGCACAAAACCTGAAAAAGAAATGATGTTATTGACCACACTGAACATCACCACTGAGCAATGAAGTAGCACACATGGTATCAACACTTGCTAGTATGGTCAATGCCAATGTGGGCCTTCATCTCCCACAAAGGATACCATCATCTCTATCTGTCCTAATCTGTGTCTCTGACAGCCCAAGGAAAAACTCTGGACTGCCCAGGATCAAAAATATTCAGAGAGGTACAATCCATCACTGAAGCGGGCTTTCACACTGGTCGCAGCCACTGTTTTGGAGCTCCCACTCACTCCTTCCCCGATAGTTGTTTCAGGTCTATGGCACAAGGCTACAGATGTCTCACAAAATGGGTTATCAGCTCGTCACTCTTTCTGAGGGTGTCACGAGCTGGTCAAAACTGAGAGCAGACAGACAATGTTGTCTGATCGCCACAAACCAACAGCTAACATGCACCTGCAAGTTTAACAATGTACTATATCCACCCATCATACCATAGTAAAGAAAAAGGTTGTCATTAGATCGAGGGCCAAATGATGCAAAAAGTTGCTGCCCCTTCTTGATCTGACGCTTTGCAATGATCTCAAGCTTGCCATCCCAAATGGGTTGTGAGATCCAGTCGGCCTGCCATCAACCACAATACATAGACATGTAATGAACATGTCAGCTTGCAAATTTAGATAGGGGAAAGTAGCACCCCATTTAGGACACACTAACAAAAAAGATACCAATCAGACCTCACCTAGAGCTACCTTCGCCGTGCCACCTAAATTATTTAATGGGATGCTTGATACATTGTCAAACTTCAGCAGATAATTTCCCAGCTATACCACAAGAAGGGGAGAGTGGTATAGTGAAGGGGCAAAAATAGTAGGTGGGAGGCACCTGATACTGATAATGATGGTTGATTATATCCATGTAAGGCATCATCACGTATGGTGCATACTGCTCATCCTCTTTCACAGGGAGAGTAAAGGCTCGACTGTGGACCATCATGGCTGCCCACTCTGCAGTACACCGGATGAAAGACAATGCTCTTAGAATATCTGTTGAGGGCAGAGAGAGAGGTGAACGATGAATAGCTGTCGTTTTGTGTTGCAAATACCAAGGAATTGACAACATTAGGAGGACTACTACATCTTTCATTAAACACTGAGAATAGTGATGATAGCACAGCTGCCCTGCTATTTTGATGTTCTTCAAAGACCAACTTGAGCATCTATCAACTACATTTTGGTCACCTCCACTTCTGTGACCTGAAAAGAAATGGCTCTTTCTCTTCTTTGGGATTAAAAAACAAAGGAATATTGACGTACTGTACTCTTCAAAATCTGCCCATGCCACATCGGCCCTCTTTAACAAGGCAAAACTCTCTCTGATAGATTTTCGCACTTGGACCAGCTCCCGGATTAAGGGCCACCACTGCACCTCCTCCATCTCCTGCTTGAAACACAAGACAAAAAATAGGTAGGTACACCCTGAACAGGGGTTCTAGCAAAATAGGCCACTTCACTCTCTGATGAGATGAATATTTCAACTTACTTCAAGTTAGGGACATTAGATCCAACATGTAAATGCGGCCTACAACAAAGCACTGATCATGATGACATCTGTTTGTAACATCCACAACACAAAACTTACATGGGCCTCAAGAAAAATCGGAGATGACATTTGAGTGGGAAGAACTGCAATATATGGAGCCCAGCTTGAGCTATTCCCTTTGGCCCTGCACAACAAAATATCTGTGTGAATCAAAATCATCCTAAGAAAAGGGTAGAAATCTGAGCCAAAGAGCAATACACTAAACCCCCTGACTGTATCCTACAGGATGCATCAGCACAAACTTGCCAGTATGGCAATCCGACAAATTTCCAATAACTACAAATATGAAGGAAAATAGCACTAGCAATAAAAGATGGTACATACTTCTCTCGTAGCAGTCGAGCAGCTGCTCGATCCCATCCGTCAACTTCACTGGCAATAGCTGTCTCATTATCGTAAAGACCCATGTTTAACTATAAGATGGGAGACAAGAACTGTAGTGTCAAAAGCCACCATCATCTGAGTCTCAATAGCTCCAACTTGAAGTAGGTTCATTAAAGCCAGAGAGGAACAATGCTATCATTTGAACACATGACAGTGTAATTTTCTTTGTTTGGCTGATGACAGGAAGAAAAGTACCGGCAAGTTGCAAAGAGTCTCGCCCTGCTGTATGGTTTTCAAGGCCACCACTCCACGCACTAAGTCTCCATCTTGGAGAAGGATCTGCTCCCCCTCTCCAGCACTGATGTAGGTGACAGCCAGTTTTCCTGAGATTGTGAAGTCTTTTCCTTTACACCAGTTCAAGAACTAAAGCAGATGTCAGAAAATTGCAGGTCAAGTTTTGCTCAGAGCAAGCTACGTGATAATTGGAGATGCCACGAGCCACCATTATGCAGAACTCTGAAATATAGTGTGGGCATTGCAGCTTCAAGCATACCTCTTCAACAGTTGTATTACCAATGTTTGGACCAACAATCTCATTTACTGCCGGGACACTCTCCTCAGATTTAGAACTGCTGCAAGAAAGCCTAGAAGTGAATTGCTGAAGGAGAGTCTTGCGAGAAGACCGATACTGCACAGCAAGGTTGTCATTGAAGCTCATTTCCTCAATCTGCCATCGACAAGAAGCACAAGCTGACTGGCTTACACCCGTGCCACTGAAACCTTCCCACAAGGCTGCACCTGAAAGAGAATCATCTTCCTCTAATGTAGTTGAGAAAGAGTCCAACAGACTTTGCAAGCGCCAGCGCACAGCTTCAACTGCCAAGGAAACAGCCTTCCTGAAGTTGGAGTTCACGAGCAGAACAGTGTCACAGCTCAACGGGTGCAATGCATCACGGGCAGAAAACTCCTTCACTAAAAGATCCAATTTTTTTGCCCAGGGTGTGCTTATTCTTATGTCCATATCATAGGTCGTTATACTGTCCTGATGTACATCCCCGTCTCCATTAATCTCCAGTAATTCCTTGGCATAAGAGAGAGTTGTAAAGATACAGACAATGCGAGGGTCCATGTGGCCGTCAGCAGATAAAAAAAAATCTGCCTCTCCTGTGTTTCGGTTCTCTGAGGAGGTTGCATTTACATCCAGAAGCTGAGATGCCAGCACATCCTTCGCGTCACGTGCAAGCTTCAAGGTCAAATATTTGTTGTTATTGACAGCTCCATAAGTCGAGACATACCAGTCCACCAGATCCTACCCCACACAGCAAGCACAATACACCTAATTAGTGACCAGACGTACATTGGGTAACCCTGACAAACATGGACAGAAATCACATGTGCCAAGGACAGAAAATTTTGTGCACAATTGGGCTGCATGCCATTAGTCTGTTTTATAAAATAATGATCAAGCTTCTCGCACTGTCATAAATGATAAACAGCAGGTCCTCCAGAGATATACCAACAGATTTGTGAAAAGCTGTACTCGAATATTTGGATTGCTTGGAACCAGTCCTGTCACATCCATGAGCATTTAGGTGATATCCAGTACAGTGCCCAATTTACTTCAAAAACAGTACCATGACATTTCCAGAGGCACAAGCTTTCCACAGGCAAAGTTTGAAGAGACAAGGCCACTGCAGATAAATGTAAACCGAACAAGCCTATCCAATCTCTAAGCAACATTCTTCCCAGTATACAGGGTTTCTGTAAACAAATATATTCTTCAAAATATTTTCTCGTAGGGGGAAACAATAGTTGTCAGTGGTGAGTTTTCTACTTCTCTGAAGTATGAAAATTGAAACAATTGGTGAACAAGTCCCATTCTTACCACGAAACAAGAAGAGATCAATGGCAGTGCTTGAGCCAAATGCAGCAGATAGAAACATTCCCTTTGTGGCTTTTCCCTTCGTTACAAGACGAATATGTCCATTCACATACACTGCATCAACTGGGGACGTACCAGGAAATGGAATGCTCAAGAGTCAGCAGAAAAAATCTGGGGCCATGGGGAGGCGGCTTGCAAGTCACAGGAAGCCCAACATAGACAGACCAGTAATCAGCCACCTAAAACAGTACTGCATACATGCGCATTGCTTCGATCAGTGAGGAGCAGCGCGTCAGAGACTTTTATGCAAAATCCAACAAAAACATCAGATTCTCCAAAAGCCTCCAAACATAGTCCTGTGCATAGATTGTATACCTTTTGCATGGGGCTCAACCAGTGAGCTCTGGAAAGGTATGATAAGGTGTGTAGAGAAGTCCCCTTGTGCTATGTGGCATGCTGAGCTGTATACTATGGCCAAAGCCCAAGCTGCAGGGATTGACAACAAGACCATCGGGCTCCTTAACACACTACTTTGCTTCTGTAAAAATAAAACAGCTTCCATTCGGCATAAATGTTCCAAGGTCTCGACAACAAGAACCCCTCTACCACCGGTTCACACAGAATTGGTGTACAAGTTAGTATCCACAAAATAGAGGCTGTCTTTTCGTTATGAAAATATAAAGTTGTTCCCATTGCAGTTTATTTGTTGGATAACAAATAACAACCTTACCAAACTCAGTAAACTTTGCCCCTCCAGTTTCTTCAGTCCTGAGGGCATTAAATGCTGCTTCTACAAATCTCCTCATGTTGTGGACTTCATGGATCACCAAGACATCTTGAATGTTCTTCAACTCCTGCACCAGTTAACATTTGCATGGGAGTGGCACAAAATAGGGGATGACACAGCAAAGAATACATATCAATCTTCAAGATGACCTAATTGCAAGTACAGTTGACCATGACAGGCCTACTTGTCAGAACTTACTGGAGTAACTGTGCCCCAAAATGTGTGTTCCCATATGAAGAGGTGACAGTTGAAGCTCTTAGTTGAGTAATGCAAGCAATTTTTATCATTGCAAGGTTGAATGAGTACTCCTGGCTGTCAGACTACCTGCTGTGCCCCGATCTCTCTGTGTCTCTCCCAAAGCAGCAAGATACAAAATAGATAAGGAAATGGTAATGGTATTTACAAGTTCTGAGAAAAACAGAGGCAGAAATACGAAATCAGGTAGCAGTTTCATGTAGGGTGCCCAGCCTGAAACTGAGCCTTTAAACCTGTACCACAGAAAATAACTGTTCTTAGTGACCGTAGACTCACAACAGTCCAGTCCAGTCCAGTCCATGATATGTAATGCTGCACAGTAAGTTCAGCATAAATCCCTCAATGGCATCAATACATTATGTAATGTATTGAAAATAGCTTAATGAAGATCCAAATGTGTAGTTATGACTTGTTAAGTGCCGACTATTTGATGATTTATGGAAACAAAAGGAACCAATACTATTACAAATGTGTTGAGTGTATATTGACAAAGACTGGCATTGTCATCAGATGCTGCGATAAATTATCCAAAAAACTTCCAGACCAAAAACATCAATAGAGATTCCCACAAGCTAACACTCGAATTCAGACATACTCGGTTAGCACCATTGAAATGCCTCATGTAGGTATGCTCAGCACTTCTTGGTAGAGAGAAGAAATACCCCAAGGGAGACACAAGCCAATGGGACAACGAAGGACAATAGGAGAAACCGAAAGAGCATAGCAAAGAAACCACAGGTGATGGGGTTCCTGATGCAGATAAATCCTAAGCACTTACAGAAGTGAAGATAGGTGTTGAGAGAAGAGGGGATGTAGTATTAAATGGGAGTGGGAAAGCAGGTTACTTATATGGATTAAAGTAGAAAACCTTGAGGCAAGGAAGTTGCTACCATCAGTCAAAGATGAGAAGTATGCCTTTCGCGAAGAAGTTTGGTGGCAAGCCGAACCTCCCATGGAGCCCCTTGCAGTGACATAGTGCCCTCAGCAGTTGATGCATCAGATAGGCACAAGTCCAGCTGCCAGTCGAAATTTATGACGAACATCAAGACAATTCAATGATATCGAAAGAGTTCATACAATTTCTTGCATGACATTTTTGGACTAGTACTTGGAGCTTCAATATATGTAAGGAGGGAGGGAGGGAGAGGAGTGGTGTGGTGTCGAAGATGATGCTCTGATCAAAAAGGAGCTGGTGATTGTAAACCTTGCCCTCCCCTTATCTCCAAGTGCAACTCAAAGAGAAGTTTTAGGCACTGCTTGTGCATGCCATACAACCTTAGTCTCAATGCATACAGGCAGAATAAGTATCCTGTTCTTACCGGGAATTCTATGAGTGTCTCTCCTTCTCTCAAACTTTGCTCAACAATCCAGGTCAGATGCAGGCTGCTCTCTGTGCCAACAATCCAAGAAATGATCCCACGTCAACTAGATGCATAAATGGGTGATTGACCAATGTCCAAAAGATTTGCATTCATCTTGTGGTTCTCAGGTTCTTATGCATCAATCTGTACTTTCATCAATAGAAGCATCCAAAAGGACACAAAAACCCCACCAAAAATAACTCCTGTTATGGATGTCACAAACACACCTTCGGACTTAAAGCCTGGCATTTCCATGGGGACGATTGAAAGCTTTTGAGAAGGCATTGTCTTGCTGCCTTCATCTCCATGGATCCATCTCACAAACTGCAAAAGTTGAAGTGCACTATGATGAAATACAGCTTTCCTGGAGAGCAACAGTCACAGAATAACTGGAAAAGTTCACTCAGGCTGCAAGGTCTCAACACAAAATGTAGAGAGGGGATAGAAGGCAGAAGTAGTGTTGGACCAAGAGAAAGAGCACCCCTTAAAAAGAACTGGCAGAGTTTTGGCAAGAGAAGACTGACAAACCGCTTCTGATGCCGAGGCAACCATATCTACATTGATGGGGACTTCATTGGTTGGAAATGCTGTAACCCTCCCCAATTTTGACCACCGTCGTGAGCTAATCGTTGGAACAGTTTGATGCTTGAGCTGACTGGTCAGCCAGGTCTTGGCAGCCTCCCCCCTATGGGAATAATCCTGCAAAACCACATACACATGCTTTGAATGTACAGTAAAAATGTGGACTGTATAAGAACATGCAAGCTGTAGAGACGGTGTAAAGTGAAATAGATACAGGGCCTCATTGGTTCTATTTGATTATGAGAAACAAAACCGTTATTATAACCTAGTTTTGACAAACGAGAGGCTGGTTCACAAACAGGCAATAATCACCTCTCTCGGTGCTAGATTTCAGAAGGAACAACAAACACGCTCCTGATCTGTTGAGTAGACTGCTTTGTAACAAAGCTGTAAAGCAAGCAATCTTACACAAATGGATTCCGCTTTTTGTGCCAACAGCCTTGGAAAGTTTGCAGTTTACAGAATCTTGATGAGATTTGGGAATATTTTGGCCTCTTCATTTGATTTAGATGATACAACAATCCTAGATATTTTTCTAGCTGAGGTGGAGTCTGGAGTCGTACTGTTCATCTAGTACCTATCTGACACAATTTGATGTGAAATAAAGCCTAGAAGAAACATTGAAATTCTTGTGGACATGTCCGCCATTGGCGCGTCAGGGAGTTCCATGTGCACTGGCAGAACCAGCGCTTCTAGGGCGAGCTTTCTGTTTACAGGTAGCCCCTGCCAGAAATTCAAAGGAACATAACCGACGCTTACACCTAATGTGGCTAAATCTCTTCTATGTATGTGCAGCGAGCTGCTCAGTTTCAACCATCGCGATATCCAACATTGTGGGTAGAGTGTGCATGGCCGCACGAAGGGTCTTCCCAGCTAGTTGATATTGAGACTCTGGTAAGTGCCTGAACTAAATGCAACCATCAGATCAGATCGTCACTCCCACCACTACTCCAACAAATTGCTTACACTCCCGGCACAGTGGGAGCTGGAACCCCTCGTGGAGACTGCACAATCTTCACTCGTGATGGTGAATACGGAGCCATAATAGCCCGTTATCAGCTTCTGTAAAAAAACTTCTGTCAAAATACTAGTTGAGCGGATCAAAGGGCAGGGACGAACTGGAAGGTCACATATGGTGGAGGCCGAGGTAGAACAGGCAACCAGCAGCAACAAGGCGAGAGAAAAACAGACGGAGGCGCCAGGCTTAGTTGTCTCCCTGGAAAGCCGCTCCCCTCTGGCCATGATATTCATGTAGAGGCTTAAGTGCGACTTTTGAACTCACAAACTGCAAAAGTTGAAGAACACTCTGATGAAATACAGCATTCCTGAAGAGCAACCGTCACAGAGTAACTGGAAAAGCTCACTCAGGCTGCAATGTCTCAACACAAAATGTAGAGAGGGGATAGAAGGCAGAAGTGGTGTTGGACCAAGAAAGAGGACCCCTTGCATAGAACTGGCAGAATTTTGGGCAAGAGGAGACTGAGAACACTGTACCGTTTTAGGGACGAAAGAAGACGAGAAAACTTTCGTCCGACGATGAAGAAGTTCGCTGGATGTTCCCCAATTAGGGCTTAGGGTGTGGGCGGAGCTTCTCACTTATCGAGGGCAAGCTGGTGGGGAGGGGAGAGGGCGCTCCAGGGATTGTTGTGCCAGGCATTGGAGACTGGATGATGGCGACCTTTGGAACCATCACGGATACTCAGCAGCACAACCCGAATAAGTCGTTTGAGGTTAAATTTGCTTAGCGCCACTCTTGGAAATAGTAAATAGCATTCTGCTTGCGAAGGGAGTAGTAACTCATAGGCTTAACCCTGACAATTGCACCTTCTGGACCCGAATTTCAAGAGCTGTGATCTTCAAGTGTGAGTTTTTTTTCAGGTTGTGTCACCCCCGAGCGACAGCATATCGAGTTTGAGTTTCAGTACAAAGGCCAACTACCTTGTTGCTTCATCTTGGGACAATCAGGTCACATCCCCTTGCAACCCTCTTGCTGATAAGGGAAATTGATACAAATTGAAGGAACATAGACAAAAGTGCGGCTCCTCCAGGTGGACTCCTAGTGGTGTGCTGAAAATTGAGGAAGGTGGACTTGCAGGTACGGTGCTGGGAGATTCAATCAAATGGAAATAGTATTCCCAAGGCAGCGATCTCTCATGATCAGCCAGTGAGTTTTTTTGCTTTCCATGTTGATTTGTTTCTGTATATGCTGCTAGTTTGTCAGATCTGAGGCATTTGATTCTGTTTGCTGTAGCCACTGATGGTATCCTTATTCTGGTCTGCTGATGACAACCCTCACTGACTCTTACAGGGTGCCAGTGGAGCCCAGCAGTTGCAAATGAGAATGGAGTAACAGGTTAAGAATGCATGCTGTGCAGGTACTATGCACTGCATGGAAGGACGATGGCAGCACTGTGTTTTCAGCAGGGTGTGACAAGCAGGCTAAGATGTGGCCCATACTGTCAGGTGGGCAGCCGGTGACTGTGGGGATACATGATGCCCCCATCAAGGACATATCCTGGATTCCTGAAATGAACCTACTGGTGACCGGGAGCTGGGACAAAACTCTCAAGTATGTTATTTTCACCAGAATTACTTTCTTTACTATGAGAGCGTGGGAGATTCCACTGACTATTCCCTGAAACCCAGTCTCTCACTGAAGTCAAGAGTTGAGTAAGGTTGATCTCTCCCATACCGAGTGCGAACTACAGATCCTGTATATCACATTTGGCTTATTATCTGACAAAGGGCTGAAGTGGAACAAAATGCCCAAAACCCCAAAACCCTGCTTCAACCCTGCTTCATCCTTAATAATGCATGTCGCTGAGGCTGTAGGTTGGAGCAAAAATACCTCGGATATTACACAGAAATATTTCAGGCGCCTTTCTAATCCAAGTGAAGTTGCATTAACATGAATCAGCATGGGAAAATGAGACATGGTTTGGTTTCACAAAAAAATCCAGACAAAGAGTGAGAAAGAGAGTGGAGTGGGGATGCTGATGACATTCTGGAAGGAAAAGGTGGCTAAGAGCTTGTCGGAGTAACATAGCCTAAGATGGTGGGACATGTTACTCAGAAATCATTTAGAAATAATTCGGCACCGATTGTGGCCCGTTCATTATGAGGATCAGAAATGCTTGGCAGCTTTTCTGCACGAAGCTTTGCCCCTTGGGCAATCCCTTGAGCAGTAGTTACTTTTGGGCTGCTTCTGGCTCTGTCTTTCTTTCTTGTTTCTTGCTTTCCTTTTGTCTCATAAGCTCTTTGAGCTTTCTGCGGACGTTATAAAGTTCCATTTCATTTGCGGTTAACGATCCAGTAATCTAACTAACAGGGTGGTGGGGTATGTGCAGGTACTGGGACCTACGGCAGCAGACTCCAGCACACACACAACAATTGCCAGAGCGCTGTTATGCAATGAGTGTGCGCCACCCACTCATGGTTGTGGCCACTGCAGATCGGAACATCGTTGTCTACAATCTTGCCAGCCCTCAGGTAAGCAACTAGAGTAGAGAGAGCATGTACTCATCACATGACTTTGTTTGCCGTAGCCTTGTCGCCATAGACCCCTCGGCCAGCTTGGACAGAAACTAGGATAGAGAGAGAGATGTACTCAAGACTTTGTTTGCCGTAGCCTCGTGGCCATAGAACCCACACCCAGTTTGATTGGAAACAGAGGGAATAGACAATAGACACCACCTTTGTGAGTGACTCACTCCAGTAGTGGGACTTACCTTGATATATACGATTAGTTCTGGCTTTCCAGATATCCTCTAGATAGCTGTTCACGCAATCTGCTTTGTGTGATCCCAAAAGTTAGATCTCAACAGGGCCAGGGCCTTGGGCTCAGCCTCGAGATTTTGCTGGTGAACAGAGGTGCAGGAACCATGTTCTTGATGTTCCTGAAGAGGGTAACTCTCTGGTGAGAATACCCCAGAGAATATATCAGGAAATGGATATTGTCTTCACGTTGCCTGCACATTGGGCAATTACAATCTCCTTTTCCTCTCTGCGTCTGTTTATTGTTCAAAGATAGGCTTCCTGTCCCCAAGTTTAAATTTCAGTCTATTGCTGAGGGTAGGTGGGCCCTTCAGATCATCCTTAAGGTCCTAGAGAGAGATAAACCGAGAGTTGAATCTAGTAGACTGAAACTTGTCATAATCTTGCAATCATATGGCTTGTGGTGATGGGTGTGTGTTGTAAGGTAAGCAAGGAAGTAGGGAACTGGGGTTCATTGATTGGTTGAGATGTTTTCTTGTTGATGAGGCAGACGGAGTTCAAAAGGATACAATCACCCTTGAAATACCAAACACGCTGTGTTACGACATTTCCGGACAAACAAGGATTTCTGGTACGTCCTCATGAGTTGGAACGAGTTGTCCTTCATGCAGAACTGCAAGTGTTTCAACTCTAGTAATCTATGATCACATAGTGTATGGAACTTCCATGCCGTAAGAGTGTACGGTTTTGGCATTGCTTAATAGACATGGATACAAAACAGTTAGTATCTGTGGCTTATGGGAATGCGATGCTTCTATGCTGTGGACATGGTAGGTGGGCTCCATTGAAGGAAGAGTTGCAGTCCAGCATATTGATGAGGCACAGCAAGCAAAAAATTTCACCTTCAAGTGCCACAGGGATAACAGTGATATCTATGCTGTCAATGCTATCAACTTCCATCCTGTACGTCAAAGAAACCCCTATTCCATTCTAAAGCTTCTGTTTGTTAACCTGTCACAGTTGTTTTTGCATACTCTGTCTTGACCAAGCCAATTCTTTGGGGTTGTTTGTTGCGTAAGGTGACATCTCGATGAATTTTGCAGGTCCACGCCACTTTTGCTACTGCGGGTTCGGATGGAGCTTATAACTTTTGGGACAAGGACAGCAAACAAAGACTCAAGGTATGTAGTTTAAGATTAAATTACGAGTTTGGGGGCAGGGTTGCGGTTCTCTGCACCCTTGCTCCAATCTTAGCTCACCTGTACGTTATCACTCACCATCTACCTGTCTCACTATAAGAATGCTTGTTTGGTCTCTATCGGAATTTTCTATAAGGAAAATCAGTTGACTACAACAGTCCTACAGATATAGTCAAGTAAATACTGAGACTCATGTGAATCTTTTTGTGGACTTACAGGCACTGCAGAGGTGTAATCAGCCCATTCCGTGCTGTACCTTCAACAATGATGGGACCATCTTCGCTTATGCGGTAATGTCTAGATGCTGATGTTGCTGTGCCTCTATGGGAGTGGTAGAATGTACTCATAAGACGTTTGCCGTAGCCTTGTGGCCATTGACCCAGCGCCCAGTTTGAGCGGAACACAAAGGGACAGAACGTACCTCTGTCAGGGGCTGACGTTGGTAGTAAGACTTACCTTGATACAAAAATTTGATCCGGGTTTTCCAGATGTCCTCTAGAAATCCCTTCACACAAGCATCAATCTGCTGTGTGTGATTTGCCCAAAAACTAGGCCTCAGAAGGGCCTGGGCTTTTGGCTCAGCCTCGAGACTTTCAAAGTTAGTAAACAGAAGTACAGGCACAATTCCCTTGATAGATTTGAGGAGAGCGTCTCTTTGGTGAGAGAACCCCGGACAGTGAATCAGAAAATGAATATTGCCTTCAGGTTGCCCACACAACGGGCAATTGCACTCTCCCTTTCCTCTCTGCTTCTGCTTGCTCTTCAAAGGTAGGCTTCCTGCCCTGAGTTTAAATTTCAGTGTCTAGTGCCGAGAGTGGGTAGACCCTTGAGGTCATCCAAGATGTGAGTGCAATTGTGGGAGTGGTAGAGAGAGAGAGGGATATGTACCATCTGCAGGAGGCCCAAGTATAGAGGGAGAGAGACAGGTGACTGATAGTGAGGGATAATGGTCCAGGTGAGCTATGATTGGAGCAAGGGTGCCGAAAATCACAATCCTGCGCAAGCGAGAAATTTCATCCTCTTGCATCCAACTCAGGTACCTTGTTTCTCCAGAACTTCCTGGTAAGCTGTCATTGTACTTCAGATGGGGAGAGATACTGTTCCCTCCTGGCTATGATGTAGCTGCAGGATACTACCAAAGCTAATGTGGGATGGCTCATTGCAGGACTCAGAAGTGAAAGGAAAGCCACGGGTTGCTACAAGTGGCAGAAAGTGAGTACAAATCAGGTTTTGTACAGTCCAGACCTTTTTTGTACAGCAACCCTATCTGTGGTTGCCGCCATGAGTCAGTTTGAAGCAGGCAGTGCAAATGGTTCTTTTTCCTGCGTGATGGGCCAAGTCTGGGGCCCTGCGTTTGACCTGGCGGGAGCTGTGTAGACTAGTCTAGTTTAGGCTTCATATCTTTGCGATGCAGGGTTGTAGTCTTTAGTGCCCTTGCACCTAGGGTTTCGAGATCTCTTGAATGTGCGAGCCCTTTTCTCCTAGGTAGGATGTCAATTGTACAATATGCAGTTGCAGGTCAGAACATCAGTCTGGATTTCAGGGACTTTACCGACTCATGGATTGAATCTCAGATTCTCAATTGTCCGGATTTAATTTCTGGCCGAATGGAATGGAGATGAATCACTTTAAGTAGTACAATATTGTACTACGAGAAATTGAAGTTTCGAGACTCTCTGACACCAGTAGTATGGCCTCCTTTGCCACCTCCCTCTCGTTTTCCAGAGGCACCATTCACTTGTCATGGTGCTGGATCGCATTTGTGTTTGCGCACAGTAGTGGACACCTGATGGGTCCACAGAATTCTGGTTAGCCCTGGCAATCACAGATATCTTTGCAGATGACGCGAGCATAATCATGTAGTCGCGAACATCACTGTACTCAGTGGATTTGTGCAGTCCCTCCTCTACTCCAAACTGATCATTTCTGGTTGACGCTTTGTATCAAGTTCCCTTATGAGCATTCACTGTCCAGTCAAACGCAAGAAGGTTGCAAGGGGATGTGACCTGATTGTCCCAAGATGAAGCAATTACAAGGTAGTTAGCCGTTGTACTGAAACAATCTGAAGGAAGGTGGTCGGTTTGAAATGTCTTATAACCACACATAGGGCGATACTTGGGGTCTAGTGCTGAGGGTAGGTAGTAATGAGATACGAACAATGGAAATTGTCGAGCTTGCAAAGCTACAGGAAAGACACCCAAAACAATGCCTGCAATGTGAACATCATATCGAAAGACCTAATTGTACAGACCTTAAATCTTTGGTCTTATGTGAGATGTGTTAGTGGATGCTCAAAGAAATTTTTACTCTTTATTTATACTTCCTCTCCATGACATTACATCCAGCACTCAAGACCCCACTATCTGGACGTCTGGACCCCATTGTCTTCAAACTCTTTGTTTCATGAATTTCTCTCGTGTTTAGTCTAGTATCAATTTTTGTACTATCCCAATTGATGGTCTATATGTACAATTTTGTTATGGGAATTGTATAGTGGGCACAGTTGAGTAGAACGTGACATCCTTAAGTTTCAATAAGCTCTGGTAAGAACGTCTTGAGCCTAAGGCCTTACCAGTTTACCATCAATGCCTCAGAGCAGCTGACGTAATTTGAAAGTCTTAAGCATAGCATGGCGTTGTCCCTCCTCTTCCTTTGCAGAAAATTGGAAGTCTGGAATGACACCCTTTCTGGATAACACATCACAATTTCCAAGTCAGACAAACATTGAGCATAGATCAATTCAGTGATAACAATGACAACAAATATCACAAGCATACATAGAAGTGAGATTTCATTTTTATGGTGTTTTTCTCTCCCTCGTCAAAATCCACAATTCCTACCTTATGGATAGTTTACGTACGCAGGAAGCCCAAAGTACCTATCCAACCGGAATATTTCAAAAGTAATATCCAAGGAAAGATGCAAGGCTCAATATGTTCCCACCTGATGCTGTCTGAAGACAACGTGCCTAACAGATAGTAAGGGCCCTGTGATAGGCCAGTCCCTGGCTTGATTTTATTGCAAGCGTGTGAGCTGACAGGTATGGCCCGTGCGGTACAGCCGGAACCCTGCTCCGGCAGCCTCGTTGGCGAGCTGGACGCCCCAGGTCAAATCATCCCCGCCTCCGGCCGACCCCTCCGGTGCTCCCCGCACCCCACCCGCCCCCCCCCACGCGGCGCCCCCACACCACCGCCCAGTCTCCAGCCACGTGGCAGCAACCCGCTGTGGATCCCGTCACTGGGTTGATCCCCCATCCAGTGCCGGAGTGATCCCCTACCCCCATCTCCAGCCACATGGCGCTCCCCCGAACCGTTGATCCCCTCCTCATCCATCCAACCTCAGTTAAATGGATGATGTGGGTCATCCACCCCTCCCCCCCCCCCCCGCGCAGGGGATGGATGGCGGCCGGATGAAGGGCGATGACGCGTCACCCGAATTGTTGATCCCTTGCGCATCCATCCAACCTCACAAACAATGGATGATGTGGGTCATCGGCCCCTCATCCCCCCGCCATCATCCCGCGCAGGGGATGGATGATGGCTGGATGAAGGGGCGATGACGCGTCCATCGCCACGTGGCGCTCCCCCCGCCGTTGATCCCCTTGTCCCATCCACGGCGCACTCCCCCCCCCCCCCCCCGAGACATTGCCACTCCCCCGACCAGGCTTGATCCCCCTCCAGACCGGGAGTGATCCCCCACCCCTAATCGCCCGCCACGTGCTGCTCCCCCAAACCGTCGATCCTCTCCGCATCCATCGAACCTCCAAACAAAGGGTGTTCTGGGTCATCCGCCCCTCATCCCCCAGCCATCCTCCCGCGCAGGGGATGGACGACGGCCGGATGAAGGCCCCATGACGCGTCCATCGCCACGTGGCGCTCCCCCGCCGTTGATCCCCTCATCCCATCCACGGCGCGATCCCCCGAGACGTCGCCGCTCCCCCGACCGAGCTTGATCCCCCCTCTGGACCGGTAGTGATCCCCCACCCCTAATCGCCCACCACGTGCTACTCCCTTGAACCATCGATCCTCTGCGCATCCATCCAATCTCAAAACAATGGATGTTCTGGGTTCATCCGCCCCTCATCCCCTGCCATCCTCCCGCGGAGGAGGATGGACGACGGCTGGATGAAGGGCCCATGACACTGATACGCCACGTGGCGCTCCCCCGCCGTAGATCCCCTCATCCCATCGACGGTGCGCGATCCCTGGGCCATCGCTGGTTACCCCCCCCCGGCCCCCTCGGTGGACCCCCCCGTCAAATGCGGTGACTGATCCCCTCCAGCCATCGGCCGGCACGTGCTGCTCCCCGAACCGTCCATCCCTACGCATCCATCCAACCTGAAACTGGGTCATCCGCGGTCCCCCGCATTCGCCCCTCCTCCCCATCCACGTGGCGACCCCCCGAGCCACTCCCCCCCGCCTCGGTTGATCCCCCGTCCAAACCGGGAATTGATCCCCCTCTCGTCTTCTACCACCACGTGGCGGTCTCCGTAGCCGTGGATCCCCTCGTCCCATCCACGGCGCGATCTGTGGATGCATATATTGGTACACTTTTCTTTTCAGATCGTTTTTTATCATAAGACAAGCGGTTTCGGCATTGTACTGCCAAAACAATTTGTTAGTTGTCTGGAAATCATTGGTAAAGCACGTAGGAAATTAGACAGTGTCTGCGACGACCGAAGAGTGGAACTCTGGCGTCAAGATGACCGTAGGAAGCTGCATCGACAGCAGATTAGGCTGCCGATTCGGTACCAGAAACGGCGAGGTAATCCTGTTCGAACATTACATGACGACTGTTCCAGTCCCAGATTGCGATCTCTCTTTCCTCCCGCCTTTCAAATCCAGTAGGAACACACGGTGAGGAGCTTGGCAATTGGTGGAAGCGACATGTACAACAATGAAATATCGCAACAAAGCAATTGGCCGCATCAGAATGACAACAAGTCAGAACGACTTCAAATGGCAAAGCGTGGACTTGTTAGCGGTGCGGGACAACTGGGGGGGAACTCGGACAACCTATGACTCAGTGGCAGGTCAAAGACCCCAGCCATCACCAGGGATTTGATTTCCAAAAATACCACAAAATTTATGTGTAGTGAAAATACGACGAATGGCGAGAAGCGCAACTTTTGAACCACCGATGAAGCTGAGAATTTACAGGCTGATACGAGGTATATAATTGTAGTTTTTCACCAAGTTTGGTGATTTATGGAGCTGATTAGCAGCGGGGCCAAATTATTGAGTCGACGGTACTCACAGGTCCTATTATTTACATTTCTACTTCTTGGATGGATGAAAAATCCTGGAATTCGCCTTGAGGAGCTGGATGGATGAATTAAAACTCGCGCCAATCGGTCATCCAATTGGATGGACGAAAAACCAGCTTTTATTTCTAAGACTTTTCATCCATATTGAATATTATATTATAGATCCTCCAAAGAAACAATAGTTAATGAATATTTTCCATTAGTTTATTAGGCTCAAAGACAGTATAAAAGAAGGGCAAGGCTTCTCTTGTTCTTCATCTAGTTCTTTCTCTTGCTTAGTTTCCTCTTGTTGTTGTAGTGTAGTTTGAGGCTTGAGGAGGCTAGATCCTAGGGAGTGGAGCTTGAAGCTCCATAGTTAGGTAGAATTCTTGTAAGCTAAGGCAAGTGGCCTAGCTTGTGGGCCTTTGAGCCATTTCATTTGTAAAGGAAGAAGACAATTTCATGTGAAAGAAAGTGACTTGAGGACGAGTAGAAGGGGCTGCTGTGGACTTATGGACGAGAGCCCAAGTGGAGGCCACATAGAGTACCATTACTTGAGTCGATAGAGTATCCCAAGCATTCTCGTATTAAAATGTTGATCCCATCTTACCATTTCACCATTTATGTATGTGATTCATTTATTTTCCAAGCAAAGCTTGAAGTTGAAAATCTGATTTAGGCTCTTCAACAGAGGAGAGTGCATTGTGGAATCCCACTATTTCATGTCTAGATTTGACAAGGGGAAGAACCCCATAGCCTATTGGAAAGGGTACCAATAGAGGTTTGTATTTGAATTGTTTGAAGAAGGAATATTTGTGTTTTTGGTTACTAATTTGAAATATAGCTAGCTCTGGAAAAGGAAGGCCAGCAGACTGGATCTATGATATAAGGCCACTATAAGGTTACTATGTGTTAATTCCCTCCCCCCACTAGCAAGCCATGGAGGCCTAGGGGAGGGTGGGTTGTATTTTTTTTTGTCTTGGGGTTTGGGCGGGCTAATTTCGCTTGACAGCAGCTGCTCCAAAGTCGCGAGCAGCCCGGGTGCTGCGCCTAAAGAGTGGGCACTCGATTACTAAAACCGTGGAGGCAGCCGTGGCCCAGCCACGACATACGGGGAGCGGGGCCCAGCGCTCACCTTAAGTCGTACTGAGATCAAGTACATCAGCCGCGTGGCTCAGGCGTGAGGCCCTGAAGCGTGCGAGCAAAGGGCGGGTCTTTACCCGCAGGATAACCAAAAGCTGAGACGGACAGGCGGACACTGGCGTTAACCACAGCGGTCCACAGCTTGGATCGCTACGCGCGGATCTGTGCCCTGCCATGTGGCGGGGGCGTTTTACCCAGCAGACAATGACGTCTGCAAATTCCCTGAAAATGGGGTATTCTTACCTTTAGCTATTAGATTCAATTTATACCCCTCTAAGGATTAAGAGCCATTATCTAAGGCGCCAGTGGTAGATAAAATCTAGGATTTTGGGAGGACGTAGCCTTGGGGGGAGCGTTCTTATGACTCCAAAAGAGTGCCAAGCGGGTCTGTGAGCAGTGAGTTAGAGGCGGAGACCTCGAGAGACAAGGGAGGAGAGAAAATACTTTGTTCTAAAAATTCGGCTACAGTGCGCCTTTATATCAGAGCCCAAGGTAGATGACGACTTTTTCCACGGAGGGAAAGCGCACTAGCGCCTTAAAATAATGTAAAGGGGTGAAATCTGGCCTTGGACCCACCAGTGGTTATTTTATTATTTACGCATGCATGTTCTGGACTAACGAATGTAGTGGCAGGGATGAGCTCTCAGCGAAATTCATTCATCCGATAGGGCCGCGGCGGTTCCCCGTAGCAGGGAACGGTTCCGGGATGTTCCTCGGTTCTCATTGGGTTCCCACGGGGTTCCCAATGGCATCTTTAGGCGCCAAGGGAATCTTTGGATTCCCCACATGATTTTCCATAGGGGAGGTATTTTTCCTGATTTTCTTAATTTTTTTTATTTTCCAGCATTTCTGATTTACGAAAATTGCTTAAATAGGATAGATGTACGTGGTGCACGTTATAGCCTGAAGGGTGTTGATTAAGTTTATTGAACTTATTGATTTGAGGGGCTTAGAACCACCTTATTGAACTTGGTGAACCTATTGGATTTTGATAGGTATTTTGGCCACTCTTTTGCCAGGACAAAATATTTTAGTCACAGGGGTAGGAAGCGTTGGCCCTTCTATCAGAGATTAGGGGACCATACACATGGGCCAAATTCCATTATGTATATTGCTCTGTATATGTTAGGACCATTTTGGGAGCATGACGTGTACTTGTGTGATTCGTAGTGAGGGGTGCGTCGGCAGGAGGGAAGACAGCTTAGCAAATGCATGCCTTCGGGGGTTATAGAGAGGAATGATGGAGGGATGGTCTCCTTCCAGGGGATCATGGCATAGCCCACAGGGGGGATCACAGAATACTAAAATGAGAACAGAAGGGGTTACAGGGTTCGGGGTTGACCTCCTGTGATTTCTTGTCATTAATTTCAGTAAAATGTTTCGCATATTTTCAAAACAAAAGTACTTACATTGCACAGTACTTACATGCCATGTATACTATTATGGTCTTCGACATTTGGCTGAACGGCATCCCTGTTGCATACATAATATCTTCAAGAAACAATGCCAATGATTTGTCAAGTTGGATGTTGCCTCTTCGTCAAAGGCTCCAGGCCGATCAGCCGGATTGGCGTCCCAACGCATTCATTGTGGACGATGTCGATGCTGAGATTAACACCATTCGGTTTGTTCGCAATCCCTCCCCCCTACCAATGAACTTCCATTGCCTTGCTGCTTCTGCATGAGGGGAGCACTGAGAGGGGACCAGTCACAATGTTTCCTTGCGGGGGATCCGTGTACAGGGGACCAGGAGTGTGGGTTGCACGGGGGATCAATGAAAAGGGATCGATTATGGGATCAGTGATCAGGGGACCAGGAGACTCAAGGTTACCAGGGGATCAGGATCAGCAGATCTTAGATGCGACAATGATCGAGGGTCCAGGAGTCCAAGGTTGCATGGGGGGATCAGTGAAAGGGGATCAATTATGGGATCAGTGATCAGGGACTTGGGACACTCAGGGTACCAGGGGATCAGGAGCAGCAGATCTTAGATCCGACAATGTGATTTTTATCGGCCTTTGACTAGCCATGGGAGGGCTCATGTATCTCCCTTTCATTGCCTTCACCGGATCTGTATGAGGGGTTCAGTCAAAGGGGATCAGGGGTTCAAGAGCAAAGGAGCACTTATCAGAGAATCATACTTGTATCTTATTTGTGGTGGTCTTGTTGTGGTATTGTAGTGGCCTTGCTAATGCGGTTTTGTGGATGGTTCAAGCATACGTTCCCAGGGGTGCCGGTTTTCCTGTGCCTTTGGCATGTTCGAAGGGCCTGGCTGAGGAATGCCATCGAGAAGATCAACGATACCCAATTAAGGGCCGATGTCTTGCAATGTATGGGGGACATCATGTACAATAAAGGTGGTCCCATTGGTGACTCTTCGCAGGCCTGGGCTGTGTTTCAGTTGTATGACTTACAAACAAAGTATCTCGCAGCTGAACTGTTCTTCTTGTATATCCACAAATGGTGGATCCCGAAAATGGACATGTGGGTTGTTGGAGCTCGAAATATCCCACATGCCGAACAAGATACGAATGCTGGAATTGAAGTGTACCATGCCAATCTGAAGAGGCGCTTGTCCCAAACAAGATAGAAAATGGACGGGCGTCGACTGGATAGGTTGGTCTACATCCTAACAGGTAGCCTCATCCCACATTATTGGTACATTTCGACCTTGAAAGCTAAAGGTTTCATTTGCAGCTATTCTAGGATGGAACATTTCGTACAAAATGCGGTGTGGATGGCTGGGCAGATATCGGAATCCAATGTGGAATTGCCCGAGCACATGGGGGATCCTGCGAAGGTAAAAAGCATGTCTTCTCCAGGCACTGTATACACTATATGCAATCCAGCATCCGAGTGGGCTTGTTGTGACTGCCCTAACGCCATGGAAGGGAACCTATGCAAGCATCAAGTGAAGGTGTTCAAGATGTTGCGGCCACATGTACCAGAGGGTTTAATTGTCCGAACTTGTGGAACACGACTTGGGACACTCAATGGGACATGGCCAAGCTGCTGGACCTTGATCCCCTGTCCGCTGCGGAGCCCCCGTGTGACACAGATCCCATGTGTGGCATTGATCCCCCTGTACCAGACACGGTTCCGCCTGACAATGTCTTGGGCGAGCAGCAGCCCCGCCATGAATCGGAGACAGCCGTCATGAAGGCCATCGCAGAGGAGATGCTCGGTTTGGAAGTCTGTGTCAAAGGTAATATGTCCCTTCAGAACCATCTTTTGAGTGACCTTCGTGTGACAAGAGGAAAGCTAGCGCAAATGGCCACACGCATGGCTGCAGGTCTTCTCCACCCACATCTTGTTAGAAGGTTTGAACATGTTCAGGATGGATCGAGAATGGGTTTGAAGAGAAGAAAGGATTGGGTAGAGGTTTCTATGTCACGGAAATCAAGACGTCTTGGATCGAAAAGAGTCTCAGCAATCCCTCCATCCTCGTCTATTTTGCATGCACTTTGTCAAGTTGGGCATCCCAGATTGAAGGGTTGAGAGCAAGCAGGTTTATGCTCTTGTGCTCCCATTCAAATTGCTGATTTCCCTGAGATTGCATTCTCATCGAAACATTTGCTATCAAACAATTTCTCATAATTCAAAATGACTGAAGCTATGTTCAGTGATCCATGTGTTGTGTGATTGACAATAGAATGAAAGAGATGTGGATGATCATCCACCTTTTATTGCATTTGAGTCTGTATGCATGCATTTGCAGTGATGTGCAAAACACAAATTACCGTGCACTATTATGTTTAGCCTTTAAATTGACACTCCTGAATTCCAATACTGCAAAACGATTGCCCGTAGTTTCTAGTGTATTTCCTGCCACCATTCTTGCAAGCACACTTCACTCCCCTCCTCCCATCATCCCCCTCTTTGTGTAGTGCTTCGGCCTCTGCTCCCCTGAGCCTTCAGAGGTTCCCTGATCCCCCTGATCCCCCTTCTCATCACAGTTGGCCCCCTGATACCCCTGCTTCTGTACCTCAGTAAACAGGCTTTCCAAGACTGAATCAGGTGATGACCATACCTCATTTTGGGTGCATGGTTTGAAATCCTTACCCATAAGTCGGTGATAAGCTTGGGTTCGGATGTGCTTTACACAAAGAAAACATACGTTGTTGTTAGCCTTATCAAGACCAGACATGTACAAGTGTTTAAGAAGCCAATCCAGTTCCTCCCGAGCTTCTTTTTTGACAAGTGGGTTACCCTCATGATGAGAGTAATTGCACCGTGTCAAACTGGCTTCCCAATGGACTGATATGCCCGGTCTCCCTCGCCGTGCACTGCTCCCCCATGTATCACCCAAAGAGTTCGCTCAACAAGGCAGTGCGGCTGTCATTTGGCGGGGCAATTATTGAAGCCAACACCTTGTGTTCAGTGACCCATGGTGTATTATGCGATTCACAGTCGTTCCATGACCCCCTCATCCGCCACATCCCTGCTTCTCTAATCCACCTCCAGGATCCCCTCACCCCTTGGAGTAAAGGGGGACCGTTATGTCCCGGTGAGCTAGGTGGGAGTTAGGTGTGCATATCAAAGCGAGTAGCTATGACGTGAAGGGGAGCTTATCGAAGTGAGGTGCGTGACACTTGGTATCAGAGCTTAGAGTTCAGTACGCGATCGTCCTTGAGATCGTTCACATCATGGAGTCGGGCAAGACAAAACGAAAGCGGAATGGCCCAAAAGATGATGATCCTAGTGAGTCCGATGGGGGCGACGTGTCACCGAAGTGACAATTGGAAGAGGCGATTCATGCTTCTGAAAGTGAGGCCGCTCAAGAACGGGAGGAATTTTGGGAGTCGGAGCCCGAGGACTTCCCAGAGGCTCCGCCAGACCAACAGATGCCTCCCATGCCAGCAGCCTTTTGGGAAGGGTACTTGAGTTGGATGCAACGTGAGATAATTTATTTTTTGGGCAGGGTTGTAATATACTTACGGGACCATCTTCACTTATGCGGTAATGTCTAGAGGCATGTTGCTATGTCTCTATGAGAGTCGTAGAACGATAGGGATATTTATCATTTGCAGGAGGTTACTTGAGTTGAATGCAACAAGATACAATTTCTCTTTTGGATAGGATTGTAATACTTGACACCCTTGCTCCAATCATAGCTCACCTAGATCATTATCACTGACCATTAGTCACATGTCTCTCTCCGTCTGTCTTTGGGAGAGGGAGATTTATCATTTGCAGGAGCCCCAAAGGCCCAAGGACAGAGGGAGAGAGATAGGTGACTAATGGATAGTCATTTAGTTGGGCTATGATTGGAGCAAATGTGCCGAGTATTAGAACCCTGCCCAAAAGAGAAATTGTATCATATTGCATCCACCATAGGTGGCCTCTTGCAAATGATAAATCTCCCTCTCTCTCTACCACTCCTTATATGGAGGCACATCAACGTCAGCCTCTAGACATTAGCGCATAAGCGAAGATGGTGCCGTCATTGTTGAAGGTATGGCATGGAATGGCTGATTACACCTCTGCATCGCATGTAAGTCCACAAAAAGATTCACATGAGTCTCAGTATCTACTTAAGTAGTGCCGCTGCTGAATGCAAGCTAGCACAAAACCATACTCCCCGGGCTTCCCGATTGTCTGCAAATGGTGGCACATGCCATCAATCATGAATTGCATTAGCAGTGGCGAACTCCCCCCCCCCCCCGGAAGTCATGAAATGAAGGCATCTCGCTCATCTGAAATCCAGTGTCTCGATTGAAAATCTCGCTGCGCAGTATAGGCATAAGAACACCTCTATTGTCGACTTGACATATGTTTTCTTTGCCGTAGCTACCTAACACCATGTTTGGCATTTGATTGCGTACATCTCCGGAAGCCATATCGGCCCTCAAAATCTGCGCTGTTGTTGCGCTGTTCAACCAACATCCAGTCGAAATTTGCTGTGGCTCGGTCAAAGGTTCAAAAAGACAGCTGCTTACAGTGTGAAGGCCGCGAAAGCCCAGGCTGTTTATGTGAGGAATCGCCACACACTACTGAAATGAAGGTCATTTCGCAGATCTGTAGATCCCATAGAAAAGCAGGGTTTCCACAACGTTATCAGTATCATTAGCAATAAAGATACGCACGATACTTGGTCTTGGGACGAAAATGAAAATCGATGCCAGCGTCCCTTCAATTTGCACTACTATTTAATATCTCTGCAATCACTGCGATGCCACGATCTCCATCCGCCGGTAGTTCAAACCTCCGATACAAAAATGAATCATATCAAGCTCTTTGAGAATGTAATCCTTAATGCAGCCACTCACGCAGACCAAATTTCTCCCCAAAATACGTAGCTTCCTGCCGCTCCACAGGACATCTGAATGCCTATACGTGTTTCAAGGATCCAAACACCGACATCAAACACCAGATCGCACCTACATGAGCTGCTGCAGTCAATCCTCAACCGCCGCTACCGGCAAACAAGTGTGCAGAAGTAGGAAAGAAAGTATTAACAATGACGGTACACGTGTGAAGCGCTCTGGTGAGCTTGATTGCGAAGGCCTAGTGCAGCAGCAGTGCAGACGATGGTGAGTCAGCAGCAGCAAGGGGCAGCTCTCGTGCAGACAGACGGCCAGCCAAGACAGTACTTATAGAACCGTCCCTGGACAACCGTTTAGGCGATAATTAATTCAAAATGAAAGTGCCTAATCAATTCTGTGAATTTTTCAGATTTTGGCCTAATTGTTGGGAAATTATGGGACCAAAGTGCCTAATGCCCGAAAATTCCACCCAAAAACTTGCAAGCCTCTTCTCATGTTGTTTGTAATAAGATCAAAATTTCTTTGAACAAAAATCAATACAAATATATGCGTGCGGAAATAACTAGCCTACCAGCCTACCACAACTCAAGAGTACCAATGATGTAAGAGGTTTCACCATGCACCAGCATACCAATATGAAAACCAGTGTACCCAATGACCAATGTATCAAAGCCCTCTACCAACGTGCCTACACTAGTGTGGACTACCAATATTGAACTCACCTAAAGTATGAGAGCAAAGGGAGAGCTAGCCTGTACCAGCTTGAGCCTTGGAGCACCGCGTACAACAAAAACGGGCATTTTTAGGGTTTCAAAGGAAATAAAAGGTAGCTCGAGCCTGGAAGGGGCCATGGGCATTGGGTGTCTATTTCGTAATTTTATTCTTAAAGAAAATAAATGTTTTCTGCCTAATTCTAAAAAATTATAGCATGAAGATGCCTGATTTGAGAAATTGTTTTCAAAACATCCAAGGGTTTTAATTTTTTTCCCTTCAAATATCTTAATAAAACAAATCCAGGGCCTCATCCCCTGTTTTCCAAAAAACAAAAAAAAAACAAAAAACAAAAAACAAAAAACATGCCTAATTTTCTGATTGATTGATTTTATTATTAAGCGCAAAAATGCCTAAACGGTTGTCCAGGGAGGTACTCATCAGAAAAGGATGCCTCGTACAAGGAAGTGGGCCCCTTTTCGAGGGGCGGGCTCCATCAACAAGGGTGGATAATTAAGTGGGGTAAGTTAACAGCAGCCGCCTCGTGGCCGACAAGAATGCAAGCTTCTCGTGTGCATGCAGCGTGCGGATCATGGAGCTTCCATGCCCACCCTTCACACTTCCATCGAGCTTTAGACTCAGCCCACGCGTTTGACTTTGCAGTGGAATGGGGTGTACACAGGTTAGGGCATATGCATGTGTAGAGATATCTGGGTAGCTCGAGAAAGAGTCTGCTATCTCGAATGATGGCCAACTTTGTGGTGTTTAAGAGTGCATTGGGTGCATTGACAGAAGCTCACACGAAACCGAGCTGTGGTCGAAGGCCGTTGCAGCCACAACTGTTGGAGGAAGCACCCAAGCGTGCATTTCTTGTCCCTCGGTCTCTGCTGCTTCAAAGAAGCGGATCCGGTTTGTTTTACTGCCGGCAACCAGTCTCCTTGCGGGTAGCCGCTATGGCTGCTAGAACGAAAAGCACCGTGACTTCTCTCGAGCTGCAGCAGGTCCTTCTT
This sequence comes from Takakia lepidozioides, assembly GCA_030704615.1. Classification (NCBI taxonomy): domain Eukaryota; kingdom Viridiplantae; phylum Streptophyta; class Takakiopsida; order Takakiales; family Takakiaceae; genus Takakia; species Takakia lepidozioides. Next base: position 54,301,434 of record CM060732.1, read on the forward strand.
ACTGGGGATCAACTGTCCAAGGTGAGTGCTGCTAAGAGCCTGAAAAAGACGACGACAGCTCTCTCTCTCTCTCTCTCTCTCTCTCTCTGATTGTAGCATGTGGGACAGCACTTGCAAGCTCGCTTGGTCTTAAAACCTGCCCCGCCAGTAGAAATATTTGAAGTGAATTATAGCTGACAAGGTCCGTCCTCCAATGGATCGGGGAAGGATTAATTTTCTTACCCTTCATGTAATTCTTAGCATGGCCAGCATTCAAGGAAATCGATGAAATGACTGAAGGTCGCTCACAAGATATAAGGCAGAATTGATAAGGAAATAGAGTTCGTAAGTTTAACCACTCACATGGAGTTGCAACCATAGCTGTACTGACAGGCCATTTGCGACTTGAGAAATGTACTGCAAGGGACAATACTTGATGATGTCTCTTAGACATTCATGAATTACAGTGGATCTGTTGAAGAATGGATCAACCAGACAATAGCCATCGGTGGGTCTGGAAGTTCTCTTTCAGCGCTTAGACGCAACGACTGTCAACAAATTTTCTTTCTCTTGGGCCCTGGCTGCTGTTTTGACTCCAATGAGCTCGGAAGGTATTCTTGCAAACTCTACTGACAGTACAAGTCAATGACAGGCAAAAGCAGCCATGGACAGATTTATACAAAGTGTGGCCACAACGGAAAGGCGGGAGGGTGCTGCACCCTATTATTTGCTCCACAAAGAAGGAGAGCGGGTTTATGGAACCGTGTTGATGTTCCATGGGTTCTCGTCAACAGTTGGGCAGATGAAGCTTCTTGCTCAGTACCTCTTTGAGAATGGCTTCAACGTGTACCAGCCTGCTCTCTATGGGCACTACTTTATCAACCCAGACAAGAATTGGGCCCAGGTTTGCTCCTGGATGCTTGGAGTTACAAATAAGATAGAGAAAAGTCCATGGTACAGTACCAAACCATGAAACATGTTTCGCTTTTGTTGCAATAGAGCAAAGGTCTATGCCGTGTGTCAAGAGAAAAGTGGAATTGAGTGCATATAGTAGATCTATCATACGATTCGCTAAACTTGGCTCGCCATTCCAACAGACGGACATGCGACCAGAATGGAAGGAGAAGATTGGAGAGCTTCTAATGGCATACCCAAATCTGCCAGCGACACTCAAAGGTCTTAAGAGCATTTCCACCATTACCCCTGAGGAGGTAACTGTGTAAACCAAGAGCATTGTCATTGTCCCTCTGTAGGGTCCGTTTAGTGCAACCCCTGGATGTCTGCCTGGTTTTGAGAGTTGGCATTTGATTGGATTCAAGCAAATGCAGTTTCAACCGAATTTACGAAGGAGATGTGTGCAGGTGAATACAGTATTTTCAAGTCTAACAATGCTACCGAAAGCTGAGAGAGAAATAATCGATGCCGTCAATGATACTGAGTACACTGAATCTTTCTACAGGTCCTGCCTTTGTCCGCTCACCACTTATGTAGTGCTTGAAATTTTAGTAGAGTGTAATGGCTCATGACTCCTAGATCCTGTGTCTTTTATAGTCGACTTACATTCCGAGTCAAATTGCTCTGGGATGAAGCATACTGTCTTTCTAATGCCCTTGTTATCAGGCAATTGGTTGAGGACAAAAATCTGTTCACCTGTTATTAAAGGTCACTTAAATGCATGCGGTGACTTTTGCAGATTCTTTGAATCAAACCATCTACACTACTTGCATCATGGTGAGGCTAGGCTGAAAGAGGTAGAGGCCCTTCCAGGGCCGATCTTCACAGTGGGGCTGTCTATGGGAGGGAGTACCGCTTTAGCAGTGGCAGCGAAGCATCCTGAAAAGATTTCCAAGACTGTGGCATTCGCCCCCCTCCTGAAGGTTGTCATCCTGTTTGTATCAGATGAATGTGCCGTCTTTTGAAGATGCATAATTAGTGTTCCTTCTGGTAAGAAAAACTAAAGCATGCCGACATACTTTTTTCTTCCCACAAGCAGGTTTGGATTTTATGGGTGGGGTTGACCAGTGCAGGTCGTCAATGACATGAACAGGAGATTCTCACTTATCGCGGGTCCCTTGGGTGTGAAAGAATCTGGGTGGTATCCTGAAATGCCATTTACTTTAAGCTGCTTATCAGCTGTTGATGTGTTTGGGCACAGCGTGCGCAGTAAGGCAAATGTGGATGTGCTGACCAAGATGCCCACATTTTTAGTGCTGACTGAGAACGATGACTCTGCCTATGTTCCGACTAGTCTACATTTTGCTCAGGCGCTTCTTTCCCATTCAGGTATGGCTACATGCTGAAGCTCTCAGGTGGGGAGAGCCAATATATCTCTGTACGGTGCCGTTGCATTCTAATTGCCATGAACAAGTAAAGGACGCATTCAATGCTCAACGAGAGCTGGGGCTGCCTGGTGTGTCAGGGTTTGCTGCACAATGTTGACGTCTGTGCATGCATTTGACAAATTTTTAATGCTGTAACAGATAAAAACGGCCCGCCACATCTGTCTGCAATCTACTCAAAGTCTGAGATGGTGCCTCATCCTATGATCAACCCTGCTGAGGTAACTGTTTAGCAGACAAGCATCCCGTCTTGTGCTTGGGTCTCACAGCATAGATTTTATAAGGAAAGCACAAATAGGATCAGATTCCAATCTCTTCCCCTCCAGTCTGGTTTCCTGCTCAAAAGGCCTCCATCATGTGGTGTCTCCTTTCCAGAGAATGTTCAACATTGCATGGTTAGGAATGACAAATCTTATTGGTTAAAGTGAAGATTTACATGTCTTGGATTCTTGATTGGCAACTTTGAAATCTACAGATCGTAACCGTTGTCAGAATGTGTGCTCCCTCAGGTGAGCCAGGGGATGACGAACTGCTACTGGACCACCCTTTACCAGGAGACTTTCCGCTTCCTTACTCAAGGCACAGCAAACCTGGATAAGCTGCACTCCCTTAGCCAAGATCCTGGGCTACCGCAAGTTGCACCTCTCTGAAGGATATTTTCTTGTCGGAGTAACGGATTCTCCAGAAAAACAACGGCAACACTTCTTGGCTTCCATAATCACAGATTTTCATGATTCTGTCATGAAAGTTTTTTTGAGTTTCAGCTCCTAGAAACTGTATTGACATGATCTGGTGTACCCTACAACTGGAAATCATTGGACCAGGGCACTGGGGTAGCACCCGATCGAGGCTATTTCAGAATGTGGATCAAGTTGATGTTTGGACATGAAGGGAAAGATTTATGTAAGCGGTCAGCCCAAGACGCATAGAGTTATCAAAACACGTGTCTGGAATTTAGGTCTTCAATGAGCTCTCTCTGGCAGTCAAGCTTGGCACAAGTTTTGTCATTCAGACTGCATTGGGACTCTTCCATCATATTGTGCTCGTTCTCGAACCTTATCGAACATTTAATTTCATGTCAGTTTCCAACTCTGAATTTCCTAGACAAGGTGAGAAGAAAGAAGAGAGAGGAGAGGAGGAAGACTCAACTTTCAAGACTCCTGCTGAAGCATACTATGTAACTTATGGTGTCACTTTAGCCTTAAGGGCTATTGCCTTCTGTTTGGAGGGTGGACCGAGAAGAAATAAATTGGTACTTTATCTCGTCCGTGGAAAGCTCAAAGAGCTTATGGAACAAGAGGAAGAAAGAAAAAAGAAAGAACAAGCAGCCAAAAAGCAACTATAAATCTCATTTGAAGGAGTCAGCGCTTCGTGTGCAGGTAAGGTGCCAAACATTTCTGACCCTCGTAACATTTGGAAGTCCTCCGTCCATCCAGATTCTTTCTCATGTCTAGCTCTCAGTTGAATCTCCCACAGATCTCAGATTATAAAGGCCAGTGAACAAAAAGTTCTTCACTTTCAAATTCCGTGAAGTTGCCAGGCAAGCGGGGCATGGTGGGTGGTCACGTTGCAGATTTCTCTATCCGCAGACTGTGGGAGCTCACCCTAAACCTCCTCGATGCCCTTAGAACTAGCGAGAGAGATAGATGCAGACAGGCAATCAGCCGCAAGATCCTATCGTCACGGAGAACCAAGAATGTCTCCCGATAGAATTGTAGTTTTGTAGTGGCTGGTTTCCATGTCCCCCTGACGTGCAGTTCCATAAGTTCTTTCTGATGCATAGAGAGTGCATTGCGCTCAAAAAAGTTGGACGCCCGAGCATACCAAGAGTGCTTGAAACTTGAAACCACCTGTTTTGAGCTTGATAGAATTGTGAGGGCCCGGGCTGTCAACCCTGCGGGTGGAAGGGCTTGTAACCTTGTAAGAAAGAATGTAAGCAGGAAGAGGGCCTCGGTTTGAAGTGGGACTAATGCAAATTCCGCACATAGAATTTTTGATGGCGTTGTCTCTCCAACTCCAAGCAACCCTTGGAGGAAGACGATTGCAGCGGTTCCAAATTTTTTTCCCAGCAGGAAACTAGGACACTAGGTGCCAAGAACTCACAGCCATAAGTGGCGGCAGGGGTGACAAGTGACAACCGAGTCAGAGAGCCACTCTGGGGGTGGGTGGTGCACGTGAAAGAAAGATGAAGAAAGAAACTCTACGACGTCCATGGGAAGCTCAAAGTGAGGAAAGGATACGTATGGCTAGCAATACATGTAATGCTTCTGAAGGATGAAAAATGCAACAAGTCTGGACAACATGATTTCAAATGATCTAAAATGCACTGACATGGCCCCACTTCAATGAGGCAGCTAGCTGCGCGCCAGTGATTCTATCGACCCACATCAATGAGTATTTTTTAGCGTTTTGATTGCTTCTGAACTTTGTATGGGCCCGACTAGCGCCAGATTGTCGCATATAATAGAATGCCTATCTCATGACTTCGTTTGTAGAGCAATCCTGGTCAAGCAAACCATGAAGGTTCACATCAAAGAGGTAATATTTCTCGTCTGATCTCTTTCTGCACTGTACTTAGCCTTCCCACATGCAGTTGCAGGTCAAAACATCAGTTTGGATTTCAGTGACTTTACCGACTCAAGGATCTCAGGTTCTCAATTGCCGGATTTAATTTCTGGCCGAAGGGAATGGAGATGAATCACTTTAAGTAGTACGATATTATACTACGAAATTGAAGTTTCGAGACTCTCTGACACCGGTAGTATGGCCTCTTTGCCACCTCCCTCTTGTTCTCCAAAGAGGCACCATTCACTTGTCATGGTGATGGGATCGCATTCGTGTTTGCTTCCGCTCAAACAGTAGTGGTCACCTCATGGACCGTCCACAGGATTCTGGTTAGCCCTGGCAATCACAGATATCTTTGCAGATGACGCGAGCATAATCATGTAGTCGTGAACATCACTGTATAACTCAGTGGATTTGTGCAGTCGCGAGGCAGTCGCTCCTCTACTCCAAACTGATTCATTTCTAGTCGACGCTTGGATCCACAACAATGCTGCAGCCCAGACACTCGAAGTGATACTCACAAAAAGCTCAAGCGATGTAGATATTGCATCAAAAAACCTTAGCAATGTGGACCTGCACAGCATTCTTCTGGATTACATGTCTGCAGGATTCTCTGGAACACATACATTCTCGGAGCTTCAGAAACAAGCAGTGTTTGCCCAGACAGACCTCCATGTCAAAGAGAACTGAGGACTTGAACATTACCTGTATGACGGTTGTTAGTATGTCTAGAACAAGCAGAGACAAATATAAGAATTGTGTTAATAGAAGCATCCTTTCCTCTAGAGTTTCTAGACTTTTTTGTCCTCAAGACTTTAACTGTTTCCCGAACACCCACTTCTCTTGAATCTTTGGGGAATCTTCTTGTTCACCCTTCATAGGTAACATTCTCCACCCAGTTATTTTTCCATGGCTACTGTTCCTTGCAATCTGTTGACAAGTCCTCTGCCGCATGGTTTGCCTGCTGCTGTCAGATAATAATTTGACCGGCGATCATTGAGGGACGGTACGACGGTACCCGGACAATCGAGGAAAAAATAATCGAGGAAAAAATAACCTCGGGTGGGCCATCAGGCAAAAACAATCATGGCAGATCACCGCTATGGGGAGCAAAGCGTAACCAGTCATAGTTCACTGATACAAAACCAGCTGCTAAGAACAAGACTAAAAAGAGACAGCCCTGGGCATAAATATAGGAAACTAATCTGCCATCTATGAATCCAGAGCGGAGGAAAACACAACACCTCAAGGAGAAGAGGTAGCCAGAAGAACTACAGAGCCAACGTTTAGAACGCAAGGGCTCGAAATTCAGATGAGCCCTCGAAATTCAGATGAAACTGGTTCGATCGGCTGTTGTGAATTAACTCCTCCGCCTCCTAACTGCCAAAGCTTGAGGATAGGTATATCCTACTACACCATCACCTTCTGGAGAACCAGCAGGTGAAACAACATAGCTCGGCTGAGAAATACAGACAGACTCACAGCTGGCCTGATCTTTCAAATTAACTGACGTAGGTGTAGTAGGAGCATCAGTTCCAGGATATATAGGTCCAACATTCATGGCAACTTGTGGCAGTACGTCTGATGAATGCTTCCGAGATTCAAACATCAATCTAGCACTCCTTAAACGCTCCAACTGCATCTCTACTCATCTGCATGTAGTGATTTACAGCACGAGTAACTTTGATAAAAAGCGGATGCTCTGTAATCTTGAACCTGGGCTCATTAACGAGAGAAACGCAAACCCGATCTTCCTGATCACGCACAAGCAACCGGTTGAACGACATGTAGATGTTCATCAAAGATGCAGCGGGATATCGTGTACCATCTTGTTTGCAAACGACCATGAAGAACTCACAAAGCATATCAGCAACTTCTGACAGTGGCAATTCTTCGATAGTAATACTGTCATCAATACTCATCATCTTCCTCCACGTATTAAAATGGTTCCTAGCCCACGCTTCGTTCTTAGCACTAGGGTTTATGTGCTTTTTCATCAATCTATCAAACTCATCCTTGTCAAAACGTAGAAAACCCAGAGTATGAGGTACAACCAAATTGCCTGAACGACTGCTAGATCCAGAAGTTACGACTGGGTGCTCAATTGCATTTCCTGAGGTAGGAACTACAATATCCAAACGAATGAGCGGAGAAATATCAGGCACCAGAGCTCCACTAGTACGTACATCAGATCCAGATGCTACTACTGGAGGTACCATTACATTTCCCAAATCAAGAACAGGAACAGACGAAATAGCGGCATTGTTCTGAGTAAGAACATCATAGACAATAGCAGCACCAGAATCACTGACAACTGAATCAATAGCAACAACCGGACTCTCAGGGATAGTGACAGTAGAAACCACGACAGTACTTGTATCAACATTGTTGACAGAAATGTCAGTTTCCACGGGAGCAGTTTCAGCTTTAAGATATGAATCACCATCCACACCGCTATTCAACTCAGCGGAAACAACCTCACTGTCAATTACAAGATCCTGCTCACAATCTATAGCACTCTGCAACTCACTAGGCTTATCGGTATTGATCAAAGTAACTTCAGGATCATTAGCCACAGTTGATGAGTCGATCAATATGTCTTCGACGTATTTATCATGCACAGGACGATACATAACCGATACATAACACCTTCTTCACTTCATTCCCATCACACTGCTTCTTCCTAGTTCTGCGCTTCTTAACAAAAGAAACAGGTGACATTTGCGACAGCGGCAAGAGATTAAAAGAAGGCCTCTCACTACCGGAACTAGAATCATAGCCTCTCTTCGCTTTAGGCACTCGACTACTTCTACGAACGTCCATCTGAGTGCTACTTCATAACCTCCATCTGAGAATCTAAAACTCGCTCAAAAGCGCACTACAGACAACAAAATGAGAGAAACAAAACATAAACACGATACTAAAGAGAAAGAGAGGAACCGACTTATCTACCTACCTCCAAAACCCAAGGTACCTCCTTGGTAACTGGTTACGCCAGTCATTAGCCAGTCAGCTCGACGCTCCCAGACTGCTGGCTATGTCCGGTAACCGGCCAGCTCTCGCCGGTTACCTAGTCCATAATGTTTCAATGAGCTTCAATTTATGAAGCCTTGGCAAGCTCATTCATGAATTTAGCCAAGGACTCACACCTCAAAACCGTCACTTATAACCTTAGGTTATTAGACCCAATACATATATTCATAACGCCACTTAAAAAACACCCAACCGGTTGTCTACATCAATTTTTAAAATTTTGGCCTCCACCGTTTACTATTGGGACCGGTTACTTGTATGCCTACACTCTGCCGGTTCCTAATTGGACCGGTTATTTCAATTTTTCATTTGCTGCGCTTATATATATATATAACCGGATAGATAACCAACTGTTATTAGAGACAAGAATAAATAACCGCCCAACATTGGTCAAAACCCAGACCTGCACTGGTTGATACCCGGCCAGACCCTATATACCAGTCCAACAGGGATATATACACCTCAGATATACCTGCACGCAGGTAATTCAGAGTGTCGTGGACGGGTGGCAAGGCGGGGCTATATAGCGGGTCGGCCGCCTTGCAGCCGGGGAGGAAGGCCATGTGTGAGAGAGGGCGAGCTTGGCATTCAAAGGAGATGGAGATGCGCCAAGGGGAAATGTGAGGGCCGTTGCATTATTCACAGAGAAACGGGTGGAGCGCTGGAGGGATGCAGCAGCAGATTTGGAAGAGCAGGCCTCGGTGTGCGGGGGTGTAGGGCCCAGGTGTGGAGGTGTGGGGCAGGTTGGAGAGGGGACAAGTGACGTGTGCCAGAGATGCATGTCGGTGGAGTGCACAGCAAAGGACTCTGGGAGTTGCAATCATAAGTAAGCAAGTTACAGACTTTTACACTTCACCTCGGTCGTTGAGAGGCAGTTTTGGGATCTCCTACATCTTCAGTCTTGGAGCATTCAGTGTGTGTCTCTTGCTGTCTTGTTGCTGTGCTTGCGTGAATGGTTGTAAAAAGGAACAGGTTGGGTTCGGAAACTGGGTTTACTTTTCAAGACTCACCAGAGGATTTCTTGGACGGTAGCTGCATAACGATCCGATCTTGCGTAGTTTGAAAAAGGACTGGCAGTGACGCTGTACATGGAGTGATGTGCGCCCTGAGATTGTGAAATTTTGAACGTACTGGGAATCCAAAGTAGCAGTGCGAAGATCCGGAAGTTTCATTACAGAGTTTCAGAAGTTGCAGTTCAAACAAATTGTGAAGTGCTTAGTGTGTGCTGGTGACTTTCCATGGCAACCACAAGAAGGACGAGTACGTTGCCGTTGACATCGCTGAACCATATTTCTCGTACCTGCGAAAATCTTGACAAGTCCCTGGATTTCTACGAGAATGTACTGGGGTTTGCGCCCATAAAGAGACCCGGATCTTTTAATTTCGATGGAGCTTGGTGAGCAACAGCTTTAGAAACTATGCACATGCAGAATTGACCTCTGCAGGCTACCTTTCAAGTCAAGTAGGAAGTAAACGTAAATGCCCGATCCTTATTATGGTGGATTTAGTGTTGATTGTTCAGCTCTATTGATTCTTTGTCAGGAGTAATAATGGCAGACCTTCGGATTTGGGAAGCAAACTTTGCTTGTGCAACTACTGAGTAGATCTACATCGTGTTGGCGTTTTGCAGGCTATATAATTATGGGATAGGCATCCATTTACTGGAAGTTGAAGGAAACGAAGAGCTAGGAGCTGCTCCCCATCCTCAAAAGAAGGAACTTAATCCGAGAGATGATCACATTTCATTTCAAGTAGCTCTTCCTCCTTCACATTGTCCTCTTCTACTTTTACACTCTCAGGCCTAGTATGGGTCATTCTCTGCGGTAGTCTCTGAACTCAGATGATCACTTTGAAGGCTTTGTGCACATTATCTGATCTTGGCTCTCAAGATTCGAGCTGTAGATGGATCGTTGCGTCGGCACAACTGTCAGTTTCTGTAACTCGTCAGTTTTCGAAGTTATAACTAACTGTGCAAGTTCGCCAGATCTTTTTACATGTTACCTTGTGGAATGCAGTGTGCTGACATTATGTTGGTCGAGAAGAAGCTGCAAGAGAATGGCATCAAATACACAAGGCGCCTGGTTGAGGAAGGTGGCATCATGGTCGATCAACTCTTCTTTCATGACCCCGATGGTTTCATGATTGAAGTGTGCGACTGTGAGAAACTCCCAGTGGAGCCTTTGGGCCCCACAGCTTGCTTGAGATATCCATCAAGAAAGCGGACATCTCCCATTGCCTTACTTCCAGAGACTGTCACACAGCAGCTTCAAGCCGAATACAGCCAGAGGAGGTAGTTGGACATCGTTCAATCTGTCACAGCTCCTTACGTTTTGGAAGTCACAAACGGCATTCATAGCCATAGGGGATGAGCACGCAGCTTAGCATGAGGCAGACAGATCTGTTGGGTTTTCATGAACTATGTTTATATCAGCACATTGAGGTAATGGTGTAATAGGAGCAGTAGGAGTAATCTCCCTACTCATTCAGGGGGTGTTCTCTCAAGAAAGAGTGAGTCTTATGATCTGTAAGGGAATCTTTGCAGTCACATTTTGTTATACATGGATGAGGATGCTGAAAACTTTTCTCCTGGCTTGTGAAGGTTATGATTGGTTTGTTTACTTTGAAAGCCACAAGATTGTATTTGATGTCCAGAAGAGCTACTTGGATTTCTAGCTTGAAAAGGACCAGCTCCTCAGGGGAAAAATCTCTTCACCTCCAGCTGGTTGCCGGGAAATAGGCTCATCAACAAAAGGCTCACCTAGCATCTTATTGAGATTTTCTACCCGGTGGTAGGAACATTGGTTGTCTTTCACCACTTGACAAAGATCCCTAGGTAGGTAGAGTAGAATCAGTTCCAGCTCTCACATGCTCGAAATGGGCAAGGATAGAACTTTCCAGCCTGGGTGTAAGAAATAGCACATTTTATATCTGAATTTTAATGATATGGCATTTTTTGTCCCTGTCAGCCCATGTTCTTACATTCCCATTTTGCAAGCAACTTGACTATTCCAGAAGAGTTGGTAGAATCCAAAAGCTAGAGTTGCAGGAACATACAAGTGTACACGACCAGCCAAAGACAATTTGATCTACGAATTCCAGTTGTAACCATTATCTTGTTTTGAGGATGCCCATAGATTATGGAAATGTATGTGACAACTAAGATAGATGTGCAACTAAGCACAGTATATCAAAGTTTGGAGTCTCTCTTTTCCTTCTTTGGTAAGTCTTACACAAAGGCTCATTTACATAATGGATATCAGCTAGATTTCTGTCTGAGTAGATATCCAAGCATGCATCAGTGCATCGTTAACTATGCTAAATCCTCGTACCGCTTGGCCACATCTTTCCAATTCACCACCTTCCAGATATTCTTCAGATAGTCAGGCCGCACGTTCTTGTACTGCAATCAATCGATCATCCCAACGCAACATTATTCGCCTATGCTGATGTTGGGTAGGCAAACTTTTATCTCACTGGAGGGTTGGCATAGACTGTTGCTTTGGACCTTTAAAAGCACCTACTTGGACATTCTTATGCATGGTGGCATACAGAAGGACAACTGGATCCTGGCAACATCGACCCTAATGTCCTTAGAGCCCTTTATTCAGCCTAGACTAGCTGACTGGCAGGAACCAAGAGCCGTAGCCAGCCGTCTGGACAGATAGTAAGGAAAATCAAGGGACTGTGTAGCTTCAGCTAAATATGAATAAAAGCTTCCAAACAGCTACAACATTGCAGTGGAAAGTAGACCCATTCACGGCCTGGTCAGATCTCCCTTTTCAATTAGTTGATCTTAAGTTCTATGCTGTGGTTGTGTATACTGGTGATTCTTACCTGCAAATAATAGGCATGCTCCCACACATCGATTCCAAGCAATGGTACCAGACCTCTTGACACCAAGGGATCCTGGAGACATGGCCAACAAAGGCAACTTTGAGGAAAACACATATGTCCACAAATACTGTGAGAGCAGCCAACCATCAAAGCACTGGTAAGCGGCTGTTGCAAGCTATTATGGACCAGATCAAAAATTCAAGCTCAATCCTAATTAAAATCTGGCCTTTCAAGAGCAACCACTGAAGGGCATGCAACAAAAACAGTGAAGCAACTAAAAATTGTAGAAATTATGCACAGTGTGATGCCCTAGTTCCAGATACAATCTGCAAGTGCTAACGCGTAACTCAACAGGGTTATGAGACAGAAAGTGTGCCTGGTTTGCAGTCGTTTCTACTGAAAGCTTCTTGAAGTCCTTGTTAAAGCCCAGCCACTGGTGAACAAAAGAAATCAGCATCAGAAGAAAAACCTCCATCACTGGTACCGCTAGATCAGAACATAGAGAAAGCGGAAGTGTGCCAGCTAGCAAGAGGGGTTGCAGAAGTCCTTAATGACCATTTGGCAGTACCCACATGGAGTGGTAGCTCTGGTGCACTTATGTTCACAGCCCAAATCACAACCACTCTTTCTCTCTCTCTTCCCCCTGGCCCCTTGCTCTGAGGCCAAGGCTAGGGTGTGGAGTTCATAGGTTGACATCAGATCTTAAAGAGTACGCACCACCCAGCCGGACCCTTGCACTCCAGCACCGGCAGTACTCATTTTCGCGATCAGTCTATCCAAAGACCCAAACTGCATCTCAATGGCAGATGCTAGACTCCCCTCAGGAGGCTGGCCTCCGCCCTCCTGCACACAGTCACAACCTTGATGAATACAGTCAGAATCTAGAGAGTTAAGCAAATTGACCACCTGGCTAGTTGCACTTACTACATCCTTGGAATCTCAGACAGATTTGAGCTAAATTTCAACCCTTTGTCTATTATTAGGTCGTGCACTTCCTAACTTTGTTGCACTACACAACAAGTCTCCAAAGAATGCTTACTTTGGGTGGTGCAAGATTCTTCCAGAAGATTGTATGGTTCACATGGCCTGCAGAGGAAGCCAAAAAACTGAGGTTAGGTTACAACATATAGTGCATTTGCTACCTAGAATTTGATTAAAGTGCTTCAAACGTAACAATTCAAGTTGTCATTGCAGACAAAGATAATGTGTGAGCTTGGAGAGGCAATGTTGGAGGCATGGCATAACAAGCCACGCCAACCTGTGCGAGTTCTAACTGTCCCAGATAATCACAGCACATTGATGTCACTTGAGAAGAGACCCGCTGATCAATAAGACCCTCCTTGCAGTAGTGGAGGTATACGATCGTCGACTCCACTTCAATGTGTGCAAATAACAGTCACTTGACAGCGTTGCAATAATTGAGGCCAGGAATCCTACCCCTTTCTCGACACCATTCAGACCTCGTGGTCTGCTTTATGCCTACCTTTATGCATGTAAATGGATTGACTGTCCAGCCACCATAGTTCATATTCGATGCAGTTACATTAGTATACATGCACATTGGTCCAAGAAAACCTCAAATTGTCATCCATAGCGGAGGATTCCCTTAAAGAAGCTTACTCCAAAATTCAAAACTAACTCTTCACACGCAACCTGAAGATGCAATCACTCGGAAGAACGATGCAAGAAATAGAAACCTTCATATCTATGCAGATATATATGATCCATAAAGTCACAAAAAAAAAACTGCAAACAGTACCTCCACCATTGAAGTTGAGGGCGGCCTGAAGACCAACAATGGTCTGAGGATCTTTCGTGGACGAAAGCTGCTCCAAAGCCTTGGTGAAGCCGGTAATGTAGGCCTGGTGGTGCTTCTGGTGATGAAGCTTCATGATCTCTGCACTGATCACCGGCTCCAGATCGCCATAGTCGTATGGGAGATCCGGCAGGGTGTAAATGTGACTCTCTTGCTGCATTGCTGTGGCCATTGCTCGCTTTTGCATGAAGGCCCGCATCACTGGCCCTATACGCTGCCCCGCCCTCAGCAATGCAGCGGCCATACCTTCTCCCTGTATCTTGCTAAAAGATACAATGAATGCAAAGAAGAAGAGATGGGATTGAGCTTGGCCTTCCTCTTCAATCCACGGGTCTGCTTCCACACTTCCCAGACACTTGGGGTTTCAAGAGAAGAACCAGTGCCCAGTTGAGGGGACTTGAATGAGGTACCCAAATGTGGGGCCGCCGATGTGAGGATCTCAAAACTAGAGAGTCCGGATTTTGCTGGTACACGAGGCAAGAGGAAGTCTCTTTCCACTTCCACTTCACACCACACATTTGGAATTCGATGACTGGACCCAGTTTTGTTCGCTGTCTTCTATGGTTAAGACATGGCTGTATCCATGGTTTTCTGTGGAAGATGTACAGGAGATGGTGGTGGGTCGATGCAAGTCTGCTGAACTTTGCGTGAGCGAGCAGCCCAGTTGGAATTGAGCGCACCTCTGAATGGTTGCTCGCTGAAAAATTACTGTTTTATGAGATCTTCTCATCGCAGTGTGTGCGTACCTATCAGAATTTGTCCGTCCTCCTCTCTTCACTTGTGGGTGTGGAAGTGTTTCTTTTCTTTTCTGGTTGTCGTATCGGACATGATCTTGTGACCATGCCCCTTCCCTCTTGGCTGAAGAGGATTGCCTCCTTGTAAGTGGTGTAGGGTTTGGGGATGATTTTTTGTCGGGGTTAAGGTCGGCCTGCTAAGTAGTGTGTACTGGTGATATCGGGACTCTTGCATGCTTCTCTCTCATTCTCTTAGCTAAACAGAAATGGGTTCTGGCGCTTTCTGCTCTCAAATCAGTCTTGCTACTCCCTGCCCACCTCCATGCTTCGCTTGTGAGGCTGCCTCCTTGCATGGTTTGCATAGGGTTGTGTGATGATCTTTCTTGGGGTTAGTTGATTCCTTTGTCGGTGAGAGAACCGCATCTTGCGAGGAGCTGCCAATTAGAATGTCTGTCTCTGTATCCACCCAATTGGACAAGAAGAAGAACCCGAGTGCACAGTGGGGAGCACTGCCGGATGACTTGCAAGACCTCATCCTGACAAGGGTACCTCTACCCTATCAAGTCCGACTGCGTCGAGTATGCAGAAAGTGGAACTCCAACCTGTCTTCATCTGAATTTTTGGCATCATGTCCTCCTCAGATTCCATGGCTGCCGCTCTTTAATGAGCAATTTCCTGGAAGGGTAAACATGCTTTGTGCATTCAGCCCGTTAAGTGATTCCTGGCTTCATATTTCCCTCAGCTTTCTTCCCAGGCCTGACTACAAGGTTGCTACAACCGGTGGTGGTCTCATATTATTTGTGCCTGTTTTTGAGGTAACCTTTGCCAACAAGGGGGACTGGCTTGTGTGTAACCCCCTAAACAAGTCATTCAAGAAATTACCAGGTTTTCCAGATCAGGTGGAGGAGAAGGTTAAGAATGTTACATCTGCAGCTATCATGGTAGACAAGTCCACTAAAGCCTACAATGTTTTGGTGATGGGAACGAATTACACAAGAACAGCCTGGCTTGATTCTTGGAACCTTGTTGTCTACAGTTCTAAGAGTGAAGGGTGGGAATTGAGGACCACGGTAAACTGTCAATTTCCACTACTGTGTGGTATTTTGTTTTGCAAGGGCAGTCTTTACCTTGGTACCAGTAGGATGACTGGGACCTTGGCATATAACATAGATAATGATGCCCCGAATCAATGCCTAGTGGAATCTATCAACATAGATCCATCACCTTCCAGGCGACTCACTTCGACATCCATAAAATCAAGAAAGAGCACAAGGTTTCAAGGGTCCACACTTTTGGAGTTCCGTGGTCAAATACTGTTGGCGGGCATTCAGTACATAAAGGAGTCACCTTATCCAGATTTTCGGTGGGAACCGAACGAGGCTGGCATATGGCAGCTACGGGAAGACAAGAAGAGAGGGGAGTTGGTGGCACAGATGCCTGCAAGGTTTTGGAGGATGGTGTTGAAGAGTTTGGGAAGCTCTCTTAACAAGGACAAAGTGAGGTTTATTGGCTCTGGTGATTTATTTGTCTGCGTTGCTCATGGCATGCCTGACATGATTGCATACAACCTCAGCAAGAAGTCCTGGCGATTGCTGCCAAATTGTGTTCTTCCATCAGGCTTGCCTTCTTTGAATGGATGGTATGGATGTTGCTTTCAGCCACAGTTGGAGATTTTTGCATAGTGGTTGCTGCAATTGTTTGTGGTCTCGTCAGCTGCACATGCAATATTTAGAATCCTTTCTTGGGAGGCCTCAGAGTTCTGTGATGAAGCCGTTTTTGTATTACCTGGAAGCACCTCTAATTTTTTTGCAGACTGCATTAGCTAGATCTTTTTCTTTGGCTTGACGCAATAGTCTCGTCAGAATAGTGGTAGCTGTCAGTAAGATGTTCGGCCTCTGGACCATGCTATCCTCAGCTGGAGTTCTCCATATTAATCTATAATTGGCTGAAACTCTTCTGTAGAATTCTACTGGACCCCACTGAAAAATATGAAGCCTGAACAGGGAATGGGGATGCCCTCACTCCTGAGGCATACGGTACATAGGTGTCAGGATATTTGCAAATCCACAGCATGTTGTAATTCTACTTGTAAATGCAGTATGTTGGCTGGGATGACCACCCAATACATTTGGCTGCTTTTCTATCAGCCTTCAGTGCTTGTGAACCTGCAACAATCTAGTGGGATGCACTGAATGCTTGAGAGAGGCTGAGTGATGGTGACAGATCCTGCACCACTTTGATTACCAATGGTTTTTTGGGGCTTTTTTGGTGGAGTTTGTCCCATCTGTCATCCAGTTCTGCAGGGTTTTCATCTCACTCACTTGTCCACTAATACAAATAGCCAGGAAAGAGTGGTGGTGCTCTTGTAGTATGGACTTTTTCCTATAGCTTATAATGTCTCTGTATCTGTAGGCCACATCTCCCTTCCAGACACTGAACATCTGTGGAGATACTACATGTGATCTGTAATCTTGAGAATCTAGCTGAAGTGAGATCGAAGATGATAGCCACATCTATTCCTCCACATGCTTTACATATAATTTAACCTCCTTACTAGAAATCTTGGTTATAGATCTTTTGGTAGGGTGTGCCAGAAAATTCATGGAAATGCTCCATGTTGCGGCTTGTGAAGGTAGCGATCATGGTCTGTCTGTGCATGTGATTGTAATGGTGACACCACTGGACACAGGGAACTCCACAACATCTTTGTCCATGGAAGTGCTAGATGCCCCATGGGAAACAGTAGCGTACAACAGCAGAATCTTTCTGACTCATGCTTCAGTGGAAGGACTCTCTGCCCCAGGATTGGGAGGTCACCAGCTGAGGGTGAAGATGGTGATATCAGCTGGCATCACTGCTGTGCTAGTGACATCAATTTTGATCCTGTGCTAGTGCCTGATGCCTTGGGCTCAGTTTATTTATCCTTCCAATTTTGGCCACCTTCTTTTCTGTCTTTCATCAGTGCCCTTGTGCCTTTCTGTCCCCTTGGGTTGGTGTCTTTGGCTGCCAGTGTTCTTTTGCTCTGCCCCTTTGGCTTTCTTTCGTTGGTTTATGGTCCTGGGGTGGTCCTCCCCCTGTGAGCCTCACGGCCCAAGTGGTTATGGCAGACTCCTCACGACATGATCTGCCTCAGTTCTTGCTTCCTGTATAGAGGTCCTTCTATAGTTTACAATATACATAGAGAGACAGGGAGCTGTGGGGCACACTAGGTCAGTCACCATAATCTGTATCAAAATCCAAGAAGGCATTTTTTCAGACTGAACCTTAATCTCAAGGTTGGTAGTATCGGAGAGACAAGGTGGGGATTTGCATGATCTCTCTCCCTCTCTCCAAGACATACATACACAGACAGGTACGCACACTTACTCCAAAGAATTTCTTACAATAAGTCGTCTTAACCACAACTCATACATCACCATATAGAATGCATCGAACTCCCGTGGTGGCGTATGCCACTGAAAATGTTTTCTAACTTGCATCACATGTCTTTGCAAATTTGCATATTGTGTTAAAGTAACTTGCTCTAAAGTGTGCTTAAGCAGAGGAATATCAAGGGTGGCTACCACAAGAGAAAATTTCTTCCAATCCAACACATCGTTAAAAGGAAGGTCATAATAATTGGCAATAATCACAGGAACGCATCCATAGTACATGGCATCCCCGATGCGAGCGGTGTTGACCTCAAACCCCTTAACATGGAGACAAAACTTGCTTGTCAGAAGAGCTTCAGAATAAGGAGTAGTGATCCGCCCTGAGTGTACCAGGATCTGTGAATCATTTCCCCAAACCTGTGCAAGTTTTGCACGCACATCTGAATTGATGGCACCTGCAAAAAAGGCTAAATTCTTCCTGCAAACCACTCCCAGCAAAATTACCTTGGTGTGATCCATATCTGGAAACTCAAGAATCTGCCCATGTACTGTGATAGTCTTGAGTGGCAGTGCAACCACTCACAGCCACATGGGTCAAATCTGTTTCCAGCTAAAGGCGTACAGCTGTAGTGCTGCAATCAACCTTATACTTTCTATAATGCAATTTCAGGGGACTACTATCCCAGAGGCCTCTAATAAACATTGGAAAACAAGCTAATATTCTGCAGACCCTCTCTCTCTCTCTCTCTCTCTCTCTCTCTCTCTGGGGCAGATTGATGCTTGTGTGAAGGGATTTCTAGAGGATATCTGGAAAACCCGGATTAATTCTTTATATGGAGGTAAGTCTTACTACCAACGTCAGCCCCTGACAGAGGTAGGTTCTGTCCCTTTTGTTCCCGCTCAAACTGGGCGCGGGGTCAATGGCCACAAGGCTACAGCAAACAACGTCTTATGAGTACAATCTCTCTCTGGGGCTCACTAAATTTTTCCACTGCAGAGGGGTCAACTCTGAGGTTAAGAAAACCATGCTTTGTCGCGTTATTAGACCTGCCTTGGAGTACGGATCTGCTATATGGGTTGATAACTCCAACCAGGCTAAGTCTCTAGAATCCATTCAAGTGGGGGTGCTTAAGGAGTGTATGTCCAAAACAGCCAATGTGGCTGTTCGGGGTGAGTTTGGCATTCCGTCCTTAAGCTCCCGACGAGATGAATTCAAGGTCAGATGGTGGGGTCAGCTGCAACATATGCCCAACACCAGATATCCTAAGTTAATCACTCTATATCTTGGAAACAGGACCGCCCTGTCAAACAGGCTAAGTCCTGGCAGAAGAGAGTAGAAGAGATTCTCAAGGACCTGGACCTGGATCCGCAAGTCTTGACCCTGCTGGATAAATCTGACTTAGAGGCTGTAGTGTCCTCAGCCATGTCTGTTGCCATGAGATTGTCTGATGAAAATGAAGTTAGGCAGAAAACTTCCCTGAACTTGTTTCCAGTCAGTGACATGGGGGAGGACATCTTGGATGACCTCAAGGGTCTACCCACTCTCGGCACTAGACTGAAATTTAAACTCAGGGCAGGAAGCCTACCTTTGAACAGCAAACAGAAGCAGAGAGGAAAGGGAGAGTGCAATTGCCCGCTGTGTGGGCAATCTGAAGACAGTACTCACTTTCTGATACACTGTCCGGGGTTCTCTCACCAAAGAGACGCTCTCTTCAATTCTATCAAGGGAATTGTGCCTGTACCCCTGTTTAACAACTTTGAAAGTCTCGAGGCTGAGCCAAAAGCCCAGGCCCTCCTGAGGCCTAGTTTTTGGGCAAATCACACACAGCAGATTGATGCTTGTGTGAAGGGATTTCTAGAGGATATCTGGAAAACCCGGATTAATTCTATATATGATGGTAAGTCACACTACCAACGTCAGCCCCTGACAGAGGTAGGTTCTGTCCCTTTTGTTCCCGCTCAAACTGGGCGCGGGGTCAATGGCCACAAGGCTACGGCAAACAACGTCTTATGAGTACAATCTCTCTCTCTCTCTCTCCTTTCTACTCTCAGGCCGGGCCAAGGCTACAGCAGCTACAGTCTAATGAGTCCGTCTATCTCACCTTACAGCTCACAAGCAGGGCGGGCCTACCTTTGGGTTGTTGATCCAGCTTCTCGAGGAGTCCCAGACCGAGGCCAGATCTGAGGTACAGCTGCATCCTTGTGCGGAATGTAGGACTGCTGATAGTAGCTGGCAGGGCACAGCAGCTGGATGGCATTGAGCCGTACCTCTGGCACTCTGTCCATGGCAGAGCGTGCAATGGAATGGCATGAAAGATAGAAATGGTCAGCACCTTTGGTCCGGTTCCAGTACCTCCACTGCCCACTTACATTACCCACATAGTTCTCGAGAAAGGCTTGCAATCCCGACACTCCAACACGAGAATCATGGCGCAACCTTGCAATGGAAACTGGGAGAAAGAATAAGTCTGCATGTGCCGCATCCTTGGTCACGAATGTGCTGCTCATGAGTGCCTGTTTGAAGAAACTCTCACTTGCATAGTTCCCAGTAGGCCGCACCGTTACCGGGAGGAAGATGTTGTTGAATGGGTCAGTGGTGGGTCGAGGGTATACAAAAATCTTGAAATTGTGCAACATTTCCTCATAATCTGTGTGAAATATGTGCCCAGAGTGGTAGGGTCCACTATCTGCGGTACTGTGTGTATCTGAAAAAGAGACCTGAGGTGAGTTAACAAAATGTAAGTCTCTCTACGGGAGTAAAGGTTTTGCAATGGTAGGTCCCCCTTCTTCTCCCTCCTGCAGCATTTCTGCCTTGGTATCCATCACTTCTACTCAACCCAAGGTAAGTCCAGAATTTGTGGCAACAAAGCTGTGGCTAGCAAGAAAAATCTCTGAACCTAGACAGGAGACTTCCATTTACACTGGTCAATCTATTTGTTCAATTGGTGAAGGCCATTAACCAGGGCGTAATCTCTACTTACCTCCACAAATTGATGGTCACACTGGCTGAATTTCTCTCATTCACAGGATGGTGATCAAGTCTTAATAAACTGCACAAGATTTTAGTTGTTGACCAGAGGATTCCTAGGGTTTCTGCTCAATTACATATTGCACACTAATGAACTCCTGCAATACTTGAGACTGGTCTATACACTTATGATGGATTTGGATGATGGGATTCGCTATCGTATCTTGTTTGAGTCCTCCTGGCCACTTCGAGTTCCATGAGCACAGAACCAGAAGTGCCCCAAGGTATGGGCTTCTCTGAGAGGAGGGAGGCATTTTGCAATCAGATCGCTACCCAGACCCGGCCCCAATGTCTGGAAAGTGCACGAAAGAGATGTAACAGCTTAAGGATAGCGTCCACCATTTGCTATTCAGCTGGGACATTTGACGCAAGAGCCAAAATTTGCATCGCAAAACTCTCAAACTTCTTTCCATCTCTGTCGAAATTAGCAAGTTCCGAACCTGTCCTGGTGTAATTCTCATAAATCCCGTCCAAGAATGATACCACCGCTAGTGCGCTCATCGATTTTGCCTCTGATTTTGCATGGCTGTCTACCACCCGTCCCACCAAGCCCAGATGATCCATACCCGATGGACCGTCATGCCGGTCATGTGCGTGAGAGGTGTAGTCTGTTTTCGCATCCCCGGACAACATATGGCCGTAATACCACATCACTCGAGTTGCCAGGATAAGAATGCACACCACGGCCACCAATCCTACGACGCTACAGGCAGGCTGGGTCCGCTGCCGAGGAACCCGTCTAGAAAAACGCCCACCTTCAGAATAAAGCCTGCTTACTATTGACCCCGCCATTGCCCACCACACGATCTCGAAGCTTTTCTAACGACTCTGCTGCAGCAACCTCACCATCATGCCCTGCCCGATCGCAGGCAGCAGATACAAGTCAACCCTGCACCGCCTCTTCTCCATCATATTGCTAACTGCATAGATCCAGAGAAGATATGCCCTCCTGCTCCCACTCCACGATTGTTGAAGGGCCTTCAAGAATGCCCCTTTTGTAAGCGCTATTCACCCAATTAACTCACAATCAACTGCCATCAATGCTGGCACAAAGCACGACTAGTTGGTGGGATCAAACTTATGACGAATCTTCGATTCTTCCTGCTGCATGATCTGGATCTGACCACGCAGAATGCTGCCACAAGGACGTGAGACGTAATGAAAGTCTGGAGGAATCGTTTGAAAAGTAACTCAAAGCATGCTTCTTCTGACAGATGGATGCCGTTCCTCGGTTGCGCTGCGGCGCGCGAGTGTGAATAACATTGTGTGGAAATGGTGATGGTGAGAGCAGATGGATTGTGACCTTCTCGCCCTTTTCTGCCATACAAGATCTTGCAAAAACACACTTGACAACTCTAAGATTTTGACCTCTGTAACACTCTCACCTCTTGTACACTCTTAGCTCATGTGCCATAGACTGAGGAGTAAACAAGGGAACGATTAACAGCTTGCTGCTAGTGATAATGAAATTGAAGTCTCCAGTCTCCACCACATAGACTTTACTTCCCATTTCAGAGATAGTAAGATAGGAAGAGGAATTTTGTCTTCACTTGCATTGACTATATATACTACATGCATACATAGCCCAACCCGAAAGGAGGCACTAGCACTAGCAGCAAGGTGAAGTGACTCTTCGCTACGCCGGCTTCGACCAGAGTCCTCTCTCTCTCGACTATTTGCATAACTGTCGGCAATGGGACAACAAATCTGAGAGAGTATGATCCATGATAATCCTCATCATTTTTCTGCATGATGTTCATATGCGTCCCCAGAGTCCCTCAATGTGTGATGAGATTCAAGAACATTCACATTCACAACCACTGATAAACACAACACAACTAAAGTAGAACACACCCAGTGTCACTTGGGCTTACTTTCTCCACTTCCTCGTGCAGACAAAAGCACCGAGCAGCACAATGACTGACAAAGCCCCGGCCACCGGCACCCTGTTTACATACATGAATTGCCTGCGCAGAGTATAATGAGCAAGAGCTGGGAGGCAGCGCAGTGCAAATGGAACCTTGCTACTTTGCTCAAACGCCTCCATTGAGAAGTCCTGCCATGCCAAGCCGTCATGAGCGTAGGACACAAGAGGCTACAAGTACACTTGCCTAGTAGATCCCTTTCTCCTCTCTTTTACCTCCTTCACTCTGTTGGATAAGCTTTTCCGTTTCAGAGGCTGGCAACCAACTTGACTCCAATGTATGGTATCCATTCCACTTCATGCAGTTTTCCTCTCACTGACACTGAATTAATGCTCAAGTAACATTTGTGGTTTGCTCAGAGGGTGCATGATGATTGCAGTCGACCAGGCAAGGTTGGTGAACATCATGCTCTCACAGCCTGTTTAGGTCATATTGAAATAGAATTTTCACTGTCAGCGTATACAATTTCCTATCTGCTGTTTGACGTCGTGTTTCAAGAATCCAACCAGTAGGTTTGATCTCTGTAATTATTACCTTGGATTTGTCATTGGTAGAGCCGAAACTAACTAATGGTTAGCACAATGGCAGCAAGGGACATTCCAGTTTTGAAAATCCCTTACTCACACAGTGATCAAGATTTCTAATGAGCACTGGAGATTGCATTATGCACAGAAGGGACTTTAACACAAGAAATTGAAGACAATTAAGGCATATAGACCAGCTGATTAGAGAAAACTCGTTATGGTGGGGGTTTAGAAGCATACAGGGGGAAGTTTCTGAAGATAGCTCAAATGCTCTACATGTAGCTTCACATTCATCAATGCGCCTGGCCATAACGTAGCTGGTGTGTCAGCATAAACTTGCGCCACCACTTGGTAAGCAGTCCTGGCCCCTCCTGTAATCGCACTCAAAACTTTTTCCTCCCTTGCCTCTCGGTGCCTGCCAGACATGTGCCCTCATACCATTGGAGCTTTCTACCAACAAGAAAGGCCCCATCTGAATGCAAGTTAATCAAGCTGCTCTTTGTGGACATTCCATAGGCACACCTGTGATAACAGTAGTTCTCATCTAGCCCTTCCCAGCTGGCTGAGAGTATGGTAACACATGCATATCAACCCTCCCCGAGCAGGTCACAACGTTTGTGAGACAGCACCTTGAAGTCAAAGGTACCATGAGATTGCGCACAAACCAACGTCAATCCATTCACAGAAAATTAATGGTTGATCTGGCTGTATAGGGTGCAGACATGCTATCTTTGGATAGGGAGGCTGCCCACTAAGCAGCAGAAAACTCCATTTAAAGACTGCAATTCCCACAAAGCCACAAAGACTGGCATGTGCATGTGACATTTAAGAAGATGCAGTAACCCCTTTCAATAAATTCATTTGCACCTCATCCACAGCTCAATGCTCAGATCTACACAAATCCATGTACAGGATTGCAAGCCTCTTTAACATACGCAAATACAGCTTCCTCTACCACAGGCTATCCGAGAGGGAAAGATGTACTCAATGCTGTTGAGACCATAGTCAAACCTCCAAAGGTCAAGGAACTCAGCCCCGACTTTGCCATAGTGGTCGCACAACAATTAAATCACATAGAATTGAGCATTGATGTCAGAGGGGGCATAGATATCCTGCTCGAAACCTCAATGTTGATTTCAGTACTTCTGCTCTTGCCCCCAACCTCATACACACCCACACATAGGATATCCTGTCCATCCCAAGGTGATGATTCTAGTGCCTATGACAGCTACTATCCTAAGGGGGAATCATGTGAACTTACTTGATGTAGCCCTGAAGCATGTGTGTTGGCCAAAGATTTGGTCGTCCGTGTGCAGGCACAATAACTTTTGGCGCAAGGTCCAAAAAGGAACGGCAGGTGTTCAAGTAGTCCTGCAACCAAACCACATTATTCAACCACACTGAAGGCGACACCCATACCACCTCACTGGGACATCATATAGTGCAAAGGGCAATTCAATTCACCTGTTGAAAGTTTCCAGTTCCCCTACAATCCTGCGATCCGTGAGAAATATCATCTCGTGGGCACTTTGGCACAGTTTAAGTTGATCATAAGATTTTGAGAACACTGATGGGTTGAAGAAAAGGTCAAGGCTCACATATGGTATCACAATAGGCTGCAAGGTTCTGATTTCAAATCCCACTAAAGCAAATTTAAAATTTCTCAGCAGAAAGTATAGGAATTATGTTCACGAATAAAAACGAATTTTCAGCATCAGAGTGTACATGGTACCGTGAGAGGAACTCACGGAGTGCATTCAACCAAAGTTAGAGAATGAAAGAACCCTAAAATTCATTCCTACAACAGAAGAGTGAAAGAAGTTACCTGCATATTGCCCCCCGAACTCCCATCCAGAACTGAACTCCCTTGTCTGCACCCACCAGCCACACCACACCACACCATTCATATGTTCATCACCAAACACACCAGAAGGAAGTTGCAGGCTGCCTGCTTCACCTTTTGTGCTTTCCCCTGTTAGGGCGTGACCACTTTCTAATGTCCACTTTTAGCCCCCTGGGAATCTTGTCACTCAAATCAACTTGAGACTCGCAGGTAGGTACCAAAAAAGTAGCAATATCCTGTTGGCAGCTGGGTGACCTCACCCTTGTCACCTGCCATGTATATCTGCATTGATTCGACCCCAGACCATCTGCTGAGTGGCAACAGGGCCCTAGCCACTGGGTTACCTGCTGGAAGCCCTACCATTCCAATACAAAGCATGGACCACTTCCCATTTGGCCACCATGCTCTATCTTAGCATGCCATCATAGTTGCATTAACAGACTAATTGCAACCATTTCAAGGTGCCCATAGCAGAGCACTTGGCTGTGCACATAGGATGGAATCTTAAGCAGCTCAAGGCACCTGCAGGCACAGACCCCCTGATGCTTGAGAGATGTAAGCTGTCTACAGGATCTTACCCCACACAATGATCACCCACAAGGAGTGTGCGTGTCATGCGATGAAAAAGTGCAAGATGACCATCCGTGTGACCCTGCACACACCAGAGATGACCAATTCATTTGCTGTCTTAACAAGCCATACTGATGTCATCGAAAAACACCTTGATAGCAAAGTGGATAGGACCCGGAATCACGTGGAAATTAAGAATATCTAGGATGGGCAGCTGACCTCATGGAAAAGGCAATGTGCATGGACTAGGAGAATAGCAGAGCAGCTCTGTGGTAAGAAAGCACTATCCAACATTACGCTTACTTGTACACCACAGAATCAGACTGGATTGTTTCCCCTTGCCATAAGATAATGGGGTTCATTACACCCTAGAGCTCACCCCTCAGGGTTATGTGCTCCTTCTTGATGGAAGGTCATAAGTAGACCATCCATACCATATAA
This sequence comes from Takakia lepidozioides, assembly GCA_030704615.1. NCBI lineage: Eukaryota > Viridiplantae > Streptophyta > Takakiopsida > Takakiales > Takakiaceae > Takakia > Takakia lepidozioides. The sequence continues at coordinate 54,327,436 of CM060732.1, forward strand.
ACTGACCATAGGACAGCACATGCGTACCGGGGCTGCTATCACTTCCATCTCCTGGCCAGCGATGAGCAGTTTGAAGCCATCCACCACAGCAATACACTGCAACCCACTTGTCGCTGGATCCCAACACAACAAGTGAGTCAGAAAGTGCATAATGTTGGCCTCATGCAAATGGCAACAGCACTAGACCACCACAGGCAGCCACTTAAAGGTCTATGGGAACACACCTTTACCCATGCGTCGAATGGTTTTCTCATGCGCAATGATGACAGCCTCTGGGTTGTGTTGCCTCACAGTTGGGAGTCCTGTGTGCCATTTTACTCTCATTAAAGTCCAAAACCAAAACCAAGAGTAAACACGGGCAGAGATAGTGCTGAGTGATTCCAAACTTGGATTTGAAAGGCAATGAACAAAAGAGTGTGAAATTAACATTATGAGGGTCAATCACTTCATGTCGGGACTTTTGATACATTGCAGTGACTAGCTGCTACAACTTCCCACTGATAAATACGTACAAGCATGCTCATAACACAGGCATATGTCCTTAGAAGTATCCTTGCACAGAGTTTCTGATTAACTTCCAGACATACAGAACTCCACCATGAAGAACATAGAGCTTAAATAAAGGAGAACAAAGGAGTAAGTTAGGCTATCATTATTAGACAACCACTGCATGATTATGGAGCCCCTTTGACCAAGGCTAGAACATCTCCATTCCACACACGGCCACCTTCAACATGTCTCAATGTTGACTTGCCAGTTTTGATTCTCAGTTGGTCATGACTACTTGCAGGTATCCCTTCAGCAGGACCAACCTGTACTTCGTAGGTGGCTGGTTATCTCAAGACCCCCAGAAGCTAGGCTCACTACACAGGGTAACCCTCCAGTATATGTGGATTACACAGCATGACCAAGTGTCCCGGGCCCATCTGCTGAGGGATGTAATACTACAACAAATTACCATAACTTGGGATTCAGATTATCGGGGGACATCACCTCATGCTCTGCACTTGGAAATCAGCCATTGCAAGTGAACTACAAAGCTACATGATTCCAGCTCTTTGTGCAGGAGAATCTACATGAGGGACCATGTAGCAGAGTTCCCATGACCCTCTCTCTAGCTGACCTCACGAGGTTTAATGAATTCACACTAAACACAATATGGGCCAGAGAACAAGCACCTATTGAATGTCAAGGAGGGTACCATTCCTTGTTGTCTTCACATACTTAGAAGCAAGAAGAAACTGCTAACATTTGCACACCATTCCACCATAATTTGGCCCAATGTGCACAGCAAATGCAATACACAGGTGCATTCATGGTCATGCCTCAAAAGTTGCTTCCACAGCAGTCATGGCCCACATTCTGCTCCTCCTCATTTCTGGTACTTTTCTTCTCTGTCCAGAGTGGATATGGGGTCTGCCACAAAGATAAAAGTCTGACAAGTATTCCAAAACCCAAACCAAGTCAGACTACTGATCTTACCATCAGTGTGATCATGGTGATGGTGTGTCACAAACACCAGGAGCCTTGTTGGCAGTTCCTTAACAATCTTGGCAAGCTGCACTGCACCAGTAAAAGCAAGCTTAGATGATTCCAGTCGACTACACTTCTCGAGCCAGCAGAAGAGGAAGGGGTTTTTATTTGCTAGACTGCACCTGTATTAATGTGGAGCTCCTCTCTAAGGTTAGGAACAAAGGCACTTGCAACGAATTTTGCTTCTAATCTGTACTCCTGATTCCCCCAGTTGCCCACATATCCTGCTACCAGTACCCATGGTCGTCACACAGGTCTCAGCTCCCTAAAGGACCAACCATCACAGACCAATAAAGTAGGAAACCGCCTACCCAGTGACCCCTCCTTAAAGCTGGGTTAACTACACAGGGTGACCTCGGGCTTAGGCAGATGGGGATTTGACTCAGTAGAGCCACGGTACAAATGGCAGTACCACCCCTGGTTCCATGACAAAGACGTGCTCCAAAAATTTGTCCAGTCTTTGCTGGACGAGTCTATATACATGAGGAAGCACCTACAAACCTGAGCTTGCGCCGAGGCCGGATAGCAACCAGGATCACACATCAAAGCATCACCATATGCTACAGCCATGGTGCTGTCTGTTCTACGTTCCAGTGGTGCTGTGGGGGAGAATAGGACCAGATTGGTCTTACTGAATGGCATCAGAGTAGTTGAGTCCATTGGTGCAATGAACACACCAGGCGGGTACTCCTGCACAACAATCGATATGATAAGGATCGACAGACAGATCTTTGCTCCTTGCTATATCAGGAATGTCTCCAACAACCAACAGAGGCACTGGGATGAAAAGCAGGAGCATCGGAGAAGAATGACGAAATTGGGGTCATCTCAGCAATCAAACTCTGACCAACATGAGAGTGTTGGTTGGGAAGCAGGTTACCAGGCTATTTATACTCAAATTGTACTTGAATGACAAGTATTCTGGGAAGTAGGAAGAGAAGGCAAGCACAGCCAACGGGCCAATGCGCTTTCCTCTGACATCTGCTCCCACTAGCATGTGACAAGCTTCATGTTGGTCAATCCACTGTTCGCCTCCTGCATGTTGCCCAACCCTACCATATCACCATATTTGGAGCTTAAGGGCCTACAATGGGCTCCGCAAGTCATTATCTTCCTTCCAATCCCCCCTCCGGTCTTTGTCTTTACCTCAACCACATGTCTAGTGTCTGTCTAGGGACTGGGGATACAGTAGCCATGCTGGAATCAGCATTTTAATTTTGAAAATGAAGGCAATGCCAGGACATTGCCAGCATTCCCTACAACCAGATTTGGTGCAGGGCTACGGTAACTTTAGTCTCCCTCTCCCAGCCAGGTAAAAATCTATGATGAAATTCAGAGAGTGGATATCCCAGATGGATTACGGGGTCTGGCATTGTGATAACTTTCAAAAGGTGGCCGCATACATCTGCCTTCCAAACTTCCTATTTATCCCGTTACCCTGTCCAGACTTCACAAGCCACAGAATAATGGCAAGTACAGAAGTGAACAGTGCACTCTCTCCTCACCCTCAAATCGCACTCACTCAGATCTGCTCCGTGTGCAGTGGAGAACCCACAATCCACTGCATACTATCAATCACTAGATACCGATGACCTTTCTGCCCCCCTCTCCCCCTCACTGCTAAACAAAGGATCTCTTCAAGAAGTGCATGTAAAAAGTATTCCGGCAATTTGGCGCAGTCTCTTTCACCTCTACTAGCCCAAAACATTGGTCATCGAGCAACCAAAAATTGACAGCAATTAAACGCTTGCTTCGATGTAATAGTACTGCCCTCCTCTCTCTCCCTCTCAAGGTCTCTCTTCAAGCATCCGCTACCTGCAAAATTGCCATTGCGGCGGGTCTCAGTGATAAAGACGATGGTGTGAAGAGGAGGGCCTGGTCCGAAGGCTGGCTCTTGCACAAACTTCCAGTATCGCCATGAATAGACTGGACCAGAAGCCAAACAGACGCTTGTTTGAATCTGCTACACACATTGCAGCCAAGATTTGTTACTGCCTACCAATTTGCTGTGTGAGCAACTTTTGTGAAGTGTGGGTCTGCCGAGGCAGGTCATGTAAATATCTCAAGGCAATTCCATCGAAAGCATGTCCAATAGCCTGTCCAACCTCATCAAGCTTATACAAACTCTCCACTACGGATCGTACTTCCCATCCGAGTTCCCATCTTTTCTCTTTGACTGAGCTTCTTCTCCAAACACTCAGGACCTGTGAATATATTCACATATCATCTATTGTTCAGACTCTGAAATGCAAACCCCCAGAGAAGGAGGATTGTTCTTGTAACCCTGGAAACCCAAATTCATCAAAATCCTCTACATGTAGAATAAACTGCAAATTAGGCGTAGAATCTAAGCGAAGATTGAAAGAGTACTGCACCACCTGCCCACCATGCAGCATACTGACAAGATTCTCTTCAGCCAGTTTCTTCCAGACTCGATGAACACCCACACACATACACGAGGAAGCGGGCAACGTCCCACTTCTAAGTAAGAGGCAAAATGTTAGATCAATCTCTTGGAGAAACAAAGTACCTGTTGGACAGCATCAAAAACATTAAAGCCCTTCAGGCCCAGGCACTCCAGATTGAGTTTAACGTTACTCACGACCTTGGCCAATCGCTCATCCTCTCCCCCAATACCCGAAAGCTGCGCAGAGGAGCCCCCGAGACGACACAGGGCCGCACAGGGCAGGTCCCACAGCTCGGAGTCTGTAAGCTCCGACGGCGGCCCTGGAGCCACCTGCCTCTTCAAACAGATCTGGAACACCTCCGATGGATCCACATTCTTCACTATCAGCGCCACCTGATACAATGCTCCCCCTGCCATCTCTCTCGCTCTCTCCCCCCCCCCCCCCCCCCCTCCCTCTCACATACAATAACTATCAAGGCTTCCACAAAAAATGTAGTAAATGGATCTCTCTCATGCCACTCTCAAACAATCTCACCCCCACACGCAATGAGCAAGCACGATATGTCAAGCAAGTGCGGCATTGTGCTGGAGCAGCCAAGCTTTTCCTGAATCCCTTCTTCTTCTTCTTCTTCTTCTTCTTCCTCAATCCGATGAGCCCTGCCTACCGAATCTTTGATCCGCGGGGCTTTTTGTTTTCATTTTAATATTAGCTCTTAACTCCAAATTCCCCCTTGTTTCTTAGGGCTTATCCAGTAGGCCACCCCTCTGAATACTTGATCGCCCCCGCCAACCAGCCGGGACAGCGGGCCCCGCCCAGGGCGCGCACCCCCCTTTTTCGTACCGGCCTCGCCCTAGTGACTCACTTAGGAGCCATAATGTGCCCTAGAGGGCGCGTTCCCTGGCGTAAGGGAATTTTGGGAGCAGATTCTGCGAGGCCCTGATTGGCCGCAGGCCATAATGAGCCATTAAAAGTCAAACAGCCGATTATGGCGGTCAAACTGCCGATTAGGAATGCAGAATGCGCCAGCGCCCTGGAGCGTCGATCTTCTGCTGCCTCAAAAGTGGCAGAATCTGCCCCCAAAATCCATTACGTCGGGCTCCCCCCCCCCGCCCCCACCATCTTGGGCAGCGGGCCGGCTGCCTCAGACCATCTCTCAATTCTTCTTAACCCCTAAGATTTAAACGATGATGACACGACTTGGGTCGCGTCGTTTTTCATCCACAACACAGAATCTGTGGATGAGGTGGGATGAAAACAAGTTCTGAAGCAAAAGTGTGGGGGCGGGCTAGTGTTTTTTTTTTTTCGTTTTTCCAAAATCGCTGGCGGGGCCACATGGGAATTCTATCCAGTGCCCATGTGGTGAGAATAACGAGGTGGCAGGGCTAGAACTGTGCTTTTTGGTCCGGTACAGTCGGACATAGCTAAGGCCCTTTTCTCACCGGAGACTCTCTTCCTTTCTTCCACCCACTTTTCCAATGAAAAGTGACACATAGGCAAGGGTGGATGTTGCAACAAACACACGAGTGGAAGTTGATAGCATTCCATTGGAGATCAATCGTGGATTTTTCTGATTTTGTGGAAACCATCGACGGTGTAGATCTCCTTAGTGAAGAGCTGCGTGAAAGAAGTTCGGGAAGAAGGAAGACGGTGGGCCCTGCATTCCACGACAAAACCTTTGAGAGGTGCGCGACACTTCCAGCGGGAAGTGCCTCAATGTCTTGTGGCTTCCAAAACCTTCCACGTCATTAAACACATCAGCTTCCTTTAGAGCGTGCTTCCTCCCATGTGTTACTGGCTGGTTTCCCCTCTACTAATGGTCGTCTCCCATTCATCTCAATTGCTGTTCTTGTGTCTACGCCCTAAAAGTGTTAGGGGTTGGGAGTAAGAAAAGTTCTACAATACCAGGTCATATACCAGACCAGGCTGGTATCCGTTTTCTCATATCAGCCACAATACCAGTAGCCCCCGCCGTCTTCCTCATTTACTCTGGTATGTGTACTATATTAGTTTATGTATACATACATCACTTATTTATACTTACTTTATGTTTATTGCATTTGTTCTCACTTGATATTTGACAAACTTGTAATTCAAATGGCTTTGGAATGATACCAGAATTGATATCTCATACCAGCTGGTATTGTGGTCATGATACTCATACTCATACCAGTATCTAGGAAATACATCCACCATTATATAGACCAGACTGGTATGAAAGTTTTGTGATGGGGCTGGTACCAGGACCAGTGGGGGAATGCTTGCACGTGAGCCTGGCTAGGCTCACGCCACGTCAGCAATCATCCACGTGTGTAGGTCCTAATTACGTGCTCCCCCCCCCCCCCCCCCCCCTATTACCGCGGATCAGTTGTCGCCTATGTCCCTTTCATCGCCCCCACATGAATATTCTTTCCGACCGAGAACAATGGTAGGTTTGGGGATGGTTTAGGATCGAGGACATGATTTTTGAATGAGGAGATCGCCCGCTAGAGAATTGAATATTAATAGCAAACCCTTTTTTTTGCAAAGTAGTTCATTCATTCCAACCCACAAACATTTTCCAATGCTGGAATCTGAAGACCCACCCTAGGCAATCCCTAACTGTACCTACGGGAACGCGCGAAGAGCTTGAAAAACAGTTTGGGGATGGAAGCAAAACCAAAATACATTTTATTAAGTCTCGGTACTTGAACCTCAAGAACTATTGGAGGTTTCAGAGGAACTACTTCCAGAGTCTGCAGCAATATCATCTATGAACACAGCAGCCCCTCATTGATGTTTTTTTTCTCCGCGATTCCCATGGAGAGGCGAATACATTGTTTGTTGGGACAACACCTGTGCGCAAGCTTCCGCGTAAACCGGCAAGCGATAAGCTCTAGGGGGACTCGGGGACATGTAGTATCCTTGGAAACCGAAAGGTGTCTGCGTATTCGATGACGCCTGCCGAACTCTAGAAAGCAAGAAGAGGAATGGTGGTAGATGTTATCATCCAGAAATAGACAATGTAAGCAACCATCTGTCGAACAGGAATGACACAATGAAATGCAATATATTTTGCACGACTAGAGCCGAACTTACTCACACTCAAAATCGGAGTCCACGTTGAGATCCTCGTCAGGCGCTTCGGGCTCCTCAAGAAGTCCCTCTGTGCATGGGGCAGAAGTAGTGCCTGACTCAAGCTGATGAAGCTCGCTTGAGAAGAGCTCCGTATCAGCCTCCATGCCGAAGAAGTGCCTTCCGGCGCTTTTGCACGCATGAAAAGATGCTCCTGCAAATCGAAGATGAACGAGAAATCAAAACAGGGCTTCCCTAAGCTCACTGCCCACATTTCAAACACAATGTTCAGGGCCCCACCTGTTCCCATAGACAAGTCAACCACTCGTCCACCGTGACGGCTACATGTCTCCACCAAAGTCTGCATGAAAGCTGGGGATTTCTCCCGTGCACCTCTCCAAGGGACACCAGTCGACCTTTTCGTGGTTCGACCCGAGTCCACGTAATTGAAGATTACATCATCCTCCACTGGCTCGCAGGTGGGGTCAATGTGAGCTGCAAGGTCCCTCAACTGGAACTCAGCAATACCAGGAGGAAGAGTGTCCTTACGCACCCTCACCAGGCACAAAGCTTCGAACACCCGAGTCTGTCAACAATCACGAAGAGAGCATGAGGCAAAAGACAAAACCAACTTTTGACATGTACATCAGAACCACTAAACTTTAATTCAAAGGAACCAACTCACTTTCTGCCCCAGGAACTCGCCCTTCGTAAGAGGCAGAGTGTTGATGCATGTCCAAGTTTTGATGACACGAAACCCGGAAGCTTTCATGTAGCTGAAAAGAGTTCTCCGTGCCGACATGTCTTTTGACTGCATGAGAAGAAGAGCCCCCGAGTCAGAAAGGAATTTGTTGCTGAATGAGAAGGCCCATTGCCAGTAACGAGAATCCGATTTGTTCCAAGTGGGGGTTGAATTGGAAGGCAACACATCAGGGACAGGGAAACCGTCAGGAATGTCCAGCACCACAAGGTCAGTCGCGTATGCCTGTTGAACTTCATTCATCCAATCCGGCCTTTTTGTGACCTACAGCCAAAAACAGGAGACAGTGTCACAAGCCCAATCTTGATCCAACATGAAATCAATCCCATCGACAAGCTAGAACAAGTTGCCAAAACAAAATTATTCACACAACAGTTAAGACATATGTGCTTACCTGAGTGAGGAACAAAACAAGCATGTCCCATGATTTTGAGGGCACCCCTTTAAATGTAGACTTCATGGATTCCATCATTGCCAGAAAACTTTCATTCACCACCTTACGATGGAACTGGCCCAAAACCATGGATGGATGTTCTCTCGCATCGAAAGGCTGCTCCCTCGACTTTGTTGTTCTCCTATCCCTCCTAGTTGGAGAAGGCTGTATTTCAGCGACCTCTGACGGGCCCTGTTGACGCGGAGCTGAACTTCTTCCCCTTCCCCTTCGGATCCCGGCAATCTTCACCTTCCCTTTTGGAGGTAGCAGAGATTTCCGGCTTTTTGCAGCCAGAGCAGCAATGATTTTGTCCTGAATGTCTTTGTCAGCCAGTGGGCAAGTGCCGCGGTGTTGCGTTAAGGTTTCTCAAAAACAACTTCATCGAATGGTGTGTCAGTTTTGGCAGATCGAGGTACCACCCACAGTCTCTGAAGTGCGCCCTGCTCCAGTCTCTGGCAATACCAGCCGTGTACATTGTCTTGTCATTGGAGGGGTCAGCCCACGAGTAGATGAAGTCTGGGTCATCGCTAAGGTACTTTCCGGTATGAGGACATGATACATATACCTGAATGACACACACATCCAAAATCCAGACAGTCATCGATCTGATCAGGACACAGATCACACATCACGAGAAGTGTATTGGCATGCAGGTCAGTAACACTGAATAACAACGTTTGAAAGCCCGATTCAACATTGCGTTGACGCAATGTTGATTCGAGCTGAAATGGAAAACATCAAATTTGGAGAACTGCACTTTCAACAAGCACGTACGAGAGGGAAAGCCCATTATCCTAAAACATCTCATGCACAACATTGGAACCCCAATCAACCTTGCTTGACGCAAAGAAGATTGGCGGATACACCTATGATAATGTAGCATTGAAAGAGACAGTGCTTGGCAACGGAATTCAACATTGCGTCAACGCAAGGTTGTTTTCATTAACAGAGAAAATTGAAAACAGTGATTGAAAAACAACATCCGAATATCTGTTGGTATGGATATTCAACCTTGCGTTGACGCAAGGTTGAATTCCTCTGCTGAAACACCTGTCCAGGGTATTTTGATACCTTAACTTTCCTACAATTGTATGGAAATCGGGGGTATTTTGGCGGGATTAATCTAGCAATCCATACCGTCAAACAACGTTGCGTCAACGCAAGGCTGTTTGATGGTACAGTGTAAGCTCTAAACAACATTTCAAACAGACTCCAAACCGACTTTAAGTTCATCCTGGCAGCATTGCAACTGGAAACCACCAAAAAAAACAGCCCAAGAACACAGGAAAACCTACACAGCCAGGCCCTTCATCAACCTTGCGTTGACGCAAGGTTGATTTGTCTTGCCCTTTCACATGCAGAATAACGACTTCATTGGATACCCCAGGTACATGAAAGTGAAACCAAAACAAAGGGATACAAGCTTGCGTTAACGCAATGTTGCTCGGCTGCACGTCCAGAGCCTTCAGAGCTCCCTGAAAACCTCCGAATTCGCAGTTCTACATGGAAAAAAACGAAACAAGAATACAGAAACATACACTTCAAGTACCAGAATTGTTTCTTGGAGGTCACACCTGTACAACACTCGTTTCATTGCTTGCTCGCTGTTGTACTAGTTTTTGAATTCGTAGGACCTGGAGATTTTTTTCTCTCTCAAACTCCCTGAAAAAACAGTTGTTCCAGACAGCGAGCTTCCATCTCCTGATATAGGCCTCCAGTGTGATCCGGGGGCAAGACATCTGGATTTTGTAGTCTGCCATTGACTCCCCAAGTGCAGCCACCGCTCGTTTTTCCAACTGCAGCAAGAAAGATCATAAGAATTGTGGAGAGAGCACGGAGCAGCACAAGCATTTGAAAATGGTTTTGTGGAAACTTTACCTGGCTCCAGAAGGTTGCTTTGTGTAGCCACTGGTCGAATGTGTGGTCGCTAACAACTTTATTGCTTGTGTCTTGGAGTCCCTCTCAGGAGATGGGAACATGTTGGTGTCTCTCACAAGTGGATCGGAATTCCAGATCTCCAACCACCTGATTTTGGTTGCATTGTCCACCATTGAAATGGAAGGCGATGCAGTTTCTCTTGGGTCATCTCTGGCTTTGAGCCATACTTGTCATAATGTGCTTTCACCTGTTCCAGAAATTCCGTGCCAAGACTTGGATCTGCTATGCGGATTTGTTTGTCGAACGCACTCATGAGGTTCTTCCTTTGATTGTTCATCTCAAATTTCATTATGTCCTCAAGCCCAGTAGCAGACCTCTGCTCTTCTGTGTGGGAAGCATAGTACTCTGCTTTCGCCTTCAAACCAGTTTCTGCTATTTCTTGCTGCATACATTACAGGGAGAAAGAATCAAACTGCCGTTTCTTGATAAAATTTGCAGTAAGTAACAACAATCAAACAGATATCAAGAAGCTTACCGTGTACATGTAGTCAAGAAAAGCCCCTTGTCAGGCTGTACCATGTGCTTGTCTTCTTTTCAGCACACCTCTTCATCTGCTGAGGACTGAGCACGTTCGTGAATGACTCCAGTGGCATCAGCCCTATCTTCTGGATACGGAATAGAGTGTGGCAGAGATTTGTCGTCACATGGGAGGTTTCATTGGACCTGGAAAAACCTTCAACTCATAAGATGATTTCTAATTGTGCAAACGCAGATCGGAACGGGAACAATGTTGGTAACTTACTTGTTTATGTCGTGCATGGCTGTCAAGAGCTGCGTGACACGTCCTTTGTGGTCGAGTACCATGGAAACCACGCTCCAATGCCATTCGATCTCGTCCGAGTGCAAGCTTGAAATGTAATCCATCCAGGCAAGCAGTCTATGGTTCCCATCCCAGACAAAAAACATCTTTCCCATAAACGCTTTTGTGGAGGCCTTTTGGACAGCTTGAACTCAAACTCCCTGTTTACATCCCGCCAGCATGCATCCCAACTTTGCTCTGTCCCACTGTTACAAGACACTCCTCTCCTTTCGTGTTCACAGTGGATACATAGAACACAGCAGATCCCTTGACATAGCCGTGAACAAAATCGTTCTTCAACTTCGTGATGTCGTTCCTCAATGCGGGTCGAACCGCGGGCATGGAGATCATCCTGCATAGTGGGATAACCAGGTTTCCGCCGGGAACCTCCATCGACAGAATCACCTTCGAGGAGTTCACTTTCTGCCCACCCATAACCTCCTCGGCCTTGTCTTCATAGTGTCCCTCAAATGACTCCTCCTCACCATCACCTTCTGCCACTTCCGCATCTCCCCCCACGGATTTCCTTTTTCTTTTCCTCTGCACAGAATGAATATCCCTGTGAGTGACAGATTGAGCTCCCATGGATCTACCTTGCGTTGACGCAAGGTTGATTGATGGGGATGTAGCTTAGTCTGAAATGCATACAGTCCATTGAACCAACTAAATGCTTTGCGTTGACGCAGGGTTCTTTCGGTGGCTTCAGATAATCGACTTTCCCTACTTTGCGTTTCCTGGTGCGAGACTTCAGATGCAGAGAGTGGCATCAGAATCAGCCTCGCGTCAACGCAAGGTTGATTCGAGTGTTGAATTTGCTTCATGTCACCTTCATAAACAAACGCTTTGGAGGTCGACATCAACCTTGCGTTGACGCAAGGTTGCTGTGGAGCTCTCAGATTGGTGTTCAACAAACAAAAAAATCACATGGAAAGCACATTGCAACTTATGGTTTCTTCTTGGCACTGTATGATGCATCGGGAGCATTCAACAGTTCCATGGCTGCCAGGCATTTAGGGTTTGTGGGATTGAACAGAAAAGGCACACGAATCAACCTCGCGTCAACGCAAGGTTGATTCGAGTGCAGCATCTGCACTCGTTTCATGCCCAGAACATACACTGTGGAGGTCGACATCAACCTTGCATTGACGCAAGGTTGATGTCGACCTCTCTGATGAGCATGGAACAGACAAAAAAAAAGATAAAATTGGTGAATAGTCACCTCCAGTTTCTTCTTTGCACTTGATGATGCTCCTGAGGCATTCAACTTTTCCATGGGGTCTGGAGGCAGCATACTTCCAAGGAGGTCCCGGTGGTGCGAAACAATGGCAGACGGTATGGTCTTTGTGTCCATCTCTCCTCCCTGCTCTCTCAAGACCTGGTTCTCCACTCGCAGTGCTTCCTCCTGAGCCCAGCTGACTTCCTCGTCCTCCCCCCCTTCAATTGGAGGTTGCTCTTCGGTCGCCTCCGGGATCACTTGAAGACCTTCCTCTCCAAACAGTGGTTGCAGAATCGGGTTTTGGCATTCGTCCTCATCTCCGCCGGAGGTTTCCTCTCCCATTATAAGTTCCCGTCTCGCCTTCCTCATCCTCTCCTTAGCGCGTACGCTTGTTTGATGTGAAGTAAAGTGTTCTTCGACGTTTTCTTCTCCCTCGGGATATGGTCACCGTCTCTACAGAATCCAGGGTTGCAAAGACAATATGGAGAAGAAGGAAAAAAAGGGGCTACGGTTGGTTCAGCGCAAGGCCTTCCACGCCAAGATGATCGCTCGGAACGACCTGTGTGCCACATGCTCATTCCACATGCATGGCGAACACGTGTCCATCTAACCGTTATGTATATCTCCGGAAATCATTTTTTCTCATCCACCGAAATTGGTTCGGGTCCACCTCTCATCCGAAAAAGTTCATTGATGAGTAATAGCTTTTGGGATGTTTCAGAGGAATGTGAAGTATGTACAGTTGTACAGCGGTGCAGGTGCCGTTAAAATTGAATGGAAAGGGGCATCTCATCTGGAATCTCTGACATGACAGGCAAATGGCGGCTCTGTCAGTGAATCTTGCTGAGTTGGTTGTCCAATGCACTGGTGGGGCACCTCTGAGAAAACAGTTGCATTCTTTGATTAGGGCTGACATTATCCACTCCGCATTTGGGCACTCTGCGACCGTCCACTTGGTTCGCATGGGGACACATTTCTACGATGTGCCGAACCGCGTTAGGAGACCTGCAAGCGGGTGCGACACCTGCAACTGTGTGTAAGGACGTCATCTATACAGCCAAAAAACTCCGCTCTAGTACAACCTGCAATCAGAAGCAACGTCGGACTGTGAACTGTTCGTTTTGAAGCAACATTGACAGATGGCCTCCCAGCCCATGGGCTCCCTTGACGCGGACTTCTTCAGTGAGGACCACCCTGTCCCTTTTTCTTACGAGGTGGAAGATGACGGTTTTGCGGTGGTGCATGAACACGTGCTCGCAACGCAGTTTCGGTTGGAAAATGGAACTCTATTCCTTGAAAGGGAAGTTTACGATGCCAATGGAAAACTGCTCAAGTACGCGTTCCAGAAACCTTCGCATACTGCACCAACCACACAATGGAGAGTGACTCCAGGCAGATACAGGGTGCTCAGTGCTCCTCGGAGACAGTCTGCAGGATCGTTCGTTACTCCTGGCACGGCAGCATCAGTGGCCCAAGAGAAAACACCCGTGGTTGTCAAGAAGGAGTCAAGTACCGTTAACACTGTAGTTGAGCTTTCGGACTCATCCTCCGATGACGCCTGTGAAATACTGCCCGTGGATCAGCCATGTCCACATCAGGAAGCAGATGTGGAGGAGATCACCAGTGTCATTCCTAAACTGAAAGCCATGGGTGGGATGGCAGGATTCAAGAGTGAGTTGAGGGGGATTGACTGGAGCACTTTCAATGTTCAGAGGGTGGCATTCTTGCCGGAATTTTTTGATGGTAATATTGTTTTTGAGCTGCCTCCTCCTGGTCGCGTGGGGGCATTTCCAGTCTCATGGAAGGAATGGACAAAAAGAACGATGGGCACCCTTGGTGCCGCACAAAAACCTCCAATATTCACAACCACGACAACCTCATATTCAGGCGAACAGTCTGTAATGGGCACCTGAAATGCGAGAACATGAAATGCAGACACTTCGCATTGTCGGGTGTGCAAAACCAAAGCGAATGGGATGGTGTCAGTGAGAATCCATTCAAGCCTGGTGTGACACCTCCATACAGTAACACTTTTGTGTGCAAGTTCTGTAGGGTACCGCCTTGCTGCCTTACAATGTGTGGCGCCAGAATGTACTATGTGGTGCATCGATTCAAAACCCTGACTAGAGCCTGTGTCCATTTCGGTTTTCACAACCACCCTGTGTCCAAGGGGGATTACAGGGAGAGCGTTGAGACAGTCTCGCGTCTGATAAGGCAAGAGTTGGATACCAATCCAACTGGAACCACATCTGCAATTGCCATGGGGGCGAGCAAGTCCTTTCTGGAAAGCCGTATTCTGTGTGCATCGGATTCGGTTGGAGGAAAACTGGAGGGACCAGCTTTGGACATTGTTATGGACCATTTCTCGACTTTGACTTCTCCAAACATTAGGAATCAGGTGAACGCTTTAAGAATGGGCTCTGGGAGCCGAGGTTATATGGACAATATTATGGATTTGAAGAAAAGGAGCATGTACGACTACATCCAAGACAGCGTTTTCCCGGGGCAAGGAGCCAGGAAAGTGTTCATGTTCAAAATGTCCACAAAAGGTGAGGGCAGCGGAGTCAGCCTGGTTAAACGTATGCAGAAAGGTGGCGATCTAGGCAACTGCTTCCTTATGTTCGATCACGTCAAGAGGGTTAACGACTGGACCACAATGGCATGTCATGTTTACGACCCTGTGTACCAGCGTGTCATGACAATTGCAGTGTGTGACATGCAGTCAGAGGACACAGATTCACAGCAGCTCATGTGGGAAGCTCTCATTCGTGTTATGGCCTCCAATGGTCTCCCATCTCCCAATTTTGTTGGTTTCATGGCCGACAGTGCTCAAGCTAACTTCAACGCTGTCCGCATTGTATTCGGGACGGGAGATCCAAAAGTGCCAATGCCTGGAAGAGAACGTACGTGTATTTTCCATTGGACACAATCCCTGGATAAACACACAAAGGCAGACATCAAGCCAGATATGCAGAGTATGCATCGTCAACTGTGCAAACAGTACAAAGACGCCAAAACTATGGGGGAAGCGAATACATTGTTCCAGACAATTCGTGCTTGGTGGTACTCATCTGGAGCGGCATCGGAGGACAGCATGAGGGCATTGGAAGACTGGTTCGCATTTTGGCACTTCCGTTACCGACAGTGGGGAGCGGCCATGACAACGGTGAGCGGTTTGCATTCACCTTCATTTGGGTGCTTCGGATATATCTTTCAGGGTCCCATCCTAATATCGGCTTTGTGTTTTTTTGCTTTGCAGCATATGTCCATTGAGGAGATGGCGGACATGCCGTCTTGCAATCTAGAGGAGACAGTGCACAATGCCTGGTTGCAGCAATCCAGCAAAAAGGGAAGAGATTTGTATGCGGCTACGGCCGATGACCTTATCCATGCTCTGCAGCAGCAAACCAGATACAGGTCATTCTTAGGGGTGGCCTTGGAGGCAAAGGCCCGGACAGGAGCGAGTTGATGTTGCGGGCAGCCAGAAGATCAGGGGATCCCAGCAAAATAGCGCGGGCAGTGAGCATATGTGCAGATGGCACCCCTCTCGTGGGAAGAGTTCCCCATCTGGAAGGCAAAGAGAGATTCGGGTCTTGCAAACGGAAATTGGATACCCCTCCCGGATCGGATGCAAACTCCCATAGGGCGGACAGGGTCTACTTCTCGACGCCACGTGTTCCCTTGGATCAGAGATGGAATTGCGGAACATCCACAGGTGAGGGCCATTCTGCCCCAGACCGGACCCCTGCATCAAGCACTATCACTGCAATGGTTGAAGACCAAAACGTGGTGCGGCATGTAATAGAGTCCATGTGCTTGGACGAGGTTTGGCATATAGAACGCACAAGTGCTGGATCGCGTGTGAAATGCGCGGCGATCAGGGCCACCAATCATGAAAAATGTACATCATTAATATCCAGAGGGAAAGAACGCACTGCAACTCCTACATTCACTGGTTTGTTTCTCCCTTACGGCCAAGGAGAGGCAAAGAACCACAAGTTTTGGTTTTGCGCTGGCGATTGCGAGAGATGTGTGCGTGGGACAGTGAGGCCCTCCGTGGTGAGGAAGCCTACTCCACCAACCGTGTGGCCTGTGAAGATGGGTACAAGTCTCACTCACCAAGAGATCGCAATACTGGAAGAGGCGAGTTTCTTCCTAGCTAGACATTCCATTACACGTGAAGGTGCTTCAAGTACAAGCGGTTCACGGGTACCTCCGCCTGACGCTCACTTGTGGCCAACCAGACGGAATGGGTAGCTGGTTCGACGATTCCCTCCAGCCGCAGAACACTATGGCAAAATCGAGTCCGCGAGAATGCTTCACGCTCGTGTTGCGGGAACAATGGAAGTGCCCGATCCAGGGTATGGTCGGGTCTTCACCATGATCTCATCCGCATCTGCGCTGCAGGACAAGACATACGACATCATTGTTTCCAATTTTCCAAATTGTACCTGTCCTGATTTTGTTGGTATGCTTTCAAGTAGTTTGGGAAAGAGAGGTGTTCATACCGTGCAAACACCTTTACTTCGTCTTCTTGAGAAGGATGGTTTGTGATCCAAAGCGGGACTTCTTCATTCACCAAGCCACTATGAGTTTCAACGAAGTCAACACACTTCTACAGCGGGATACAAGCCCATAGCATTCACTTGACACTCCGAAATCTGTGTTATCCTTGACTACAACTTGTAATGGAATGACTGTTCAAGTCCAGTGTCTCTCAATGTATGTCGTCTAACATCTTTGCTATGCGTGGGTCAATGCATTTGTCACATTGGTCTGTCACTCTATTTTCATTAGCAAGCACAAGAAACTACCTTCAGATAGACAGATGATCAAATCAACCTCGTGTTAACACGAGGTTTACTTGGAGTTTTCCAAATCCCCCTTGTACCGACACAAGGTTGATTTTAGTTCTAAGAAAAGAACATTGTGTCAACACGAGGTTGATTCGGAGAACACGAGGTTGATATGAAGTTCTCCGAATCAACCTCGTGTTGACACGATGTTGATTTTAGTTCCAGGAAAACAACCTCGTGTTAACACAACGTTCATTTCAGTTCTAGGAAATGAAGCTCATGTTAACAGAAGGTTGAACTCCAGGAAAGCCCGAAACCCTTCATCCGTTTCACCTTCATGTGGTGATATCAACAATTGGGGGCCCCACGGTTAAAGGCCCACCTTCTTGTGGTGACGTGGCATGACCTGGACCAGGCTCACGCCACGTCATCGTTGTGTGAGCATACTCTCACATGCTCACGCGGTAGCGTCGTTGGGACCAGTGGTATGTCATAAACCTGATACCAGACCAACACTGGTATCGACAGTTTAACAGTTAGGAAGTTTCCACCCACAATCTTTAACACATACAAAATTAACACATATGAAATACCAGGTCATTGAAATTAACACTTATAAAAATAAATCGATCGATCAGCGACGTTGCGGTGAGTAATACACTTGACTGAGATGGCTTGACATCAATCTATGCATGCTGGAAGAATGAGTCTATCTTGGTTTGATGAGATTCTCCTACTCGTCAAATTTCCAGTTCCTTTTCCAATCCCGGGGAAGTCACTTCCAAAAATTTCCAACCGACGTACAAAAAAATATAGGGTGCAATTTATTCAGAAAAGATAAAACTTTGAAAACATTTAAAAATAATAAAGGGTACATTATATTGTGATCAGGGAATTTAAATTAATATAGGGTGTAAATATATATATATATATATATATATATATATAAATACTATAGGGTTGAGATAATATCTAATGAAAAATTCTAAAAATATATATATGTTCTTAGGGGAAGGATATAGATATTTGTATGTAGCTTACTAATACCTGGCAGCCGCATCATCGTGAGATCAAACCTTTTTTACATTCGTTTCATTTTCTTTTTTCTGCCTTGTGCACTAAGTTCATTCCCCCGCTGCGCACAATGAGAAGGAAGGCAGGGAGTAGGGGGGGATATCGCGACAGCTTATTGATCTCCTAAATAGACCAACCACACCAGTTATGGTGTTATTAAACTACTTCTCAAAATCTAGATGACACTTTAAATTCAAATATGATCATACCGACAACAAGTGGATAGATGTAGACTCAATTATTAGTTCAGTCATTATGACTTTCGATAGAGCGTAAACATTTATACTTTGAATGTTGATGATGCGAATGCTTTAAATGAATTTATTTCAACCAAATAATAATTTCTTTGTCTTGTAAGAAGAAAAATAATATTGTATTATTAATATAGGGTGTCTAATATTTGTTTGAAACAAAAATTATAATTAAAATAGCATGCCAAAATTCACCATATTACAAAATTATATAATTATAGGGTACTAAAAAATACCCAAAGTAAAAGTAATACCCCCCTACAAAATACCCATTTATCTCACGTACTCTATACAAGTGATAGGGAGTGACTTCCCCTGGTTCCAATGCACTGACTCTTTTGATAATGGCATGACTTCATTGGGCCTTTGCTCCAAGAATTGCTTCAAAACCTCAAGTGCACTTAACTTAGAGCATCTTTGAAACTCACAGTTTCTACAGTTACATGAACATCAACAGAGGCATCTTCTTCTTCGTTAATGAGTTGAGCCTCAGGTGTAAGCATGTCCATAATTTCTTCATCAGTGGGTTGATAAGGATTGTTAAGATCAAACTCCAACTCGTAGTTGACGAATTCTTAAGCATCCATGGTGGGTAAAATTCCACTATCAAAAGATATTAAACTAAGTTTCTCCAGCAAAACAGTAACTTCATCCAGCTCTGTCTCCCGCCTTGCCATTTCCTCTTCATTTCCAGTAAGAACAGACAGGAAGTGGTCATTAGGAGCTAATGAAGGTATGGTCAGGATAGGTTGGGGTTTTAGTAAACAAATTGTGACCACATCAAGAGGATTTGTTTTAGATCAGCTGATATGGATTATTACTGGCTACTTTCATGCAAGCCTTATCATGATCCTTATTCATTATCCTCACCCTTAATACTTACATGGGTCATTTTAAATAAAGAATGGAGTAAAAAATTTATAACACTTAAACACTTAACACTTGCTAATGTATTTTCTGCGGGAGTAGAAGTTTCCATAACAGTTATGGGTTCTTAACACTTATAGAGGAGATGTCATATGGTATATGGACAAGTGGTTGTAAACTCTAGATTTTGACGTCTAAATTTTTTTTTAATTAAAAATTAAAATATCTAGTAAAGATTATTTTCAGGACTCTTTACTAAAAATGTTATGTATACTACTATCTATCTTTGAAAAATAAACTGAAAGCAATAGACTTAACAAAAAAAAAATCCATAGAATTCCAGTGGACTCAACATGTGTCGCTTTTGATCCACCCAATCCTGCAACTGCCCCTTAGGCTAAGATATTTTCATAATCAATTTTTTATTTTTTCCCATATTGTAATCAGTGCTAAAATGCAGCTACCAACAAGAGGAATTAGGATTCCTCCATAAATTTCATGGTCTATGGTGGCATTTGACCCATGGTGTAGATTGAAAGTAAATTCAACCACCCTTTTGCACATATAAACCAACCCCTTTGAGATGTTGGAATTTTGATTTGGAAATTGGATACATCATCAAGTAGATGCCTAGGAATGTGAATATGCAGGACATTCACACATGAAAAATCTAGATAACCACAAAAAACCATGGTCAAACTTGTGTTTGGGGTCTAATATGAGTGGGGCTACAAAAAACCACCATAGAATTTTATGACAATCTACCAATTCGAAAGGTGGATTTTTCCTAATTTTTTGGGGATAGATGGATGTGGTAGTCAAGAATCTGTTTGTACGGTCCACATTTGTGGATGATTTAGAATAGTAAGATAGAGTTTAGGACATGTACAATTTTTGGGGTGGCCAACCAAAATAAGTACTCTTGTCTTTTAAGGGTTAAGCATGGCTATGACGAGCTGCTAGCATCAATTTTCTTGTTTGTCGGACCTAAAGCGAAGTACCAAATGCAGTCTGATGAACCTAGACTACGAGAATGCACGATTTGGTGAAAGTAGAGATGACACTTAAATTGGAACAACTACATTGACATGAGGGACCATCATGTGTTGCTTGCGAACACGCAACTTCAAGGTACTCCAGCTAAAAACCAGTGTTGGAAGAGTTTGGAAGAGTTTCTCGGTCAGCAATGGGATGCAGTGTTGTAGCAACACCTGCCTAATCTTCTCACCCATTGCGAAGTCCCAAGTCCCAGTCTCCTATAAACATACACCACCTTAAATTCATCAGTCAAGTCGAAGTTGCGGGGTGGTGTGGACCCCTAACCCCTAAACGCCCACTGGGGCAAATTTGGGCCTCGACAAATTTTCCAAGTTGAATAACTTTTTTTAATCTTACTAGATCTTTAAACAAGTTGAGTTGTGCATTTGCTAGTCGCATGTAGAATGCAGATCCGTTTGACGATTGTTCTAATTCTTGATTAGGAGAATTTAGCTACATCGTCTCAAGGGGGGTCTCTGGCGGCGATTGAGGCTCGTGTTCCCGCGTTTGGTTGTGGAGGTCTCAAGTTTCTGTGCATTTGTAGGTGGTCTAACTTATGATTGTGCACTTTCTCTAGTCATGCTTACGTACTTGTGGCAACAAACCGTTGTGTGGTTTTTGCAAGTTGCCATTGAGTTAGGGGCTTCTTCTACAGTTACACATCTTTCATTATAAGCTCTTTCATTATCCTCCTCGTCTGTAACAGACTAGGTTAGTATGCCTAGGTTAGTGGCTAAGCAAGGCTGAAGACAGAAAGCCATAACAGAAGCTGAAGAGACTTATGGCTAAGCAAGAGAAAGTAACAGTCAGAATGGCAAAGGCCAAGTGTTAGGCCTTTGGATAACAAGGGAATACCAAAGGGTATCTTAGAGCAAGGGGGGGGAGTTCTTGGGGAGTATTTAGGAAGACCTGGTGTGACACTCTAGAGGAGGACACGGGCCTGCAGGGCTGAGATCAAAGTAGTCAGTTGATCTTGGTAAACATTCCCTAGCAAGTGGCAAGTAAGGACTCTAGGTTGGGTGGTGAACTTGCTTATACAGTGTTTGTGTGGAGATCAGTTTACTATAATAAGACAGGACTGTAACATTTGGTATCAGAGCCTAGGTTAGTGGTGGTTGTTGCCTTGGAGGATGGAAAATCCAGAAGATGAGGCACCAGAGAATTCAGGGGGTGATGCACCAGGAATCAAACCTGAATTCAGTCTGCCCCCACCATTGTTGTTTCAACAAGTTCACTAGGAATTTGTGAGGGTTTATGCTCCAATGATGCGAATCAGCCAAGCTATAGGGCTCGAAAGACAAGCTGGTCAGGCAGAACCAGTGGGTCGTCGACCTGTGATGAAGGATTTCAATCCACCTCAGTATACAGGCACAGAGTCTGCCGCACGGTGGATGCAGTAGAGCAATGGCTCTCTAAAATAGAGCAGTGCCTCCAAATGTCTGGTCATGAGTCAGATGAAGCCAAGATTTCAAATGCCGTCATCTATCTATTTGATGGGGCACATTGGAGGAAGTTAGGGGCTGATGCTAGACTTCCTGTCACTTGGGCTGATTTTCGTAGGACGTTTGAGTTTAATTTCGTACCACCAGATGAGGAGGGTCGGAACATTCAAGCTTGGAGGGCCTTAAAACAAGGTGCGTTTAGTGTGCAAACGTATGCTGACAAGTATTGAGAGCATACTTTGAAGTTGCCTCGAGAAGCTGTGAATGAGTAGGTTCAGGTGACCTTCTTTGTGCAAGGTTTGAGAGATGATATCAGGCCTGATGTATAGAAAACCAGGACATGACCTTACAAGAAGCTATAGAGTTAGCACTGATGTATGAAGATGGGCAAAAGGGAAATTGACAAGGTCTGTCAGTGTCCAATGAGGACGGTAGTAAACCCTCTAGACAAGAGGGTACCAATCAGGCCAAGGTTGGGTTTAAGAGAAAAGAATCCCCTATGGCTGAGAGGGTGTTTCAAAGATCAACCCTAACACCGGAGCAAAAAGAGAAGGCCAAGCTCGAAGGTCTTTGTTTTGGGTGCTTAGGGAAGCACCAATGGAAGGATTGCCCACAAAATCACAAGAGGATAGGTACCATGCAGAAACGCAAACAGTAAGCCCTCAAGCTATGAGTGGTATCCGCAAGCCTTGTTTGGTGAGCATGAAGAAGACAGTGGCAGGAGCTGCTGATTGTTTTCTATCCCAGGAAGCAAGTCAGGGATATTAATTCGATTCTGCTCATCCTGTAAAAATGATCGGAGAAGTGGCTGGAGAGAGGTCATTGTCTTGTTTGACACAGGTTCAACGCACAATGTGATCAGTTCTCGGATGATTAAGAAACTCCATCTTCCCATGGAACCTTCTCAATACCAATATACCGTAGAGATGGTTGATGGGAAAGGAACTGAGATATGGGATAAATGGATCCATAGTCTCCAGTTGACCATTCAAGAGTATTGTGAGAACCTGAGCTTTGAAATTACCAAGCTGGCCAGATATGACTTGGTGACAGGCAAAGCATGGCATGCCCAAAAGAAGCCGATCATTGATTTCAACACCCATGTGTATCAGTTCCAGCATAATGGTAGGACCCTGGTAGGACCACTTTGATTCGGGGGGAGAGAGATTTGCCGGATACACCATCAATCACAGCCATGCAACCTCACCAAAAAGGTTATAAGTATGTAAACCTATGTTTTTTGCAAGAGGTGTTAGAAGAACATACTGATACAACTTCAGAAAGTCCGAATGCATCATCTAGTTGGGCTCATAGAATTCAGGCTGAATTCTCAGATGTGTTCTGTTCTGAGCTACCAAGTATATTACCTCCGAAAAGAAATGTGGAGCATAGAATTGAGCTTATTCCAGGGTCTAGTCCTGTGTGTAGACCTCCTTATAGGACCAGTTTTAAAGAAGAAAAGGTGGTTGAAGGTATGCTAGAGGAGTATTTAAGGTTAGGTCATGTTCGACCAAGTTATTCTCCATTTGCTGCTCCAGTTCTGTTGGTTCCTAAGAAGGATGGGTTGTACAGGATGTGTATTGACTACCGAGGATTGAACAAGATTACTGTTAAACACCGTTACCCAATGCCGCGTATCGGTGATTTGATGGATGCCTTGCATGGAGCTTCCGTCTTCAGTAAGATTGACTTAAAGAGTGGGTACCATCAAATCAGGATACGAGAAGAGGATGTGTTTAAAACAGCCTTTCGGACAAGATTTGGTCACTATGAGTTTTTGGTTATAATGCCATTTGGGTTAACCAATGCTCCATCAACATTCATGATGCTCATGAATGATATTTTGAGACCTTTCATTGGTAAGTTTGCAGTGGATTTTGTTTTTTATTCTTGTTTACAGTAGAACGATTGAGGATCATGTTGGTCACCTTCGTCAAGTTTTGATTACATTACGAGAAGCTAAACTTTACGCGAATACAGTGTGTTTTGTTCAAACTAGAGGTGGAGTATCTTGGGCATATAGTGTCAGTAAAGGGAGTAAGAATGGATCCCAAGAAGGTGGAAGTTATACTCCAATGGCCTAGGCCCCTTGGGGTAACACGTTTGAAGTCTTTTTTGGGGTTGGCTGGGTTCTATCAGACATATGTTGAGAATTACTCAAAGATAGCAGCCCCAATGACTGATTTGTTACAAGGTAACAGGGGATTTGATTGGACTGAAGTACAACAATTTTTTTTTGATCTAATGAAGCATGTAGTTGCTACTGCACCTGTACTAGCAATTGTAGATCCTCAGAAACATTTTGTAGTGGAAACAGATGCAAGTGGCATAACAATTGGTGCTGTTCTCAGTCAAGAGGGTAGGCCAATCGCTTTTCAAAGTAGGAAATGAATCCAGCCCAACGACGATATCCCACTCATGAGCAAGAGTTATATGCGATAATCTATGCTTTAAAGGTATGGAGGCATTATCTATATGGGGCACTATTCACAGTTTATACGGATCACAAGACCCTTATTTAACCAGCCTGATCTCTCGGGACGTCAAGCTAGATGGTCAGAATTGATGCAGGAATTTCACATGTAAATTCTATTTAGGAAGGGTAAGGAGAACGTGGTCGCTGATGCACTATCTCAGATTATGTATCAGATAAGTTTTACCGTAATAGAAAGCACTCTTATTGATGAAATAAGAGTAGCCCAAGACAAGGATGAATATATCCAGGCAGTGTGGATATATTCACAAACACACTATTGGTCACAATATGTAAAATCCCAAATTGGTACTTGACAACGAAAGAAAATAATGATTTGATTCTTGTGGGGTGCATTTCTACATATTATAGAAAGAAGCAGACAACAAGATGTTCAGATATGCAAAACATTGTTATCCTCTATCTCCCCCGCTTGTTTTTAAGTCTTGTGAGCATTAACTTAACATAGGACCTAGTGTGTGATAACTAGCTGGGTAAGGGCATGGTGACTAGCAGCAAGGTTTTTGGCGCTCTATCCCCAACAACACATTTCTGCACTTCAAAATAGTGACCCTCACCAAATTTCGTCCCACTCCCACACTATTACAACGTGCTTGGAGAGCGGCATTCTCCTGCATTGCAACCACAAGATCCGCTGCCTTGACAACAAGTCCTTGGTTAAATGAACTAAAAGATTCTTCTTGCTGCCGCCTCGGGTGGCGGGGCCCACGGCCACTGATCTATCACCTCAGCCTCACGCTATTACTATATATATATATATATATAGATCGTAACTTGTCACACAGTGGCTAGCTGACCACTTTCAATCTTACGTTTATTGAGGATTAGGGATGTGAGTGATGTAATAGCCGTGAAATGCAAGGCTCGTAGTAGAGGTGTAGTGTATTTGGGTGGTAGTCTTTCAAACCATGGATATTATGGGTATGAACACCGCCCCTGAGACCCGCAGTGATGACGGTCAATGGTGCCGTATTCCAGCCTCGCTGACGGAGGGCATGTATGATTGGGTCATATTTTTCGTGTTTGTACATAAGTGATTGATTTCGATTTCGATCATGGCAGGATGCGAATTCCAAAAAATATATTTTGAGAGATGGAAGCGGTCCTGTCGATGGCAATGCCAGTACATGAAGTCCCTGGACTAGCAAAATATCTGGGCATAACGCCATTACTATAATATCATGGCGGGTTGCTATTGGGGCTCTCGCCAGCCCACGCACTATCTAGCTTGTGTGCCTAAC
The DNA here is from genome assembly GCA_030704615.1 of Takakia lepidozioides. NCBI lineage: Eukaryota > Viridiplantae > Streptophyta > Takakiopsida > Takakiales > Takakiaceae > Takakia > Takakia lepidozioides. The sequence goes on from CM060732.1 coordinate 54,352,777, forward strand.
CATATACCTCACTAAAATAGTGGTAGAGCGGCAATTTAGTGAACGACTGCTGGTCATGCTCTTAGAATATATGCTTAATAGATGTGAATTTTGGCATGTCGACCAGCACGATTGAAAGAAAATTTCCATATAGACAGATGACAAAATAAATCTTCATCTTAAAATAACTAAATCAGTTTATGAATTTAAACAATATGAAATTGTATTTTTCTGAAAATACCTCAATATATGGCTCACAATTAGATCACATTTGAACCAATGCCCAAAATTACCAATGTAAATCTGGTGTTGCATAAGCAACCATAAATCAATATTTATTGCTTTTAAGTTGTCTAGTCACGTTTCACAATATCATTATGTATCAACTATAATTGAAACCAATTAATGTAGTAATTGTGCTTTTACATAATATGTTAATACTAAAAACAACTTCATTTATATGGAGGACCCAACACGTGACTAGCCGCTTGTTTGGAAGTGGTTATTTTATCTCCACAACACATTTTTGCAGTCATGGGAACATATTGAACATTAGATCAACTAGTGTGTGACGAGAACAAGATTCCAAATCCAGCAACAAGAATCCATGAAAGCATAGTGCAGGTAGGGAATGCGATTAAAGAATGTACATATATACAGCGTTGGCAGCCTATGTTACACTGCCTTCCTACCTCTGGCAGCGAGATTTTTGCAATAGACCATAATTCGGTACTGAACAAGTTTCTCAATACTCTCCAACTGATGTGTTTAACATGGATGAAACTGGACTTTTCTACAAACTCGAACCCAACAAAACTCTGGCGACTAAACGTTTGAGTGGAAAGAAAGAATTCAAAGAACGCATTACCGTTTCTTTGACATCAAATGCAAACGAGAATGTTAAACTATCTCCATTTCTCATCAACAAATTAGATAAGCCTCATGCATTTACACGTAGGCATATTACATGTCTGGAAAATTTAGGTATCTTGTGGTCCAGCAAAAAAATGCATGGATGACCATTCCTTTAGTTGAGAAATTTTTACTCGACTTTGAAAGAATGATGCGACTAGCTAGCAAAGAAATTTTGCTATAAGCCCTTCTAAATATCTCTTTTCAGCAAACACCAGTCATACTTCGTAGTTTCCTCTGCACGTAGCTTACTTTGACACCAGATAATATTCTGGTTGGACAGCGTCTTTAACCCGTCTTTAAAGGGGCCGAAGCTCACAAAATTCTCCCGCAGTGTTTCCATAAAATAGCTATCTTCGTAAAATGCCGTCAACCTCATGTGAAGAGTTTCTAAGACGTCTTAAACCGCCAACAGCTTGGGATTGAAAGCTTTGAAGTCGTTCCAATACATGAAATGGTCTTTCCAGAACATCGCTTCTTCCATACCATACGGTTTGCCATCAAACTTGGACTCCAATTTCTTTACCCATGTCTTCAGCGGTTTAGTCCCAAAGCCAGGGGCCTTCATTGACACCAACATAGTACCCTCCTTGAAAGACTCTCCTAGTTGCGATCAGTTGGCTTGAGAGTTCATGAACTTAGTTGAAGTATCAAACTCTGATAACACGTCTGCCGTATTGAGCAATTTCACAGGAGAATTACCGAAGGAGTAAACAACCGTGCTATGATTAATTCTAGGTTAATTATAAATAATCGTAAGCCCTAGAAATTCAGACAGACTTCATGGTTATATTGCGTACATGAGGCCAAACCAAAACTTCTCCGTTAGATTTTTGTGCTGTAACATACAACGTGCATCGTGCACCAATGACGATAAGTCGCAAAGAGGCTCAGTAACCTCCGTTGGATCCTAGCATGATACCAACAAATATATGATCAATGAGCAAGCAATTCCCGGGGACCTTCCTCTCACAAGTTGTTTCTTAATTCAAATCAACAATTCTGAATACTGCACCCCGGTCTTGAGCACATCTAAAGATCCAGGTCTAGATCAAAATAAATCAGGTTAAACATTACATGATCAAGTCCTAACTCGTTAGCCATTGGACAATTCAAGTATTTTGAATGTACCTGGACAACTTTTCTGGGGCATAAGGCAGTGAATATTGATGAGCAATTACGCATTACCACCATCGATTGTTATGTTGCCTCATAATACCACTAGTAAGTGGCAACCAACGAACACTGGAATCATCAAGTGTTTCAAGGCTCATTACATGAGGTTTTTCCATTATCATCAGATTGATGCTTTGATGGATAATAGAGATCATTCTCTTTATGTGTACCAAGCTCTGGTTATGCTTGAAAAAACATGGAGTATTTCGGTGGATTCTGATATGATCAGATATTGTTGGCGGCACTGCGGTTTGTTTTGTTTGCCCAATTTATATGAGAATGAGGGCGATAATTCTATCAGACAGACTTCTGAAATTGTTACTGAGGAGGTTGACATATTGTTAGGACGCTTTGCGGAGGTCTCATTCAATCACAATAGAGATGCCCTACATGGATGTTTGAGAATATGTCGAGTTTGAAGTTCAATGCGATTTGAATGAGCCATTTGAGCCAACTGATGAGGAGATTTGGGATATGATCATCCCCAGTGAAGAAATTTGAGAGGATAAAGAAGAAGACTTACTGGTTTCAGATGTACTGTTGATTTCGATTTCAGTTTCCGTTTTTTGAGATGAAAGCAGCTTTAGAAATTGTGCATTTATACCTTGCACAACAACCTTTTGATACTAGTACTTCGCTCTCAAACTGTCTCTCCATAGAGAAAAGATGTTTGTTGTGCTAGGCAGTCAAACTGCCCGCAAATGGACATTACTTCTTATTTTCAATCCTCTAATGAATAAATATTGTAATGTTTGATTGAAGAAATTCTATATGTAGTGAAGGCTCTATATACTAAACCCTAAACCTTTTGAACTGTTATTTTTTATGGGTTTGACCTGCTGTATTGTTTTCTTCTCAAACGTCACTATGTCTTGGATTTTGACCTCAATTTGTGTTATCTGATATATCTATATAAATACTATACTATTTGTGCTCTATAGGCATAACAATTATCCAAGGTCGTTTGTATTGATAAAATTCCTCGTTTTGGGCCTACCACCTTAGGTAGACAGGCTATTCCATCCCGTCAACTCAGCAGTGCTAGCCTCAGGGATCAAACACAATGTGGTAGCCATTGTAGTCCCCAAACCTAGCTCCAAATATCTCAGGGAAGGAAGAACAATACCGACAAAGAAGCGAATGGGTCAGATAGAGACATGATTAGAGAGTCCTGTATAGCTTTATAAAAGACCCAAGTGGGGTGACAGTACAAAATGGGTAAAACTATTCCAAAGGGAAGAAGCAAAATCTCATAGAGCTAGATATAATGGTACATAGAAGTCAAACTGTTGTAGTATCACCTACCTTGAAGAAGGTCAGATAGCAGGAAAGAGGGTGGGTCAGAAAGTGCCAGGAGGCGAGATGAAGCTGCCCCGGCAACCTCTGCCCGATGCAAAATAAGCTTGAGCCTTTTGTAAAGCAACAGAGACTATCTGTCTAAAGAAAGCTGTAAGAACAAAGACATATGGGCTTTCAAGGCATTTGTTTTCAGCTCCGCAGTGGGCACATGATTCCATTCTTGCAGTGACCCCATTCTCGTGACTCTAGTCCCGAACATATGACCTTTGTGACGACAAACCAAAAGCTGATGGATGATCATCCATCAGCTGCATTTTGGTAGTTCGCATTCTACGGTATTGTACAGCGTACATACGAGTATGGTTACGCAGGCCATGTTCTTGAAGGGTCAGAGAGGCCGCCATAGCTCGCGAAAGGGGGCAGTGCACTAGGGATCCCAGGAAGAGCAGGAGACTGCAGTGACCCTAGGTCATGTCGACTCTGGAGATCGAGGCGCGCGAGTAAGTGCTGTTGCTGTCCTGCCCTGTGCGTTCCGTAGTGTCTACACTATGTTTGTATCTGCATTTTGCGCATTTTGTTTTTGGGCGAACTAGACTGACATTGCTTTCGTCCTCTCTTCAACCGCACAATTGTTTGTGGATCTTTTGTTGTTCACCATTGTGAGGTTGCGAATGGCTGTTTTCCCCCAGCCCTTTAACCTTTCTTTCTTTGTGAGGAGGTTGTGTATATGTCTGCGAGGTGGCTTTCTTCGTCTCTCTGGTGTTTTCTCCTGAAATACACGTGCTGAGGTTTCCCTTATCCCCCACTCCGCATTTTAGGGTTTAAGGAAAATATTTTGGCTTTTTACTCTGCTCACTCTTGACAGTTTTCGGACCTCTAGACATGTACAATCTGCTTGGAGTAGCGAGAATGACCTGAAAATCTGCGAGGTCCACAGTATCGTGTGTCTCACAATACATGGAATTGTCGCCTCCAGCATTTCTGGGTGACTAACATGCTCTCATCTTGCATTCTAGCAGTAATTGCATTGACGAGATAAAAAGCCCTGCAAGACATAAAGCGCAAAGATTTTACCTAGATAGAAATGACACACGATCAGAGCTGCTTAGAATGTCAATGGAGAGGTGCACATTGCAGGTCGTCTTTGGTTGGATGGCCGTTTTCCTGGCTGCAGTATTGTTGCTGACCAGCTCTGGGTAGAATTGTAGGAGCCCCAGTTTTGAATAGAAAATTGCAATCAAGCCTTCCCAATGGTCAACACAATGTATGCCTTTGTGGCACAATGGATACCAGAATTTCCCCGGTGCAGTCCACAGTCCCACAAGGTTTGGATAGGTGCTTGTGCTTAATCAGCCCTTGTTAAGGCTTAGCACAGAGGTCAATTTTTTTCTGTCCATAGCTCCCTTGTAGTTTCCTTTGGAGGCACTAAGGGCAAGCCACTGTGGGTGGCAGGTTTTCTGTCTCTCAAACTGGGTACCTACCCAACCACAAGTGTAGGCAGTTGCTTGAGATTAGAAACCTAGTCTCAGCATCAGGTTGTTCAAAAAGTATCCAAATAAGACAGAGAGGAGTGAAGTCTCATAGATGTGATTGGGCTGCTTAACGATTCGCCCTAAAATATGGTGCCCAACGTGTGAAATCTTGATCTGGCGTTGAACTTAATTCCGATAGATGAATGTACCTGCTGTGAGAAATGGTAGGGGCATAGTGCTTTGGAACGGCTTATGCTTGATAGTTCCAATTGGTGTGGGTAAGATTATGGCTGCATGAGGAGCTTATTGAGACAAAGCAAGTGATCGGTAAACATGTTGGATTTGTGCAAACAGTGTCATAAAGATAGTGCTGCAGTTTTGCAAGGAGAATTCACTCCAGCAAACGTTTCAGACACTCCAGAATGAGTGCCAGGTGTCCCTCAACACTGTGGATAGTCTTGAGACATTTGCAGCCGACATCAACAATGGGCGATGGGACGCTGTTTTACCACAGGTTGCGCAGCTCAAGCTTCCTCGCAAGAAATTGGAGGACTTATATGAGCAGGTTTTCCCTCGCTTTCGTTCATGGTTGATTTCTGTCATGTACAAGTTGAAGGTGTATTTCATCTCCAGTCACACAGTTACTCCATAGTGACCGTTGCACTTCTGTGTGTGTGTCATATTTTTAACAGAGAATGCGCAAGCACTATATTTTATCCCAAATTGCAAGCAAGGAAGTATTAGATCTAGTAGGCTAACCCATATATTCCAGCACAGAAGAAATGTTTCACATTTATTCCTTGCATTCCTCTGTACTCTGGCAATCTACAGATGGAACCTCTTCATCATAGCTGAGATGAAGCCCTTTTCTGATGGAGCATTGTCACGAGTCTGGTGAACTTGATATTGTGTCCAGATTGTCTGATGCGGGTTTCTTGTCACAGATTGTGTTGGAGATGATAGAGTTGCGAGAGCTGGACACAGCAAGGGCAATCCTGAGGCAAACGCAGGCCATGGGTTTTATGAAGCAGGAGCAGCCCGAGCGCTATCTGCGCCTTGAGCACCTACTAGTTCGCACATACTTTGATCCCCGCGAGGTACTCCAGTAACTTGCCACGTGCTTTTAATGCCAGCTGATAGCTGTTTACTAACTGGGCAGGTTTGTATGAAAGCTTTTGTGGCCTCTTATTCACTTTGAAAGATCGACGAGAATTCTCTCTAGCTGGATATATCTGCCAATGATGGTGTGATGTGGTATGAGTACTAGAACTGTCGATATAAGGTCCTTGCAGCTGAGAACTGGTTGTATGATGCAGGCATACCAAGAATCATCAAAGGAGAAGAGAAGAGCACAGATTGCTCAAGGTTGGGTGATCTGAGATAACTCCTGCATCAGATATTGGCCATACAAGTAGTATTTGAAGTGGACCATTGGGGATCTCAAAACTAAGCATCTATAGAGGGGAGTTCCCATAGTACAGCATCACTAATTCCATACAACGGCTTTGTGTCTACTCATGACAGATAAACTGACACATAAACCTGTTGACGAATCTTCCATGAAATAAGTGGAGGTAAAAATATGTATCAATAAACACACGCTCCTGGTAGAGCAGTATATGATGCTATGAAAAGTGTAATACCAGGGTACCGTTTTGCGCCTGCACCAGGAACATATTATTATGAGATTTAGAAGCCCTTGCAGTCCAAGCTAGTACTCTCTGTTGTAGAGGGTGTCATACAGTATAATGTTGTCAATTTACCATCACTGTCAAGTATTGTTAGTGTGCGCAAGTCGGGGAGGCTTGTCTTGGCCACTGGTGGACAATCTAGGAACTAGTTGCACTGCTACCTTGTTTGTTGTTCTCCTTGACTCCATATCTGCTTCTCATGAAGTGAGTTTTATTTTTGTGCAGCCCTTGCTGGCGAAGTGACCGTGGTGCCACCTTCCAGACTAATGGCCCTAATTGGTCAAGCACTGAAGTGGCAACAACATCAGGGTTCTAACTATTGACCCTTGCCCTCTTTCTGAAGCAGTTGCTAGAGTTTGTGATATTGCGTTTTCAGGCCAAGCAATGACTTACAAGATTGCACCACTTGTGATGAAAAATGTTGGCCGTCACTGATGATTCGAGGGTTTCTATGGACCTGCAATTATGTTCTTCTGTAAGCAGAAATTGTAGGTGTGTGCGTAACCTTATGTTTTGCTCTGCGTACGATGTGTGAATGGGTGATGATCTTTGTTTTCTGATGGTGAACGTTGTCTGTGGGGACTCTTCAGGACTTTTACCCCCAGGTACCCAATTTGATCTCTTCAAAGGGGCAGCTGCTGTCAAAGCAGATGAGGAGGAAACTTACCCCACTGTTCTTGGCCATACAATCAAAGTATGGTGCTCCTTGCACCTGTGAACTATTGTGCTGTATCTTGAGCTGTTCCAATTGCGGTGAATGGAAACTAGAGTCCAGGGCTCCATCCCAATCGTGGTGACTGAAGGGAGAGGCAGTGAGAATGTATTGACATGGTCATCATTGGGGTGGTTGGTGCAGTTTGGGAAGCAAAGTCATCCAGAGTGTGCATGCTTTTCTCCTGATGGCCAGTATCTGGTTTCCTCTTCCGTGGATGGTTTCATTGAGGTGAGGGTGTTGTGTGATCCCTTAGATTCACATGTTTGCCCCACAGTGGGCTCCCAGATTCTACCATCGTTTTGTAAGTTCTAGTCACAGTAGCTGCTAGTTCTTCCCATGCTTGAATACCAGTCAGCTGACTGACATTCCTGTGGGCAGGTGTGGGACTACATGAGTGGGAAGCTGAAGAAGGATTTGCAGTATCAGGCAGATGTATGTCTCTCCTATGATCCTTTCCTTCTTGTTTCTGCGTGTCATTTGCAGGCATGGTAGAATTCCAATTCTATCAGTCTCTTGCTAGAGAAAACTCTCTCACCTGGAACAGCATGTAGCCACTTACTATCTGACCTTTCCAGGGTTGATGAAAGAAATTGGAGTGGGGATTGGGAGCTTTACAGAAAGGTGGGGGGGTTGGTGCAGGATGCTTTCATGATGCATGATGACTCTGTGCTATGCATCAACTTCAGTCGAGATTCTGAAATGCTCGCTTCTGGGTCACAGGATGGCAAGATCAAGGTTGTTACAATGCCCCACTTTTTATATGATGTTTGCTGTTTCAGGAATAGATGTCTTCTCATGTATATCTGAGGTACAGCCCTTGGTATATTTTCAGCTTTTGAAGGTCAGAACAAGGGCTAGGTCTATAACTCGGGGCCAATTTGTCATAGATGCATCAATTGGCGTATCAGAAAGGACCACATATTTCTATCCATCTGTTACAGAGGCAAAGGTTTGTTGATGTCATCAGCTTTGGTGGATGAAGTATTCCCAGGCATGTCTAGGCCTTACCACAAAAATGGAGTTTTACTGAGAATCTGTACAGGTATGGAGGATACGGACTGGCCAGTGCCTTCGGCGGTTCGAGCGAGCACATGGGCAGGCTGTAACTAGCCTCTCATTTTCTCGGGATAGCACCCAAATTCTCAGCACCTCCTACGATGGCACTGCCAGGTATTGCAGTAGACAACAGCTGGACACAGATGTTGTGTTGCTTCTAGATTGTTGACGAGTTGTAGCTTGATAAATTGCAGCTCAGTAAGTTCTGGCACATCGCAGACCTGGAATGCAGTTTACTTAACCCTGGTTACCATAATTACACTTTGGGCACAGAGGGTGTGGGCATCGGTTGTGGCACCTTTTGAGGAGAGGCACGGAGGCATGGTTGCTAACAGTCAACCATTCAATGTTTGGCAGTTACCTTGATTAAGTGTAGGTGGTGCACATGTGGCTTATTACATAAGTCAGTGTAGTTTCACATTGTAATTACTGTACCGCTTCAATGTTGCATAGTCGATATGAATTCCTTAATTGTGTATTGCTCCTGGAGCAGGATACATGGGCTGAAGTCAGGGAAAACTTTGAAGGAGTTCCGAGGCCATGCTTCATATGTGAATGATGCTATCTTTACAAGCGAAGGTGGCCGGGTTATAACAGCCTCTAGTGATGGCACTGTCAAAGTGAGTTTCATACTGTCAAGTTTGCAAAGTCGAATTAGATAAGTTTCGATTCTATGTTACTCTGTTGCTCTCATTTAGCTTTCTCTTGTACATTACTGTTCCCCATCGGGTATCTAGATCCCCGTGGACTTTATTGATATCTTTGTGTTTTCTCCTCTCTTTCCGAGGGAGGTTTATCTGGGTTGTACAGAGATGATTAGTTTGTGTTGAAATGACCCTGACCCTGATTGAGCATGTTTCTATGCCCATCCCCATGATGTGTTGACCTGGCAGGTTTGGGATGTGAAGACCACAGACTGCTTACAGACTTTTAAGCCTCCACCCCCGCTGAGAGTATGCTCCTTGACCCTTGGTCATTCCAGACATTGTGGCTGTTGATGTTTTACAACTGTTGACAAGGTCTCGCACTGTTGTCAACCGAGTTGATGCTTGCGACCCTGGGGCTGGTAAAGCTAAAATTTTGGGCGGTCTCTCCTGCACCATAACTGGAGCATACATGCCTACCGCTTCAGGCTGGTACGTAGTTGGGGGACAAGCACTTGCCAAAGGCGCAACTGTTACTGGATCCCACGAGCTAGTAATCATAGAGGGTTGGCTTACAGGCAGATAGTGTGTGGTATTGTTACTTCCGACTCACTGGTGGTTTGTGTGTCCTCTGCTTTTCCCAGGGAGGCGATGCAACTGTAAACTCAGTTCATCTAATGCCCAAGAACATGGAGCATATTGTGGTATGCAATCGAGCGTCATCCATTTATGTGATGACATTGCAGGGCCAGGTCCTTCTCAACCTGTTATCTTTTGCAATACTCCTTATATTGACGGGCTAGCAAGAATCTTGCACCCATTTCAGTTCAATGAAAACAAGAAACTAAACTGTCCAGGTTTGTGATATGCTCAATCCTGATTCCCTTATTACTGATTTGTAAGCTTCTGATTTTATTACAGGATCTGCTCTTAGGTACTCAATTCATAGGATTGTACTATTCATCTGTAGACTACAAAAGGCTGGAACTCAAGGCACTCAGCTACTCAACCTGTCTTTTGCTCAGTGAAGTGCCGCAAGTAGGCGCTACCTGTTGCAGTGTGCTAGTTAAAAATTTCCATCCAGTGGAAGACCTGTTCGATATCTCAGAATGCAATTGAAGGAGCAGTAGCAGTTGCTAACAGGTCTGGTAGTGTTACCAATTTGGTAGGCCATGAGTTAGAGCTGCTGTGACTTGTTAGGAGGAAAGGTTAACAGAGCTGCCAGGAATGTTTTACATGACAGTGGAATGGACGAATGACACGTGGCGTGTATGCCTCTCCACGCAGGTTGTGAAGAGTTTTTCATCAGGTAAGCGAGAAGGAGGCGATTTTGTCAGTGCCAGTGTTTCTCCTAAAGGGGATTGGATTTACTGTGTGGGTGAAGACCGGTATGTACACTTTGTTTGTGCTTATGCAAACTACACTCATCATATTATAATGGCATTTAAAGTATAAATCTTAGTGAAGTTATCCAGGAGTACTACATATCTGAGTAATATATTCCACGTCATTATTCAGTAAGTGTTTGAGAGTAGAACTGCTTGAAAGGTATTGTTTTTAGGTCTCATCTGAAGAATATTAGGGCCTATGCAATGGGTTCGCAATTGTGGCATTGATAACGGCTAGGTTCCCTGCAACTTAAGTTTCAAGTACTGGTGGACTGGCGAGTTTCCTCCATCTTTCATGTCTAGAAATTCTATGTCAGGTCCCATTGTGTGAAGGCATTTTTATATCATGATAGATCATACTCCCTAAACACATTCCCACAAAAATTGATGAGCTTCATTTACGTGCATGGAGAGGCACTTTCCAAGTAAATTGTTGCACACAGCTACCAATGTCAAATGTTGGGCAAACTAGATGGTTGATATGGGTGGGCTGATGGTGGGGGCATGGGGCTGGGTGCAGAAACATTTACTGCTTCAGTCACCAGTCTGGCAAGCTAGAACATCTTATGACGGTGAGTTATGTTTATGCTTTCCTAAATATATGATGGTGCAGAACAAAGGTGTGCAACTGAATGAGGTTGCGTATTTGGGTTGTTTTATTTAAACATTGGAACCACCCTTGGGTTGCAACTGTTTCTATTTGCATAGGCAGCCTGGATACCAGTGGAATGCATAGTGATGACAGAGCAAAGAAGATTTTGCAGGAAACCAGCTGACCGATTGTATGGGCTGCTGGATGCACAATGCAGGCACATGAGAAGGACATCATTGGGGTGACACACCATCCACATCGGAACTTACTAGTCACCTACAGCAATGACAACACAATGAAACTATGGAAACCCTAAGGACCTCTTGTAAATTTCTTTCTTATTTTTGCCACTCCAGGAAGCAGATGGTCAAATCAAATTGTAATCCAGTCGAGAAGGGCTTGCCATGCATCGGTATCCAGTTTTCCTGGGGCATTTGGCGAGTGATGGTGTTGCCTCCACCCCTAGAGCCTGCTCTCCCAGGAATGATTCATGTTTTTTCATCAGTATGCCTTGTCTTGGGAAAGTACAAATGATACGTAAAAACTGTTGAACACCAGTGTCCTGCAAGAAGAGGCTGACAGAGGCTTCTTTGTGTTGGAGGGGGACTGAGGACTAGCGTTCCTTTGTATTGATTGCACCGAGCAGAGGTTTTGCCTGGGGGACGTACAGACTGGAGTGGACCTCTAGCCTCTAGGGAAGTCCAATGAGAAAACATAAGCACAAGGTGGAGTACAAATCAGCACTGTGACACGCTGGCAAGACAGTGCCTGCCTCCCCACTTGTACAAGACTTAAACATCAATCAAATTGTTGCTTGACTATCATTGATGAAAGGGATTCCAGATGGTGATGCGAACAAAGAGGTCTGTGAAAGGGACAAGATTGCAGGCTGCCTTTCACTATGCTATCCTCGTCTTGTCCTCAAACTTCTTGAGGACTTGAGCACCTTTGCACATGCACAAGAGTCTACAGGACACCATCCATTGGGAAGTATACATGGAACAATATACCCTCAAGTGCGCATGGCTCCTGTGAGTAGGGAGAATGGTGAAAGCTGTATGTATCAGACTTCGCTTGTCATACTTCGTGTCCCCTGTGAGAGAGATCATCAGATATACCTCGTGGCCTACTTAATTGAATAGCTTGTGACATTGATCTAAGTGCAACATCTTGCCTTCTCTTTTATCTGGATATCCAGCAATCATGGCCGTGGCTGCAGCTGATCTGTAGACTGATTTCTGGGACTTCAACTAGGTCTCAGTTGAACATTGTCCTCCAGAGATAAACTCTTCAGATAAAGAGAACAAGCAACAAACATGCTGGGTTGTGAATTCCTGCAACAAACTTATTTTAATGGAGAACAGTTCAGTTTGCACATTGAATAAGAGTTGTGGAGCTTGCGAAGACTGAGGCTGTGGCTTTTCTGATCAAGCAAAAGCTTAGTGCATTCATGACATATCACATTGTCAATGAGTCGCCCTCTGGACTTTGACATAAAACCAGAGTAAAACAGGGTAGTTACTAAGGCAGAAAATGGTATTTGAAATCACCTCGCTCCTCCAAATGACGAACATCTTGTTATCAGCATCACAAGCAGTGGTGTAAACATTGAGACATGCACAGGCATGTAGAGAGCATTCTCGGCATGATGTGATTTATGGATGCAATCTGGCTGAGCTTGGTACCCTGGCTAAAGGAGAGTTGGTAAGTCAGTGTTCCTTGTGGACTATACCCTTGAAAGGTTATATTACTACGATCATAATGCAAAGGCTTTACATATGTACTGGACTCTATAACACAACACAATTGATCAACTTGCAGGTGACAATAGGCCATACCTAGAGGTTCTCCAGTACCTCAAGAATTTAACTGTTTTCCATAATAATTTGACTGATGATCATTGATGTCAAGGCAGTACTTTGAAATGATTAGACTTTCTTTGCTTCTGTTTGAAGTGCAGGATTTGTTTTCCTGTTGCATCTTTCATCACTAATCCCCACAAGAACCAACCCTGCCTTGGAAATGGTGAAAGCTGGCATCCCATACTACAATTGCTCACCCCACAATTTCTGAGATGAAATTTGGTGGTCGTGTGGCAGTCATTACAAACCACAAGGTTTTCTTATGATGCGGATAGGCATCCTCAGGGGCATCATGTACAAAGATATCCAGCCTCCTTCATCTGTCCCAAGACAAATTGTTCAGCTCACCGTGGCTTTCAACAATTGCCATGCAGTTATGCACGTGGTTGCCACCCGCAATGCAGCTCTGCCCTGGCTTATTTCGGACACCTCTGTCGTACATCATTTTACTCACCTTAGCTGTATTACTCCACCTGCCAGCTGCAGCATAGACCATAACAGAACGTAAGTTGCAGTGTGCTTTGGATCCCTTAGTAAGGCATTCAAATGTATGTGCTGCCTCCTTCACGTTGCCATGAATCCTGCAGGCGTCAAGTAAGCCTTCCACAGCAGAAACTGGTTTGATCGGCTGTTGTTAATTAAAGTCCTCCACCTCATCCAGTTGCTCCACCTAGCCAAGGTCCACCATGCAGCCAAAATGCCCCACTGTGGGAGACAGGGCATGTACTTTGACACATGCATGAAAGTAGTGGGTGGCTTCCTTCAGTAGCCCACATGGATACATACAGAGAATGCACATGAAGGTGATACCATTTGGCTTCACATTTAAGTGAAATATTTGGAGAGCCTACTTACCACAAACCTGATGAGTATATCCTGCAATTAAGGCACGCCCTGCGACCTAGTCTTCTTCAGCATTTTGTCAAACACTTGCGAATGTGTAGGGTCCAGCCTCGCCCCTCGGCCAGTACGTGGTCCTCGGCCCTAGGTCTCGGGCTGCGCCCGCCTCGAACCACGTAATGGCCTTGGCGAGGCTTTACCCTGCGTAAAGAAGCGAATACGTCGTGCGTTGTATCTCGTGCAATCTGATTGGCCAGGAATAATCCCATATCGATTGCCCGTATTCAGCACCCTGTATAGTATATAAACGGGGGTGAGCTGCTAGGGAATGGAGGATGCGCCTATGGATGAGAACGCATCCAGATTTGTAGTATGTTATATTTCGGGGAGGACATTATACATGCACAATGTACTCCCCGAAATGTGACATACTTATCCTAAAATTTGTCCAAATAAGCGAACTCAAACTATGAAGGAAAAAAGGGATGAGGTTCTTTAAGTTCGCGCATTTGGCATACACGGCAGCAAGGGCCGTCTCCAGAATGATGTTGGGTGCAATTCCAGCTTTGAGGATGTCAGCATTGACCCCTTTGGCGCATTCTAGGGCTGCCAGGCTCCCACAGGCATTGGGAACACAAATGAACATGACATAGTTAGGTGTCACCCCTTCCTGTATCATTTGCTCATACATCTCGAAAGCCTCCCTACCAAACACCCAGCCTTGACACTGAGTCGTTCTTTGAGGCACGATGTGCAGTCCAACAACAGGCATAAACTAGAAGCTAAACCCGATTCCCACTGCCATAGGGGACATACGACACTTTGGGGCTGAGTTTCCACTTCATGGTGGGTTATGCAACAAAGGAAATGCCCTCAACAATACATCAAGGCTGACATATGCAGGGGTGAATGAAACCAGCAGCTACATACACTTGAATGAAGCAAGACACTCACACCTCAGAAGAAATACATAGTTTCACCAGTACTCCCCACAAGAACAAAATCCATCTTCGAAATGGTGAAAGCATTTAGCATCCCGTACAACAATTGCTCGACCAACAATCTTTGAGATGAACTTGGTGGCTGTGTGGCAGTCACCACACACACGAAGGTTCTTGATGACACGAAGAGGAGTCCCAGGCGCCGTGCTGATCAGCCCAAAAGCAATGGCCAGCTTCTCACTGTGGTGGCAAAGAGAAAATTCCTTCCGCCCCTCTTCCACATCATGCAATACAAAGCGTGTATCAGGCACGTACCCTGCCTCCTTTATCTGCCCAGACAATCTTCTCAGCTCAGCATGGATCTCCTCAATTTGTGGATGCAACTTGTCATCTACAGAGAACGAATGCATACGATTGTCCACCTCAATGCAGCTCTGCCCTGGCTCTTTTTGGACACCTCTGAGCTTCATCATTTTTCTCACCTTTGCAGCATCTTCCCACCTGCCAGCTGCAGCATAGATGTTTGACAGCAACACGTAAGTTCCAGGGACCTGTGGATCCCACTTGAGAACAGATTTCGCTGCACGTTCTGCCACCTCCACATTGCCATGAATTCTGCAAGCACCAAGCAAGGCCAGCCGAACTACAGCACCCGGTTGGATTGGCATTTTGTCAATGAAGTCCTCTGCCTCATCCAATTTCCCTGCACGGCCAAGAAGGTCCACCATGCAGCCAAAGTGCTCCACTGTAGGAGTGAAGCCATGATCTTGACTCATGGATTCGAAATAGTGTGTGCCTTCATCCACGAGGCCAACATGGCTACATGCAGAAAGGACACATACAAAGGTGATACTGTCTGGCTTCAAGCCTTCCTTTTGCATTCCTTCAAATAGCCGCAGGGCCTCCATGTGATGACCATGCTGGGCATATCCTGCAATCATTGCACTCCATGACACCACATCTCGTTCAGCCATACTGTCGAACACTCCCTTAGCGTCCTCAATGCTCCCACATTTGGCATACATGTCCACCAGGGCAGTGTCCAGAATGACATCTGTTGCAATTCCAGCTGTCATGATGTCGAAATGGATTTGTCTGCCCATTTTCAACGCTGCCAAGGTGGCACACACATTGCAAACACACACAAATGTGCCCTGGGTGGGCTTCACCCCTTCTTGCACCATTTGCCCATAGGTCTCCAAAGCCTCCATCCTCCACCCATGCTGGGCATATCCTGCAATCATCGCATTCCATGACACCGTATCTCGTTCAGCCATACTGTCAAACACTACCTTTGCATCCTTGATGCTCCTGCATTTGGCATACATGTCCACAAGGGCAGTGTCCAGAATCATATTTGGTGCAATTCCAGCTTTCACGATGTCAGCATGGGCCTCTCTGCCCGTTTGCAGGTCTGCCAGACTGGCACAGGCTTTGAGAACGCAAACGAACGTGACCTGGTCGGGCGTCACTCCTTCCTGCATCATTTGCTCATAGGTCTCCAAAGCCTCTATCCCAAACCCTTGCTGGGTATAACCTGCGAGCATCGCATTCCAGGAAACCACATCCCGTTCAGCCATACTGTTGAACACTCCTTTTGCATCCTTGAGGCTCCCACATTTGGCATACATGTCCACAAGGGCAGTATCCAGAATCATATTTGGTACAATTCCAGCTTTCATGATGTCAGCATGGACATCTTTGCCCTTTTCCAGGTCTGCCAGGCTGGCACAAGCTTTCAAAACACAAACAAATGTGACCTGGTTGGGTGTCACACCTTCCTGCATCATTTGCTCATAGGTCTCAAAGGCATTCCTACCACGCCCATGCTTGGCATGTCCTGCCATCATAATAGACCATGAAAACACATTTCGTTTAGGCATTTTGTCAAAGACTCGTTGTGCATCAGCGATGCTCCCACACTTGACATACATCTTCACCAGTGTGTTACGTAGAAACATGTTTGGATTGAATCCACTTTGGATGATGTGTGCGTGCACCTGCTTTCCTGCTGCTAGGCCTTTCACCTTGATGCAGTTATCCAAGAGACAGACATAAGTATCAGAGTCTGCCGAAATGTCTCCTCGGTTCAAAACGTTCAAAGCCTCTTTCAGTTGTCCTGCCTTACATAGTGACCTCACATGCCCACAAGTGCCAAAGGCTCCCTTCTTGAGTCCCTCTTTTGGTCCTCTTCCAGAAGTAGTGGAGGTGCCTGACTGTGCAGCCGCTGCTGCTTCCAGTTGACCATCTACCAATGCAGGTTCCTTGTAGCTATCAATCCACAGTGGGTCATTGGTGCTTGTGTGCTTAGAATCTGGTCCTGCTGGATGGATCTGCATCCGAACTCCATGACTGCATCCTTCAGATATCCGTGTCTCAACAACACTAATCTATAGATTGGCACCCGTGCTGCCAGTACCTGACTACTACAAACACCCTACCTTACCTGACACTAGTTCCTAGAAACATGACAATTTCCAAGATTTTTTTTCTGATGCATCTCAGTGTCTGATTCTGCTTAACAGAACAGGCTTTCACCTTCTTGCCTTGATTGTCCCACCATTGACTGGGGTTTGAAAAATGTTCCTTCCAAAGCTTCTCCTCATTTCTATTTTCGGTTTTTGGATATTTGCCTGCAAACCCCTTTGCAGTAAGATGTGGAAACACCTAGATCCATCATGTATCCACCCGACAAGCTATCTTACAAAACACACGTAGGATGAATCTGATAATAAACAAATGAAGCCTAGAATGTGTCGTAGAAGAAGGTGCCCTCACCACAATGTGCTTGAAATTGTATCAGAACAATTAGCTTTTCTTTCACCCAAGGAGGGTTCAACCAACCCACCATCCAACGGACCTCTTGTGTGAGCTGTCTAGGTCTGTAGTCTGGAGATTTTAGATTCGTCTGTGGAAACCACCAGGGTTCAGCTGAGCAGCCAGAGTTTTTTTTATCACAGCTTCCTCAGATCAAGCCGCAACCACCAACCCTGCAACTCCAGGGAAAAACCTTGGGCATCCTACTTTCATGCTCTGCTTAGGAAGCACAACCTACCATACTGACAGTAACAGCAGTTTTTGCAGAACCAACAAAGGTTCTAACTCAACTCAACGACTGCAATCAAGTCCACAACGTAGTGTATTGAAGTCAAGTCAAAATCCCTCCTTGACAGGCTACTTCGCATTCTACATGAAAGAAGCGCACCTCGCCAGCGCTGTAATCCAACCATTGTGAAGGATCTTTAAAGAACTCCTGCCAACGCTGTTCCATTCTCCAGCGCTGACCTACATGCCAGATGTACCAAACGATTCAAGGGTCGATTACAGCCCTTGTATGACCATCCAGTGTGCTCCTTCAACCAAATTAGATTAGTTTCTGCGGGATGGGTAGAAGGACAATTCCCAGCCTGGATCTTACAGTGCATGCAACATAGCGATCCAGCAAAAAGAAACCACCTGGAATTTTGTATTATCACCTGATTTGATTGCCATTCCGGAAGGCTTGGGACTCGCCATAACCACCACTTGCAAGGGACTGCGTTCTCGACATATTGCCAAGGGAGATGCCGCTTTCATCTCCATAGCCCAGCCCCTTAAACTGGCGCACGATGTGGGGCCTGTGGCATAACCGCAACGAAGAGACACGACCTTGGGTATGGAGTCCGCATGCGCGCTCTCAAGAACGCCGGACCACGCTGCCATCCTCACCAGACTTTTTTGGTGCTCACCCACCTAGTGCACTCGGACCCGTTGCAAGAAACGATTGCAGCACCAAGCTCGAGCATCGAGCATCATCATTTGCTGCTCTCTCATCCTCCATACGACAATCCAATCCTCTCCGTGGCTCTCCCTCCAGCACCTCTCAGGCCTTTCACATTCGAATGTCAAAATGTTACAACGAGGAAGCAATCAAACAATCAAAGACGTGTACTCTTTCTTGCAACCCTAATTGAGAAATATGTCCACAGGAATTGTTACTCGCGAGATTCAAGTGGATTTCTCATTTGAATGCAGTATCGTGCCAGACGGGATAGCGGATTCAGAGTCGTGAAGCACGCACTGTTTGAAGTTGTGGGTGCTCGCTAGAAACACGTATGAAGTTGCTGCATCTCAGAGGAAGATGAACCAATCTCGCAAACCCCCAGATTCTCTTCTGTGACAGCCTTCCCTTAGAGAACTTTGGTGCGGAAAATAGTCGACGTATTATTTCTTCAGGAATCTGACGAGTTGTTTGTGATGCCCCCACCCCCATGCAATTCTACTCTGCAAGCCAATCTTTGTTCCTTTTGGATGCGAATGTGATGCAGATGCAACTGCACATTGTCAGGTAGCATGAAGCTCATATGTCTATGAGGCATACTGTTCACATGTTGATGGGTGGACGACGCTGGCTTCGGTGCTTTGCTGTGTGCGGCTGCATCTTCCCTCGCACGCTCAGGCGCAGGGATGGCAGCCCGCTCCGCAGCTCTCCTGAGCGCGGAGGGGGAGGCCACACCCAAGGTTCTGTCTTCTTCTTGCTGTGAACGGGTGAGAAGCCTCCCACCAGGTAACAAAGCGAGGGACGAACCTGTGGAGGTCAAATGGGTATGGAGCTTAGCAATGTCGCCCGCCAGACCGTTGCGAGTAATGTCGACGTTGCATCCCCTGCCTCCAAGGGTACCGGAGAAAGGTACTGTCAAATCTTTGGGCAAGTTGTTTGGTGACTAAACTTGTATGCGTAGCACTTTATAGTGTCATTCGACTCATCCCCAGCGGAAACTACATACATCTTGATCTAAGGTTCATTCGGGAGTTGAATTGACGCCCCCCCCATCTGTGATCAGCTCCTTAGTAGCTTCTGGAATCTCTAACACATTTATCTATCTTCCGTTCATTAAATGGATACTTGGTTCCATTGTGGCCATGGCACTGAGGGACACCCTGTTTGAGAACAACCAGGTGTCTCCTCATGGAGGAATTATGACAGGGCTCGCACCTTCTAGACTCTAGACGAGACACATGTGAGTGTGCTGCCACTTTCAGCCACACCGTGGTTGAGAAACAGTAGGGAGAGAGAGCGAGATTACGTACAAACCCTGTTCTGGCATTCCTGAATAAGTGTCAGACAATTAGGATGTGCTACAGAACTATGGTTTGACTGGTCTTTACATGCAGGGGAAACAATGAGCACCGAAGGACTCTGGCAGGAGTTCTTCTCGGATCCTTCACAGTGGTGGGACAACAGAGTTGATAAAGTGAGGCTATCTTCATATAGAACTTGGAAAGTTTGTGAAGGAGGGATTGTGACTAGGCTGGCAGATTTTGTGGACTAGATTGTATCTCTTGCTGCTTACATTGATGTCAAAATTTCTGTCTCAATAACAGCAAAGTGTTCTACTCCTGCTTCAGTAGGTTGCTCAAGGTTGTTTATCTGTTCTTTGAAAGGTGCCTGGAGCTTCGGTGGTTGTAGCCTGGTCTATGCAAGGCTGGGGTTGAAGTTATGGCTGCTCAGCTACCCACTGCTCGTTTTCACAGAAAAGTCCAAGATCGCCAGATTTCAGACATAAACGAACAAAGGAGGCCCTTTGGATTCAGGATTGGAGGAACCCTCCTTGGGTGAAAGCCGAGCTGGCTGCCATGATAGAAGGTCAAGCACAATGTGGTGACTTGAGGATGCTATGTATGGCAGGACGACTAAAAGAGGCACTGCATACTTTGAACCAACAAGGCTGGGCAGACTCAAATACTTATGTCTGTCTCTTGCAGGAATGCATGAACATCCGAGGTCTCGCAGAGGGAAAGCAAGTGCATGCCCACATCATTCACAGTGGATTCAAGCCAAACATTTTTCTTCTCAATACCCTTGTCAACATGTATGCCAAGTGCGGGAGCTTGGTGGATGCACGTCAAGTGTTTGACACAATGCATGAACATGACGTCTTAACATGCACTATAATGATTGCGGTACATGTGAAGCATGGTTGTGGTAGGGAGGCTCTTGAGATCTATGAGCTGATGAGACAGGAAGGGATCATGCCGACCAATGTCACCTACGTTTGCATTCTCAAGGCATGTGCTAGCCTTGGAGCTCTTGAAAAGGGCAAAGAGGTTCATGCTCACATCCTCAAAGCTGGAATTACACCAGATATCATTCTGGAGACTGCTCTGGCTGTCATGTACGCCAATTGTGGGAGCATGAAGGGTGCGCATCAAGTGTTCGACAATATAGGTCAACGAGATGTGGTCTCATGGAATGCGATGATTACAGGATATGCTAAGCATGGTTGTGGTAGGGAGGCTTTGGAGATGTATAAGCAAATGATACGGGAAGGAATGATGCCCAACAAAGTCACATTCATTTGTGTTCTCAATGCTTGTGCTAGCCTGGTTGCCCTGGAAGAGGGCAAAGAGGTTCATGCTAACATCATCAAAGCTGAAATTCATCCAGATATCATTCTGGAGACTGCCCTTGTTAACATGTATGCCAAATGTGGAAACGTGAATGATGCACGTGAAGTTTTTGGCAATATGGCTCAACGAAACGTGGTCTCATGGAGTGCAATGATCACAGGATATGCCCAACACGGGTGTGGTAGGGAAGCTTTCAGGATGTATGAACAAATGATAGGGGAGGGGGTGACACCCAACAAAGTCACATTCATTTCTGTTCTCAATGCTTGTGCCAGCCTGGCTGCCCTTGATAAGGGCAAAAGGATCCATGCTGACATCATCAAAGCGAGAATTGCATCAGATATAAGTTGGAGAAACCTTGTTAACATGTATGCCAAATGTGGGAACATGAAGCATGCGCAGGAGGTGTTTAACAATATGACTGAGAAAGATGTGGTCGTGTGGAGTGCAATGATCTCAGGATATGCTGAGCATGGTTGTTGTATGGAGGCTTTGGAGACTTATGAACAAATGATACGGAAAAGGGTGGCACCAGACAAAGTCACTTTTATTTGTGTTCTCAATGCATGTGCCAGCCTGGGAGCCCTGGAAAAGGGCAAAGAGGTCCATTTTGATATTGTTAAAGCTGGAATCGGGTCATACATCAATTTGGAGAATACGCTTGTGAACATGTATGCCAAATGTGGGAGCATGAAGGATGCACGGCTTGTATTTGACACTATGGCTGAAAAAGATGTGGTCTCATGGAGTGCAATGATTGCAGGATATGCGCAGCATGGTTGTATTATGGAGGCGTTTGAGACTTATGAGCAAATGACACAGGAAGGGGTGACGCCTAACAACGTAACATTCATTTGTGTTCTCAATGTGTGTGCGAGCCTTGCTGCCCTACACAAGGGCAAAGAAGTCCATGCTGACATCATCAACTCTGGTATTCCGCAGGATATTTTTCTGGGGACTGCCCTTGTCAACATGTATGCCAAATGTGGCAACATGAAGGATGCACGTCAAATGTTTGACAACATGGCTGAACAGGATGTGGTCTCATGGAGTGCGATGATTGCAGGATATGCTCAGCATGGGTGTGGTAGGGCAGCTCTCCAACTATTTGAACAAATGCAAGAGAAAGGCTTGAAGCCAAATGGTATCACCTTTATGTGTGTTCTCTCTGCATGTAGTCATGTAGGCCTAGTGGATGAAGGCCGTCACTACTTTGATTCCATGAGTCAGGATCATAGCCTCAATCCTATGGTGGAACATTTTGGCTGCATGGTGGACCTTCTTGGCCGTGCAGGCCGAGTGGATGAGGCAGAGGACTTTATTGACAAAATGCCAATGGAACCAGATGCTGGCATATGGGGGGCCTTGCTTGGTGCCTGCAGAATTCATGGCAATGTGGAGGTCGCAGAACGTGTGGCCAGATGCCTTCTGAAATGGGACCCACAGCACGCAGCAACTTACATGCTTCTGTCAATCGTCTATGCTGCTGCGGACAGGTGGGCTGATACAGCAAAGGTGCGAAAAATGATGCAGTACAGAGGTGTCAGAAAGGAGCCGGGGCAGAGCTGCATTGCGGTGAACAACCAGTTGCATACATTCAAGTTCATTGTCGAAGAGAAGCAGCATCCACAAATCAAAGAGATCCATGCTGAGCTGAAGAGATTATCTGGGTGGATGAAGGAGGCTGGGTACATTCCTGAGACACCCTTTGTATTGCATGAGGTTGAGGAGCAACGCGAATCATATCTTTGCCACCACAGTGAGAAACTGGCGATTGTTTTTGGGCTCATCAGCACTCCCCCTACAGCATCTATCTGTGTCATCAAGAACCTCCGGGTGTGTGGTGACTGCCACGCGGCCACCAAGTTCATCTCAAAGGTTACTAAGCGAGAAATTCTTGTACGGGATGCCAACCGCTTTCACCACTTCCAAGATGGGGTTTGTTCTTGTGGGGATTATTGGTGAAACGAGCAACCTGCATGGATGAAGGGAGTGGATCAATTCAAGTGGAGAAGGTATTTAAAATTCCTTATGTTGACAAAGAGTTCAGTTTGGAGATGCAATGCATGTGATTTTTTTTTACCGCCTGTACTGCACTTTCTGTGAGCATTCAGAAAGAATCCTCCAACACACATCAAATCAGTGAAGTCAGTCATTGTTGCACTGTCGCTTGTGACGTTTAGTCGGCATTTACGGATTCAGTGGCCAGCCAAATCAACTGACAATACAGGACCTGATTAGCTTTTGCTGTAGGAGGAATCAGGCAGAAGAACAGGGATAACACATTGAGTGGTTGTTAGAATGTTCCCTCATACATAGCATGAAATGGTCATGCATTAGCAGTACGATACCTACACAATCAAACCTGGATGGGTGTGGGTTGACGCAGGGCTGCTTCTTCCTCTCTAACAGGTTTTGGACAAGGCATTTCCTACTGGACACTTGCAAGGTATCTGTTTGAAACTGACTGTAATCCAGGTTCTTGGGACTAACATTGGGTGGTGGGTATCAGAGCATTTACAAACTCGGAGGCAAGCAGGTATGCTGGAAGCGATGAGAAGCCCGCCTACAGTACCATACCCAGTGTGGAGGAGGCAGATTTGATCAATGGGTCCGGTATGGATTGTGACAATGACCAAAAGGAATTTGATGCTTTCCCCTTTTTCCGAAATACTTTCAGAATGGGGCCAGAGCCGTCAAGAGACTGTACTCTTACTGTTCCTTGCGGACGTTGGCCTGCCATAGCCTTATGGCCATAGACCCCGCGGGAAACTAACCCTCCCGGAGCCATTTGTGGGGTTTGCACCCACCAGGGTTTAGTTTATCCCTGCAGCTGAGCTGCAAGCATAAACTTCGTTTTCCCACAACTGCCATTAAGGTGCTCACAGAGGCACTTGTCCGCATATGAACTCAGCAGCCCGGTTGCAAGGTTATTGATTTTAGTTTTGTAGCCCTGGGGATGGTCCCAGCCGTCAAGAGAATATACTCATAAGACTTCGTTTGCCGTAGCCTTGTGGCCATAGACCCCGCGCGCAGTTTGACAGAAACATAGGGAGTATGCACTACCTTTGAGGGGCTTACTCCAGTAGTGTGACTTACCTTTGATACAATTAATATGTTTGGTCTTTCCAGATACCCTCCAGAAAGCCCTTCACACATCAATCTGCTGTGTGTGAGCAGCCCAAAAGTTAAGACCCCAACAGGGCCAGGGCTTGAGGCCAAGAGAGAAAGGGAGAAAGACCAATAAAGATAAAGAAAGGAACTTCACAGAAAGCTCAAAGAGCTTATAGGACAAAGAAATAGAAAGAGAAAACTTTTAAGGTTCGGGAGGCCCTGTGGCCCATTAGACACCAGTCAAACAACAAGAAAACTACATCAGCTGGAGACCTAGTGTCTCATGCAGGCAAGCTGCCAACCACTGTAAAATTCAAAACTGAAGACCTCTACAACAGACAGTGTCTAGAGACAGCAGTATCGGCCCCTTTCATATCAGGAAAGAAAGGTTGGGGTTGCATCACAATCTTCTCTGACTTTCCATACTGTACATTGTGTACTTTCAATTCGGTTTTCATGTAAAGACATTATGAAGAACTGTTTGATATAGATAGGTGAGGCAGAGCTGAAGAGCCAAGTTTGGCAATGTTGTTTGAACTCTTTGTTATTGGTTTGGTTGTATGGTGGCTATCAAAGAGATGCTTGATTGTATTCCGTGTGAGAGACGATATTGTGATAGAGAGATAGGTTGATGCCTGCCAAAGCTAGTGTAAAATGTGTGTCTCTTCAACCCAAAGGGCAGTGTTGTTATACATCTGAGCACCTAGGTTTTTATTGTTTTTCGTTTTTTAATAGCTTGCGACGGCTCCTTGGCTCATAGAACACTTTTATTGGTTTCTCCTTGTGAGAGGAGACTATGAGAGCCAAAACCAGTTTGATCATCTTGTACCTTCTCCCAAATAACACTTCTTTTGTTTTGTACTGTAGTTGATATAAAACAATGGATGAAGAATCTATAGTCCTTTCTTTCGCACCCATGCAGTGTTTTTTTTTTCATTTAAGAATTTGAGCCACGTTGGCTCCTGGCTGGCCTATGAGGAAGATCAATTGGCGATTCTGTGGCATGTGATCTTGAACCGGTGGCTTCGGTCAAGAATGTTTGATGAGTTTTATGCGAACTCAACTCACGTAGTGTTCGGTTTGTGGGAGCGACAAGGGAGGTAATTTTTTCTAAGTAACAACGACATCACATATTGCAAAGCATGTTGTTGAGCGAAAATACCTTCCGGAGGAATTGACCCTTAGCCACAAAGACTTTGCCCAGTGCAGCACAGGGCGGGATCTACACAAGCAAAACCATGTTAGTATACAGGAACAAACATAAATGAAAAAAACACCCGGAACACCTTAAAAGTTTCGTGCAGATCAGAATTAGGCAAAGTGCAAGAGGCGGTGCAAGGCTGCTTAAATGGATAATAGGCAGATAAGCGAAACCTAAACGAGAGTTCCCTCCATAGCTCGACCCCCTGGTGAAAGCAGGAAGAGTTTGAACCCAAGGCTTTGCTCCTTGAGCAGGGTGGTAGGGTTTCTAGAAATCAATAGGCAAGATCATCTGAATCTAACAAACCCGAATGGCATGTGGCTCTTTCCATGTGCGATAGCTGTACAGGCGGCGTCCTCATTGCAGCGACATGATGGAATTAAGGAGGGCAGTAATGCGAAACAGTGCCATATTTTAACCCATAATTCCTTTGTAGATTTCGTGAGGCCAGTTTCTTCCTCGAAAAGTGGCGAAATTTCGCTCATAAAAAAAACGCTGCTCCCATGAGGAAGCGCCATGCACAGGGCTAAAAGCTCATCTTCTTTTTTCCTTTCCATCCAGTCTGTCATTTTGGAAGAGGATGCAATTTTGTAAGGAGGTAGAAGTGCATAATGTTTTTGTAATGTTATGTGTGGATCCCTCTATTCACCAAGGAATCATTACGCAATTAGTCACGGCTTGTTATATCCTAGCTCCTGTAGCGTGTCTTACAAATACATGCCATTACCCGCCCAGACATACTACTTATCCAAGGACTCCCGATTGCCTTTGCAACACCAACAATTTGATAACCATCCATATAATAGAGTGTGCCATGACCGCAGTCCATCATTAATAGCGCGAAACACATGAACAGCTAGATCTAGCCCTCCGTCACCATGGCCGGAAATGCCGCCCCATTGACTATTGTTACCGGGTAAGAGGAGGTGCTCATAGCGAGAGGTTGGGTATGCTCACGTGAGCACAATGGCATATTCCTCGAATTTCCGCAAAATTTTCGTGAAATTTTCACATCGAAACGAAATTGACGAAACTAACAATTATGTGAAACTAACACATAAACCTGATGAACATGTTACCCTATAAGCGTGGCTTTTTCTTCCTAACAGGCACAAGAGTAGGCCGTGAGGCTTCACCTCAAATTTAAGGTCCTCGCCCATGGATAATTTCGCACGGCAAAACCAGCCTAAGAAGAAATCACACTGTAGCTAAAACGATGAATAGATCACTTTTAAAGCCCCACCTATTCTTTTTGGATGTGGGATTGTTGGGTGATGGGATTTCGTATAGAAAGTTTTGACTTAAGCTAAGCTACTAAGGATTTCTCAGTGCGAAACCCACCACTGCTTAGGTTTGTGCCCATATCACATATCATTTCTCAATGCGAAATTCACCGCCACCACTATAAGTTTAGGGTTTTTGGCTATACTACTGAAGGTTTCGCCTTGCTGAATTGGCGTAGATGTACCGTACAAATGCACCAGTCCTCTATACCCGCTTATGGTTTTGAAAACATATAACTCCTATGACCGAGGTTTTAAAACATAAGACTCCCCCGTGGGTTATGCTCACGCGAGCGTGAGCATGCTCATACTGTGTTCATAGGATACCACCCCCCCTCATAGCCATAACATCAATACCCTGAAAACATAACCTAAAACTCCCCTTCAATGCAGGTACTAAACCTTACATTTTAGGGCTATCAGATCACATATGGCTCTCATCCTACGAAACTCAAAATTGAAAGCGGACAACTGGGTAGTTCAGTTCCTATTTCATAGCCCCCCACATTATGGCTAGCATTGACAGATGGGTCTGGGGTTCAATCTCCTGTGGTTTTGTCTGCCTTCGGGCTAGGCTCTCTCCCCTCTATTTGAAAGGGAAGTATTTTTTTCTCGTCATGGACAATGCTAGTCAAAAGAAAAACGCAAGGTTCTTTTGTGTTTCTGTGGAAAGGTTTTTTTTTTTTAGGGGAAACACTTGGGAGCAACAGCTCACAAATGAGGCCCCTTAACTATAGTGAGGGGACCTCCTTCACAGTAACCTCGTTGTGAAGGCATTTGCCTCGATTGTTAACAATCATGGATATGCGACACCGCCCAAGGGAAGGGGAAGAGGAACATACCCACACCCATCAACATAGCAGGATTCGACCCCAAAATCATCTAGATGGCACTCAGTGCACTATTTTTTTTTTTCTTTTTTTACTTTTGATTCTAACAAACTTGAAAAGGGAAATACCCTGGGGCGACCGCTCACAATTCAGGCCCCTTCATTATAGTGAGAGGAGAAAATAACCTCTTCCATAGTAACCTCGCCATGGTCCTAGGAGCTTCCCCATGCATTATTGTCTTCATGGCTCCTCGGTGGTTATTTTTTCCACTGTTGGTACCCCTCTTTTTTAATATATTTTCAGGGCCTCCATCCGTTTTGTAAAATTTAAATTAAAACTGGTCCATGAACTACTGGTCCCTGGCTATTGTCAGAGAGTCACTTACCATCCTCTTCGTCCTGGACAAGCTAAACAACAGTCTACGGGCTTTTCCGTTCAGTATCCATCATGTGACCATGTCTCTATCCCTACAAAGTACAGTCCCTCTCTCCCTTCCTAATCTTCCCCATACTCCCATCAGAATCTGCTGCTGGTCCTCTCCCACAAGAGACATGAACCCAACTCGAGACCCTATGATCCCCATCACAACCTGGCTAGCAGCAAATTCATTCTTTTGGATTTCAGGAAGGCCCCTCGCAGATCCAGGAGAGTGATCTTGGGCTTTCTCTAGATCTCCGACTCCCTTCTTCGCGTACACCACTAGAACAACATACAAGGCTCTGACATCTCCCAGCCCCCTCTTTGCCAAATAGAACTTGAAATGGCAATCTTACGGGTTTATGGAGGAAAATTGGAAATCAATCTGGACATGTATCTGGGAAAAAACAAGGCCAGCCAAAATGTCCACCTTTCTATGGCAAATAGCCAACAAAGTCCTTAAGGTGGGAGAATGGTTACAATTCCAGGAAGCCTTGCTTTGCTCCTGTTGCTCCTATGGGCAGTTGGAAACCCTGGAACATTGCCTTATCTATTGCCTTACCCCTAGGAAAGTCTGGCCTATCGTAAAAGGGATACCCAAGACTTCTCAGTTGTACATCTGCTACTCAACTACGACTCAAATACAAAAACCAAGGCTTCAAACTACCCAATCTATGATTGCCTTCGCAGCTCTACACTGTGGAACATATGGAAAGTTAGATGTGCCTAGACCCTCTCGGGTACCACCTGCACTTTATCTACCTTGCTTTCTAGAGTATTATGGGACTTGCAGATAGAAGGGAGGAAGGCTTGGGCAAAACTCTGTGCAGATGTCGCAAGAAGACCCCAACAAGCGGCAGCAATCCACAATCAACACTTGGGCAAGAAACGGTCTTATCTGCACTAGCTCGTCACCATCCCACTGTGCTTGGGCAGCTCAACCGCCAGATCCATGGCGAGAACTCAACACACCCTTCTATGGCAGTGTCCCCCGAGTTTGATAGGGATATCAATTGGCGCCACATCAAATCGGCTGCTAGACTGAAATTTTGCTGAGATCCATTCGTGCACACAAATAAGCTTTGGACAGGTTTCAAACGGCTGCTAAGCCATTCACCTCATGGATTCCTTGTAGATCTCACCAGTCCAGAAGCGACTGCCTACATTCAAAGCAACCCCTATGGGTGTGACTTCAACATAGGACTTGTAACCCTAGGTTGTCTTCATCTTCTCCCTTCGGGAGGTTAGTTCTTTCATCACTGACTACGGTGTATGTACCTCATGGTGTAATCTGGGGTTTTAATTTTTTTCCCCACAATAAACTCAATAAAATTAATTCAGGGCCTTCCCCTGTTCAAAAAATAAAATAAAATAAAAAATAAAAAATATATAGGAAAATATGAAAAAAAGATTTAAGACAAAAAGAAAAAAAAGAAAAAAAAAATTGAGCACAACGCTCTAGGGACACTGCCCAAGGGAAGTGGGTGGGAGAAGATTATACCACACCGACAACCAAGTTGTAGCCGAGTGGTAATGGGCACATACCACCTCGAAAGTGGTTGTGGGTTCAATCCACCCTTGGTGTCACAAAGGTGTCCACTTTCCTAGCGAAAGGCAGTAACCTTTCGGGGGTGAAGAGACACCATAATATACGCTTCCTTCTGGAGGCGACAAATATAAATACCACATCCGACAAGGTCGCAGGATTTGAACCCAGAATCACCTGGGTGGCACTCAGTGCTCTCAACTAAGGTTTCCTCTTAAGAAAAAAAGGAAAATAGTGAACTAATTACAATTTGCTGCACGGCAAGTCCACCGTAAGCCAGCTGCATTGCGTAGGTT
Organism: Takakia lepidozioides; assembly: GCA_030704615.1. NCBI lineage: Eukaryota > Viridiplantae > Streptophyta > Takakiopsida > Takakiales > Takakiaceae > Takakia > Takakia lepidozioides. Next base: position 54,382,421 of record CM060732.1, read on the forward strand.
AGGTTAGGTTAGGTTAGGTTAGGGCTATGGCTTCTGGCACTGGTTATATGACAGTGTGTGCAGGCTGTTGCCTGCAGCTGGAGATGGTTGATGCACAGTCCGACATTAATGCAACAATGGGATTGCGGAGATGAGATCAGGTGAGGTCAAGAGGGATCGAGGTGTATAGGGGATGGGGGAAAATTGGAGAGGATGCGGAGGATCGATTATCCGTGTTAGGGTTCCTCTACACGGATTTCAGCTGGTGGTCATTGGCCTTGGTAGGCAGCATCGGTCGTTCTGAGAATGGGCAGCGCCATGGAGTCTCGATTCTTGAACTTGCAGCTCATTGGGAAGGGCTCGTTTGGAGATGTCTTCAAAGGGTAAGCCTCATTGCCCTCTCTAACCCCCCTCCGCCACTGCAAGCACATTTCTAGTGCCTACATTTTCCCTTCCTTTCCCTCTCTCAATAGCTCTTCCTTCCAAAAGCTCTGTTGTTTCCGTACTCTCCCCACCTATAGGAAGGTGCGTTTGTCTACGAGTTCTGAATGTCTTTAACTAGAATGAATGCTGATTGTTCCCTCCGGATGTCCCTGTCACGGCACCTTTATTTTGCACCTTTTGGTCTACCTTGGTGAGCAGCCAAGCGGGAAGTCATGGTTTCCTCATCCAGCTCATACTGATTGGATGTTTGGTAGAGGCATTACTATGGGCTACAGGATCCTGTGAAATTACCTTTGCAAGCAGGAGCTTAATTCCCCAAGGACTGACAGTTGTCCTGACATATTTTGCATTGGGAGTCCCCTCTTTCTTCCTCTGCCCTTTCTCCTCAACAGTGTGACTTGCTGTGCAACCACGGCAAGGCACATCTGTTGCATCTATAAGACTCAATCACGAGAGTTAGTCTCGTGCTTTCTACTTTGATGTCATTGCCAGAATCAACATACTTCCTAGATGTGATTTGCTGTACCAGTATACCAGTCCAGCTATCTCTCATATACCCTGGGGCAACTGGCTCCTGCAGTGAGGGTATCCTTAAGAGTACATAGCCAGAGTTTGCAGGAACAGCCAATGGTTGCATTTTCCTCTGAGCAGATGAGGGAAAACTCAATTTTCAATTCCCTATCCTGGAAACGGAGGAAGACAGCCCTCTTCGAAGTTGTGTTAGTTATGGGATTGGTGGGTCCTATTTATGGGCGTTAGAGAAGTTGGAGCAGTACACAGTCTAAAATTACCTCCAACATGACAGAGGGCCTACAGACCAGCATTGAGCAAAAAGGTGTCCCATCGCAAATTATTTATCTCTACTTCAGTACATCCCCGTCATTTGCAATGAATTGAGGAGGTGGAAACTGGACATATCTTGGAAAGCTAGAATTCCTTGGTTCTTGGTTGTGCAGCTTTGACAAGGAATTGAACAAGGAGGTGGCGATCAAAGTGATCGACTTGGAAGAAGCGTGAGTTCCACTTCTCCTGTTATGTCTTTTTGCACTGTTTTGTCTCAAGGTTTGCGTCAAGGGTTTATCTTAAACCCTGGCTATCTCGTTTTTCTCCTTACTATCACATATGCTCAACATGGGCCTACTGAAACTATTAAAAGGATACTTAAACTATTGAAGGATACTTCTGTTCACTTTCTCTTTCAGCTGCGTATATTTTTTGCGGCCTGAAAAACATCTGTAAACTTGCTTTGGCCGTTTCCTGCTCTTACCCCCTGCATTATTCATGTCCTAGGAATCCTTACTCCTTTGATGTGGAAAGAATGACCTAGTGTATCTTTTAAGGGCTAGCTAACTGCCGCTTGTTAGGAAGTAGAGACTTCGTAATGGCTTCTCGTTACACAGCTTGGGCATATTTGTAACCCTATCTTCCCCTAGAGGCTTGGAAGCCCTTCTTGCCAATCTGGCAGGTGATTGCAACTTTTGCATATGGGTGAACCATGCAGTATAACTCCCAGTGGCAATTGCACCCACAAGCATCTCAATATGCCCAGAGGACCCCAAATGCTCGGCTAGCCATTATAACATTCCTTGAGATTAGATTTGTGGCCTTTTTGCACTGAATTGTGCCACTGCCGTGGTTGAAGTTCTTTTGAAAGACCAACCTGAGGGCAACGTCTGCCCACCTTCACACATTCTGCAGAACTGCTTACAATATAAGCAGCTTACTAATGATATCCCATCTTGATGCTTCTAGTTTGTAGTTCAAGGAATGCTAGTGGTAGAAGTCATCCTACAAGAGAGGGGTGTTGTAGGTTGGTGGCTGATAAGTGCTGAGCACATTCCTTCTCAGTATTATGAGAGTTTGTGTGCCCTGGCTTTTGGTTGTGTGCATAAATATTTTTGTGACACCAGGGAGGACGAAGTTGAAGACATCCAAAAGGTGAGTTGTGTTATTGGAATGTTTACCAAATGCTCCTTTTTTTATGATTAACTCACCTTACCAGCTGGTAAGTTAGTCCGCTGTCATGGGGTGATCTTTCTTTGTAGTAAGATGATACACTCGTAAGCTATATTAATTTTTCCAGGATGTTGGAGACTTGCAGACAGGGACGTATTCAGAGGGACAGGAAAAGCTATGTTCTGTGGTTTTTCACATTTGGCATGCTGAATTTGAATATTGTTTTGGTTGTTTTTGTCTGCAGGAGATATCAGTTTTGTCTCAATGCCGTTCTCCACATATCACTGAATATTATGGGTCGTACCTTCATTCAACAAAACTATGGATCATGATGGAATACATGGCTGGTGGCTCTGTCTCAGACTTGGTGAGTAGGTTATGGCAGCATCTTTATTTCTCGCTCAACTTCTGCTGGTCCTGCCTGTGTAGTTCTGTCTGACTGATGGCGGTCTTTGGTGGTCGGTCTTTGTATACACAGCTTCAGACAGGGCCACCGTTGGATGAGGTCTCCATAGCCTGTATCTTACGTGAGTTGCTGCTATCTCTGGAGTATCTACATAGTGAGGGGAAAATTCATCGTGATATCAAAGGTACAATATAGTGACCTTACATTTGCATCGTGCTTCTGTCTTCATATGTCCATAAGGTACAGGTCATCCCTGTCCAAGTTTGTCTGATGAGTTGGATTTGATCTCTCAACTGTCGGCTCGCGTCACCCTTGTATGTGATTTGAAAGCTGTGTAATCACCTATGTGCTTGTTCTGCTTAATTTTTGCATGCTTAAATTGTTGTACGTTAGATCTCTTCACTTCGCCAGCTCCATTCTAATTATGACACTGCAATCTGCAATTTACATGTGCAATCTATGGACATCAGCGGCCAATGTACTACTGACTTCGAATGCAGACGTGAAGGTCAGCACTCTAATGACCTTGACGACCCTTCTAGGTGTGCTCTGGATAAAATACTATGGAAGAGGCTGGGCATCAGAACAGTCAAATGTGATTGGTGACTTAACCTGCTCATGTCTGGAAATGTTTGTGGTATTGCGAAGCTGTAATTGGCAAATGCTGATGGATGTTGTTGCAGGTTGCAGATTTTGGAGTTTCTGCCCAGTTGACACGCACAGTGTCTAAGCGCAAGGTATGGACTTCATTACCATGTGTCCTGTTTATTCAATTCTTACGACTATATCCATTAACACATGAGTGTGCATTTGGAAGAAAAGGTGGTGGCAGATGTTTTGTGGGCACTTCAACTAGATGCCACAGCTTGTAACACGAAGTTGGGTTTTGGGTGTAGACCTTTGTTGGCACACCGTTTTGGATGGCTCCAGAGGTCATACAAAATTCAGATGGATACAATGAAAAGGTAAGGGTTTGTGACGAGCATGGTGAATTATGGTTCATTCCATGAAGACAGACGTGGTCTCATACTAGGTAGTGAACAAGTGTGATTCTAACATATCTCATGTATTGACTGATGCCGAAATGTTTCTGCTTTTTTGTTCAAAATCCATTGCAAGACTAGGGATGAATAAGTAGGCTATGTAATTGAATATAGTTTATACCACAAGCAAAGGTGTTTGTGGGGGTTGACGAAATTTGCGGTTTCATGTTCAGGCAGACATATGGTCACTGGGAATAACTACAATTGAAATGGCTAAGGGGGAACCACCGTACGCCGATCTTCACCCTATGAGGGTTCTTTTTCTCATTCCAAAGAACAGCCCCCCTCAGGTTAGCCCATATCTGTGTACAGTTTGGCTTGTTGCTTATTGAACATTGTACAGAGAAGATACCACAGGCACTCACTTTTCGTGATTGAGGATGCTTTAGAGGCAACCAACATGTATTCTATATATGATCGGTGTTCAGGAGGAGGGACCAGAAGTCATCACTGCAGAGTATCAATGAGCACCTGACAGAGAGGTCTTATGGTTGGGAGGATAGAAGCTTACAAACCTTTTCTATAGTAGAGCTTCTGCATGGAAATTATGCTTAGAAATTCTTCTCATTCTAATGACATGGATTGAGAGAGTGCTCTTGGAAACTTCGATTTGGAGATGTTGAGATTTGTGGGATAATTTTGTGCATGGATGGATGGCACACAGCTTGATGATCATTTTTCCCGACCAATGAAGGAGTTTGTTTCATTATGTCTCAAGAAGAACCCTGCCGAGGTATGCTACCCTGGCGAGTGTCGTGTGCAGGCTTAGATGGGAAGTACACCAGCAGTTCAAGAAAACATAGTTGATTTGACTGCAGCCAATGTTTGCTTTCAGATTTAGAGAACTTGTGATTTCTTTTCTTGGAAGTCAGAATAATGTCACTGGCAAGTTCGTGAGCAAAACAAGACCAGTTTGGATGGTCGTGCAGTGGTGCAATGGTGCTGTGCCCTCCCATGTATGGAGGACAAATTGTATCAGATACGAGTGCCTATGAAGGTGCCTGTTTGAAGGTGCAACAATAGTGGTGTAGTGGGAGGGAGGGTTATTCTTAAAGCACTCATCATGACAGCCTTGTTTGAAGGCAATATTTGATGGGGCTAAAAAGTAATTTTGGTTACGTTGTCCAGAATAATCCTAGTAATTCCACATTTTGGGAAAGTCTATCCTTTGACAGTTTCCATCAAGCTATCTGACTTGTTGACGATCTCCCTCTATGGCAGTTATCTTCCATCATTAGTTTGGAGCATTGAGACAGGGAGCAACTTGTCATTGTTTTCTTGACATTGGAAAAGCCACATCTGTCGAGAGTTTCGAGTGTACTTTTCAATAGAGTTTCCGATTTTAAACTTGTTGCAACTCTTCTGGATACCTGATGCATTTAAACAGAGGCCTAGTGCAAAGGAATTACTGAGGCACCGATTTCTGAAGAATGCTCGAAAGAGCTCAAGGCTTCTTGAGAGGATAAGGTCAGCTAATGAATAGTGTTACCGCATGTGATTCCATTTTACATAAATCTGTGTTTCTGCAGGTCAGATAATTTCATCCCAGTCAACCTAATTTGTTTTGCCCGTATGGTTTTGCTTTATCTTGAAATTGCAGTGCTAAAGCACTTAGACTTATGGCTAATGGTTTGGGATGCAAGTATTATAGAGCTTAGAACAATTGCTGAAGGAAGGTCTTTTCAAAGATTGGTCCTGTTTGGACTCGGTCCTCTTTGAGATCTTAAGGAAGGTCTATGTAACGGACAATTTGATGCTGTGATTCCTGCAGGGAACGGCCGAAGTCGCATGTGGGCAAAAGCAAGGACTTGCCCAGGTCAAATGAAGCCTTTGAAAATGATGCTGGCAACAAAGGAAAGGTGATCAAGGGTGACAATGGTGAACCCCTTCTTTTGAGGTATTTCATGACTGCTTTGTTCTTTCTTTATCTGCAAGGATGTCATTGATTTGTCCCAGACTGATTGCAACTCCGCTTTTGGCGTTGACATACATCAAATTCATTCCTGATCTGAAGATGTTGTAGATGTTGGATGCATGGCAGGTCACTGTCAAATAGCCCCTTTCATTGTAAAAACCTCCCAACATTAACATTAGTTGGGCGGGAGTTGTGAACCAAATTCAGTGTTTGGTGCAGTGCAGTATGGTGAAGCAAGACAACAGTGACAAGGAATGCATATTGAGGCTTTGAGTTTGAGCTTGTCATGTGGTTGTGATTGTGACAACAGTAGGCTCAGAGCTATGAGGAATGCAAGCTGGGACTTTGGCACTGGGACAATTCATAGCACTGGAACAATACGAAGTGCCATGAAGCCCTTGTATGGACAGGCGGAAGGCAGTCCCGAGGGAAGTGCGGCGTCCAGACCGTCCTCCAGTCAAGAACTGCCGAGCATCTTGGTTGACACAGAGCGTGATTGGCAAATGATTGCAGGACTGACAGGCAATGCTTCTGTCAATGGTGATATGGTAGAGGGCCTTCCTGAATCTCAAGAAAAAGAGGCAGAAATATTCTCACCTGGAGACAATGTGAGTTAGACTTCATAGCTGTGGTTGCTGCAAGGCTATGTATCTTCTTGTGTTCACCCACTCGTAGAAAAAAGGGAGGAATGGCACGGAGAGAGGGCAACAGAAAAGGCAGGGATATTTGCAGGCCATGCATGCTTGCGTTTAGCCTTAGGAGGCTATGTGGGGCAAAGGTGGGGTCCAGCATATCTTAGCTGCTCTTGATGTGCAATTGGCAGGGAAGCTTGTCTGTCAGCAATTCTGGGACGATTGTGATGTCTCGCTCTCCAAAAGCACGCCCATCTCTGTTGTCATTGTCAACTGTTCTGGTAGTCTCTTTTCCCTGTATGCTTGTTCTCTTTCCCCATTTCCTTTGAGTCCTTCTGTTGTGTGATGCAATTAGTATTGGAGCAGAGGGATGGCTGATTATCTTGGCCTGTGGAACTCTTCTGCTAGGAATCGACTACTGTATGGTCAGGAAATGCTATGAATCATGAAATTGGTGTTTCCTTCATGTGTTTTTGTGCAACTTCTTAGAACTTCTTTGATAATGGGTATCAGGCAAACAGCGCAGCAGAGGTGCCGAATGAAGACAGTTCTGAGATGTTCGCAAGCGGCACCATTGTCCGTAGCAGTACACCTGATGAGGCAGCTTCTGAGCGTGGGACCCCTAAGTTGAAACAATCTCCTCGGGAAGGTCCGTTCTCAGCTCGAGAAGACAGTGCAACAAACCTTGCTGAGGTTTGTGTCATCCTTGTGCTCCTGTAGGTTCACTCCATGCTTTTGGGGACTAGGCGGTTGCAGAAGCGAGGAGGAAGAGTTGCGCTAAATGTTGCACTTATCCTTTGCCTGTTGCCTGTAAAGTATATGAGTAGCCTTTTCCCGGGTAAGAACTATGGATTATACTACATTATTGTATCCACCATCTTATTTGTATGAACTGTGGTGGGTGCCAGATGTGCAGTTAGTTATAAGCACTAGTTGCCTCACTGAGATGAGTTCTTGATTTCCTGCAGGCAAAAGCGGCATTGCAGGCTGCTTCAAGAAAAGTAAATATGAGAGTTCCTTCTATCAAGCTGCGGAAGGAGATACACGACAAGAATACAGACCAGGGAAGGTAAAGCAGCCAAATACCAAGTTACCATAGTTGCACTTCAATCACCAACACCTTCACAGCTTTGTATATGTGGTTTGAAGTTCACATAGAAGGGTGTCTTGGCGACTGTCTCCAGCAGGCATGGTCCAATGCATGTTTATCACTAGGTGCGTAAGCTGAGTTGACATGATGTCTGTGGATCACTGTCTCAGAGAGGACCGTAGTGAGAGGGAGACACCCAGGGCCACACCCAGGGCAGGCAGGAGGTCAAGTGAAGATGAGGATGCTGCCCGAGCTGCAGCAGCAGGGGCATCTCCTGCTCTTTCTTTGCTACTCATCCCTGCACTGAAAGAGGTGCAGTCTGTGAAGCCTAGAATATCAAGTTATTGGTGGTTCCAGAAGCATGCAGTGTTGTTCTCTGGAGACTACTTTGGTTCATGACTTAGGAAATTGTTTCGATTGCTGTGAGCCCAGTGGGGAGAGGCTTTCTTTTTCACTGACCTCTTGCAGCATACTGTCTGCCTGGTGTCCCCACCTATTTGGACTTTTCCTGCGATTGAGGGATAGACAGAGACACGAGCGGTTGGGGAGAGGGGGACAAGTACTGAGGATAGACATGGTTGGGATGTGCAGACAGCGGCTGAGCAATCAGAGGGGCCAGCATTGAGGGCTGCAGCAGATGCCGCTGATGCGCTGATGGACCTGGAGCGCTTGGCCCCTGGTGCTTGTGAAGTTCTTGTTGGCAAGCTCATTCAGCGGCTAGCCAGGTCTGGACATCTGTGAGCCCCTTCAATAAACAACAGGCTTTAGCAGGACACCCTGACTGGTGTTGGATCGGATTATGACCAGGGCTGCCCAATTTATTTGTTTCACATCAATGGTTTGGAATTGGTTCAACAGTTTGTTTACGAAGCATGCAAATGTTGTTGAGTTGTTCTTATCACATGGGTCCCTTACATGATGGTCCTTAGGAAATTTGGATCAGATAGATGGTATTGGTTGTTGTGACATTGCTTCCCCCAAGAGATTCTGCTTATGAGAAACCTCAGAAGTATAGGGGTGACGGTTTGATGTTGTCAGTATTTCATTTCCACTGGGGTGACTGAAGCAGAAATTTCCAATGTGGTCTGTACAGCACGGAGGAGGAATCAGTGAAGGGGCTACATATGCTTGCACGCCGCGTGCTCACAGCAGAGGGTGCGAGGGAAGGGAATGGGACTCATCCCTTTGGACATGGGAAGACTGGTTTTGGCAAAAGTCGGCATAGCACAGATGGGCCTGATAGTTCCGGTTTGAGTCCTGTGGCTACATTTCTACTCTCTAGGTTTGTGCCTAGCTCTCGGTTGCACCTTGTGTTATATTCAAACACTTCATTGATTTTCCCATCAAGTTGGCTTTACATGTTAGAGTACATCTGGTGAAGCATGTGATGGTAGTGTGGTACAGCATGGAGTTATTAAAGCTTGTGCCACATTGTTTGCGCAGGTGGCAGAACCAGTTATCAAGAGACTTGAGTGCAAGCCAATAGTAAACGGCAACCACTACGTATGATTTATCCTGTGCCTTCCCCAGGTGCAGGGATTATGATCTTGGGTATTAGTTGGGGTAGGAATGAACTTCAGGAGATCTGTGGTTTGCCAGAGTAGATGTATAAATGTAGAGTATAATATGGACAGGGATTGATGCTAAGAGATTTGGGCATTTTAAGCCAGTCCATTAGATGTGCAGTCAGACTACCACTCTTGTAGCATAGGTTTCACCTACATGTAGGTGAATGGCCGCTTAGTGGCCCTTTCTTGTTTCAAGTCAAAGGTGACTGAGGTTGGAATAGGGTGATTGGAGAAAGTAAGGACTGTGGAGATGAAAGCTCAGTTGCCACTGAGCAATGTTAATGTGACCATCAAACATGCGGGCTCCTCGACGGGGGACTTCATGAAGCCTAGTGAGATAATCCTTGACGCTGGACGACAGGAGGACAAGTTGAAAATTACGTGCTTTTCCACAATTCAAGTAGCTGTACAGAAGCTCGTGGCTTAAGAGACATGGGGGAGTGTCAGAGGTAAATCTAGGTATCTGATTGGCTTGTCTTGTCTTGGTGGTCCTATACCTCAGATAGGAGGGATGGAGGTGAAAGGAAGTTATTTACTTGTCATCTCGTATGCGAAGCAGTTGTAATAATAGCTTTGTACTTGCTCTGCAAAGCCGATGTCTATTGCTAAGACTGACTGCTACAGACTGTGGAACTGTAGTATGAGAAGGCAGAGGTGAGAAAAAGACTGAGATTCCATTGCGTGATGGTAAGGGGCAAGGAGACGGGGAACAAGTGTTTCTCAGGCATTGTAATAGTGGTTGGTCTTCTGGAAAATGAGGCGCATTGCAGCCCATGATTTAGTCTGAAGGGTGTCATCATCATCAATGTGCTAACGAATGGCTTAAACAACCAGTACTAGTATGTGGGTCTGGTGTCCAGGACCCCAGCTATCCCCAATGAAAATAAGTTCTTTGAGCTGATTGCAGATTCCAAGGTTCATAACCTTTTAGGGTATCTAAGCTATACCAAGGGAGTTCAGAGTTCTTTTAGAGCTACATCTGGACAACTACATACATTCGAGTTTCAATGGTTAAAATGATTGATGACATCGCAGAATGGATATTAGGAGACTCATTGGCAAAATCTAAGAGGTATTCTCGAAAAGCTGGTCTAGTGTTGGTAAGTTTTATGATTTGGTATCCAAACTAATATAAAGACAGTTTAGTATGTCTTAGAGATGTGCAGACAGCGATCCATCTGAAGTCATGTGAATGATAGCTTGATAAATTTATAGCCGGCCACTAAGAAACAGAGGGAGATTGATGAGTGGTTCACTAGTCATGGAACAAGATCTAATCTGTTACCTGGAAGCAGAAATCTGACAAATTTTCAGGTTTTTATGGAGCTGAAGAGCTTCAGGACAAGGTTTGTTTCTACAAATGATGTCATCAACAACGCCACTGCCTCTTTTCAGCCACTCGTGTTCTGATACAAAATGGAGATCAACTCATGACCCGCATTAAGTTTGGTCATACACTTCATCCAATCATTGCCTAAAGTTGAAGGAAATTGCCAGCCGTGCAGCTTGACAGAGAGTTTGTTGTTTTATGGTTGTTTCAAAGTCCAGCTTGAGCAGCCAGCGGAAATGAGAGTCATTTCCCCTTGCAACTTCTAAGTTCGGGGTTGGGCAGCTTTAGTAATTTATGGTCCCTCTTTGCTGCATGGATGACACTTTCTTTTTGAGCACTTTGAGTGGTGCTCTTTCCTGCTCAACGGTAAACTAACTTTGATCAGTCACAGGCACTTCGAGCAGTCAATTTTGATCAGTCACAGTCACTTTGATAGGTCAATTTTGTCTCCACAGTGATGGGTACTAGCGCCCAAGATCGTTCAAACAGTGGCAAAGGTACTAGTAAAAGAGAAACAAGCTGCATTGGCAGCTCAAGAACCTGCCTCTGAGCCTCTTTGCTTGTTTCATTGTACTTGCCAAGGAGTCTTACCTAGAAGAGAACACCCTACAGCGAAACATGGTTTTAGACGTTACCTGTTTCTGGCTTGTCTCAATTAGGACCAGTAGGCCTACCACTTACTGGATACAAGGTTGCAGGGATACAGTGCACGCAGCCTGACAGTAAGCATTGGCAGCTCAAGAACCTGCCTCTGAGCCTCTTTGCTTGTTTCATTGTACTTGCCAAGGAGTCTTACCTAGAAGAGAACACCCTACAGCGAAACATGGTTTTAGACGTTACCTGTTTCTGGCTTGTCTCAATTAGGACCAGTAGGCCTACCACTTACTGGATACAAGGTTGCAGGGATACAGTGCACGCAGCCTGACAGTAAGCATGGCAAGGTGTGGGTGTGAAGTGCGAAGCTCAACACATGTGTGATGTTGTCAGAGAAGCTGCCCTGCAGCCATTCTGCCGTGCGAGCTAAGTGCCGACAAAAGACTGCCTCACACGCAGCTCATCAAATCGGTCTTCGTCGCCAGATATCCCATCTGCTGGCAAGTGACGGTATGCAACTGCTGAACTTGCTGCAACTTTGTAAGTCTAAACAATAAGTGCATGGAATACATGCAAGCCCTACCCTATCAATTACTGAATAGGCTGTAAAGATGATCTGAGTAGTAGATCACCAGTGCTTACACTGCCTGGAACATTCCATGACCTGGATCTGCCAGTTTTTTGCAATTGGTATCCTTTGTGCATGTCTCTCTTCTGACCCAATAAACTACATCCTGTCCACCTATTCCATCCATCTATACATATGGATGAAATATTCCAGCTTCACAATCAAAACTGCATGGAGAATATCCGTACTAAGCATCAAAACCCTTTGAGTAGTCCTGCCTTGGGAAGGCAGGGCCAATAAAGTGCATACATATTATAGAAGATGAAATGGATGGAAGAGGAGAGAAATTGTTTTCTCCCTTGCGTGGTAAGGGCAGAAGCCTCCTCACGTGGTTGTGGGTTCAAAACAGTGTTGCACTGGTATATAGGGTCTGGCCGGGTATCAACCAGGGTATTGAATAACCGACCCGGCTGATATTGGCAATTCCAATACTATGGTTGATAACCGGACCGGCTGGTATTGCCAAGACAATACCCGGACTTGGACCCGTATTATGGGCAAAAATAAGGACTATACAATGGTATGAATAGGAAATTGGGCGGGTGCACATGATCTCAGGGTTAGGTAAGAGCACATGTAGGGCGGGCCCGCCCCTATTCTTTTTTGTTTACGTAATGCAAACTCTGAATTGGGAGTTGAATGCTCACATGCGAAGCTTGCCGGTTCGGAGCTAACCGGAGGGCCCCGTGGGTCCGCGGTCAAACCCTCACCCCCCCCTTCCCTCGTGTATGCTTCACGCCCATCCGAGGGTCCTGCGCTCCATGTTCCCGCCCCGCCACTCCCCTGCTCCCCGCTCCCCCACTCCCTTGTTATTGGAGCGGCGAAGCAGTAAAACAGGGGAGCAATAGCACAAATGAGCTGAGAGTAGTAACAAGGAGCGGTAACAGGGGAGCAGCGGAGCAATAACACAGGGGAGCAAAGAGACATGGGGGAGCGATATGTATGTGGGAACAGGGGAGCTGCGATTGGGAACAGGGGAGCGGAGATCCCCTCCTTGTTCCCATGCCCACTCCCTTATCCCTGTCCCTTGTCCTCGCTCCCCTATTCCCGGTCCGCGCTCCCTTCCTCACCCTGTGGAACACGGCTCGCTCCCCTGTTCCCGGTCCCCGGTCCCCTCCTCGTCCTATAGAATACGGCTCACTCCCCTGTTCTCGGTTCCCAGTCCCCTCCCACCCTATGGAATATGGCTCGTTCCCCTGTTCCCGGTCCCCGCTCCGCTCTTTGCGCTGTGGAACACGGCTCGCTCCCCTCTCGCTCCCCTGTCCCAATGGGGAGGAGCCGGGAACAAGGGAGCAAACTTGGAGAACGTTTGGGAACAGGGTCCTAAAAGTAGGGAGCATGAGGAGGGAGCATGAACATTCCCCACCTTCCCATATGGGGATGAGATTTGACTGGTAGGCTCTCGGGCCCCACCATCTCACACGTTTGCCTTAAACTCGTTGGGTATACGTAGTCTATTCCCTGATATATGCTGTTTTGAAGGCTTTCAGTGACCCAATAAAAAACAGTCGACTGAATTCGAAACAACCATAAAAGGTTTCTCATGTTAATGGAAAACTTAGGGGAAACATTCAAATGAGCTAGTGTTATCGGAAGACACATAGTGAACATTGATGAAAGAAAATGTTCATGTGACTGTAATGTAATATTCAATGAAACTATAACAATGGAATGCCAGATTTGAGGAATATATAATCCAAGCTTTAGGGCTTGGGGAATTGGTATTATATGAGGAAAAAGTTAGTTGTGGGGAAAAAGTTAAAACAGAGAAAGAGAGAGAGAAGACTCCGACCGAAGCTGGCGTAACTAAGAGCCATTTCGTCTTGCGGCTATTGCCCCCTTTCAGGGGTGGGTGTCAAGGACGAGAACATGACTGAACACAAACAAGATATCAGACTAGAGGTACAAGACTAGACAAATCAAGGTCGGTGTGGCCGAATGCATGATGGGTAATATGAATCAAGATGAGCTTTATAACAATGGACAAGAGTACAAGATACTGGAACTTGACTCGAATACTGGAATGCTGGGAACTGGACTGGGGTATTAGATACTGAAAACTGGACTGGAGTACTGGGACTGGGAACAAGAGTAGCTTGAACTTGTGTTGGCGGGATTGAAGAGTGTCCAGTCTCACCTCCTATATATACTGGCTACTATGAGGTTCCCTAAGAGGCTTCCCCAAAAGAGGTTTCTTGATGGAGAAGTTTCCAAGGTTAAACAAAGGTTTCTTGATGGAGAAGTTTCTTTAAACAAAAGAGGTATTTTGATAGAGAAGTTTCCTCCAAATGAAGCTTCCCGAGCAGTTTCCAAGTTACTTTCGGTAATTTGGTAAACTCTCGGTAACTTGGTAACTTATAGTAACTTATGGTAAATCATGATAGATCATGATAACTTTCGATAGCATGGTAACTTGGTAACTTCTGATATTTATTCCTGATAAGTTCCTCTGGGCTATGTCCGTGACATCACCCCCTCCTCTAGCGCCGAGTTCCTTGAGGAGCAGTAAAATCTTGGACTTGCTTAGAGTTGGAGAAACTCTCTCCTTAATGTGTATCAGATACACTGAATGTGGAGTCTTCACCTTGATGGCTGATATCTTCGTTGTGATGTTTTATTGACGTGTAGCTCGGGGATTAGCTGTATATCGTTGATGAAACTCTTGGACTTTGTCAGATGCATTGGCAAAGTTGGATGAAGGTTCCCACGTTCGTTCGCTGATGTCGTAGCCTTTCCAATGTACGAAATATTCAAGACGTTTATACTTGATGCGAGAGTCTAGGAATTCGTCGACTTCATACTTGATTTCCTGATTGACTTCCATTGGTAGAGGTGGTACGGAAACTCTCCCTGGAATATTCGATGGATGATACAACTCCAATAATGAAACAAGAAAAACTAGATGGATGCGTATACTTGGGAGTTCAAGCCGAAAACTGACCGGATTTATTTGTCGAATAATTTTGAATGGTCCCAGACGTTGATAATCCAACTTCTTTTATGGTCACGAGGTTTGTATGTCCCGTCAAAGAAGCCACACACGATCTCCGACCTTGAACTGGGATTGGAGTTGACGATGTTGATCTGTATACTCCTTGTATTGTTTTTGAGCTTCTGCGAGGTGGAATGTAAGCTCCTTGTGAATCGTAGCAAGGTTTTCTGCAGCAGGGCTTCCAACAATCTTCATGTGGAAATGATTTATTCGAGGATGATGACCATAATTGGAGAAAAATGAAGTTTGTTTGGTCGAAAAATGTGTAGTGTTGTTGTAGGCAAATTCAACCAATGACAGAAGGTCCGTCCAATTATCTTGGTGATAATTTATCGTACATCGAAGATACTGCTCCAAAATCTGGTTTACGCGTTCGATTTGACCATCAGTCTGTGCTAATCTTTGGTTCTCTCGTAATCTGTTGGAGAGGAACCGTTGTAGTAGGAGCTGTTGCAGTAGAGACTCGTATGGTTGAAGTTCCATTGTTCGACTCTTTTAATTCTGAAATTTGTTGTTGCAAATTGTGGAGGGCGTTGTCAAGATCTTGAGACTGATCAGCTTGTAATTGGGCGGTAGAGGTACGAAGTTCTTGCATCTGGAGCTGAAGACTCTGCAATGTGGCGACCATTTCCGCAAATGTGCCTTCCATCTTAACTAACTAAGGAACAAACTTTAGTCTCGTCAAACTGTCAAGGACGAGAACATGACTGAATACAAACAAGAGATCAGACTAGAGGTACAAGACTAGACAAATCAAGGTCGGCGTGGCCGAATGCATGATGGGTAATATGAATCAATATGATCTTTATAATAATGGACAAAAGTACAAAATACTGGAACTCGACTCGAATACTGGAATGCTGGGAACTGGACTGGGGTATCAGATACTGAAAACTGGACTGGATTACTGGGACTGGGAACAAGAGTAGCTTGAACTTGTGTTGGCGGGACTGAAGAGTGTCCAGTCTCGCCTCCTATATATACTGGCTACTAGGAGGTTCCCTAAGAGGCTTCCCTAAAAGAGGTTTCTTGATGGAGAAGTTTTTTTAAACAAATGAGGTATCTTGATAGAGAAGTTTCCTCCAAAGAAAGCTTCCCGAGCAGTTTCCCAAGTTACTCTCGGTAATTTGGTAAACTCCCGGTAACTTGATAACTAATGGTAACTTATGATAAATCATGATAGATCACGGTAATTTTCGGTAACATGATAACTTGGTAACTTCTGGTATTTAATCCTGGTAAGTTCCTCTGGGCTATGTCCGTGACAGTGGGCCCTATAAAACCCTCATACATACCATAGAAAAAGAATATTTAATAATTAAGTAATTTTCTTTTTCTTGTTTTAAAGGGAAATACATGGGAGCGACCGCTCACAAATCAGTCTCCTTAATTATAGTGAGAAGAGAAAATAACCTCTTTTATAGTAACCTCGCCATGAGGCGCCAAACACAAGGCTCTAGGGACACTGCCCAACTGAAGGGGAGAAGATTATACCACACCCGACAAGGTAGCAGGATTTGAACCCAGACTCACATGGGTGGCACTCAGTGCTCTATCCAACTGAGCTACCGACTGGTGGTAGTAATATTGTAATATCATACACATAATAGCATTACGCCTACAAATGATAATGATGACTTGAGTTTACAAAGAGTTCCAGGTCTCATGCAATGTGGAAGTGTATAATCAGTCGCTGATGATTGATGTGGTGTGTATCTTCTACAATGTTTCTACACCATCTACTCGTTTATATGAGTACATATACATAGATATTATGAATCATTTGTAAGATTATGATGTTCATCTTGTTCCTTTACATCTTTCCGTTCTTGTGCTTTATGCTTCGAGCAATTTTGACGAGGTCGGCGATGAGCATAACTGCAGTCTCGCAATCATTTAGTAAATGATACCCGTTCACAACAAGACATGCTTGTTGCACAAAACATTTTAGATTAAGCATCCATCTATTTCTTTATTGTACATAATACAAATTTGTATTGATGTTTTGGCCACTTTCTAGAGAGAGAGAGAGGACTCCGCCCGAGGCCAGCGTAACTAGAGTCACTTCGCCTTGCGGCTACTGCTCCCTTTCGGGGGTGGGCCCTATGGCCACTTTCTATTTTATATACATAAGCTTCTGTTTTCTTTGTACATGCAATGTGATTCTTTTCAATGAACACCCACCAACACAATACTAATACAAACATGAAAAGTACTGTAAATACTATACAATGATGGGTACACATGAAAAGACATGATGGAAACTGGATCTACTCAATCCATTTTTCACTTGACATCCCTACATGGATTTACGAGTCCATAGATCAACATGGAAAGAGGCATCTTTAGGCAAGCAGGTGGCTAGGTCATTCTTTGTCTAGCTCGGGGTTGGTATATTGTGATCATGCTCATAAGTACGTGAGCACAAATCCATAGTAATAGGTTGTAATTATATTGTAACATTTATGATAGTTTCGTAGTGTTTCTCACGAGACATTTCTGTTTTGCCATGGTAGACTTTTGATATGTTTTCAATAAATATGGAATATTTTTCTGCTCACATGTGCATAAGCCACTCTTTTAGTGGCGAATAATCGCGAAATTTTGACCTCAAAAAATAAAATGGAATATTCTGTCACAAATTCCTTTTTTTCATGGATGAAATTGCCAATTATCTGAATATGGATGAATTTGTCAAATACGGATGATATCAATGGATGAAATACATTGGAGGATGTTTCTATCCAAATTTCAATGGATGAACAGAATATATGGCTATTCCCTGCAAAACTCACTCAAGGCTATTTTCCAAATTAATTTTTTTTTGGCTGATGTGCATGATGCCCACAACATCGTCAAGCTCATGTTTTTCATTGCTTTCTTAGTGTTTGCTATCTTTGTTTGCTATAGCCTTGGTTCTATGGTTGGCATTTGCCATGGCTATCTTATCCCAAAGTTTTTCATGTTTTTCTCTCATTGCAATAAAATTTTGAGATGCTATGAGCAGAACTTTCCCCACACTAGAGGGAAGGTTGGTAGAACGTGAGTACACCGGTGAGCACAAGAAAATGGAGGTATGAGCACAAACATACGGCAATATGATACCCATGTTTTAACGGAAATAGAATACACCCGAATAAGGTTCATACATGCGAAATAGGGGATTATGTGCCTATTTTCGTGCCTATTTCTGTCCCTAAACCCTATACCCTAATGTGAAAAATGAAACTCCTAATGTATATCTAGAAGCTCCAAAATCCAAATATTTACAACTTTGGTATCCTACAAAAAAATAATACGTTGGGGAAAAACAAAGTCATAATAACCAACACCATCCAAAACACACAAATACCAAACAATAATTGAACAATTTAATATAATGAGGCAAACAACGGGTTTTGCTAGCGAAATAAATCAAGGTATCAGGTTTCACCAACGAATTAAATCAAGATATCCGGTTTCACCAGCGAATTGAAGTATTGGGTTTCACCAATTTTCAAGGTATCGTAACGTAGATCAGTATCCAATAGTTTCGTGGGTGAAACAAAATTGGTTGTGTTTGGTTTTGCATATAAGGGATGACATGATGTTTTATTTCGCTACCGAATTGTTACGTGCTTATTGCAGTAGGTCATTACCCACGCTTTCGTGGGCAAAACATAATGAATTGTGTCTAGTTTCGCATATTAGTGATTGCTACGAGTGTCAACTGCACATGGATTAAATATGCAACTATTAATCAACGAAAAGTGTTGATAGAGGTGGCACTGACGAAAACTTCCTTATGCCCCAATTTTGCGCGGCTTGTGCTCACGTGAGCACACATTTCACATTTTAATTTCATTAAAGTATTTTTCAAGAATATTCTTGAAATATGTGGTATATCCTATTCTACTCACGTGAGCAAGCGCATGGAGGCGTGAGGTGCTACCCTTGAAGCCCACCTAGAGTAAGTTGTTTTGTTTAACTATCCATCATTTTCAGGAATTTTTGTAATCAGAAGGATTAGAAAAACCTATTTTTAAAAATGAAACAGTGACTGGGAGCACTAGCTCACAAACCAGGCCTCTTAATTGTGTGAGAGGAAAAAATAACCTCTTTAAGAATAACCTTGCCATGAGGTGCCGGGTGCCAAGCAGAAGGCTTAAGGGACACCTCCCAAGAGAAGGGGGACAAAAACGGCTTAAGGGAAACATACCACATCAGACAACTAGCATGCAGCCCAGTGGTAATGGGCACATACCATGTTGGATGTGGTTGTGGGTTCAAACCAGGGTCTGGGGTGTCATGAAGGTGTCCATCTTTCACCTGAAAGGCAGTAGCCCTTGTGGTGAAGTGACACCATGAATTACGCTCCCTTCGGGAGGCGTTATACATATATATACCACATCCGACAATGTAGCAATATTTGAGCCCTGAATCACCTGCCAGAATTTTTTATTGTTTTTGAGACGTCAAACATCGAACAACTTTGGCATAGTGATTAGGAAAATAAGGCCGCATTACAAGTGATCGTGGATTCAAAGCCTTGTAGATATATGTTGGATGTCACCCATTCTATGAATCCAACTGTAAAATGGGGTCATTGGATCAATCAACTTCTTATTGTTATTGTGTGATTGCATTGCCCCATCACGGCCGAAAGGAAGGCTACTTATACGCTTGCTTTGGCAAGTGTTCTTCTTTTCAAGACTTGCCGACTTTCTCAAAAAAAAAAAAAACCCGTGGAAAATAACTTTAAGCTTACCTCTTACACAGATCATCCGGTCAGTAACCTGGCAAACTTCCTCGAATTTGCGAATAAAAATGAAAGGGTGTAGGCTGGTAGCCTGGTAAGCATAGGGTGAAAGGAACCCTGAACACCGAACAGAAAACAAAGAGATAGGATAGAAGATAGGCACAGCACACACCGTGCCAAACGGGGACGAGGGTGCCATGTGACGCAGGCTGCAGCGGCTGCTCCGGTAGCTCCACGTGCCGCCAAACGGCATGCGCGCTGCATCCGCCATCTCATCTCGTCCAGTCACACGCTGTCGGCCCACGTTGCGTCCGCTCCGCACCTCTGACCTAACCCTAACCCCCGCGTGGTTGCAGAAGGCGCAGGTGTTGCCTGTCTTTATATACTGCAACATGCTGCGGATGGCGGCAAACGGTATGGGATAACTGTTCTAAATTTTGCTATTATTATTTTTCTGCTCTGCAAATTCTACGAAGGTAAAATGGCGGCTGGCTATGATAGTGAGCGACTATGCACCAGTACTGAGAATAGTGCTATCTTTCAATCATTGATCATCGTTCATCCACCTTCACGCCTGCCTAAGTACTGTGGTCCTTGTGTGGCGCATGGATGACTCACTATAGGACTAAACTCATCCATAGCTACATCTATCTTACATCCATTGTGGGAGCGCATGGATGATTCAGTAGAGGACGAAACTCATCCATGAGCACAGATTGAAAGCCCACAGACCATCCTTCATCAATTCTCCTGACCAAAACTGGAAAGTAACTGGTGGAATTTGGATGAAGAGCGTCTCTATCAGCAGTGCATTCCTGGAGGATGTACTCGCACATAATCATCCTTCCAAACCGAGTCCGTCGATGGCGACTGGATGAGGTTAGACATCGTCCATAATTTATTAATGGATGACATCCCTTCATCTTCATCCATATCGGCAACTCCCCTAAGGATGATTAAATTTGATCAACTGTCTCCTTTGCCGGCATCTGAAGTCAGCCGCTCTATATATAGGACGGACGGGTGCAGATGCGGGCAAACGGTATGGGATAATGTGGCGCGAAGAGGGAGTCAGCTTATTACATAGTGCCCAATAAAATATGGAAAGCAATCTGGAGGGTGATTTGATACCTTTGTCAGCACAGTCATTGCAGTCAAATCCAGTCGTCCACTAATCCTGGTTAGCGTGTGATTGACTAACATTGATATAAACAATAAGATATACATAGAATAAATAAATAAAAAACGTGGGTTATTAAGTTCAGCTGACACAAAAACGGTTGCATACTTAGTAGATACTAAGTTAGATACTGCGCATGGCATCTCATATTAAACACTTCACACAAACTGTGTGTCAGCTTAATTTAGGGTATGCTAGAGATAGCTCTGTTACGTGCTAACTGTCGATAGATTATTAGGGTGTGCTGGATTAGCTCTGTTATGTGCTAACTGTGGATGAAATAGTTAGCGTGTGCTGGAAATAGCTCTGTTATGTGCTAACTGTGGATGAAATTGTGAGGGTGTGCTGGAAATAGCTCCGTTATGTGCTAACTGTGGATGAAATAGTCAGTAAATTTTCGGATCAAGTAGTGGAACAGGAGAAAACAAAAAATCTGTCCCGACTCTCTCACTCACCACTGAAGCTCTATCCAAGATTGGATGATATTCATTCGTCATCAACATGGTAAGAAGTATCATCCTCATCTGTCGAAAGTGGATGAAGTGGATGAAAAGATGGCATATGAGGGCCGGTCATGAATGATGGCCATATCCATCCATCACGACAACATTCATCCACGTGCGTTGGGAGGAGGTGGGAGCCGGTAAAGGCCTACGTGCAGCGAAGGAGAGAGAGAGGAGTTATCACCAACTTGTGGCTGCCCGTCTGCCATCCTGGGCAGCTGCTGGGCCTCCACACCAAGCTTCTCACTTGCGAGTTGACTGCATCGGGTCTCCCTCTCTCTCCCTCTCTCTCTCTCTCTCTCTCTCTCTCTCCCTGTCTCTCTCTGTCTCTCTTACAGTGCGAGCTGCGGGGTTGTTGGTGGAGGGGAGTGCTTGGAAGTTTGAGTGCAGAAGGGGGAATTGTGAGTTGTGTGAGGGCGGGGCATGGATCTAAATTGTCGGTGCAGTGTGGAAGAGGTTGATGGTTGGTGGAGGACAGCATCCATACCCGCCTGCTCGCTGTTGCCTCGTCGGTAGGCGGTTGTTCGGCCTGTCCCTGTCCCTTTCGATCAGGTTATCTCTCCCTCCATTTCTCTCTCTCTCTCTCTCTCTCTGGCCTCCACCTCTCGGGGCTCTGGTGGGCTGTCTGACTATCCACCCAAATCCTTATCTTCGTCCCCTTTTGATACGCTGTGCGTATGTGGGTCCATGATTGGCAGGCGCACAGACACGCTAGATTGTTTTCGGCTCTCATGTAAAGGCCAGGGGTTGGGTAGTCAATCTGATGGAAGCATTCATTGGCTAGAAGTATGCTTATGATGATTATGATAGACGGTTTGCACGTGGTCGGTTGTGACACGGGAAGTTGCAAGCAGCTTGTCTTCGTTGGTGTTGTGTGTGGTAAAAACGGCTCGGATGGAAATCTAGATTGGGAAGTTTGTTGAATTGTCAAGTGAGATACCTGGGGGTCTAGGTACATTAGTGAGCACTGTAACTAATCTTTCGGTGGCTAGCTGAAGGATTTTTTTGTAGTCAATTCTCGCAGAGGAAGTCAAATGGGCCGGTGCCGAAGAGAGACAAGGGAGAAAGAACTCGCATTTTGGACGAACTGGCTGCTTGCGTGGCCTTTAAACCAATAGTGGAAGAAAACCATAAGTGTCAGCGAGGCAGTAATTACTTGTTTGTCGCAACAGTTGGTAGTGGCTTATTAATCTTCAAACTTCTCAAAAGCTTGACGACAAATACCTTAGTCGTAGAGGTTGAAACAGCTTTGTTCATGCAGCAAAACAGTACACAAGACAACAAAGAACTTCATGAGACGCACATGAAGTTTCTTGCTATTAGCTGGGCGTGAGGTGGCCTGCACGGAGCTCACCCTCATGACAAAGTCATGCCTATAATTGTCCAGAGGCCTGGAATGTCAGCCATAATGTCATCATGCAAGAGATGTAGTATATATGATATGGTGCATTCGTATCTTCCAAAGGTGGCTATCAGTATTTCTACACACTCCTTGCCATTAGAACCAGGGGTCTCCTTACCCAGAATTCGAACCCTCACTTCCTCTCCAATTTTGGTCCCAGTTGCCATTCCAAAGGATGTCCTGAACTTCAGTATCAGCCACCTCATTCGATTCTGGTATATGTATGTGAAGTGTCATTAGATGTGTTTAAGCCAGTGCACTAATCGCAGGTGTAACTGTTATCTCTCCATGAGAATGAGAGGGTATGGTAATATCTGCTAAGGGTTGGAGGTGTATCCATTTGGCATTTCAATCCCTAGTGTGCTTGTCACAATGTCTTCTTCTGGAGGGAGAAGAGAGAAGTATGTGTACTGAGGATGATCTTATGTTCTGGACAGAAGTGTTGAGTTGTGGAAGCTTCATTTTTTATGGAATTTTTGCAGGGCTGGGAATTATTGCAAGGGCAAGCGCAAGGAAGTCTGGCTTGGCTGGGCAGTGGCTCAAACCCGTGGAAATTTAAAATTGGAAGATTGTCCTTTTCTCCAGTCGAAATTTTCAGTTTGATGTCTGGGAATGGTAATTGACTGGACACAGGTCCTCTAAAAGGGTACTTCTGTGAGGAGCAGCAATATGCCGTCGTCGGAACCCTCATCAAGCAAGCCCAACCCACAAGGGGCTCCACGACCTCGACCAAGGACAGGTCGTGACAGTTCCCTACCGTTTCCCCCCCGCACACAGCGGGGCTCTCTTGAAGTCTTTGGTGGAGCTCCCCAGAGCGCCCTGTTACTGTCAGGGGCTTCGCCAGCCAAAGGCAGTGTGACTGATGACCAAGATGAACAGTCAAGAGCAGCTCTGTTTGGCAGTACCTCAGGGAAGAGGCAAGCACGGGGGGTTGATGCACTTCGGGGGATATCCCAGCCAGTCAAGGGAAGAGAGGGGCTTTTCAATGGACAAAGCAGCCTCAAAAAGGCAGGGGATGATTTATTGCTCCCAGAGACATCATTGGATTTGGGAAGTTTGGAGCCAAAGGCACGAGCTGCCCGCAAGGAGGATGATGAAAGCAAGCAAGCAAGGAGTGCTGCTCATCATGGACGGACGAAATCACTACAGGTGGGATGAGATCTAGGGACAATTGTTTACATTAGAGTCTGTTAGCATTCATCGGACATGTTATTTGTTGCATTCGGTACCTCACATTCATTCTCTGCATACCCCTGCTTATTGGGTCAAAATGCTAGACAGGATGGAGCCCTCCTTGCCTTTCAGAGTTAGTGGTCTTGACCCAAGTCTACGTCTCGATTGAGGATTCAAAAGAGAACCAGAAGTATTACAGAATGCTAGTGACTGTGATAACTAGTGGGGGAAATCAGTCCTCACATGGTCTTGTTTTCATTGCCAGGCAGGAGTTGGAGAACGAGATGATGACATTCTATCGGAGAAGTCATCAGGGCACGAAGATATGACCGATGATGTGATGGCAGAAAGAGCTGCAGAGTGGGGTCTGGTTTTGAAGTCGGATGCTGACACAGGGAAGACACAAGGGGTGCAGACTCAAAAGTCTAGTGATCGCAGATCAGGGGAGCGCAGGTCTGGAGAAGACCGAACTTCAGGAACTTCGCTGACCCTTCCAACTTCCGGAACGTCATTGAGAACGTCTGAAGCATCAGATACAGGGAGTGATGGAGCAACAAACCTGCCTAAGGTTTCACGGGAGCTTAAGGATGCACTGTCAACATTCCAACAGACATTTGTGGTGTCTGATGCAACGCAGCTGGGTTACCCTATACTCTATGCAAGTGCTGGCTTCTTCAGCATGACCGGATACAACCCTAGAGAGGTCATTGGCCGCAACTGGTGAGATGTCTGTTGCTTCTCGAAGCTTAGTCTCATGCCAGTTCTCAGGATGTAATAAGGTTGGCAGGTCAAGCACTGTGTGTCTCTTTATGTGTGCTCGACGGCTTTCGTGTTGTTTCTCTAACGTATCTGATATAGCACTCTTGTTTATGAAAAGTCTCTGTCCCCACAGCATCTGTGTTGTTCGCGCTCGTTTCTGACTAAATTAGAACAAGCATATGCACAAGGTCACATCTTTTGTAAAAGTAGAGGTCCAAAGTAACTGTGGTAAAATAAAAGTCAGGTTTCTTAGAATCATCTGAAGGTTGGTTGTGTGCGAGCACTGTGGAAAATTTGGGGCTAGTTTTCCATACCCTGGTGAGTAGAAACCCTCTGACTAGCTCCCTAGCCAATGGGATTTTCCCTAGTAATGTGGAACCGATGTTTTGGAGGGAGACAGTCGATGAGACACACTCCATGTTTGTTTGTGCTGCCACATCCATAATGTTTATAGGTCGAGGGGGCTATCACGGAGCTCCACCTTGTGCGTTTCTTACGAACATAGTCTTGTTCTTTCCTGATGGTTTGGTAGGTTTTCAGAGTGAGCACAACGTCCAGCTGGTTGGACCTGGCAAGTATGTGATGACAAGTGGGGTTGGGCCATGGCAACAGCCGATTTTTGCAGGGACCTGGCACTGATCCCAGCGATGTGGCCAAAATTCGTGAAGCATTGCAGGCAGGGAAGAACTTCTGTGGTCGTTTGCTGAACTACAAGAAAGATGGCACAGCATTCTGGAATCTGCTTACAATTACTCCAATTAAAGATGACGAAGGCAAAATCCTCAAGTTCATAGGGTAAGCTCCTGCCCTGGTATTAAATTTGCTCCACCTACATTTGTCTCTCATTTCGGGGAAGGTGAGATGGGTTTTATTTGCCTGCATCACGAATATATTTCTTTCTGTTGAAGGGAGTTCCCACGAGATGATCAGATTGAATGATCAACCTCAAATGCAGTTGGTTATCCACAACTGGCTGTCTACAGGGACAAGAACATAGTGTTTAGGAATATAGTGTCCAGTTTCTGAGAAGATGAGGGATGGGAGGTGTACAGAATGCAGGTGGAGGTGAGCAAGCATACAGAAGGGAAAAAGGATAAGGCCTTGCGCCCCAATGGCCTTCCTGAGTCTCTCATCAGATATGATGGTCAGTTTCAATGGTTTTTTATCTCTTAGTGTAGTGCCTTCCAGGTTTGTGCTAGTATTCTGGAGACGACGTTGACAGGCAATATTAGCTTTCTGTGTGAATCCCCCGTTCACATTTCGTCTAGCAGAAAGCAAGAGACCTGTGGGTCATTTTATCATATCTGCATTTTTCCAGCACCCCTTGTGGTCTGGTTTTAGTCTTGTCCAGCCAGTCTGTGCTGTGTCTCCTTCCCCTGACCTGTGGACTGGCTTCAGGCCATGATCTCCAATGGTTACTCGATCCTTTCTCTTTTTTTCTGCCTTCCTGTTCTTTCAAAGCATTATAGATTTACAGTTCTGCAGAGTACTCAGTTGGAATTGCTGGCTTTGTCAAACCAGTTGAAGGCTTCATTGAAGCAATTGGGCTGTGTGCAGCACGGCAGAAGGAGAGGGCCACTGAATCAGTAACAGAGTTAGTGGGGGTATTTAAAACTCCACAGCCAGTAGTCCAGGGCCTTAACAACGTGTCATCACAGCATGCCCTACCTTCTCTGCATTCTCAGAAGCCACTTGAAAGTGTTATGGAAGCCTCCGGGCGGGCGTCACTATCCAGTCAGCCTGATGGCTATAGGCGGACCTCAACTGAGAGATTCCCGAGAGCACGCAGTGAGTCGAAGCCCGATGCAGTTTCATATGGTGAAGGAGGTGTAAGGACAAAACACCGGTCATCTGGATTTCTCTCATTACTTGGGTATGTCATGATCTGTGTTTGAATACGTTTCCGCTGAAAGTATATCATCGTCTACAAGTTTGTTTCACATTGCAGATACAGATCTGCTTTGTCATGAAATTGGGCAACTAAAAAACTCTGCATCACCTGATGTCAGTCCAGTGAAGGGGTATGTGGGCTGCCTTTGCGTGACCATTCATGTTTGTGAGTCTCACCGTTGAGCATGCCTAACTTAGTGAGGTTGATGGAGGCATCCAGGCTGGCGAAGCCTCAAACACTTGAAGAGGAGGAGTTTGAGCCAGAATTGGATGATGAGTGGCCTGAGAGCCTGGATGATGTTGAAAGGACCGTAGGGATTCGCAGAGGCATTGATTTAGCAACCACCCTTGAACGGATTGCAAAGAATTTTGTAATCACAGATCCACGACTCCCGGACAATCCAATTGTAAGTTGATTGCTCACCTTCTTGTCTTTTTATCCAAAGATTTGCAGTAGTCCGGTTGTCTTTTCCCTGTGGCTTGTGTCTTGGAAATCTCATATTCAATGCCTGTGGGAAGGGTATGGATTTGGCTATGGATTTACTATGTTTGTGGAAAGGACAAGCAAGACTTGCCGATGGTAACCACAGTGTTGATTTCACATGCATAACAGATTTTTGCTTCTGACGAGTTTTTGGAGCTGACTGAGTACTCTCGTGAGGAAATTCTTGGAAGAAATTGCAGGTAAAGGTTTGCACCGTGAATTTCTATTACTTCCACTCCTGAGTTCTTACACAGTTGGTCACATAACCAAATAAGATTCTTGGTTTCTCAGACTCGTGAAGCTCAGAATTTGTTACTGACGCTGCCCTTTCCATGGATGGATGAGGTTCTGATAGTCCACTAGGCACATCAATACAACTGATAAAGTAGCTTTTTGGTGTAAGCACAATCGGATGTCTCTAGATGTAATGCCCCATTATTGATCTCGTGACCTGTTAGTAAAGTTCTGCTGCATGATTTCAGGTTTTTGCAAGGACCCGACACGGATCAGAACACTGTTCAACAGATCCGTGATGCAATAGCAGCTCGCAGAGACATCACTGTCCAGTTGCTTAACTACACCAAGAGTGGTATGCTCGTGTTTTCTTATTGTGTTTGAAGCAGTGTGTGGGGGCTTCACGCTCCAGGTTAAACAGATGTTTGAGTTCGATTATCCATTATTCCACAGTTATGATTGAATGTACATAGGGTTCCATCTGCATTTATACTGATGTCCCTTCAAGCACTCAAGTAGATGGGCACAATGATCTCTCAATAGGAGTTTAGGCTACCAGTCACTTCACACGCTAGATTGACTCTCTGGTACTGGGGCCACACCATTTATAGCTGCTTTCACCAGGCTACCTTAATGGCAGTGCTGACAGCGTACGACTGATCAGTTGAATCATACTGCATGATATGATAATGCTGAACTCAAGTGAACTTGCAAGTTGCCTGTGTCTGTGTGGCATGCTATGGATGTACTGGTTAGATTCTTTGGATCATAGCCTTGTGGCTGTAGAATGTGTGCCTGGTTTGCATTCATGTGGAAAGAGGTATACTTCTATGTGCTGATGAGGTAGTTGCATGCAGGAAAGCCATTCTGGAACCTCTTCCATCTGCAGGCTATGCGAGATCATAATGTAAGTATCAACATGAATTTCATAGTCTCGTCCTTCCCTGGTAACTTGTAGCTAGATTTACTGGGATTAGGACTCCGGGGTTATTAAAGCATGAGCCAGCGGTTAGTTTACAATACAAGTATCTAACGATGAAAATTGGAGTAGAACTTGGTCCTTTCAAAGGGATTAGTTTGGATAAATGTAATCTAAAGGGAAAGGATCCACGTTGTGGTATGGCAGGGCGAGTTGCAGTACTTTATTGGCGTGCAGCTGGATGGGAGCGAGTATATAGAACCAGAGCGCAAGCGGTTATCTGAGAAGACCGAGAAAGAGGGTGCCAAAGTGGTGCGCTTGGCTCAGACCTTGAACATGTTTAGCATCCTTTTGTCTTAGTTGCCTAGCCATTCTTTTTCCTATCTACCATTTCTCTATCAATGTGCTGTTTCTTTCCTGCATCTCCTGATTTTACTCTCTCTCTTCTCACAACCGTCAACTTTTCTGTTTCATCACAAATGGTATGCATGTTCAGGAAGGCAGTAAGCACCTGGACGAATTGAATATCCATAGAATGTACTCATAAGACTGTTTGCTGTAGCCTTGTGGCCATTGACCCATTGAATGTCCATAGAGTAAGCTTGGTCTGTTTGAAGTGGGGGATGAAAGTGATGGCTTTATGCCGAAATTATTCCATTCTGATGGTTTTCCTGTGGCATGTGCAGGTGCGGGAGACTGCAAGAAATATTGATGGAGCTGTGCGGGAGCTTCCAGATGCAAATCTGGTGCGCTTTCTTGTGCATATTTCATTATTTTCATCTGCCATCACAGTATGGTCTCAAGATATAGGGACACCAGACTAGGGGAATGACAACTTTCACGGTCAAGATATTGTGTCGCCAGTTTTACTCATGTCATGAATAGCTGATTCTTTGGTCCTCCACTTTCATGTCTTTCTTTCTCTGTAATTATCTCAGCAGTCATTGGTTTATGTGATCTTGCAGAAACCTGAGGATCTTTGGTCCAAGCATTCACAAGTCGTCCATCCGAAGCCTCATAGGAAACACTCTGCCTCTTGGAATGCTATCAATAAGGTGAACCTTGTACAATTTTTGCATGCGGCAGAAATAGAATGTACTCATAAGACGACGTTTTCCGTAGCCTTGTGGCCATTGACCCATGGGGCAGAAATAGAGTCAGGAACAGAGGAGATAGAGAGAGAATGTGGGCGGGGGTGGATGAGTGCACTAGCAGATAAGGGCCTTTTGGTCTTGCTCAGTGTTCTAAATGGACTTGTTCTTCTGGTAGACAATCAGATAGCCTTTCTAATGCTTAAGAATCTGGCTTAGGAGGTCCAATTTCTTGTGTATTGTCTCCAGTAGGACAAAAGGTCTTCCTAGTTAGGAAAGGTTCAACTGGTCATACCATAGAACTGCAGCAGAATATTTTCCATGTACAAGTATGAACATTGTGTCGCCGGTAATGAGAGAATTGTACCACAGAATTCTGGTGGCTCAAGAGCTGGTTGTTGTCAACAGATCCGATGCAATGGACAAAAGTTGGGTTTGAAGCACTTTCGACCAATCAAGCCTCTCGGATGTGGGGATACAGGAAGGTACTTTTCCCCTGCCTCTGTATGGTCTTTAGTTCGCAGATGTACTACATTGTGTTCCTCTTTTGCTTTCCAGATAGATGGCTTAGCATACTTAATCAGGCTAGGGATCTCCCAGCTTACACAACAGAAATCACTTCATTTCTCGTGTTCCTGTCATGAGAGTAGGAGGAAATGGGACCACCTCTTGTAGGAAAGTTCAAGTCCGTTTCAAGACCAGAAGTTCTTGGCAGCTTCACCTTCAGGACGCACTGTCTTTTTCCTTGTTTCTAGCTATTTCTGATTAGTTCCTTTTTATGGTCCAGAATCAGAAATGCTTGGCTGCTTACCTTCAGGTGTCACTTTTCTCTAGTTCTTTCTTGTCTTTCCTGTGTTACACCCCAGAAGATTTCTTGTCTCCTTGAGGTGGTCATAACATTCTCTTTGTTACTTGAGACTAAATGTAGTGGCCTTCTGGGGGCTATGTTGTGGCACTGCAGTGTGCATCTGGTGGAGCTACGAGGGACAGGCGAAGTGTATGCCATGAAAGCCATGGATAAAAATGTGATGTTGAATCGAAACAAGGTGTGTGTTTTTTTTCCCAAGGTCTTTCAACCTTCTTGTTTCATAGACTGATACAGTAGGTACCCTTTTTCCTCAAAATACAATGATACAGGTAGGGATGTGTTTCGTACTTTAACTCGATCCTCTTTGCGCTGAGCCCTTACTTTCTCCCTAATCCATGGGAAACAGAAAGAGAAAAAAATGTAGTACTGATGCAAGCAGTTAATGACAGAAGAATGGTTTCACCAAGCCAGAATCATTGATAAATGAAAGCTGCCTTTTCTGTACACTTTCTTTGGCCATATCTATTCCCATTTGCAGGCCTTACGCAGTTAAGCAGATCTTATCTGATATATATATCCCTTCAACGTAAGTCATGGAAACTATATCGGACGGCTTTTAAGTGGATGGAGGTGTGGTGGAGCAGGTCCACAGGGCCTGTGCAGAGAGGGATATTTTGGCATTGATGGATCACCCATTTTTGCCCACTCTTTATGGTTCTTTCCAGGTGCTTTTTCTTTTCCTTGTATACACTCCACTTCTTTAAGGGCTCTTCAACTTGTTGGCTTTACACTTCAATGTTTGGAACTAGTCTTACATCTGATGAATTGGTACATTGATAGAAGATCTGGGGGTGGCAACCAGTAAGCACTTGGTAATTTTAGACCAAACAAGTAACACAGCTCAAATACATACATGCAGTATAGGTGGTGGAGCAACATGTCAGATCGTGTCTGTGATATCTGTACACCGTAGGTCTGCTATAGTAATGGACACACGGTGAGGGAAGATTCTAGGCGACAAATGGGAGCCACTACCACCACTGAAGCTCGGATATGTTGTGGTATGTAGTGGCTTAAGTAATGCTTAAGAAGGGTTGTGTGCGAGAGAGAGAGTGAGATGCTGACATGAAGACATCAAAAGGTCACTCATTTCAAATTTCACATGCGGGACATGCAGACACAAACGCATGTGTGCTTAATTACAGATTTTTGTCCGGGCGGCGAGTTGTTTTTGCTTCTTGAAAGGCAACCTCGAAAAGTCTTTTCAGAAGAGGCAGCTCGGTACGGCCCCCTACTTCCTATCTTGGTTCTGTTTATAGACTTTCAATTACAAACTTATGTGTTATGTGACTCCTTAGTGCTATTTGTGTGCGCTCTTTTTCACTCTCGTGTTTTTCTGGTCCTCTGAGGATTATATAGGACTGCTTTGTATTCCCAAAGGGGGGCTCCAACTGGGCATCCAAGGAGAGGTTGCCTGTATCAGTCCTGTGTGCTAGGATAGTCTTTCCATCTTCAATATCCCAGCAGCCTTCAAGCCTAGCACCTGCCACCATTTCTTACACTGCAGCACAGACCTTGGACCGGACATTTTTCCTGAATTATGTCGTCCATGGTTTCCACTTCCATTTTATATCAAATGCAAACATATTCTGCAGGTTTTTTGCAGCTGAGGTTGTCATTGCGCTCGAATATTTGCATTGTTTGGGTGCGTACTTACCCTCTTCTTGATTCAACTCTGAGATTAGAATGTGAGTCCAGAATTGAGGTCCTGTACTTCCAGCAGGTTTCCAACTCTTTCTGACTCGCGAAGTGTAAATTTGCATGTCCTTCGTCAAGGGAAGAAGAACTAACTTGTTTCCTGTGAGATTCGTGACATATGAGTGTTAGAAGTCATCTGCAAGTGTAGAGATGCCACGTCTGGGTAACTGAGTGGCAACTCTTATTTGTTGGAACACATCACTTGAGTGGGATGGGACACATTTGCACAATGGTTGAATGTGTGCTTAAGCCTCATGTGTCCCACCACCTCAGCCCAAGTAACCACGAATATAGTAGAAGTATATGGCAGATTTGGATTTCGAAAGTTGCATATCTAGAGATAATAGCCGATCCACATGCTCAAAATCTGCCTTTGGAAGGGATCAACAGAGAGGATGGGAAGGGGGAAACACGTACATGAATATTTGATGCTGAGAGGAACTGGGAATGCAGGGGTTGTATACAGAGACTTGAAGCCAGAAAATGTGCTGCTTCAGGCGAACGGACATGTGCAACTTACTGATTTCGACTTGTCCTTTTTGACTTCCTCCAGACCTCAGGTTTGCCAAGTCTCCTACTTTCTGTGTCTTTCTGAGCAACTTGATACCTGGATATCTCGGGTGCTGCATGGACAAACATTAAGTAATGGAGTGCCAGTTGTGCAGACAAGAAATGAACTCACCCTCCAATTATGCCAACATGTAAATGGATGTACATGGGACAATGGTATCAACTAATGCAATTCAATATGTAAGTAGTCATTATTGAGCAACCTAAATTCAAGGCTCACAAAGCATGTGTGTGCATGCATGTGAATCATTTTCAACAAGATATTTGTGATGACATTGTCGTAAGGATGACCATGACTAAAGTTTCTGTATCAATTGATGCCATGTGTGTTCCATGCGGATCTATATCCAAACTGTATATCCGACCATTACCTGACATGTATATATCCGACTCTATATCCGACTACTACCTGATGCGTAAATATCCAACTTTATATCCGATTATCCGACTGGTATATCTGACTCTATGTCTGCTCAATATACAAGCATTTTTTTGGACACGCAGTGTCTGATTTTGAAGGGAGTTACTGCCTGGACCCACTGCATTCTCTGTGTTTCTTCTATTCACCAATTAGTACAACCCCGGAGGGAGAGATCAAAAGAGAGATGGCTGATGGTAATGAGGAAAGGATGAATGTGCAGCTGGTCACTCCGGACCCACCAGTTGGGCGCCGTAAGAAATCCAAGCAGCCGCAGCTCCCCTTCTTTGTTGCAGAGCCAGCCACACCCTCCAATTCCTTTGTTGGGACCGAGGAGTACATTGCCCCTGTATGTTCTGGCCCACCTCCTTGGCTGTTTTCTTTTCCTTCCTTTCTGGCAGTGTTACATATGTGTAAGAAAGTTTCTGGATACCTGGATAGGTGCGACAGATCTTTTACCGGAGACTGACCACCTGCAATGGTGTTTCATCTTCCTGGATGATGTCAGACAGGCCCTGCCAACTAGGTACATGGACAGATGGTGGTGTATGCGAGTCATAAGAGACAGCTTTCCTTCTAATGAATCCTTTGTATGGGCATTTTTTTTAGGGGAGAAAGAGCCTTCAAGTTGGCATTTTAGTTTATCCAAATGAATAGTTGTGAGTGTTCAATGAATGTCAAAATGTCATGGTGGCATTCTTATGATGTGTCGGTTCATTTTTTAACATGTCGATGATGGATTTGATGGATATGACGGGTGTGGGTTTGCAGGAAATTATCACCGGGCAAGGGCACAGCAGTGCTGTGGATTGGTGGGCTCTTGGTAGGTTGATTGAAGTAGAATGTTCTGTTGGGTCTAGGCGAGAAAACCTGTCCGATACTTTTACAACACCAGACATTTAGTGTAGTTTAACTCCTCAAGATGAATTTGTGCTTGGTTCCTTGCTCAGTGGCTGATAGAAGGCCAGTTCTTGTGTTTGTGTTCCGAATAATTTGTGTTCTTGTTCTTTGTTTTTGTATACGACTCTATCATTGCCATCCTCCTTAGCTTTGTTTGCTGATTATTGCAGGTTCACTGTGAAGACTAGTTCCAGAAACCCTTGCGGCAGAAATATTTACTAGTGAAAGTGCCTAATTTAAATAGTACAGTACGTACTGTTATCCTAATTTGTGCTCAAGGGACATTCGTCTTATGTTCTCCTTGAATAACTTCTGTGTGGGTCGTACCATCTTTGTAACTGTGGCAGGAATATTGATATATGAGATGCTATTTGGGCGCACTCCGTTTCGGGGGCGCAACAGGCAAAAAACATTTGCGAATGTGCTCAACAAAGATATAGTTTTCCCTGCAAGCATCCCTGTAAGTAGAGTCTATTTTTCCAATTTCTGATTAGGAACGATTGATCATTAGACCGATCAGACACACTTGTGAGACTCGTAGGGTGCCTCAAAGATATTTGCTATTGTACCAGGGGTGGTAAGTAATGTAGATCTTTGTTTCAAGCCTTTCAGTCTAAGCTGAAGAAGTGCCAGTAACAGCTTTCAAAGTGCTGCGTATGCCCCTCAAGGTGTGTTGTCAGATGTTTGGTAAGTAGACTGTGTATACCTTGTAACCATGGGCATTGGCAGCCATATTGTGTGTCCATACACTGGCACAAAAGTGCATGCGGGCAAATCAGGTTTGACTCAGAAGCGTTATGTATGGGATACTGTGCAGGTAAGTTTAGCAGCAAGGCAATTGATGCGATCTCTCTTGCAAAGGGACCCAAACAAGAGGCTGGGGTCAAACCGCGGTTCCAATGATTTGAAAACCCATCCCTTTTTTCGTGGCATCAATTGGCCACTCATCCGTTGCATGGTTTGCCATCTGTTCCCCTTTACTGTACTTCTGTTTGCTTTCGTACTTTTAATGTTCTTCTGTTTTCCCCCTTTAAGGTAGTCTGGTAATTCAGGCTTCATTCCCCCTATATGAAGTTCAGGGTTGAAAAGTAGTGTTTGTGTGACAGATGCCTCCACCCCTAGAGACTCCGTTGTACCTCACTACCAGAGAACCAGAAAGTGGCACCAGAGGACCAGAAGAACTGGACTGGGATGAGTTTGAAGCAGCCTCCACTTTCACTTCGGATGTGTTTTAGAATGTAAGTGAACTTCCCCTCCCTACATCTATTTTCATTCCAGCTACCTGCTACAATGGGTGGAAACTGCTATGAAATAATAGTTGCAATATGTGAAATTTATGTGCTATGGTGTTCATATTTCTTGCGCTGACCATTTGATGGACAGGTTCTGCATGTTAGCAGGTTTGCATTGCGAGGGTGGTTGAACGAGTGCAACATGGGCCACTCAGTTTTGCAGTCTGCCTAGACTAATCCATTCCCCTTTCAACCTCTAGTATCCTACTTTAACACAAGGATATCTGGAACCAAGTGGGATTAGCCTCAGTTGAACCCCTGTTGGAAAGGTGGCCAGGCACATTTCAACCAAATTCCTGCAAATTCCTGCAAATATCCTGTCTAGTCTGGAATATGTGTCTCACTGTCAAAGCCCGGTCACCTTCGAAGACTGATTGAATGACACCTCTAGAATGCCAAGTCGTTCTGATCCAGTCTGAGATTACCGCACAATCTCAGGGAAAGCCTTCTTGTGAAATTATACTGGTCTTCGTATAGTACCAGTGTTCCCTCTAGCAATTTTCCCGCTCGATATCCAATACGTGGGTTACAAAGAGGCCTCTTGAGGCAGGTACACTATGAAGCGTCTGTATTTCTCTCCTATTCGTGCTCCCGTATCATCTAAGTCTATCATACATGAAGAGAACAAGAGAGGAGGTTTTCTAGTCTGATTAATAGCCTTGTGGTTGTGGACTGCAATGACTGAAACAGAGGTCCTGGCCTGACTGTCATTATTAGCTTTGCCTTCAGCAGGGTAAGAAATTAGGTGCACTTTGGAAAACACCTTCTTCATGATACAACAACACCCCACAAGACGATGAGACTGAGGCATATATAGACTATTGTACCTGGTAAGGTACTGCCGGATTGCAGGGGTCAAGATCTATGTTGGTTCTGTAAGGGATGGCTCATATGCCGATGATTGTGCATTCTGCGTACAGTTGACCTCGAGTTTTAGCTTTGGTTGCTCCTGATTGTACCTATTGTGCAGTTAGAATTTGGTCGGAATCCCTCTATCCATTCCTTTGTATCTCCACCTGACACTATTTGGTTATTGTATTTTTAGCTTAAGGCAACTGATTGTAACTGATGCCCAAACATTGTGGGTTTGCCAGTGAGAATTGATGAGAGGCTAGCTGAGGAGGGGCCTTGCTTCACTGTATATCATCATGGTCCAGTCTGTGTTAACCTTTGGCCGCCAAAACACTTGTGATCTTGTTGTTTATATCCATTGTGTTTCTTTGTAACTGTTGCACCCCAAAAGGCATAACTTCTCTCCATGTTGGACCTTGTGGATGACATGATAGCCCTGTATTATTCGTATAGTTTCTGTGCTTTTTCTCATGGCCAATTACATGCTATATAATTAACGATGTATTGGTTCCTCCTTGTGCGAGAAGAGGGGGTATCAATGTCAAAACCAGATTGATCCTGTTGTATGTTCCCCAAGTAACACCTCCTTGGATGTAAGAAATAAATGGATGAATGTATGACCATGGAAGGGGTGTAATTTTACACGGTGGAATTGGAAGTTGTGAAGGCGTATTCTCGCTCACTAGAGATTCGCCTTCCTCTGGAGTCAAGCTAGATTAGCAGTGTGCATGCTAGGTAGAGAAGACAAAATAGAGGACTTCAGATGTTGGCCCAGAGACTATTCTGACTCCTCATCATCTATCTCTCCGAACCCTCTTCGCACATCATCCATCTACTCCCAAGTACATCAGTTTAACAAACCTAAACTGCGCCCCGGAGCTCAAGCTCCCATGTGTAAATAGATAGTGTTTCTCCATATAGATCAGCGACGTGGCTTCCGTGCACAGTATGCCCATATTTCATCCAGGTGCTGTGACAGCAAGGCCACCACCTAAGCTAATCCACAACTGATCTAAACTGTTGATGTGAGACAAACCTTTTAGCTTAATTATAGGCATACCAACTAGCAACTGTTGTCTTCATCCTAACAGTAACATGATCATTCATCAATGAGGAATAAAGCAGCTCAAGGAATCTGGAGCATCACAAAGTGCATAATAATATCAGTGTTTCAATTAACCCTTAATTCTGGCAAGCCCGTTTTGGACATTTTAACAATTTTGGGTGCCCAGCTCAGTAAATTGCCCACAAATCATCCACAGATTCCAGCCGTATAGAAGGGGGCCCAGCTCATTTGTGCACGACATATCCAAAACTGAGCCACTTCCACAGTGGTCTGGACCTCAAATTTCAGGTCCCAAAGGAAAAGTGGGAAAAAATTTGTGAACGAAATAAAAGAAAAGAATGAATCAGTATTAGAGCAGATTTGCCCAAAAAAACAATTCCAGACAGCTTACAAAATGACCATGATGACGTGGCTGAAGAAAGGACAAAAGGCAAATCGCACTTCTTGCATTTTTAGATCCTTATTTAAGGAGGACTGTTTCTCCTATGAAGGTTAAGAAATATGCGGAGGATGGATATATTGGAAGACATACGGGCTTACCAGTTTATTGCATAGTTGAGGTGGAGAATGAGCTGGGCTCAACTAGTACTGATAAATTTTTCCAGGGCCAGAGTTACTATGAAAACTTTTGTGATGGTGCTCGATCCAGCGTCACAGATTCGGCTAATTTTGCATCATGCAATTGTCCGGCGTTCCTAGTAGAACTTCGAGGTCCACACATGAGAATTAGTGCGCTGGCCTACCTCGACCGAGTACATGCGGACATGCTCACTGATTTGGTCAATCTGTCCTCTTCAAGTGAAAGCTTGGCCAATATGCTGGGCATAGACAGTTTGGAGTCGTTCTATGAACAGTTGACGGTGGGGACTTCTCCACGGCTAGAATGGTTGATTATGGTGGCCCCTTACCCGATTTGGTACAAGCCAATATGACTATCAAATCTAAACTCGATGAGTCGCAGAAACTAAGGATGATAAGAAGCGAGAACTGGTTATTAAATTCTGCAGAGATATGGCATGAAGGTGTGTGAGAATCTTTCTTTGCTTAAGTTTAGCAATTGTTACTGTTATCTTGAAAGACCATACAACTAATACCCTTGGTTTTCCAATAAATTCTTGCAGGTCGTTTATCAAGGCTCTCTCACTTGGTCTCACTAGGTTTTGCTTGAATTTGATTTTTCCAGGTGCACCAAGCGTGGTACCACGCAGGCTTTCCACCAGAACTACTGGATGTAAAAGAACTGTCGGGGGGTTTCAAAATGATTGCAATGGAATACTTGAGGCCTCCATGGCAAACACTCGTATCGTTGGAACAACTCGAGACCAAGATAAGAGGTCGTTTGGCTGTTAGAGAGGCATTGGAAAAAGTTCACAGGTTACGTGTGTTCGATTTACCAAATGCAGGATCTGTCCACGGGGATGTGCGGGACCCGAACATCATGGTGAGACCTCATGGCGAGGGTTTCGGCGTCAAATTTGTTGACTTCGACTGGGCTGGCCAGGAGTATGTGTGGACGTATCACCAAATATGAATCATGAAATTATTGTTTGGCCCGATGGCGTAGCTGCAAGGAAGCCCATGCTGCAGAGACACAACATTGAGCTCCTTGATTCAAACCATACAAAAGTATCAAACTATAATTGGAGGAGAGGTCTTTAAAGAATCCTATGTAGAATCCTCGTCTTTCCTTGGCAGAACTAAAGAGAAGCAGTTTTCTCTTGTCTCGAAGAAGCATATCGATATGGACTTAATTTAGTAGCTCGAAAAGATAATTAAGTAGCTCGATTGTTCCAGATACTTATGTTCTCTACTCTGTATTGCAAATCACATCAATCTTTTATCATGTTGAGTGGAACATTTTTAATTTCATGGATTGAAGTATGTTGCTTTGAGATTCGGAAGTAGGGGCTTTTAGAGGTTGGCTATATCTGTTTCATGCAACAAATAATCAACTTTAGATTTTGGATTGGTTTACTGCGATCATCCCTCAACATTCAAGAAAAAAAATGAACTTATCGCGACACCTTGCTTGAAAGTAGGATGGTATAACAGCATTCCATCACCTACTTTGTGGCCCATTCGAGGTTTCACGCAAGTTGTCAAATTAGTTCGGCAACGTAAACAGAAGCATGATGTGCTCCTTGTCGTAGATTTTGCATCTTTGTCTCTGCCACTCTTTCCCTATCATTCTTTCCGAATGTTTCAATGAACTCTGACATGAACAAAATTGTTTAGTAAGCGCAATTTTTTTTCCAGTAGAGATGCGAACCAAGATATAGCAATAGAAGGGTCTCCATGAATCCAACTTGAATACTTTCATTGGGATAAACGACGTTGTGGATGTAGTTGTAGGAACAATAGTACTTGTTAAACGAATCCGCGAAACTTTGATCTCGTCCCATCAAATTTCTCGGGCATGCTGATATTTGGTTCTTTCGTAATCTGTTGATGATGCGTAGAAATCGTTGCAGTAGTAACTTGTATTGATGAAGATCCATTATTTCACTCTTTTAACTCTCAAACTTATTGTTGCAAATTGTTTAATGCGTTACTAAGATCTTGATATTGATTGGCTTGTAGTTGGACTATAGAGCTATAAAGTTTTTACATCTGGAGCTGAAGATTCTGCAAGGTAGCGACAACTTCTGCAAATGTGCCTTCCATCTTGATTAACTGGGAGACGATTTAGTCTCGCCAAACTATCAAGGACAAAAGATTAATCGACTCGAATACGATGAACAAAATTAGAGTGGTCAATGAGACCAACGTGGTCCGAGCAAGACATGATGCATAAGTAAGAATCGAAGTTAAACTTTATAGAATATGAGAGTACATGACCAAGGCCAAATGAAGAGTTTAAATTGTACCTGTATTTGAAAAGGGATGCACAAATGGAATTCTATTATCTCCAAAATTTAATATGTATGTTGGAAATGTATGTGAGCAATGCTTGCTGAAAAGCTCTCATAGCATTCATGATGTGTACATAGATCTTCATGTTGTAATAGCCTCACATGAACAATATAATCAAACTAACGGTGGGTCTTTCTAGAATATTAGCCCTCTCACCGACATTCCAGCTCTGATCACACGCACACGTTGTAAACGTCCCAGGAAGGCCGAAAAAAATTCATGTATTATCGCTTTTGCTCTTGGTTGGCTGCCAAAAAAAGAGGAAAATAAAAATCTGATATTGAAGTGGATAGTGTCATGAAGTTCATTCCAATACATTTTGTCATTGTGAATTGTTACAGTTTTTCATGTAAGTTGATGGAACTTCTTCCAAAATCTTAAAAACTTCACATTTCGTTATTTATCATATAATGATTACCAAAGTATTATTTTGAGAGAGAGAACAAACTGGCCCAATCTGCTTTTGTTAGTCTTAAGAACAAAATGTGTGGACAATACATTTTCCCTTTGAAGAGACCAATTGATCTCCACATGATTGCACACTGACTCTTCATTTTTTATTTGAAATGGGTTTTTCTAGGTTCTACGTAAATCATGGTCTAGGAAGAGTTCTTGTTAGACCTAAAAGATGTTTGACAAAGAAAAATGCTTATACTCATTGTGGTCTTTCTATAGAAATTTCTATTTATAAGGAAATAACAAAGTATTTCAGAAGTTTCAAGTTTGTCAAAAAAGTGCAAGATATGTGAGATGAAAGAAATATTACCCGAATTAATCAATACAACGACATGACAAGTCTAGTTTGAATCTAAGGAGCAAGGTTGGTTTCAACTCATACATATGAAAATAGCAATCGCATCTGGACCGCGAGGAGGATAAGTATCTTTGGGAAGGTTTACATTTTTACAGTGCAACAATGATTTTTGTACTTTGCTCGCCTATGTACAAAGGCACATCATTTTCCTAGAAGGTGGTCAGTTTTGTGATGATGACCGAAGAACCGGTTGTGCAAAAAGAAAAATTTGCATGAAACAAATTGTTAGGAATTCATCAATTGAACATGATTCATAATTACTATACACTATACACTTCATATAAGGAATAACCTCTATGTAGGATCCAAAGAAATGATAAATAAAAGCACATGTAGCCGAAATGTAGAGAATGTCAGCAACTCAGCATGGAACCCCAAGTGGCAACCCTTGATGGGAAAATCTTGAAGTTGACACCCAAAAACTGAACAAAAAACAATGCCCAAAGTTAGTAGAGAAATAACTTAGCACATGGATTGTCAATGAGATCCCCAAGATAAAACTGTCCACAGCATTTAAACAAGACACCTCCAGTTCAAAAAAATGGAATGGACCGAAGGCAATCACTGTTGGTCGACAGTATGCTCCCAAAGTCAGTCCTTCATTCTGTGGCTAGTACTGAAACTCGGCTCAAGGCATAAATCAAGTGGAAAAATCCAATTTGGTCCAACATCTGATAAAGGATACCAACGGTCCTTTGATAAATCATACGCCACCAGCTAGTGCAGTATCTACATAGTCTTCAAGTAGCCACATATCAACACAGTAGCACTAATCATGGTAAAGTAGACCCTGGCGAAACTCCTGTTCATGCAGCTCTGCATGATGCTTGGCATTTGTGATAACAATTCCCAAATGCATGGAGCTATCAAGGAAGCATTGTGCAGTGGTGCACAACACAATGCATTGTCATACTCAAACAATGTTGAGTACCTCACCTCATCCCAAGAAGCCTTGCATCCTGCGCATCCTGCAATAATGCACCAAATCTGCAAAGAAGTAGCCTGAAGATGAAGACTAAAATCAAGAGTTCGAATAATTTGAAATCCTTTTGTCGCTATTGCAAAATGGTAATATAGGGGGTGTGCATTGTGCTCTGAGGGTCATTATACGCCTCAACTCTTTGTTGTGAATAACATAATGGAATGACCATTTAGAGAGTTGTGGTTGGTTAGCCCATTGTTATCATCAAAATATAAATGCATGTCAAACGGTTGTTATCAGTTCTTTTCTTGAAATTGATTTAATACTTGTAGTAATCAGGAGCTCCAAATCATTACACAACAAGACGTCTTTGACTTGAGCCTTGAAGTCAGAGTGCAAAACACTCAGAATTCTTTTCTGCAAGCAAATAAATTGCAAATCATGTTTTTAACAGTACATCTGTATGAATCTGTTACCTGCAAGCATAGGGTTTGTTTGCATCGGCTCCAATCAACAGGCGATCGAACAAAAACTGAAAGACTTCGAGAAGATCATCACCATGAAATTGGCCCACGTGCAAGAAGCCGTGACCACCAACATAGATAAAATAGACTTGGTGGCCCGGCGCGTGCACAAGTCAACATGAAGATCACAACAATCGACATGAAGGTCGTAGTAATCAACGCCAAGATAGAAGTCCTCACTAGAGGTTGAATCAATACTATCCTTGTGACACACAATCCCAAAGCTTTTAAAATCTACCTAGAACTCAATCTAAGGATCAAGGAATTGTCGCGTATGCTGAAAGACATATAGTAATCCAACTGGTTATCAGACCCGGTGGAAAAATAATCCGATATCTGCACATCTTGTGAAGATATCTTGAACTACAAGAAAATCAGCTCCATCTTCATCCTTCGGAATACCACTCCATTTGGCGCCATAGAGCTTTGAAGTCTCGATGATGTTTACTAAGCCTATCTGAAAATATTGTTTGTTCATGTTTGGATGCAGATTCAGATTGAGAATGGAACCCAGATGATGTTTCAAATTTCTCTCCAATACTGAAAATAAGGAAAAATAAACAACCAAACACACAAATTGGCATTAGCGTTATGACAGATGACTGGAAGTACTTTTAACTCTGCAATTTGAGAAATGTCACAAAACCGACAGTGATTGTCATGTTGTGGAACCAGTCATCTCAGGGAAAAGACCATGAATAACCTGCATATTTGAATGCTTCACATATTTTTTGAAGTCAGACATAGAACAATAGACCCAGCTTGAGTGTAATAAGAGGGATATGACCAGCACCATGACTTTGGGAGGCCAAGCTTGTAGTTGACATGCAGAACAAGACAAATGTATGTCAAGAAAGAATTTCCACTCCATTTTGAACTGGAGTCTCATTTTCAGGTTGGGAAAAAAAGATGCATATCATGCAGGGATTTTGGGTAGACATTTAGCCTTAACCTTTGCATCTACACAAATTTAGGAAATTATCCAAGGCAAAGAGAAGCCAAGACCTTACAACGTACTTTGGTATCTTTTGATTAATTTCCATTTGATTGCCTCTAATCTTTGACAACTTGTTATTTAAAAGATCCATCCAATCTGTTTTATTTCGTTTT
The DNA here is from genome assembly GCA_030704615.1 of Takakia lepidozioides. Taxonomy (NCBI): domain Eukaryota; kingdom Viridiplantae; phylum Streptophyta; class Takakiopsida; order Takakiales; family Takakiaceae; genus Takakia; species Takakia lepidozioides. Next base: position 54,425,318 of record CM060732.1, read on the forward strand.
GTTTTGTTTTTGAAAGAAAGGGGATGGAAGCCCTGAGATTTTATAGCAAAGGGACTAAAAGCCCAGAGTCTGTCTTAAATGTCAATGGCTAAATGTCAATGGCTTGGTTAGTTCGGAAGCTAAAGCAGGGCTTTAGGTGGGCCTCCTAGAGCCATAAACTGCCTATACAGGTCTCAGGGCGAGCCCCAGAGAGAGCCAAACCCACCTAGGCAGGTGTTGGGCCGGGTACGACGTAGGGATGGGCCCGGCGGTCAGGGCTGGACATACCCTAGTACATACCTGGCTCATACCTATGTACCCGCCCAACACTTTGTGTGTATGTAATGCTCACACACCACAAGGTGAAGTGTGTTTTTACAGTTTTATTAATGTTAGTAACTTTACTAATTTTACAATTTGGGCCCGTTTACTTGCGACGTCTACAGTCAACATTTTCAAGCCCAAAATGTGACGTAGTTATGTTAGACATTTTATGTAGGTCGTAGTTTTTTTATAAATTTTTTTGTCTTTTTGCATCATATTCGAGACAATCCCTTGTCAAAAAAGCTTCAGGAGTGGGCCCCACCACAGTAGATATGCTGAAATGAGGTGGAAGTGAAAATTCACAACGATCTGATTCGGGTCGCTTGGGAAATTAAGGGTTAAGGACCACTTTTTAGACTAAGGACAGAGACCAATAAACTTATAGCTACCATTTTTAAGCCAGTTCCAAATTTTGGTCTCAGATGCATATTAAACTATTAATGTACTAGGGACTTTAAAACTTCAAAGTTTGGTGTGTAAAGGCCTTGGAACTTTGAAGCTACTTTTACCACCCTAGGAGTATATATGCTCATCCTCTACAGGTCCAACTTTAAATGGAGAAAGTGTGCTCATAGAGCAAGCTTTGCAAGAAAGATTGGATCTATTTTCAGAGTGCAGCCTAACAAGTCACCAATCACCATTCACAAATTGTAATCATAGAGTCTCATCCAAGGCACTTGAGCACCGCGTACATTGTTTTGTATATGGGAATGCCCTCCACTCAAGGCAATCCCCTGCGTAAAGACCAGACATAATTTTTACCCCTAGGTAAGCAAAAGTAAAGGGCCTACTGCTCAACACACAGCCCATCGAGGGACCAATGGACGGTTGAAGGCACTCCTTGGAAATATTAAGCTGCCACGTCGCCTCACCCCTGAAAACTAGGGTGGAAGAAAAAGTAAAATCCAAGAGCCACCAAACCCACAATTGCTCAAACAATCAAATCCACATAAAGCCCCACAATATCCACACCCACCTTAGTATGAGCTTGAAGAAATATCTGAAAAATATGTTTAGACCAATACAGAATGGCATGTATTATGTATTTAATACTATGTACTACGGTAAACGGACCGGAGACAACACTCGGGATTATAACTACAACCTCTTCAATTGCCATGAAATCATAATCTAAAGCTAGCTGAATATTACCGTGAAACCAACACAAACTGTCTGATACGTATCTGCTACAGACATGCTCCAGCCCACCGAGCCCCTCATTGAATGTAACTCAACCTCATATTCGGACCTATTCCAGCATGGCCTACATATGTGGGCCATTGGGTTATTGGACAAGGTCCACTGAAGCCCCCTATTTTGCTTATACCCCTACACACCGCCAACATTTGCCTCAAAAGTTTCTAGATTCCTTTTCATATGCAGAAGGCTTCCCATCCAAGTACCCAAGCACAATAAACAATCTTTCTCTTGCACACTCTAACTCAACACTTCCTACACTCTTCCTAGATATCCTTGCCACATAACTTCAAACCTCACTTATTTCATATTACTCTAAACCTCTCACTTGTCCACTGGAACTAGCAAGCTACTCCAATTTATACGAAACTGAAAGATACCTTGATGGCTTCTTAGGTTTAGCAAGAACCCACCAATGGCAAGGACGTGGCTTTGCACACCCCCAGACCCCAATACAACTAGTATATCGATACATTGGGCATACGTAACTGCCATGCATCCACAAAAGCATTCACCATTTTATTTACTCTACACAATAACCATACCAATAACAATCACCCTATGCTAATACCCACCATGCATCCCTCCCACCCGAATTGTTCACATGAACCACATTTGATCCTCAATCAATCATCTATGAGTCTCTTCTACAATTACGGGCTTGAGTGAAATATCATGAACCATCACTAACTAAACTCGTTTGTATAGACCGTTCGGACAATCCATACATATCCGCCACATTTTTCATACAGTTTTATGGACATCTACTAAATCATTTATTTGACCCCCAATTTATGCATCAATGATATTGTCTTTAGGTTGCACAATGCACATACATTTAGTTTTGGCACAAGTAACTCGTATAACCCGAGTATAATCATGGAGTTTGACAACTCAAAAAACACTTCTTCTGTCACATTTTGAATCCAGATGGTTCAACCTCATCAATGTAGGCATATTCCAAGGTAGGTCACCAGACCACACAATATCCCCTAGCTCCTACCACGCACATGTTTCGATTATCCATGCTAAATGAGGAGAGAAGGCCACAGGAGCAAGCGCTTGGTCTGGCTATAGCCAAATAGGGAGCGCAAGAAGAGAGGGAGGGTCTATTAAGGAGAGCAAGAAGATCAGGCGACATCAATTACATCTAGTGGAAGCAACAGTGCACCAATGGCAGCGGCAAGGGGGCCGAGGGATATGATCCACCAGGGATATGATCCACCATAGTTGGCCAATATGTACCCCAATCAGGTGTTGTTGTACATTATCACCCATCTGTATCTCTTGAAGTTGAAGTGTATAGGTGGATTGGGCCCGGGTTAAATTGAAGATGGTCATAACTCATATGCGACACCGAATTTTCTGCTTGAAATTACATCCCTGACACACTTCTCTATGTTTCGTTTCTAAGCCGATATGCCTCTACACTTTTATATGAGATTGGAGTGAATAAGTACAAGTTGTTACATTGTTGCTCAACTTGCCGAGAAGGAGCAAATGCAGCCACATTCTTTTCTGGAGTGTCTGAATGAATCACTAAATTTTTTGGTGTTCATCTGTAAATATGGATGAAACATTCCATCTTGAACTACTTCGTTTACTATTCGAGAGTATGGGTCTCTTTGCAGTTCTACCTAGGGATAGCGCCAATAAAATCATGGCAGGGTCGAAATGTCATGCTGGCTCGTGAATTTTGCCCTTGTCTCTCTCACCACTCTTAGCTCAGTAATTGCTGCAGCCATTGGAGAAGATGAACGCCTAGGTGGAATTTCACTCCCTACGACATTTCTATTGTTGAATTCCATTGAGAGATCCAATGGGCAATTGAAGTAAATGGGCAAGGCCACCATTGGATGGTCTCTTAGGGCCACTACCGTTTCCGTGATGCTAATGTAATGTAGAACTGTCCCTGGTAGGGCAACCCTCACCAATGGGAGGCGACTTACCCCTAGCAGGTGGAAAAATTGATCCCCCTTGCTAAAACAGGTCACTCATCCACCTTCTCACAATGATCTTCAGTGAGGTCAGTAGGTGGACACAGCAAAACGGGTTTGGATATCAGGTTGCACATGGAATGACCATCCAAAGAGTCAATCTTGGCGAACCCCATCTGGGAGGATGTCAGTGTACTGAAAAGGGTTCACGTGGATTAGGAGGTTGTATAGCAACTACTCCCTTAGAGCACTTGGCTATAGTTTGCAACTTAATCTACCAGCACAACTACCCATTGAGCCCCCTCGCGGAGCCCATTGCAGGGACTCCTTTCCTAGATGGCAGAGCTGATTGTTTTTCTCTGAGAAGGGGGATGCACACATCCGCAATGCGATGCTCTGTCTGCTCTTTCAGTAAAAATTTCATTTGCACTGGGAGGATATCATATGTGGCATCGCCATGTCTTGGAGTAACATCTCTTTCCAACTTGGTCATGGCAACCCATGTGACAGGATAGCTGAAATTTAGAGAGCTGTGGAAGAGTATTACAAGCACATTTGTGGTATCTATTGCTCATACATACCTCCAAATGCAAGACAGTGAGTTAAGCAAATAATGTAACCAGCAGGTGAAGTGCAGCATGCCACATCACAATAACACAGATAGTCGTGGCATTGCAAGTGATATTGTGGCGTTGCCTTTTGCATCATGATGCAAATATAGATTCCTCCCACACACAAAAAGCCAATGGAACCTAAAGCCCACAACAGACAGCTAGGTACATCACAATAACGAGACTTTCAAGTATTCACAGAGAGGAAGTGCGATGCAACACAGATACAGTAAATTTCACTTCGGAGTGACAATGTCACCCTTGCTCTAACATTGATAGAGTGGCAGGGTCACCCTGGACTTCCAAATAAATCCGAGGGAACCCGACCGGGACTTTCGAAACCGCCGGGGTTCCGCAGTCTTTTCATCCTTTTTGCCATTATTTTTCACAGGCTGCTCTACATCGGAGCACTGCCCAGAGAAGGAGACCAAAGGGGCAGAATGAGAAAAGACTGTCTCTTTTTGCCGCTGCTCGCGAAAATGCTGCAGCAGTTTTTGAGCTTTATCTTGGCCCCTTGGATTACCACCAACCGAGAGACCCACGAGTGCAGGGATGACACCCTCCCGCAACACCAATTGACTATGCTGCAAACTATTGGTACAAAGCAACAGCAGAGTGGCAGCGGCGTGCTCTTTCTCCTTAATACTTCCCGTCTCAAGGATTTCAGCCAGCACAGCAATACCACCCTCTGTTTTTGCTATTGTGGATCTGCCTTCTTCGATCGAAGACAGATTGTATAAAAGTGCCACACATTTCTCTAACAGATCAACCTTCCGAAGGCTTAGCAAATGGACAAGAATAGGGATGGCACCTGCATGCACGACCCGGGGTCGGTTACCCAAGAATATGGTTAGATTGTACAAAGTGGTCAATGCATCCTTCCTTCCCTGGTTTGAACCCGAGATCAATAACTGCACCAGCAGTGGTATTGCACCGGACGACCCAATACAAGCTTTGTTCTCGTTCAGGCACGAGAGAGTCAGCAGAGCCGCCACCGCTCCTTCCTTGGATGCTCGACTGGCTCCAGCTTTCAGCAATTCCACAAACAAGGGCACAGCCCCCACACCTACCACAGCTGCCTTATTCCTACATCAAATTCAACAGAGGCCAACACTCACCCTCTCAGTGCCAACCCTGTGCTATTGCACCAAACAGCTGACCCTCTACCCCATGCACCCCATCTTGGAAGTCCCCCTGTTGAAGTAAACTGAAAAATCCATTGGAAAGTGATGGAAAACAAGAACAGAATCCCTGCAAGTCTGGGCACATGTATCACTAAATACATTGACAATCTCATTCGACTTGAAAACAGGTCTAAAAACTATTTGAGTAGAAAATCAACGGGCGAGCTAACCTGTCATCACTGATCGCAACATTGAGGAGTGCAAGAGCTCCTGTCTCCTGTGCACTCTGATCATCAACAGCCACAGCAGTACGAAGGAGCTCCACAAGTGCAGGGATGACACCCCCATCCCCAATCTGTGCCCGCACTTTTGCATTGGTTTTTGCCAACACTCGAATCTTTTCGGCTGCTTGGCAGCGAAGCTGCAGGGAACCATCTGTGAGGTCGGTCACCAACCTCTCAAAACAATCCACCCACTGCTCATCTGTTAGCTCCCTTATTTCTGCACCTTCCTGTACCAATCTGCATGCATGTGCGTCTCCTGTCTCAGAGACTGCTTCATCTTTTCCCACAGTTCCTCCCTCAACACCGCTGACATAGTTGTGGCCAGGAGTCTTGGCTGGATTTCCACTTGCTTTTGTCTGAGCTCCACTAACAGCATCATCCACAGGCACAACCCTCACCTCTTTGAGCTGCTCCTCACTCCCCACTTTGACCAGTTCAGTGGCAGAAAAGAGCTCCCATCTCCACGAAGTGACAGGGGAAGGAGGTGGAGAGGGGGGATTCGGGACAGCAATCCCATGTGCCTCACACCAACTGGCTATTAGGCCCTTCACACAATAGTTAGGAGTGAGGTTAAGGTGTCCCAGAACCTGCCGAGTCTTTGGGCAAGTAATATGACCCTCCTGTACACCACCACAGGACAGCAGCACAACTCAATTATTCTACTCAAAATCATCAAACCGCACAAATGGTAAGCTTTCCTGGATATCACAGAAGGGCCAAGCTCACCACCACCGGGAGGGCCACAAACTGAGTAAACCCTCATCCTAGTAAGCATCAAATCAACATGTGTGCTCTCGACAATGTTCCAATCAGCTTCATATTGTGAATCTATGGGACGAGTAAAGATACCTGGAACCATTTCTCAATGCAGACACGCTCGTACGTTTGACCCGATGCCACTATCACAGGCTCTGACATGAGCTGAAGTGAAATGGGACATCGCAGCTCTTCAGGCGCCAAAGGCATCCTTGGCGGGCTGCCGCAATCCTCTTGGCCACTGTAATCCACCAAGGTTGTGATAGCCACCTCAGAACATCGACATTCAGTGCAATGGAGGTGGGTCTGTGTAGCAGAGTAGGTATGGCCCTCTGCTTCGCCAGAACCTGTGAGTTTACCTGACCCCCAGCCCCTGTCAGAGACAGGCCACCTTGCAGGCTCTCCAGCTGCTTGCAAGTCATTCGCCATGCGCAGAACATTGTTGAATTTCTTCATAAGTTGCAGAATGTGAAGAGTGACAGCCTCTTTCCTCCTATCTTCCTCATACCGTGCTTTCTCCAGTAAGCGCTTGAGGGCTCGTTTTTCTACAAGGATGGCATCAGCAGAGACCAAGCCCAGCCGAGTAGCTACCTGACTGAAAGTCTCCTGCTCCGCCTGCGGATTTTCATATTGAGGTCCCTTCTGTTTCTGCAACAACAGAGATATGATCTCTGCTCCTATTTGCTTCTCCACTGGATCCAGCTGGAACAAGGTTTGGCCCAATTCAACCTGAATTTCAGCAATCTGCACACACATTTCCATGGGCCCGTCACTCTGCAGCCTCCAAGATGACACAGACATCGACTCCCCTTTGTCTACAGATCTAGGGTAAGGCCAACAGAACCAAACCTGAGAAGCAATTTCCTGAGGAACCAAAATTGCAATGCGCCTCAGACTTTGCTCCAGCCCGTCCTTCACTTCATCGAATCGTGATAGCATGGACTCTCCCTTGATCGCCTGCAGAAGAAGGGCCAATCCACTTATAACTACCAGAGCATGATCACACATCTCTATGAAGTAAGCACGCGCAGATTGGAGAAAGGGCAGGCGTCCGGCAATCACCCAGGTCCAGATGAAGGACAAAGTGATGTGGGGAATGAAAACTAAACCGTGGTGGAAGCTTGCCAACATTCATATGGGTAAACCCCAACACTCACCATACCAAAAGCATTCAATGGCGTGCCCCGGTAATTTTGTAGCAACCTGTTTTTACCAGGAAAACAAAGAGACACAGGCAGGAGTACCAGGTAGAGCTTGCTGGAATCTGCACAATAATGAAGAAGAGAACGTGCTTTGTCAAGGGCCAACTGCAATGCACAAAGTGCCTGTAGGCCAGATTTACGCCAACGGGCCCGCTCCACATCCAGTGCTGGTCCCACTGTCTGCATCCGCTTCACCAGCGCCGCCAACGCCCCGCACATCCCTCTATGTAGCTGTGCACTCTCCCTTTCATATTAGTTGGTTACTCCTCACTCTCAATAAGCTAAGCACCTATTTTTGTCTCAATTCACCCATCCCCTAGAAAGGAAATGATAATTATGCTTATACAGAATGTCCTGATTCTACATCACGTACGTGAAGGTATTGCGTGATGATGAATGCAACGGCAAGACAACCTCAAGCCCCCCAAGCCAGGCTGTGCATTAGGCCATCCAGATCCGACACTGTAGGAAAGACAACCTTCCAGAATAAACAGTTCTAGAAACAAACTACCTGCTCCATGTAAGAAAGAGCAAGAACAAAAAGGTGCATACCTGGGCATGCTTGGCTGCAGCAACGCTCTGCTCCACAGCAATGTCCATCGCTCCCGCCTCATGTACCTGCTGCCCTGCTTCATCCCATGCAATCTAGCTCAGCTCAACCTACACTCAGGGCTATCACACCACTTGACCCTAACAGGTACATAGCAGTAAAGAGTAAACACCAATTGGCCATCCTCAATGCCTCAGTTGTCCTTCCACAGTTGGTTTCTTCCTAAGACCGATGACCAATCGTACCCTGTTACCTATGACATCACAGCAGGATGTCAATGATGAGAGTCCCTTCAACAGCAGTGCCAGGGAGTATTAAAGCATGTAACGCAGATCTCTGGAGTGCAAAGCAACTGCAACCAAGAGAACCTAACATGATCCAGGTACCTACAATTAGGAGGAAACCCATCACAACATGGCTGAGAGAAATACCAGGGGGCCTGATTTTCGAGGCAAGACAATAAAAAGCTAGGACTACCCAACACTTGTGCCTGCATAAATTGTACAAATCACATGAACAAAATGAGTGTTTCTATCATGCTCTCTGTCAAAGGTTTCCCTCCTTGTATCCACATGATGGAGCAATGGCTAGGTTTAGTATCTCTCCATACTAGAACTATGCCTGGTTGCAAAAATGCTAATTCTCAATCTCAATGGACTTGGAACAGAAGTCAAATGATATTAAGAAACAGCAGTTACTTTGCCAATGATTCATACCAGAGTCTGCCATGAGGATGACTCAATCGAGTGACACTAATTTGCTGCCCGCAGGATTCCTGCAGCCGCAAAATTTCTTGCCATCTTTAAGTTAAGAGTGCATGCATGCACTGGCTCCAGAGTGAAAGAAGATTGTTTCAGTACATGCAATTATTGGCACCAATCTCCACATTGAACCTACAGGAACATTTTGAGGGTACTGGGAACGCAGGAGATTCGGGTGCAGTATGCTTGCTGCAATTTCTTCCACGGAGATGAACAATAGTATGTTATCACAGATACTGCCTGACTGATAGTCCTTCAGCTACCACAAGTATAAAAGTCAGCCTGGGTCTGTTGACTAGATGAATTGAAAAATGGTTAGAACCAAAGCTCTGCATATGTGAAAATCTTCGGTTTCTGGCTGACAGACTCTTGCAATCCCACCACAGACATCACATTAGCTCTACCAAGAATATTCCTTGCACTCCCATGAACAGGCACAAATAAGAAAAGAACTTCCACCAAGCAAACCAAAGGCAATCTACCACCTTCAACGGATTGGTAGGCATCACCATTCTTACCTCTGCCATTGCATCACCCTAGAGACAGTACACCCATGGACTCAGACAGTTTTACAGAAGGAGACAGAAAGAGGCTTGCATGTAACCAAGGAGAGAGTAAAACGGCCAGCAAGTCCAGTCCCGTGAGTGGGAAAGTGTCACCGTCTGAGGTGAGTCATGGACTACCAGCTCAATCTGTACCAAGGCCAGCAAGTGAATAAAAAGCAAGGACTACCTCATCCAAACCCGCAGGAGTATCACTAAAGTCTCGACTTGGGCTCCAGAACCACACTTGAGTTCCACAGTAACTTCATGTCTTTCTTGCCCTGCATATTTTCTCGCCCATGGGCACGTCGGTCTGCACACTCTCCTTCACTGTCGGTCTCTTCTCCAAAACCCACTCTCTGCTTCGCTTTCAAAAGGACGTCCTTCAGTGACCCTCTGCTTACCCAAAACCCTGTCCTCTCGACCTGATGTCGCTGGAGCACCCGCGGCTAGACGAGCTAAACTAGCGTGAATCTCTTCTTGGTACTCCTTAGTGTCCCCTTTGGTCCCGGTTTGGAAGAATTCCTGGAATCCTTTTCCTCCTCAACTGATGTCAAACAGCACTGGTCCCCTTCAAAAGATGTAATTGGAAAACAAAAAAATTCTCCGCCTGATGTCGGCAAGTGTAGGTCTTTCTCGCGGCGATGCAGATGGCTCTTCTCAATACTGATTAGTTCCCCCTTTCCGCCCTCGTTTGAAGAATCCCCGACCCCTTACCTCTCTGCACCTGATGCCCAGCAGGGGCAGGCCACCTTCGCCAGGAAAAGTAGCGGTGACAACAAATGAGAAGAGTGAGGAGCCCGAGTCTCTCTTCTCTTCCTGATGGTTAGAATTCCTCGAGATATTTCTCTTACCACCGTACGTCAGAAATCGCTCATCACCCTCCCAACCAAGAGAAGAGGTTTAAAAAGAGTAAGCCTCTCCTCAATCATACTCCTTCATTGCCCCCTGTCTGCCCCCCTTGAACATTTCCTCAACTTTCCACCTGTCAGAAAGCGCTCGTCACTCACAGAACTATCAGGCTTATTAACAAACTCAAATTCCCCTCAATACTTGTCACCTATCTCTGCCCGCCATGACGAAAAATAGTTCTGTAACTCTCAGCGGCGGTGGAGAGTCCCCGGCAGGGCAGGTAAAACCACAGGGCCTTAAAATCACGTGGCCCCACTCAAGCTCTCTGCTTTTCTTCTCCGTCTGCACTCTCAGCCCTCGCTACTTTGAGTGTATGCCTCTCTCTCTCTCTCACCCTCTCTATCCCACTCAATCAACCCGGAGTCAAACTCCTCTCCCTTTTCTTAACGGGGAACCAGATTAAATTCCAACTTCTGTCCTGTCCCTAGTTAAAGGTATCCTCCGTAATGCCACGGTCTCTCTCTCCCCCTCTCTCTGACCTCCCTCTCAGCTAATCAACCGCAGAACCAAATGCGTCTCCTCTTTCTTAATCAGAAAAACAGAATAAATCCCTCACACTCAATCCTCCTCATTCCTTTATCACTTTGAATACATCTCTCACATCTCTCCACATTTACAGCCTACTAGATCCAAAACAGTCACATGGCCCGTGCTTTTGCTCACTCCAAGACAAGCAAGGTTAATAACTCGTTGCACCACTTTCCATATTACACTTTACAAGATTCCAACACGGATCTCTCACACCCTCCTCCCTCTCCTTCTCTCCTCCGTCTCCTTCCTCCCCTTTATCTCTGCTCCGTCTCCTCCCTCGGATGGACTCTCTTCTTTTTTTTTCCTTTTTTCTTTTCTTCTTCGTATTCATCCACTCCTCTATACACTATACACCTATTTTTACTTGTATTTGTATTCTTAATTATATTTTCCATTTTCATTTCTGTGAATGTCATGATTTTCGCACCAGAGTTTCCATCGGATAACAAGGAAGAAAAAAGAATCGTGGATTTATGAAATAAGCCCAAAACAGATTTCGAGATATTTACACGCTGGATTTGAGATTTTGTGAGATTGTGAGAATACTTCCTTCACGTTAATAAATACGTACTTATTCATCCTGAGTCCTCATCCATCATAAGGGACTTCTCATCCATGTCAGGGCCGGAATCACCGCCGGTATTCTCAGTATTTCCGGTAGTTCACCTACTTACTTTCACTCATAGGCTTATTTACTGACTACTTACCATAGTCAATGTGGATGAGGGTGATAGTAGATTAGTGTAGTAAATCTGTAACTTACTAGTGATGGGGGATGCTCACAAGGCCAACCGAGCGAAAGAGTTGACGGTTATGTGGATGCAAATGGACCTTTAATTTTTTAGAAATTGGGTCCTTCCAACAGCACCTGAACGGATTTATATTACTAGAAATGTATGTATTATTGGATTATTTATTTATTTATTTATTTTATTTTTGGAAATTTTCCAAATATTTCGTCGGATTTTGTATGGTGTAACGGTCGAGAGTAAGGGCCACTTTTTCACTTTACGGCTAGTACCCCTTTTGGAGGTGGGACCTATGGTGTAGGGGCCGACTTCATAGGAGGTATAAGATGTTTGAGGCAACTTCATCCAGGAACCTTAATGTTTGTTTCCATGGATGATAAATCTACTTACGGACATCTACTCATCCTTCACTCATTCCATAGTTGGTGGCACTTGGTACACCAATGTCACCGAACTGGTCGGACTTGAATTGTGTTATGTATAGACAATTCTCCGTTCTAGAGAATTTTCCGAGATGAGTAGGACATTGGAGGGACTTTGGGACCTACTCGTCGGACTTTGAAGCGTTAAACTGCTGTCTAAACAATTTTTCGAGACGAGTCCAACATTGTAGGGACTTTCGGACCTACTTGTCGGACTTTCGGACCTGCAGTGTAAGCAATTTTTCGCAACATGGGAGGGACTTTCGGACTTTCAAAAGTCCATCCGTCCTACGCCTTGATGCGTTTGATGGTGGGAACATTGTAATAAGATGCTTTGGACAAAGTCAGAGATGTCAGACGGAAATTTGCAAGGGACCCACGGTTACCAAATTAGGGTTCCGGTCAAAGGCAAGCGTGGGGCCCCGCCCTCAATGGTACCCTATGTTCTTACCTTCCATCCGTCAAATGTCGGTTGTCGGATGTAATATATTGTTCATCCATCTTTATCCACACAATTACCTGCTATAAGGGATTTTCCAGATGGATGAAGTGGAGGCTCAACGAATGAAAACGTACTTCATTGCCCAGGCGCGTGTTGGTTGACGGCGTGGATAACGTGGCCTGCTTTAAACCTCTATTATTATATTATATTTTACTTCCTTTTCTCTATTTTTATAGTATATGATATATTTCTTACTTCTATGCTTTCGGTCGGTAGAATTTATCTATCATTTATAATGTTGTGGCTAATTTCAGCTCATTTTGTGGAGGATATTAGCTCGTCATGGATGACCTCATTTTACCATCCATGAGGAGTTTATATCCATTCAATTTTCATGCTTGTGCCCGTGTTATGTCCGCAAATCCGTAGGAGTTGATGGATCGGCTCATCGTCCATCTTGTCGCTACCAAAATACGAAAAGCGGAACCCATCAAAATACCATAGTCCTCGTGAAGAGCTCTTTGGGTGATGTCGCGAAATTCTCCATTGCTATGAGGATGAGCGCTATCTATATTTGATAGCAAGGGGCACCACATTTTTCGGATGCGATGTGGCATATGTGGATGTAAAGTAGCCAAATGTGGATGTAAAGTGCACTCATCATGACAGACTATGTCCGATAGAGCTCCGCCTTGGTACATCCAGTATTCCGGTATACCCTTTTCAGAGGTTATTTTTTCCTCTTTGTTCCCCCTTCAAAATTTTAATATATTCTCCAGGGCCTCTGTCCCCTGTTGCTAAAAATATTAAAAAAAAAAAAGGGGTATTCCCCCTTCTCTTGAGCTGTATCTAGTCCATCATCACCAATCATCAATCCGTCCCAACCCTGCCAATGATGTTACCCACACTTTTGCTTCAGTATTGTCAAAAAAATATGATCACCTACTATTCATCCACCATCCATCCATCGTCCATGGACTGACAGGTCTCATCCATGACTCTAGTCAAACACGTCCACTTGGTTGTGCAGAATATGACAAAAAGGCCACTTTTCATTTTCTTAATTTATTTTCATACAAAATTTAATTACTTACTAAATAATCATAAGTCTTACTAACCTAGTAAATCGAAGTAGAGGAAAGTAAGAGGAAACAGGATGGATGGCAAAGTAAAAACGGCGAAATAGAGGGGGATGGATGACGAACGCGAGTCGTAGATGAGAGTGACTAGACATGCGCTGGAGCGGATGAATGTTTACCCTGTCTATCTCATACGCTCGTACCTCACCTGACAGACCGTATAGTATACCATGTGAGGTGGCAAGGTATGAATGGACGCTTTGCGTCCACTGATTGCGGGCGCGTGTCGGCCGGATTAGCGAGGAGGTGGCGAGATGGATGGAATCATCCACTCAGAAATGGCGGTGGTCGCCAAAGGGAGGGTAGCGGAGGGCAGGATGGCGGCGCCGCCGTAAAAGGCTGAAAAGCGCGTCAGTTCCGACCGAAATCTGGCGCGGCCTGCCAAAATGGCGGGCCTTTAATGTAGCGCTGCCTGAATGCTCAGCGGCTCTCGGGAGTCGGATAAGATGGAGTTTCTAATTATTATTAATCTTTTTCATCCGGTTTGAACTTTGTTGTAGATATTTTGGTTGGGGAGGTTACGTGTTGTTGGTGACGTGGAAGAGAGGAAGGCAGTTACAGGCGGAATGTGCAGCAGGAGAAGCAAGCAGGCATGATGGCGCGTGTGGGGCAGAGAGGACAAGCAGCATCAATGCGACGGGAGCAGTGCAGAGCGGATCGATCCATGGCGGCCATGAGATCCATGACGGCCGAAGTGGCAGGGAAGGGGCACGAGCCCACGTCGCGACGAGAGAGACGATCGGGGGCTCAGGTCTTAAATGTGCGTCTTGGCACACTCCCAAGTCTGTGTGATCGAGCGAGTCTTGTGCATCCAGTTGCCGTGGTCAGCTGGACCCACACTTGTGGAATGAATGAAAGGAACAGAGGGGACCCAGTCTCCCTCCCTCTCTAGACTCTGGCAGAATATCAGAATAAGAACCAGAATGTCAAAGACTCGAGAGGTATTCATGAATCATGGAAAGCTGGAAGGTAAGTGAATACTTACCTTATCAACATTGATGCTCCATGGATGCGGTTGAACGGAGCTTGTTCGTGCACGGGTACGCATCAGCATCCGGTGGAGTCAGATTGCGAGGGGCAATGTGATGGATTGAACAGTGGCCCCCCAGTGGCCCAGCTGTGGGATTGACCTTCAACTCTGCGAACACCGTTATGGAATGTGGACCCTTGAGCTTCTGTAGAGCATGCGGTGAACTGTCGGATGTTGTGAGAGTAATTGGGCATGTGGGTTTCTAGTTGCTACGTGCTTCAGTAATGGACGGAACTGCAGACTTGTGTGCAGCCCTGGCATGCCAGCCCACCTCGTAGAACAGGCTGTAGCTTTGACAAGTAATTTTGTGGGTGATCCAGCTATGGATGGAAGAGCAGTTGGTGGAGATGCCATCCCATTGGTCCGTGGGGTATTGGACTCCGAGCTCTGGAGTGTACTGCAATCTGTGAGAGAACAGCTATGAAATGAACAGATCAGAAAGGTTCCAGTACAGAAAGACTGTTATGTTGCGTTGCAGTTCCATGAGTGTCCCATGAATGAATGGAGACGACATAGTTTTTGACCTTTCTTGTGAAATGCTTATAGTATTTTCCATGATGAATTCCTGGTAAGGAGATCAGATTTCAGTTGTAGCAGTACATTCTAATCTCAAGAAACAGTTGGCTGTGTTGCAAACTTGGTGTGAAACATGATCATTTTTCTTCACACATTTTCATCCATGATGATCATCACTTTCTGGTTGTCCAACCTCCCAACAACAATTACAATGAGATAACCTTGAGTATAGTGCCACCCACCTCATGCCAAACATATGGGTCGCGACGACTCCACCGACGATTTTTGCAGGCTTTTGCACCGTGCCAATCATGTTGCTGATGTCACATTGTTCAGTTTTAAAGGTCTAGAATTCCTCACTCCAAAAGGAGAGGAGTGGAGAGGAGAGGAAAGGCAGTTTGACTAAGCAGAAACAAGACAAATCCTCAAGTGAGGATAGGAAGATCTTCGACAAAAAGGAGAGCAATGATCAGCGTTGCAGGCCAAGGCCAAACCCATCCCACTTGAGCACGAGTAACATCATCGCCTGCTAAGGGGGAGGCACTCATTAACATGCAGCCCCATTGGTGACTCTTAGGGAAGTGGCTCTTATCTGGCTGGAATCTTCTCTCTCTCATACCACCATGAGTTCTCCAGGGGAATCAAAGAGTGGTGATTCCCTTTGAAGTGGCAGTAATTAGGGACTTGAGGGAAAGAAAAAAGGGAGAAGAGAAGTAATCAAGGCGAAGGTCCTTTGAAGAAAGTGGAGAAAAATATGAGCTCGGAGTAGCCGTAAAGCTCTACAAGAACAGCCAACAAGGGCTGGCTAGTAACTGACATTGTCTCCTGCAAACTGGTAGCCATAGACCATGCCAGCATCAGAAGCCAAAACCAAAGTCTTCCAAACCGGCCTCTGCTTTGGAAAATATTCGTGGAGATAGTCACCAAATTGGGTTGAAAGCCAGGCTATCAGCAACCACCCTTATGACCTTGACTCTTGGGAGGCAACTCCAATGGAATTTCAAAGGACAAGTGTACTCGAGCCTTCTTTCATTTCTTCCTCCTTGGCTAAGTTGATCATGCTTTCGATCTCTTCCAACCTTTTAAATCCAGAGAGTATTTATCATCAGTGGGAATGAGTTCACTCCAAAGCACCCTGTTCCACACTCCTGTAGGAAGTTTGCAAAAGAAGAGAGCGAGTAAACATGTCCTGGCTGCATTTGATATGTTACGAGAGATGGACCGGACTGAAGAGCACTGCAGAATCAAGAGGGAATGCATCATGTGGGGTTTGAGGCCCGCTATGTCTATGTGGAACAAGCGGAAATCTCGTTTGTCCGCCACCTGCAAAGTTCCTGATCCTTATCTCTCATTTCCATCAATTCACCCCTCAACACTTTTTTCTCTTGCCTCACTTTAGCTACGATTTTGATTACACATATCATTGCAATGCAACAGCTTCGAGTAATCCAGCACAAAACGAAACCCTTGATGGCCCCAGGAACAAAATTAAGCCCAACCATCTACTGAGAAAATGCAAAAGATCAAGGCAAGTATTCAGTAGTGTTCAGTAGTATTCAGTAGTATTCAGAAGACACTTAGAAACACTTCCTGAGATTTTCCAGGAACAAAGGTTTCCGTGCTTGTATTATTGTCAGAAACTTGCTCAGCTGGGGACCAGTGATCCCCGCACGCTTCGCAAAACAAAAAATTCCAGTACAGCCAACACTGTACCTGCAATCAGCCACTATGTATGAGCTCTTAAATTACAAAGTGACACCAGAAAATTGTGTGAAGTGGCTATTATATTAAACGACCCATGTAACTGCATCCTTCAGAGCTACCCTTCACATAATTATGAAAAGTCCTGTTAGATATCAGCCATATCTATAAGCACACCAGACATTCAGTAGGGCACAGCCACTGGCCTGCGCAAGTAAAACCCCCACTAAAGTATATCCAACTATCACTAAAGAGAAGCACCATATGGATATGGCACCTTGTAACCAGCTTGTGCATATCACCAACTCAGTTTGGACTTTTGGGGAGGTTTAGATAACTCTTTGAGCTTATGTGCTTGCATTATAGCCAGATCATGCCTTGGACTCATAGCACAACAAATATAAGAGCAGTTAAGCTTGATCCGTGCACTTGCCTGCTGCATGCTTGAACATGGACGCCATCAATGTAGCCATAGCTTGTCACTCACAGCTTGCCAATAAGGCCCATAGACAAAGTACCCCCTTCGCCCCTTGAACAAACAAGATCCGAGCATCAGATACAGATAAATTATAAGTTTCATCTGCAACTGAGCAGCTACCACCCACAGAAAATTAGAAAACATCAGTTAAGTGGGTCCCCATGACACCTCTGGTAAAAATAAGAAGTACGAACGCACCTATCCAACGCACTCACACTGTGGTTATGGTTCAATATGCGTATCGGTATACTTTGTAGAAAATGAGCGAACACAATTCAGGAGTGCTATGACCGTCCATACCCCTACCATGAGAACCTGCAACAAACAACATGACTTTTCTACTTTGTTGTAGCGAGACTCTCTTTGATCTATGTGTCAAGCTTGTGATTATGCCATCCACTAGTTGATGGTTCCACATATTTCTTGCACAAACCATCCCAGAGCTCATTGTGGGGTTTCAATCCATCAAGCTCAACGCAAAGTTGATTATAATGCAAGCACACTCAATGACATCAAGTTGAAGAGAACTAAGTGATGGTATATGCAATGACATTGGCAAAGACAGCATCCAGCAGTATAGCCATAGCCCTCCAGCGAGCAAGAAATGTTGGCTGTCGTTGCTTTGCCAATAGAAAGATAGGAAAGTATAGGGTGGAGAGATAAGAGAGAGAGAGATACTCACAATGGTTCAATTCCTAGTCAAACACAAGCATCACATATCCATATGGAGGCCTGAAAAGCCAGTGGTAGAGTCTCCATCATCATGCTCCAAGATAAAAGTCACTGCCGTCACCACCAGCCTGCATCCACTTGTCCAGGCATGGGTGACTCCTCTTCATTTCGTAAACATCCAAAACATGAAGGCAGGTGCAGCGAAAAAGAAAGTGGGGGTGAACCTCGTGACTGTAATGGAGAGGCAAGTAACAACATCAGAGAAAAAGAAGAGCTCACCCCCAACGAGTGTAGTGATGCATAGCCTTTCTCAGAGAAGGACAGCCATCAGCATCCTGTAGACCAAGTTGCACATACCTTACTTCACAATCCACCTACATAACCTTTCTCCTTTAGGAAAGGCTCCAAAGAAGACCAAGGCACAAGGATTCCAAAACCAGGGCTAACAAAAAGGCTCTGAGAACCTACCTACTTGTTTAGCTGTTGTAAATTGCATCAGATTGACCTCCAACTTCAGCAGACATGTAGCACAAACTGAAGGGCTGAAATCAACAAAAGAATGACGAATGACCCGCCTCAACAAGACTTTCTTTCTCCAGGCAGATCTCTTGTCAACCCCCTGCCCCTTTGCAGAGACTAAGTGCCTACCCAAGGATGGGTGGTTTAAATCCTGGGAGCTTAACTAGAGTTGAATTCTTGAAAAAAAATTCATAAACATTCCAAAGCTTCATAAGAAAGCTAAGCAATGAATATATTTCCAGCCAGTTCTTCCAAACATGGCTAGTTCTGGGTGCAGGCACGTACTGGGTGATAGCTTGATGGCCTCTCACTTGTATAAGGGTTTGGCAGCTATATCAAACCAGGGTTCCAAGCACATCTGGAGGCATACACGAATGCCAAATTAGCTGGCACAGAGAAAGAAAAGCGGAAGATGAAACAACCACCACCAAGTCATAAGGATGGTCGGTATCTCCCAAAGATTTTGAGATTAAGATTGTAATTCTAAACCCCTACCAGATCATTATACCCCTTTCTAAATGCACAAGACCATAACGCAACTTGACGAACCAGATCATTCCCATATATGGTTACTAATATAAGCCTTGATTTTGATTAAAAAAAAAATGGCAGGATGTATCTATTATGTCTCTGGAAACAAACTCAAGTGGGACAGCTTGAGTCAACATCAAGATTGATTGACAGTCCACTTCACAACGGTGAACTACACACATTTGCTGTGTAACCAGGAGCCCATGGCAAGGTGCTATCGCTGCTTCGATAAGACCTCAACTGCATCCCTACCTTATCTCTTGTTCCCCTCTTGCTTTCTCTCACTTCAGTCTTCCTCAGACACTTGCTAGTTTCTGAAAGATATACAAGCCAGTTGTGGCTCCTACAATACTCCTCCACATTCCAACTTGCACTGACAATAAAAGCCAAAACAAACAAAAAGTAGAACACCACAAAAAGCAAGGCTGTCACCTACACAACAATACTTGTTTGACCAGAGGTTGAAGATCCAAACCTGTAGATGACAATCAAAAAGAGGAGAAGATAGAAGCCAAGCTTCACCAATCGATACTTCTTCTCATGGTCAAGCTGATTGAATATTTCCGTGACATCCACCAAGTGCTGCTTCTTCAAATATCTGGGCCCACTCATTTTCATGAGCCCACAACAATCCTGCCTGCCTTTTGCAAGGTTGTAAAATAAAAAAGACTAAAGAGATTTGAGACTCCAAAGCTGAACGGTACTACTGAGAAATAATCTTTGGTCTCTCTGTCGCATTCATCCTAATGTCAGTGGACAGGGTACTACAAAGAAGTTTTCTTTTGCATTCATCATATTGTCAAAGTGATCCCCCAGAAAGTGATAATGAGTGATGTCATAACGTGAGTGGCATTGAGGGGTTGAAGGCAAGTATTAACATGATGCACGTACACTAATACTACAGCTGGACAGTTATTGTGAGAAAGACTCACAAGCGGGCATGATAGTAGACAAGAGGGGCATTGAGCAAGAACATAAGCCAATGGCCAAATATGAGGAAGATGCAGCACAACGCTCCGTGAAGTGCTAACTCTGGGAGCACAAATCTGTTGATTCGTGTCGCTGAATCAAATGGATTGATGTAATCGAATTCTAGGTCTGACAAACACATGAGCTGCCACCCACCCACCAAACAAGGAAGCAAAAGTCAATAGCTTATAAACTCCGGCAAATGTAACATACATGTAGCTTCACATACGCGCAATGCAAATTACAACCCCTGTCAAACCCCAAACCAGTTACCATTAAGGTCATTTAACAGCAAAGGCTGTTTGTTCTGCTTTCAGCATCAAAGAGCAAAAGTTTAATTCACTTGGGGATATGGACATAATCCAGTCACACAATATTATTATACCTGCTTTGTTCACAAGGCCTTGATCTTTTCACTTCAAAAAAAAGAAACTATCATAAAAACCATGTAGTCACCTTTTAAAATATCTAAAAGTAAAATGTTATAAGTTGTCATTTCATAACTGTCAGTGGTCCTTGTACTACAGTCCTATTTTGTGTCCTCACAAGCCCAAGGCCAAAAGAGTATAATTATGCCAAACAACTTTCTTTTAGGTCCATGTCTGCAATTACACCTAGGTGACAACACAGAGTCCATACCTCCATCCAAGTTACACCTTCATAAAGACTTCAGCAGATATTGTCCTCCAATGGCAACCATCACAAACAACATCCAACAAGGAGTCGTGACAATGGCAGTTGATCTAGGGGGCAATCTATGTCTACAACTTCCAGAAAGTTTCACTTTTCATCCCTGTTATACATTACACCAGCCCCCTGTTGCAGCTTGACATTCTTATAATTCGCTGGGAAGAGGTAGGTCTACCAGATGTCTAAGTCCACCATGATCTGTTAGGCTAAACCAACATCAGCATCTCCAACAATCTCTTTCGTGGAGGTGCTCTGTTGCATGCCCTCCATCCACCTATTAAGGTTGCATTTGTGCCCAAATAGGTCATTACCATCTCACAAAGACACTGTCAATGATTTAAACTTCTCACTGGGAATAACAAACAATAAACAGCATGAAGCCACTACTGTAGCCCATTCAGCATGTGGAAATGGAAGTGTCATGAAAGATAAAGCCAAATTTTGATGGGAACATTTCCTTGTGAAATTTAAAGTGAGACCAACACCTCTCCCTAAGGTCTATAAATAACGTCCACAAGAACAGGTGACAACAAGAGAGAAAATTATCGGAGGCCTTAAAGAGGTGACACAACCCTCTCTTTATCTCCCCTGTGTTCAACAGCTTCTGCTGTCCCTCGACGCTCCCGAGTACAATACCCCTTCATGCTACACTTTCCACTTACAGGTGAGAATGACATTCCTTTTCTCACCCTGGTCAGTCCAAGTAGACCCTCTCACACTTTAAGAGGCTCTAACAAATTCTATGAGCTTCCTGATGTACACGAAGTGAAAAACGGTCTACCGTGTCCCTAATGTTCAAGTTACTGTATTCAGGGAGTAAATTCGTGTCCTCAATGTAAGTACCCACGAAATTCCCCCGACTCCCACTTCACCCCTCTCGAGCTATCCCTCGGTCTCAAGTCATCCGTTCTGGACCTATAGTTTCTTTGCATACATCGCATTCAAACGGTTTTAGGGAATGTCTAGGTCAAGCACCTTAATCGCGCTGTAGCAACTATCAGACATGAAAAAATCAGATTTCAAGTCTTACGTTTCGTCAGAGGCGTCTAATGACGACCTTGCTGTACATACCTGGTACACAAGAATACCGAGAAGACTGCAAACTGCAAAGAAGGCGATGAGCCACAAGACAAGCTCCCCGGCCATGCCCTGCCTCTCAAATCGCTCAAGCAAACCGCTCTTGCTCTCCCAAAACTTTCCGTCTCCCCCACATTCCAAACCCTAAAAACTGATTCCCAGTCTCCTAAACTTATGTTCCCATAAATGGATGAATGATACTATCGACTGGTCTCATCCATTACAGTGATCCCTCCGAATCAGTGTTTGAAAAACAAAACACTGCCTCCGTGTTTTTATTTCTGGCGAAATTTCGCACTTTTTCGACCTCAAAAACGAATCACCAACAGTCAGTAGCTCAGTTGGTTAAGTGCTCTGAGTGCCACCCAGATGATTCTGGGGTCAAATCTTGCTACTTGACGGGTGTGGTATTCTCTTCTCCCCTTCCCTGGCCGGTGTCCCACTTGTTCGTCTCCATGGCACATAAATGAAAGAGGCTATTTTCTCCTCTCACTAGAGGGGCCTGATTTGTGAGTTTCCCTTAAAAAAAACCAAAAAAAAAAAACAATCGAATATTCTGTCGTAAATTCCCTATTTTCTCATGGATGAAATCGCCAAAATTCTCCAAAAAAAATAAACTGAGGATGAATTCGCCTAACATGGATGATATAAATGGATGAAAGTTCAGAGGAGGATGATTCTGTCGAAATTTCAGTGGATGAACAGAAAATATGGCTATTTCCTGCAAAACATTATTTTCCAAATTTGAAAAAAAAAACACTGCCTCCGATGACGAGGCAGCTGGTCCTCAATTTTCCACGTGTCAGTATGTGACATAATAGGATAAAGATCTACCACGTGTCGTCATCGGAATAAGATCTGATGGCCAGAATTCGGAATGTCCTTTTACGTACGAGGTCCCACCTTATATTTGTCGGGAGACCGGCTGCGTACCGGACACGTGCCAGAAGCGTAATGCGACCGGAGATGACCGGTGATGCATGAAGCTTGCGGGTGTGAAGGTGGGCAAGAGGAGGGAGAGAGGCTCTGTGGATTCTGTGCACTGTGCGAGAATTTGTGAGAATTTGTGAGAGGAAACGAAGGATTCAGTGGATTAATTGGAGAGAAATTGAGAGGGAGAGAGAGAGAGAGAGAGAAAGGGAAGGAGGACGGTCGATAGATGGATATGGACGGAATTCCAGAAAGCGAGGCGGTACAACCCGAACTCGAGCATGAAACATGTCAGCGGAGGCGGGGAAGGGACGTCTTGGTGGCCATTGATCATGGTCCTCAGAGTCGTGCAGCCTTCGAGTGGGCCCTAACACATTTTCTGCGCTTGGCGGATACTCTCCATCTTGTCCATGTTCTTCCCAGTTGTGTGTCTTATCCTCGCTCAGTCCTTAGGATTCTCTTCAAACATTCTAACTTGGATTCCGCTGAGTTCTTCCATGATGTAGTTTTGTGTGTCCTCCTGCAAACACTATTGTTGCTAGGGAGGAATAGCAACAGCTCTTAGTGTGCGACAATCCTGGAGCAATTGCTGCAAAATGCCGACCATGGCCAAGTATAGGGTTAAATTACTGGCGTGAACGAGAGATTGTGACTGAAGAGTCACTTGACAGCTTTCGTGGCTTGTGTCTTGTCTCTTCTACATGTACGCGCGCAGTGACAGACCTTGAGTGTGTTAGGAGCTGAATATATTTTCAATAGTTTGGCAAATTGGAAATTATCTCGTGCTTTGAAGCCATGAACATAGACATAGTAAATCCTGCACATGGAAGTAAGGTTCTATAAATGTTTAGCCCTTCTGTTACAAGGCAGAAGTGCAATGTAAACCAACATTGAAATCTCAAACATCATCGCACATTCAGCTCATTTTTTTCCTGGTGAGTCGTCTCAACTTGTTCCCTCTCTGATGAGGCATGCTTGTCTAACAGAGCCCGAAGCGGAGTACGAACAGCATATTACTAAGTCCAATGACGATGAAGGCATTTGGCAGGCCTCCCAATTGTTGATGGAGCAACTTTGCAAAGAAGCCTATGAGGTGGCCATGGTGGGATTCTCTTTCTCTGTCCTGCCTTACATGCATGTTCATACCTTCTATATATGACCAGAGTTAGGCACTGGTGCATTGTGGCAACGGTAAAGAACCTGAAGGATTGATTTTTCTGCAGATTACGGTGCTGGATACACTTACAATAGCGAAAATCCTGTTATGACAATTTCTGTGATCTAAAAGTTGACAGATCAAAATTACACCATCCGTCTGTTCTTTAATAATGGGATGAATTAAAACTGCATGTCGTCACTGTTAAATTAGAGATAGTTCTTTAATCCTTGAATACTTGAGACCGAGATATTCGGTCCAGAATTATCAAGTACCTGTGTCTTCCAGATGTAAGGAAAAAGTGATACAAGAGTGTTGCTATCGTCAGTGCTGTGAAAAAGCATGGTCACCACCATATTGCATCTGGACAATCCAGCTTCAAATGTGGTGAAGTTGATAAGAGTGTAACCCCTTACTAATGGAATTTAGAGGACGTACTGATTGGTGTTAGCTTTGGTGTGGACTTCTAGAACAGGTACAGACAAAGGTGCATTTTCTGGATGGCGATGTGGGCAAGGCCATTTGTGCTGAGGCTTCACGACTCCAGGCTCCGGCGGTCATCATGGGCAACCATGGCCATGGCCTGGTTAGAAGGTAGCATTACACACTGTAACTTCATGTGCTAGCTAACAATCTTTATTATGATGTAGCTGCAGCCTTGAAGCAAAACCTGTGAAATGTTCTTCCAATGCTGCATCCAAACTGTTGCACATGCTGTGAAGATGTGTCAATGCACACGAGTGCAAATTGAAAAAGCTCTGATACTGCTCAATGGGACTGAATAGGATGAAGCTACAAATGGAAACTGTTGAGGTTGTTGGCAATCCCAATAGGAGGCCATGTAACGACATTGTGTTTCCAACAGTCAGTTTATAGGTAGTATGCTGTGAAAGATGGAAGAAAGGACATGTTGCGTCCTTAATGACAAATTTTAGTTGTGGCGCAGCAGAGTGGCATGGTAATGGCACATAGAAAGGAAGCTAAAGAACTCATAATTCTGGGCTACCCACTGATGCTACAATGCGCCTGATGGTTGTGTGTGGCTGGGGCTTGTGGACAGTGTTGTGATGGGAAGTGTTACCGAGTATTGTAGTCGGCACTGCTCCTCTCCAATTGTCATTGTACCCTACCACGGTAGACACCTGTCACAGGGAGAACTTTTCCTGACATGATGCTTTTGTGGTTGTATGCTAGCTGAGATAGGGATACTGCACATTACTGGCAAATATGTTTCAAGTGCTTGATGGAATCGGTTGGTGTCTACATCTTGGGCTCACACATCAACATTTTTTCCATAGAGAGTAGAATTAACTTAGAAATTGCTGCAGCTTCTGGCCATAAACTACATGTCTGTTGGACACGTAGCAATAAATGAGGGGAGAGTACTAATGCAAGAATAGGTTGGGCTTCCCGTGGAACGGACAGAGGGAAGATCTCCAAACACAATTAAACTTTGATGACATCAAATAACAATCCCTACTCATACAAGAGCTTGATAGCCCCAGCTTTTTCACCCAGGTAGTTTTTTGTTATAAGGGGTGGACACGGATATGCTAATGGTGTCAGGCTCTGCCTTGTGGACTGGCTGCAGGAGTACATGCATTGTTTGGAGACGAGCATGACGAACTTGGTAGCCCAAAGCCCAAAGCCCAAAGCCCAAAGCCTGCTACATAGATTGCCAAACTTTTGGAGATATTTTCAAGCTAAGACTTTCAATGTGTTTTTTTTCTCTCCGATTCAACCACTGGCAATCAAACTTAACAACGGCTGTGTAACAAATATGTCTCCTTAACGGCTGGCTGGGACCTCTTCAGGAAGCTCGAATAGCCATCGAGGATAGCTCTGATTGCGCTATAGCAGTAAAATGTACAATAGCTGTTCTATAGTAATGACAGTCACTATACAGTACAGGAACTATAGCTGTTCTTGATTTTTAGACTTGCAGTTGACTTGTTCAAAATTGGCTGTGGCACAAACGCTCATGTAAGCTTTTTTTTTGTACTGAATTCCACACACCCATTTGATCAGAAGTGAATGTAGAAACATGCATAAGAAAGAAAGGATCAAAACCTAAGCCTTTGGAGTCATGTTCAACATATCTCAAAATTCTGAACTACAAGAAAACTGCTTGCTAAAGCCTGACTCACTTGTCTCCTTCGTGTGACGAGGGCCGGGCCCTAGTGGGACCCGGCCTGGTCGTGGCCGCCATGAGAACTTGGAACGTGGACTGTGAGGCTTCCTTGCATTTTTGGGGACACTTCCGCAACTGTTTCCGATGTTCTGAGCTGCAGCGGCAGTTGAAGTCCAAGCATCAATATTCTGGTGCATCCGCGTGTGATATAATTCCTTGGCGAGTTGCAGTTAGATTTAGTTACGGTTCAGTTGTTGCTGTGAGTGCAGTGATCGTGATTTGAGGGAAGAAGCAGGGGTTTCTTGTGTTGAGCAGAATTAGTTTCAGTTCTCAGTTGTTGTTCTTTTCCGAGGATATCAGAGAAGGAGGATTCCGTCTGTCGTTCAGAATTATGGCTCTCGCTAAGGCACAGACTGCCATTCGACAGAATCCGCTGATTATCTATAGGTGCGTTTTCTTTCTGCTTATTGGATCCCTAGCGGCAACGACGATGTTTGTCAGTTGTTTGGATACAGCATTCTATGAATTCTGGATCGGACGAATTTTTTTGTATACACCAAACGCGGGGCCCGCATAACACATGCGCGTGTTTCACTTACTCTGTTTTTACTTGATCAATTCAGAACGATGTTGTTAACCGTAGGAGGATGCATTTACTGGTTGGTGGTTTCTAGGCAGAATAGATGAGTTGTGATGAGAGTGGACTAGTCTTTGTAGTGATGCCAAAGAGAGAGCAAGAATTTGAAGGAACTGAGAAAGGAAGTCCGTCAATGAAAGTCAGGATAATCTATTGTGAAAACATTTACCTCGGATACTGCATGAATTAATGTCATTTGCGAAGTGTAAAAACATATACAAGTGGATACCAGGAAGCGAATAGATTGCAATAAACACTAGACAAGGACACTGTCTTCCAAATGGTGAATATCAGTTGGAGACGCCAAAGTGACATGAGATTGACCTCACCTGAGCACCTTGAATGCCTCGCTTCAAACCTCAAATTTCCTCTCAAAGCACAGGAAAGCTACGAATATGTGGAGGTCAGAATCTTCGAAGTTTTGAGAGGAAATTTGAGGATGACTGACAGATGCATCTGTCAGTCCATACATAGGTTTGAATCTGTCTTCAAGTGTGGTTAAGTTCGGATCACTCAGACTTGGTGTGAAATACAAATGGCCTGAGAGAAGAGAAAAAAGAACTCAATAACATCTGCTGGGTGCCCAAGGGGTCATTAGGGCAACAAGAAACCAGAACAAGTCCATAAGGGGCAGATATAGAGAGAGAAAGAGGGATTTGAAATCTTTGATGAGGTCGAGAGGGAGAATTGGTGTGTGGAGATAGTCTTGTTTGAGGAAGACGTGGCTTGTTCTATTTGGGCTGCTGGATGCAGCAAGTCGTACTGTCCCTTTTGCAAGAAGGTGAAGCAACTTTTGAGCAGTGTGGGGGCTAAGGCCAAAGTCATTGAGCTTGATGAAGAAAGTATGTCTCTCTCCCTACTCATGATTAGCATAGTCGATCATCATTCCAAAAGTGAGGCAGTTATGAAAATTTATTTGGATTGTGTGACGAGTCTTCTTATATTTTCGTGTTGTCTGTCGTATTGAGATTAAATCTCTTGATTATCATCATGTGAAAATCCAAACAGGATTGGCTTGGTCAAGCTTGCCTAATTCATACATGGACTAATGTATTCCATCTAAAGGTTTGTTTGAAAAAACAATAGAAGTTAAGGGTCAACTTAGAGTTAATTTCCATGTTCTACTCTTAAGTAAAACAGAAATGTCCGCAATCTGCCGTTGGCAAATCTACCAGGGCTTAAATACCTGCACAACAATCTGCAACACTGACTCACATGATCCTTGGTTGTCAGAGGATGGAAGTGAATTGCAAGCAGCCCTGGCAGAGATATCAGGGCAGCGCACTGTGCCCAATGTGTTCATCGGTGGTCAGCATATAGGTGGTTGTGATGGTGGGTGTCCAGACCCTGCTTCCAGTTTTGCATCACTAAACCGTACCTGTATGTAGTGGGCATGTCACCGTCAAATAATTTCCTGTAAAAAAAGTAGGGGGAAGTGTTGTCAGAATTTTCTTGGTCAAAAGTTGTAACGAAATTTGGACGAGCTCTCATTTTTTGGAATATCATCTTGAGCTCTTAATAATGTGGCCTGGATGTTGTGCCTCTCTCTATACCTTTCTTCTGTACCGAACTGAATCTGAAGTTAGTCATATAACTTCCCTGAGCTTGTTTCCAGTTTGTGACATGGGTGAGGACCTTTGAGATGATCTGAAGGGCCTACCTACCCTCAGCAATAGACAGCAATTTAAGCTCAGGGTGGGATGTGTACCTTTGAACCATAAACAGATGCAGAGAAATGGTGACTGTCAATGCCTGTTCCCTCTTTGTCAAACTGGGCGTGGGGTTTATGGCCACAAGGCTAAGGCAAATAACATCTTATGAGGACATTCTATACCTAAGTCAATGGCCACAAGGCTACGGTACCTAAGTGAAGAATTGAAACCAGTTGGCAAGTCTCTACGGCTTGTACTTTTCTCTTGATGTCAATTAGCAAAGGTGGATATTTCGTTGTCCTCTACAAGTGCAGACAGTCTAAGACAGATGCTACCCACAATGATGTTTTTCTGAGCCTTCGCCACGAGGCGTGCCTTGTGGACTTGATGTTAGTTTCCTATTAGAGTAGCTAGTCATAAGTGTTTTGCATTTGCCTTGGGCTGTGTCCTGACCCTAGCTCATTCGTAAACACCATCATGTGCAGATACGGTTGCAGCACACAAGAAAGGCACTTTGGTGGCTTTGCTGAAGGATGCTGGTGCCCTCTAGGATCTTGGGAGTTTAAGATTTGTTCCTCGAGGGGTTGAACTCTAAACAAAATCTTGATCATTCTTCAGAATACTGAATATCCCCCGTGAAATTCCTTTCCTGCTTGCGAGAGACTAATTTGTAAGCCTGGCCTGAGATGCACAGACCATGAGGTTATTGTTGGTGGAAAGTATTTCACTGTTTTATAAGTCAGTTGGAGAAGATATTGCAGAGATGTTTTCCTCCTATTACTGTAAATGTACAACACAACTGGAATTTTTCCTACAGTGGCTGCTTGTGGAGGGCCCCACTCTCTTCTTGTTTCATGCTTTCTCTGGTCTTTGAGATTCCGCAGCTCATTTCTTTCATTTCTTTCTTTCTTTTTGGGCTGCTTGTTGAGGGTTCTCTTTCTGTTTCCAGCTTTCACTTGTCCCATAAGTTCTTTGAGCCGTCCGTCGATGTTATAAAGTGTCATTTCATTTCCGCTAGTAAGGAATACTAAGTAAAAAAAGGATACCCATTCACTCGAAATATTTCAGCCAGTATTGTCCTCATGGCTCAGATCCGCAGTGGAAAAATCCAAACATGTGAACCCACCAGCAGGCTTCCATGTCAGCATGCATGTAAGAAAATAGAGCTGTCTTGAGATACAGGTGAAGGAATAGGCTGCAGAGAACACTCGTAATCTATATATACTTCAAGCTTTCAAGCTTGCAGTGCATGTAGTGTGAGGGATTCACTCTGGTCATGTGACTTACTTTTATAAAGACAATTTCCAGATCTCCCCTAGACAGCCCTTCACGCATCAATCTGCTGTGTGTGAGCTGCCCAGCAATTAAGACCCCAACAGTACCAGGGCTGTAGGCTCAGCCTCAAGATTTTCAACGTTGGTGAACAGAGATGCGAGAACAATACTGTTTGGGCTGAAAGTGAGAGACAGGGAGAGAGAGCACACCTAAGTTCTTTCCTCATCACATCAGTGTTGGGCCGTTGTGCACTGATATATACTAGTATGCATAATCTCTGACAGTGTAAAACAACGGTATGTTTGTGTGTGGTTTACTTACATTCCCTAAACATCTCATTGTACTCATTGATGCAGTTTTGTTGAGTAGTTTTGAGTTTTAAAGCTAATACCAGATCCAGACTACTAAAGGAAGGACCAGAGAGGGGAGCGCAAAACGAGTCCATCAGGAAGCATACTACGATTTTTTATGGTTGTTGGATTATCTAATATGTTTTCCCACCGTCCAAATGGATACGCAGATACTAGATACACTTACTCAGCTCACCGACATTTCCCTGATCCTTCGCAGTGAGATTGGTAAATAGTGGGGAAAACGAACGAGGTTTTCTTGCTGTTACATATACTTGCGTCTCCAGCATACTATGCGACGCCAGACACTGCTCATCATTGCCGATGGGTTGTATGTATTGCGAAAAAGTGTGTAAAGAAAAGGAAGTGAAAGATCAAACTGGGAGGCTGCAGCTGGGGGAGGGAAATTGCGTCGAAGCCCATGGCTTTCTTGTGTGATATTTCAAACACTGCTCTGATTCGTGTGTACTACTAAGTCCAGAACGCATAGCTTCTAGAAGATTCAAGCACAAAGCATCCCTGGTGAGAGTGGGCGAGGAGGAAGCAGTGAATACCACCCCGTGCTACTTACTTAGAGAAGCTACGCAGGCAGAAACATCCATTTTGCACTACGTTTATGGTCAGGAGGTGGTTTTTCTGCCATTTTTGCCCCTCTGTTAAATGGCAGAATATTCGAGTAGGTAGCAGAATGCACGACTAGTTGGCTCGGGTCCTCCATGTTTGGGGCAGTCCCGGCCTCGCCAAAAGGCATAGTAACAGGCTCGCATCGTCCTTAAACTCAATTACGTCAGGTAGTGTTCATGTTTCCACAGGCTATAGGAGGTAGCCGGTCCCCAGGCTCATCTCGCCGCTACCGAGGCTTCATAGCCCAGGCGGACCGGCTACATCCTGTAGCCTGTCTCAGCCTGAATGTTACCTAGTCCATAGTACCTCAACTGGTATGAGCAAATTCCAATATCGTAAAAACCTAGCTACTAGTGTAGTTTTGGTGGGCTTTAAATAGCATAAAATCCCGCTTGTCCTGTTACTCCGTGGAGCCAATGGGCTGGGCCCGTAATCTTAGATTATGGGCAGATAGGGAAGTAGTTTTCTTTTCACACAGTCTACAATGCAGTTTTTACGCGAGTTAAAATCCTGTAACTCGGGCTTTACGCGAATCAAGATTCCCATGCGGGGGGTACATTAGAGTCAAAACCAGTCTTGTTTTGTATTAGGTAAAGTCCTGCAACCAGGGCTTTAAGCGAATAAGATTCCCACGCCCCAAGGTGGTACCAGTCTGTTTTGTATTAGGTGAAGTCCTGCAACCAGGGCTTTACGCGCTCGGGCGGTATCGGTCTCCTCATAAATTTGGGATTGGAGGGTATCAAGAGAGAAAAATTGTGAAAGGATACACGATATGGTGAAGAAATGGAACTCTTTGGACCAGTGAAATGTACTTAGAAAAGTTCAAGTGTACCTTGAGATCTTCCCGGTAGCAGGCCTTAAGTAGAGCATAAATCTAAAGAATGGGGAAATTATTCGCTATTTAGCCAAAGTATTGAAGCAAAGTGTTGACTTGATCATTGAAGTTGTTTTCCTCCTAATAATCCCAAATAAAATTAGTACTGACTTAGAAAAGGGGATTAATTTTCCCCCCAGTGACTCAACAGCCTGAAATATTTCTATGCATCTAAGCGACAAGACCTGTTTTTTGATTTTTGGACAAAACCAGGACCCACCCTCACACTGCCTACCCCCATTCATCCACGTGGATGAACCATACGAAGTCATCCCTACCTACCAGATGCACAAGCACCCCAAATTTGGGGAGATTCCACCTTTCTGTTTGGGAGATTATAACAATTGAAAAAGGTGCATTTTCTGCAAAATGAAAAAAACAAACAAAAACTTCATGTTTGACCAAGCAAAAACTCAACGTTGCAAACTTTTCCTGGAAGAAAAAGTGCCATATTCTAATGTAGTGCTGCATCCCAAACCCTCACATCAAATTTCACCCCAATCTACCAAAAATTAGGGGGGGTTTGCTTTGTATGTGAATGCAATGGGGGTCAAAAGATTGAATTTGCAAAGCAAATGGTTCAGGCCCCATTGGGACCCAAAATTTTACTCCAATCTGGATTTCCAACGGTCAGACAGTGCTAGGCCAAGAACTACACTACACTGCCCAAGAATTTCCCAAAAACCTGCAAAATTGCATTTCGGATGAAGGATTTTGTGAATTTTCCGGCCTCTTTTAAGTCAGCCAAATGGTTGCCGAATTTTGTACTGAATCCGGCAACGTTTTCCAGGCCACGTCATGCTTTCCCAATAATTCTCAAGGCCACCTCATTCCAACCGTCCCGGTGTTCCTCCCCATTTTTTGCAGGGCTTGTGATCCACTCAACTCCAACTGCCATTCAACTGTTAGGTTCCTTCTCCTGGGACTCCTCAACTACCAGCAGACAAAGCCCAAGACAGTAGACAAGGGACAAGGACTCGACGCTTACACACTAAACTGAGGGGGAGTCGAACCCCTTGATCCGCCCTCATATGCAGACAGTCCCTCCCCCCCCCCCCCCCCAACACACACACACACACACACAACACACTGAACAACTGACACCCACACACACACCCAGACTCCCACACACTCCCGTGAACCTATCCGCCATGTCCGAAGGCCAACACAACAGCAAACACCTGCAGATGCGATTCCCACCTACACACACACACGCACGCACGCACTCACTAATGTTCATCAACACCGGAGATGTGCTTCACGCCAACAACTTCCAAGATAGAGGAATGTATTATCGCATTGGGGACAAAAGTAATGGGTACGCAGCCCGCACTGAATGCACACACGGCTGAAACAGGTTGTGCAAAGAGAAATGCCAATGGCAATGCGAGGTCGTCAACACTGTGGCATGAATCGGGTGCACAGCCAATATGGCAGGAGCCATCAGACCGTCTGTCAATGCCAGCGGAAACTCAAGATGGGTCAGCCCACGCAACCCCATCCGGCGTATGTGATACACATGCAAGAGATAAGAATTCACAATCGTGGTGTCCAATAGGAAAAAAAACACTCTATGCCACCATTTGTGAGCCTTCAGCTGCATGCTATATGCACCTCGCAACTGGTCCTGGACATCTACACCACGCATGTAAGTTTGGTATTGAACGTGCATCGGAATAGAAGGCACCTGCACCCTGGCATTCCCCACAAACCTTTTGACCGTCACAAGTGATTCGGGCCAGATGCGGGCCAACACCATGAACACGCATTTCTTATCCCACCACAAACAACAACCTGTGCCGATACGCCACCAAGTGCCCTTGCTTAGTCTTGGACTTGGACAAGCAAGTCAAAGAAGGGGGCAATCCTTTTCTATTCAGCTTGACAGTGCCAGTGGCCCATGTCCCAAACAAAGCCATATCATACAGCAACTATGGTGATGTGAAGTAATTGTCAGTCACCACCACATGGCTGAGTCTATGCGATGGAGAGACTAGCCGAGTGACCACATCATATCCCTCACCTTTGCTAGACTTCTCCCTCATGCCCTCGGGGTCCCCGTTCTTCCCACAATACACATCGAAAATCATACACATAGCTATTGACTGCATCTGCAAGGGCCCACACTTTTATGCCCCACTTGACTGGCTTCTTAGGCATAATATATTGTTGTATAACACAGTACTTCCCCTTGTACCTTATCATGATTTTGTCATCTGTCAATAATTTGTGCAGGTTCCAATGTCGTTTGCAAGCACTGGCAATTTTTGCACAAGCCCATCTGACTTTGCCAATTTTGTCAATCGCAACACTGCTACGATCAGTCTCCAGCGTTGAGTTATCCATCAAATGCAAACAATGCAAAATTGCTTCACAACGATCTCTTGTCATGACCTTTCTAGTCACAGGGCATGCAAAGAATACTTCACTCTGCTGCCAATAGCAACGGTTGTTCGGCAGCCTCTTTATCCCCATGAACAACACACACCAACCCAGACTTCCAGCTCTGGCACAACCAATATTGGCCTCCACATTGGCCCACCTCGAGTTCCGCATGCCACTGTTTCCACAGCGTAACGATTCGTCTCCCGACAAATTCGCAGCAGGGTTGCGGTGGACCAGAACAACTTGAAAAAAAAAAAGCACAACAGGATGTCATGTTGCCTCAGAAGAGGCCCAGCTGGTGTAGGACCAGCGAACTTCTTTCTATCACTATAGAACGTTGTTTCTCTGCATTCCCAATTCCCAGGAGCGAACAAAGTGGCAAACGACTCATTTGTCTCCTCCTCCACCTCCCCTGAGGCCCCATCATTTTCCCAGTCCTCTTCCTCACATGAATCGCCCTCATATCCCTCCATACGAACCATTGGCACATCCCCATTTTCACAATCCAAGAATTCTAAACTACTAGCATCCAAATTGGCCCCCGCATGAGAAGGGGGATGCTAGAGTGTGAGCCCAGGAGCGTGAGCACAGGAGCCTGGCGTGAGCCCAGAACACGTGGCATGATTTTGGGAAAGATGCGGCATCTATTTCCGTGGAAGAGGACCCATTACCGCAAAAACACGTCTTCATCCATATTAACCCTGCAACACCAAACAGAAACCCCAACCCTTGTCAGCCTTAGGGACCCACCTCAACCCCGACAGTGAATCTCGCCATCCCGCCCCTGTGCATGATACTGCGCACTGACATCATCCATGGGACCATCCATGCATGCAACATCATCCACATTGTACATCCAATCGGGCTTCATCCATCCAAAAACATTCATCCTCCATCCATCCAACCAAATATTGGTGTGATGGCATATGTTGAATGACTGTCTACTGGACTATGCACATATTCATCTCTGTTGAAAAACTTTTATTGAATGCACATGGTTGAATTGGAGAGCAATGTTTAGAAGGAAAACACTTTCAAATTCTCAGGACGCAATGGACATAATGTTTCAATTCAGGGATGTGAATTTCATTGTAGTCCGTGCTCATTACAACCGATGGTGGGAAAAGAAATGGTGGTGCAACGGAAAACGGAGAGTATGTCCCCTCATGTTCCATAAATGAATGCCCTCAAGTACATCCGTAGGTGGTGTCAACACTGCTAATGCTACCACCTGAATCTGCTGAACTGCTAGAAATACTGCTACCACCTAAAACTGCTGCACTATCATCTATGAAGACCTTTGCGTGGAGGTGCCTGAGCGTCTTCCTGGAACTCCAACGCAAGGGTGGGGGAGAAAGCACAACTGCTTGCACACGAGCAATGCCTTCCGCGTAGTCGGGAAGGACATAATTAGGAGGTGGGCTCCAGCACAAGTCCCTCAAGTATATGGAAGACAGGGGCAACGGGATTGCGTTGACATTCCTGCAATCAAAAATGCACCATTTGGGTAGTAATTAGACAACAGAAGGGGACGTGACAGAGAATATACACAGGGATGAAATATACAGAAAATGAACTTACTCACATGAAAAATCATTGTCCAGGTCCTTGTCGTCTCCGTCGAGGATATCAATTTGTGCAGTGACATCCTTCACATTGGAGGTAGATAAACCCCCTTGCAACTCGGCGAGTAGGCCAGTGAAAATATCTGCATCTCCTTCCATACCAAACAAGTGCCTGCCACCTGCCTTGCAAGCATGGTAAGAAGCGCCTGCAAGAGACAGAATGATGGAATTAGAGTTTTAGAATTATTGAGTAAAGAAGGTGCAGAAGAAAAAAAAATCGATGACAAAGGCAAGAAGAGAAACCTGTGCCGAGAGTGAGATCTATGATGCGGGCCCCTGGCCGAGAACAACTCTCAATGATCGTTTGGATAAAAGCCGGGCTTTTTTCACGGGCCCCTCTCCGGGGAATGCTTGCGCGTGAGCCTGGCCGTGTGAGCTTGTGAGCCTGGCTAGGCTCACGCCACGTCAGCAAGCATCCACGTGTGCAGGCCCTAATTCCGTGCTTTCCCCCCCTATTACCGCAGATCGGTTGTCGCCTATGTCCTTTTTTTTTTAACCCTCTTCATCGCCCCCACATGAATATTCTTTCCAGCCGAAAACAATGGTAGGTTTGTGGATGGTTTAGGATTGAGGACATGATTGAGATCGCCCGCTAGAGATTGAATATTAACAGCAAACCCTTTTTTTGCAAAGTAGTTCATTCATTCCAACCCACAAACATTTTCCAATGCCGGAATCTCAAGACCTACCCCAGGCAATCCCTAACTGTACTTACAGGAACGCGCGAAGAACTTGAAAAACAGTTTGGGGATGGAAGCAACACCAAAACACAATTTATTAAGCCTCGGTACATGAACCTCAAGAACTACTAGAGGTTCCAGAGGAACCACTTCCAGAGTCTGCAGCAATATCATCTATGAACACAGCAGCCTATCCGCGACGTTTTTTTTTTCCACGACCCCCATGGCGAGGCGAATACATTGTTTGTTGGGACAACACCCGTGCGCATGCTTCCGCCTAAACCGGCAAGCGGTAAGCTCTAGGGGGACTCGGGGTCATGTAGTATCCTTGG
Organism: Takakia lepidozioides; assembly: GCA_030704615.1. NCBI lineage: Eukaryota > Viridiplantae > Streptophyta > Takakiopsida > Takakiales > Takakiaceae > Takakia > Takakia lepidozioides. The sequence goes on from CM060732.1 coordinate 54,461,614, forward strand.
AAACCGAAAGGTGTCTGCTGATTCGATGACTGGTGCCGAACTCTGGAAAGCAAGAAGATGAATGGTGGTAGATGTTATCATCCAAAAATAGACAATGTAAGCAACCATCTGTCGAACGGGAATGACACAAAGAAATGCAACATATTTTGCACGACAAGAAACGAACTTACTCACACTCAAAATTGGAGTCCACGTCGAGATCCTCGTTAGGCGCTTCGGGCTCCTCCAGAAGTCCCTCCATGGATGGGGCAGAAGTAGTGCCCGACTCAAGCTGATGAAGCTCGCTTGAGAAGAGCTCCGTATCAGCTTCCATGCCGAAGAAGTGTCTTCCAGCGCTTTTGCACGCATGAAAAGATGCTCCTGCAAATCGAAGACGAACGAGAAATTAAAACAGGGCTTCCCTAAGCCCACTGCCCATATTTAAATACAGTGTTCAGGGACCCACCTGTGCCAATAGACAAGTCAACCACTCGTCCACCATGACGGTTGCATGTCTCCACCAAAGTCTACATGAAAGCTGGGGATTTCTCCCGGGCACCTCTCCAAGGGACACCAGTCGACCTTTTCGTAGTTTGACCCGAGTCCATGTAATTGAAGATTACATCGTCCTCCACAGGCTCGCAAGTGGGGTCAATGTGAGCTGCAAGGTCCCTCAACTGGAACTCAGCAATACCAGGAGGAAGAGTGTCATTCTGCACCCTCACCAGGCACAAAGCTTCGAACACCCGAGTCTATCAATAATCACGAAGAGAGCATGAGGAAAAAGACATAACCTACTTTTGACACTTACTGAAGAACCACGAAACTTTAATTCAAAGGAATCAACTCACTTTCTGCCCCGGGAACTCACCCTTCGCAAGAGGCAGAGTGTTGATGCATGTCCAAGTTTTGATGACATGAAACCCGGAAGCTTTCATGTAGCTGAAAAGAGTTCTCCGTGCCGACATGTCCTTTGACTGCATGAGAAGAAGAGCCCCCGAGTCAAAAAGAAATTTGTTGCTGAATGAGAAAGCCCACTGCCAGTAACGAGAATCCGATTTGTTCCAAGTGAGGGTTGCATTGGAAGGCAACACATCAGGGACAGGCAAACCGTCAGGAATGTCCAGCACCACAAGGTCAGTCGCGTATGCCTGCTGAACTCCATTCACCCAATCTGGCCTTTTTGTGACCTGCAACAAAAAACAAGACACGGTGTCACTAGCCTAATCCAAATCCAACATGAAATCAATAACGATGACAAGCCAGAACGAGTTGCCAAAACAAAATCATTCATACCACAGTTAAGACATATGTGCTTACCTGAGTAAGGAACAAAACAAGCATGTCCCATGATTTCGACGGTACCCCTTTGAATGTGGACTTCCTGGATTCCATCATTGCCAGAAAACTTTCATTCACCACCTTACGATGGAACTGGCCCAAAACCCTGGATGGATGTTCTCTCGCCTCGAAAGGTTGCTCCCTCGTCTTTGATGTTCTCCTATCCCTCCTAGTTGGAGAAGGAAGTCTTTCAGCGACCTCTGACGGGCCCTGTTCCTGCGGAGCTGAACTCTTCCCCTTCCCCTTCGGATCCCCGGCAATCTTCCCCTTCCATTTTGGAGTAGCAGATTACTCAGGCTCTTTTGCAGCCAGTGCTTGAATTATTTTGTCCTGAATGTCTTTGTCAGCAAGCGGGGCAAGTGCCACGGCGTTGTCGTTAAGGTTTCTCAAAACCACTTCATCGAATGGTGTGTCTTGTTTTGGCAGATCGAGGTACCACCCACAGTCTCTGAAGTGCGCCCTGCTCCAGTCTCTGGCAATACCAGCCGTGTACATTGTCTTGTCGTTGGAGGGATCAACCCATGAGTAGATGAAATCTGGGTCATCGCTAAGGTATTTTCCCGGTATGAGGACATGATACATGTACCTGAATCACACACACCCAAAACCCAGAAAGTCATTCGATCTGAACAGGACACAGATCACACATCATGAAAAGGGTATTGGAATGCAAGTCAGTAACACAGAGAAACTAACTTTTGCCAGCCCGAATCAACCTTGCGTTGACGCAATGTTGATTCGAGCTGAAATGGAAAACACCAAATGTGGAGAACTGTACTTTCAACGAGCACTTACGAGAGGGAAAGCCCATTATCCTAAACCATCGCATGCACAACATGGAATCCCCAATCAACCTTGCGTTGACGCAAAGTAGATTGGCGGATACACATATGATAATGTTGCATTGAAAGAGACAGTGATTGACAAGCGGAATTCAACATTGCGTCAATGCAAGGTTGATTCGGTTAACAGAGGAAATGGAAAACAATGCTAGAAAACAACCATCCGAAGATTTGCTGATATGGATATTCAACCTTGCGTTGACGCAAGGTTGAATTCCTCTGCTGTAAACACTTGTCCATGGTATTTGATAACTTTAACTTTCCTACAATTGTATGGAAATCGGGGTATTTATGCGGGACATTTCTAGCAATCCATACCATCAAACAACGTTGCGTCAACGCAAGGTTGTTTGTTGGTACAGTGTAAGCTGTAAACAGCATTTCAAACAAACTCCAAACAAACTTTATGTTCATCCTGGCAACAGTGGAACTGAAAACGACAGCAAACAACATCCCAGGAATACAGGAAAACCTACATAGCCTGGCCCTTCATCAACCTTGCGTTGACGCAAGGTTGATTTGGCGGTGCTAAAAATGAGAGTGAGTGGGAAGGACTCTCCGACAATCCTTTTATCCCAAGCTGTGCTCCACCAGTACATTTGTTTGTAAGTTCTGCAAGGTGGCCCCCTCCTGTATTGCACATTGCCCTGCTCGCATTGTCGTGCACCTCACTTCGGTAAGATCCCTTCAAGTCATAGTTACTCGCTTTGATACGCGCGCCTAACTCCCAACCTGGCCGCCGGGCCAACTCGGAGCTTCGGCTGCTCACCGGGACATAACGGTCCCGCTTTACTCCCCCAACAGACCCTCCACCAATTTGGGCCTAGTGGAAATTCCCTTTGGTAGATGGTAGTCCGGAATAGCTCCCCACTTTTTGGTCGTTTTCCGACTCGCTCGCTTACTGACTAGTTTATGGTCACCAACGGGCTTGCACCGTTCTCGGGGTTACTACTCCCTATATATACTTCTGTGACTGTCCACGGGGGTTTCACAAACAACCATGCCATTTTATGGCGAACCACCACGAAGACCCTCGATTCCCGGTGATGAGTTGCGGTGAGTTTTGGCCCACCCACCACGGCCCCATTGGACCGTGGCGAGTCCCAAGACTCCCCACGACTCCCACCACAAGGTGTCCGCCCCATGGTGAGTCCTATGCCACCCCCACTAAGTCCCACTAAGCTACCATCACCCCTTGTGGAGCTACCCCCACCGCAACCCGGTGTGCGGGGCTCCATCTAGTGAGCGCCTCCGCCTCCTTGAGTGCCTTGGGCACTCAAGGGTGCTTCAGCCCCCCCGTACCTATTGCTGCCACCGCCCCCACCACAGGGGCAGCCTGCGTCCCGACCCCCTGCCCTCAAGGCAAAGGGCCGCGACACGCATGTACTACGTTACTCACTGTTGCAAAACCATGACTCGAGCCTACATTCATTTTGGGACTCACGACCATCATGTGTCTCACAGCAATTGCAGAGATAGTGTGGAGTTGGCGCGTGGGCTCGAGGAGTTTGCAAAGTCTCCTTCAACCGAACCATCTGCCATAGCGCTGGCTGCCAGCAAAAGTTTCCTGGAGAGGCATATTCTGGGGCAAGGAAGCAAATCCAGCTCAAGACTTGAGGGGGCGTCTTTGGATGCAGTGATGGATCACTTCTCCGTGTTGAGCTCCCCCAATATTGGGAATCAGGTGAATGCATTGAGAGTGCGCGGTGGAAACACAGGGTCCATCGACAGCATTATGGAGCTCAAACGAATAAGTCAATATGACTTTATCCAATCTAGCGTCTTCCCGGATCAGGGGTCTTCAAAGGTTTACTTGTTCAAGATGTCTACGGTGGGCGAGGGCAGTGGCGTCAGCCTGGCCAGACGTATGCAACCAGGGGGGGATCTGGAGAAAGCCTGGATGATGTTCGATCATTGCAAACGAGTGAAGGGCTAGACAACCATGTCTTGCCATGTTTACGACCCGAACTACCAAAGAATAATGACAATTGCCATCTGTGACATGCAGTCTGAAGATACAGAGTCCCAGATGATAATGTGGAATTGTTTGCTTTCAGTCATGGAGTCCAATGGACATACATGCATAAATTTCAACGGGTTTATGGCGGATAGTGCACATGCTAACTTCAACGCTGTGCGCCAAGTTTTTGGATCTGGTGATCCAAAGGTACCCATGCCTAATAGGGAGCGCACATGTCTATTCCACTGGACTCAGTCCCTGCAGAAACATACGAAGAGGTGCATCGGAAGAGATCTGAAGGCGGAGCACATGAGGCTCTGCTTCTGCATGTACAAGAATGCGACTACAATGGAAGAGGCTGAGACCAGGTACCAGACAGTGAGAGCATGGTGGTTCTCGTCAGGGGCTACTGATCATGACGGTGTCAAAGAATTGGAAGACTGGTTGGTCTTCTGGCACTTCAGATACCGGCAATGGGGGCCTTTCATGACTACTGTAAGCTGTTTTTCACCTCTGAAATCCCTTGTATGTGCCCAGTTTCTTTCCTTGTTCCCAGAATGATCCGCGCTTGCATGAATGACGCTCTTTCATTTTCCTTTCACAGGACATGTCCCTTGAGGACATTGTGGACATGCCGTCCTACAACCTGGCAGAAAGCGTTCACGCGGTCTGGAAGCAGCAATCTGGCAAAGCAGGAAGAGATCTGTACATTGCTACAACAGATGATCTGGTACGAGCTCTAACCCAACAAACAAGATATCGTGACTTCCTCAGGGGGCGATGTGGGGGCAAGGGACCAAATACAGCAGAGTTGATGCTAAGGGTTGCAAGAAGGTCCGGGGATCCAACGAAGATGGCAAAGGCAGTGAACAGGTGCACAATAGGCTTGCCTCTCCAATCAAGGGAGCCCCATCTGGAAGGAGAGGAAATGTTTGGGACTTGCAAACGCAAGCTAAATACACCTCCAGGATCAGATGGGGATTCACATCGCCATGACAGAGACAACTTCTCTGTACCCAAGATTTCTCCACTACAAAGTATGGCATCCAGTAGGAAAGAGGCTGCTGGTGCATCCTCTTCCACAAAGACTTGTCCTTTATTTGCAACCCCTTTAATTGCGGGTTTCCAGCAGGACCACAGGGGGGCAGTGCAGGAGTCACCTTGTGCTGACTCCGAATGGCACATCGAGCGAACTACTCCAGGGTTTAGAGTTGGCTGCGCTGCAGTGAGGGCCATTAGTTATGAAAAGTGTAAGTCCAGGATAGTCAGAGGCTCAGCGGGTACTCCAGCTCCGACGGTCACATGTTTGATTCGGCCATATATGTCGAAGGAGTCGAAGACGCACAAATTCTGGTTCTACCCGGACGATATGGCTCGCTGTGTGAATGGTACCATCCGCGACTCCTGTATTGCTAAGCCTCCCCCACCCACCATTTGGCCAGTGCGGGTGGGAACCTCCCTAACAGCACTAGAGATTGGCAAGTTGGAGGACGCCGGCTTTCGTCTGCACCGATCTGTGGCGTCGACTCTTGGTGGCCTTGTTGCTATGGTGCCTCCGTTCATGCAAGAATCCCTAAGTAAGATTCATGATGACTCACCCAACCTTTTTTTTTCACCTCTTCTTCAATAAGAAAACCTGAGTAAGTTTCACAATGACCATTCCATTCTCTCTATACCTCTTTTTTTAAGCGCTATAACTGCTTCCACGACAATAGGACCCTCTCTAAACATAGGACTCGGGTATGGGGCATGCTTCTTCCTCCACTAAACCCGTGGGTTCATGCTTAGAGGGCAAAGCGTGAGCCGAGCTCCTGCGCTCACACGGCTAGGCTCACGCCGTGGCTGCACTCGCATGAGAAGAGCCCTGCAAATTGAAAGACAAGCCAGTCAAAGGAGACCTGCAGGGGTTAGCGGCAGCATCACAGTTACCCGCGCACCCCACATCACTTCTTCTCCTCACAGGTGCTTGATGAGGAGGCAAATTCTCCTTCCCCACAGGTCTTACCCCTTCTCCCGTGCTAAATCCCTCATCTGGCCAGACATCCTCTCTCACAGCCTCACTCTAAGCCTTGTGAGCCACCTTCCTCCCTTTTCTCTTTCCACCCCAAATCAAACTAACATGTCTTCTAAACAAAAAGCGAAAATTGACAGGACGAGGATGCTTCGGCCACCGCTGCGCACGGGGAGGCGGAGACAAGCTGCACAAGTACTCCTCACACATCACACCCAAAATATCTCTCAATTGCCCCTCAGTACAGTGTTGTTCATTCAACGCCCGTTGAGTGAGCACATCAACCGCGGTCTTATACCACAACGGATGTATTGGTGGCTCCAAGGCATCACACCTTGCGCTTCACATCCAGAAGAACATGCCCAAACCCTATCAAACCCCCCTAAGTACGAGGAATGGAAATGAAGACACATAGACACAGCGAAAATGAAGACGACGGCCAAGGCATGATTGAGAAGTAGCACCCTAAACGAATGCGTTGAAGGTCATTGAACAGAGACGGCGGACATATGCGCTACATTTTTCATTCAGCCCGTGACCTCATCGAACTTCATCTGACGAAGCTGCGGATGGATGAAAAAATGCCTCGTTGTTAATGGGGGTTAAGATTTGGAAAATGTGCTGGGAGAGCAACCTTAAAATTAAGTAAATGATGTTGGATTTTTTTAAGTGTTGAGCGGGTATATTGATTACCCTGATATACGCGACGAGTATATCAGGGTATATATATATATATGTACCGTGGTGTGTATATCCTTATATTAGGGTATGTTTCTATGATATAAGGTAGAAACACCCAAATATGAGCGTGACCTTGAATAGACCCCTATTTTTGTGTATAAAAGTGACTTCATAGGTCCTTGAATGGATGGATAGAATCAAGTGATTTATTTAAGGTCTACCAATGGCCAGAGTTACCTACAGATAGGGTGGTTTTACAACTAAACGTATACACATCCATGTCCTTATTTGATTTATAATTGCACGGTTTTGAACAAATCAAATATATTACTGTAATCATGATTTGCACTTAATTAATCACCTTAAGAGCAGGCATAGGGCAGATTTGGAGCGGATTTTGTTTCAAAATACCACGACGGCTGCTTCATTTAATGAGCAAGGCTGCGCAATTCGAATTCCTTCTAGCAACCATTTGAAATCACACAACAAGTATAACAAGGTGCCGAGCCTACTCACTTTCGACCATCTGCAGTCACCAAATGTAAAGAGCTCGAGGGGGCTCACTTTCTAAGTTAGCTACCAGCTGCAGTCACCTTGTGTAAGTAAAAAGGGCCCGGCTCATTGTCTAACTTATGTTACTAAGTTAATATCTGTAGTCAACAAGTAAGGAGGGGCCGACTGCTCACTGTGTACCATCTGCACTCACCAAGTGATAACACGGGGGACCACTCTCACTTTTCTACAAATCTCCTCAGCTATGCATGTGTGCTACAAAAGTCCAGTGTACAGTATTTTTACGTTTGAGAGTTGTTTGCTATAGTCTTTCACGTTGTAAATGAGCACATAAGCTAGGGACATTGGAAACTGGTACCTGCAAGCATGATTTCACATAAATAAACACCTTGAAAAGTTGAAAGTAACATTACACATGTCTCCAATATAGCTTGCAACTTGGACCCACGTTAGAAGAGAGAATGGACGGGATGGGGAATGAATTGCTTTGTGTTCCAACAAGGATAAGAATACAATTACGGGGGCTTAATATTTCATCCCATGTTTGATGACTTTTGGGAACCATCATGGACAGACTTCGTATTGTAGGTGTTCAGTTTTGAGGCCATTGCTGCTTCGAGTTTGCATGCCTACGATACCATTGTAGATGTCAGGCCAGGCCATTGGCAGGTCTAAAGGTGGTTATTAATTGCTTACACATGGCATGTTTTCAGATGCACAAGTTGTGCATATGAGACATGAGCAGGTTTTAGATTAGATATAATTTGGGTGAGCATTAGGTGGGTCTACTGCACAGACATAGGAAGTTATTTACCACCACTTTGATAATTCATATCAATTGACCACTTGCCTCTAAAATTTTGGAATTTACATGAGGTCCTGTTCGTTGAATTGCTAATCCAACCATATTATTTCCTCTTCGCTGCACCCAGCCCTATGGGTCATATTGCTTAAGTGCACACATTTGGGTGTTTCTACCTTACCCTTATCTTTAATATATATTTACCCTGCATCAAGAAGTCCAATATACCCTACTTTTTTGAAGGGTATATCGAATCAGGGTATATAAGGTAACATAGCCACGGCCGTAGCATTCGATGGCGGTACCATTCGAGGTGACATTTAGCGTGGAGGTACTTTTAGGGAATCTCACCCTTGACCCATCTAGCAAAATCTAGTAGTTTTTTTTTTGTATGTAGAATAAGGGAGGGATGTTTTTGGGACATCATACTAGTGCCCTATGACCTTTATGTGCTAAGCTTAGGTCTTTTCTTTTTTTGTTGTTGTCGTGCGCATACATATCGCTACACAACTACATCGCTGTCCAAAACCACACAACACATGTGCACACCACACACTAGTATACCACTAGTCTACCACTAGTCCAGCCACTAGTCCAACCACTAGGCTACAACTAGTCAGTCACTAGGCTGCCACTACGCTGCCCACTATGGCAATCACTAGTCCACACAATGATAAAGAAGAAGAATACAAGCACGAGCTCATGTGAGCTCACAAAGCTGAAGCATAAACTCATGCATATATAACCTCATCACTCAAATACAAGTCAAGCCAAGTGCACCCCACGCCATGGGGAATCCACACTACGGCGCCATAGCTAGGCGCGGTGAGGCTCAACTCGAGAAAGATGAGCCTCCTGCGCTTGCCGTGAAGATAACCACTCCAGGGCCTAAATCTGCCTTGACCCCTGGATTGACACTTGGACCAATCCCAAATGTCAATATGTAAAAGCTAGCTATTTCCTAGCTAGTTTCACACTAGTGGTAAAATAACTTGACAGCTGTCGTGCGCATACATATCGCTACACAACTACATCGCTGTCCAAAACCACACAACACATGTGCACACCACACACTAGTATACCACTAGTCTACCACTAGTCCAGCCACTAGTCCAACCACTAGGCTACAACTAGTCAGTCACTAGGCTGCCACTACGCTGCCCACTATGGCAATCACTAGTCCACACAATCGCCCCCCTAGCTGGTGCTTAGGTCCCTCTAAGTCCAGGTAGCCACAAGATGTGATAGTGACCATAGCCTCACTAAGTCCTCCACCACTATCCCTACTACACTCAAACTCGATAGATCAAGAGGCCGGGTGCAAGAGTTGCCCCATCGTTAGTCGCCGTCTTGCAACCTGTGAACTTGAGCTTGGGATCTCATGTATTGACTCCTATGAGCTTGGCCTCCCATGTCTTGTTAGCTGCCTCCAGTCATGTCCACTGCCACTATCCCAAGTAGTGTGGACACAACCAATCTCCGTCAGGAACCTTCTCAAGAGGTGGTGTCAAGCATCCCATATGCCAACCCCTTGAGCATCGATCACACACCAGCATGGTGGCTGCCCCTTTGGCAGACCCACAGAGCATGCACCTCAAACCTGCAGGTACCACTGCCAAGTTTGGGTCAACTCTGCCATCGACATTGGGAAGGTGACATGACGCACAATTACGCACATGGTCCTTCCAAGTCATGTCATCCCGACCCTCCAAGATCAGGACCCCTGAGGGCAACACCTCTCGAACCCTCAGAATAACACGCCCTGCAGTAACATCCAGAGTCGTAGGAGCAGTCTGCTGCAAATAAACATAGTCACCAGGGCTAAACCTCCGAACCCCAGGACGATATCCTCCACCACGTATAGTGGCATACCTCAACGTATCACGGTGCTGTGCAATGGCAAGGTTCTCAAAAGCCATGGGCATGACTTTCTTGAACAACTCTGCACGCTGATCACATGCACGTACGCACACGTCCGGATCGTCAAGGTTAAGGACTTGAGCAGTGTCCCTACGAATGGCTGCAGGCAAATCCGGCTCTCGGCCAAAGAGAAGGAAATATGGTGAGAAGGAGGCAAGTGATGCTTGTTTGCTGAACCTGTAGCCCATGGCTAACCAAGGAACCTGAAGATCCCAATCTCCTAGGTGTCCCTTCTGCAAGCCATACTTGCGCAAACCCCTCTTCACCGTCTGAACAACTCTCTCTGCTAAGCCATCGGCCTCAGGATGATCCCGAGAAGTGGTGCGGTGGTCTATCAAGGCTTTATCACACAAAGCCTGAAATTCCCCCAAGAACTCTCTCCCTTGGTCCGTGAGTACCTCAGCTGGAGCACCAAATCGGCTAAGCACACGATCCAAGAATGCATACGCAGCCCCCTCACTAGCCTTGTCAGGCAATGGAACCAACTCAATCCACTTGGAGAAGTGCTCCACCATCACCAACACATATCTGTGGTGGCGCATAGTCAGTGGCAACGGTCCTGCGAAGTCAAGACTCCACCTGTAGCCCAATCCCATGATAGGTAAAGGATGCAACTGTGGTGTAGGGGCGTTGAATGAAGCACGCACCCTGTCACACACCATGCACCTAGCCACAAACTGTTGCACCTCTGTATGCATACCACGCCACCAATACTGCCCCTGCAGTAAACTGTGAGTGCGTCGCACTCCAAAATGCCCCAACTCCTCATGGGCATGCCGCACTAACCGTGCACGCTGTGTGGGGTGAGGCACAATCCTCACCCGACCACCCTCCCACACTCGAAGTAGGTGTATCCCCTCCCACTTGAACCTCTTGGCTCGTTGCAGGATCCGATCCCTCTCCCTGGCAGTCACAATGGCTGCCGTGTCTCCCGTGCGGAGGTAGTCCAACACAGCCGAATCCTCATGTATATCTCTGGCACCACCTAGCTCATCACTAGCCTCAGGGTCCTCAGACACTCCGTCTACAGTCATCCCTGTTGTAGGTCCAATCTGACCTCCCGATGCCAAGATACACAAAAATGCAGATGCGTGCCATCCCGGCACCATCTCCTCGTCCGTCTCACCATGCCACCGAGCTCCAGTGTCATCCTGCTGGCTCATGCATGGATTGCGACTCAATCCATCCGCATCCCAATTGACCAAACCCGGTCGATGCACAACCTGAAAGTCATACTCCTGGAGTATAAGTGCCCACCGTGCAAGCTTCCCTGTAAGCTTGTCTGACTCCATCAACCACTTGAGTGGCTGGTGATCCGTGACAAGGGTGAAAAGATTGCCGTATAGATAGCACCTGAAGTGTGCCACGGCCCACACTGCAGCTAAGCACTCTCCCTCATATGAGCTGTACTTAGCCTCTGCAGCGTTGTTCGAGCGGCTAGCGTAAGCCACTACGAACTCTCTTCCCTCATCATCCACCTGTGTGAGCACCGCTCCAAGCCCCATCATGCTCCAATCCGTATGCAGCTGAAAGGGACGCCCCCTGATAGGTCGTCTCAAGATAGGCGCCGAGGTCAACCTCGCCTTGAGCTCTTGAAAAGCTCGTTCCTGCTCATCTTCCCACTGCCACTCCTGGTCCACCTTGGTCAGCTTGGTTAGAGCCTTTGCAATGGTACTAAATCCCTTGACAAACCGTCTATAATAGTTTGCCAACCCCATGAACGCTCGAACTCGGCTCACATCCGTGGGGCGTGGAATTTGTGCAATGGCCTCTACCTTAGTCTGCTGTACCCCCAATCCTCCAGGATATATCATGTGACCCAGATACTCAATCTGGTTGTGGAAAAACTTGCACTTCCCCGGATGCAACTTCAATCCGTGCGCTCTCAAACGCTCCAATACCACCTGAAGGTGTCTCTCATGCTCCTCCATCGTAACACTAAAGATGATGATGTCATCTATGTAGCACCGAGCAAAGTCCACCCCTGCTAGAATCCTATCCATGACTCTCTGAAACTCTGCAGGAGCATTCTTAAGCCCAAATGGTAAGAACCGCCACTGATATAGGCAATCCTTGCCGTGCTCATTGATCCCCCAGAATGCCGTCTTCTGCTTGTCCGCCTCCTTGATTGGCAACTGGTGATATCCGGATCGTAAATCCAAAGTGCTAAAGGCCTTAGCATGCCCGATGGCATCAAAGATCTCCTCTGGTGTTGGCATGGCATACTTATCGGACTTGGTCTGACGATTTACAGGCCGGTAATCACCGCACATACGTCTCTCCGTCCAATTGCCATAGACATCCTTCTTGGCTGGCATCACTGTGGCTGAAGCATACTCTCCACCAGAGAGCTCCACCAAACCTGCCTCCCAGAGATCTTGAGTCCTCATCTGAATCAAAGACCTCTCCATGTCACTGTATCTATAGGGTCTCCGAAAGATTGGCGTGTCAGTGGCCAACTCAATACGGATCTCTTGACCCTTCAGTGCTCCCGAGTCCTTCAAACTGAAGGCAAAGCAATTCCTGTAAGCCCTCAGGAACCGCCGTATACGTCGTCTCTCTCCTCCGGTGACAATGGGTCCAATGTCAGGCTCCCAATTGTCCTCCGTAACTACAACCTTAAGTCCAGTGGGCTTAGAGGTAGAGGACGCGTCCCGTGGTTGCTATGCTGCAACCTCTTGAGCAGTACTCCCTACTTGCTCAGTCAATGACAAGGCATCATCCTGCCCCATCATCTCATCCTTGAGGACCTCCTCAACTCGAGAAGAATCCCCAACCTCATCCATCACAGCCGCCTTGGCTGCCAACTCCCTCTGAACCTCGAGCACCTCCCACGTGTGCCATGGATGCATGCACCCCGTGGTCCTCATATGCTCGCCCCCACTCACTGCCTGTACCGTCTCGGTAGGCAGAGAGACCATTGAGGGAAGTGTATTCCGCACTCTGCGTTGCTCAGCTAGAGCCAAGCTGATAATCCAGGTCAAGCAATTGAGATCCATTGCTTGCCCCAACACTTGACGACGTGATGCCTCAGAAAGAGACGACACCGCCGTGGTACCAGTGGTAAAACCCATTGCCCGCTCACGCTCGTCAGCATTAGGCTCCACTAACTGCTGCAACTGAGCATCCCACAGAAGGCCAGGTCCACTATCCCGGAAAGCATGCGATCCTGGGAAGCTGAGCAGTGTAGGTAATGCTGCTCGTGGTTGACCCACCTTGTTGACCACTGCCAAAGGCGAACGGTCATCGTGTCTCACACGTTGAGACTGCCTCCCTGTGTCCAGAATGTTATCCACTGTGAGATGTGCTGGCCGCTGCACCCCATCAAATGCACGCTTGAGCAGTGCGGTGGCATCATGTTAGTCCACCATAGCCGTGGACGATGAGCCCGTGACCCCACTGTAGCTGCATCCAGCAACACTGCTGACCCAAGCCACGACCGGACTTGATGCACACTGGCCATCACCCTGGCCCGAGAATTGCCCATCAGTGGCACATTCTCCAAGATGTATGCTGGAGATACAGCTTGATGAAGCTGCAAGTGGCGCAAAACCCGCACCATCTCCCAAAACAGACCCGACCTCGAGTCTCGCAATCCATTGCCATGCCCGGCTGATGAATGCCCTTGGCAGGGCCAACCTGCCACTACCAGATCAATGGAGCCAACCCGCTCCAAATCCTGCGCCCCCAGCAACGAAATGTCTGCTGGCAAGGCCTGCTGATATCCACGAATTGCAGACACCGACAACAACTCAGGGTACCGCTGCACCAACTGAGCAACATGGCGAAGTGAAACGCGTCGTGCAGTCTCATCCCTCTCCACATACAGGTAACGCCGAACTCGTACACCTGCCTGTAACACAGCAGCCAATCCGGTGCTGATCCCGCCAAACAAGTCCAGAAGACAAATGCCTTCATCCGGAGACTGCCACACAATAGGTGTGGTGTCCAATGGAGACAATTGAGGTGGTCCTGGTGCAATCTCCACACTCTCCTCCTCTCCTGACGGTACAAAAGCCTCCACCCAGGCTTGTTGCACCCGTCGATCAGCATCCCGCTGCAAATCCTTGCTCGTGCCCCACAATGGAGTCTGAGCAACCATGGTAGGCAACTCCGCCATACCATACATGTCATCCTGCTCTCCCGAAGGTGGTACATCCTCTGAATGAGCATTGCCCTCAAGCAACTCTCTAGGCCAACTCACTGCCGCTGTGAATGCTGCTAGTGTCGGCATCTTGCCTCGCTGGGCAACCGCAACTCCTCCTATGAACGTCACAGGGAGCTGCGCACGCCGGCCCTCCCCTGACTGCCATGCAGGCCTATAGGAAGCTGACTCCTCCCAAAAATCCAGGGTGAAGCCCATGGGGTACAACACTGCCCCACCAACCAGGACATCGTATGAGACTGCGTCTGTCACAATGGCCTTGGCTCGCATCACTGAGCCATCTGTAGGGTGATCCGGCCGTAGTCTGATAGCCAACTCATGCCGTGTCATGCCCCGAGCCTGCTCCGATCCTCCGAGAGACGTCTGTATCTGGAAAGGACAAGGCTCCATATCCGCCTCCGTGAGGCCCAAGCCTGCAATAGCAGCTCTGCCCAGCATCAGTGGCTGAGCTCCCGAGTCCAACAAGACTCGCAGTGGCCGGTACCTCTTGCCTGCCGGTCCACTCAAACAGAAAATGCCATCCTGGTTGTCTAACATGACAACTCCAGGTGTCACCATGGCGCGCTCAATGGCTGGCCTAGCTGGCAGCTCCATCAACCTGGCAGCTGCAGCTTGCCATGGCGCCGCCGTGGCAGTCTTGACCCTCAAATCCGAGGATCCCTCCGGCACTACACCTCCCACTATCTCCGCAGAAGATGAAGTAACCTCCCCACTCTCACAAAGTGTAGCTGCCAGCCTGAACACCTCAGCTGGTCTTACCCCCGGCGTCGCAATCATGGTAGCCGAGAACAATGGAGCCTGGCACACAGATGTGGCCGCTCCTAGCAGCACACTAGCTGCCGTAGCCTTGGCAACACTAGGTAGTGGTGCTACTCGTGTAGCTCTCCCCAATGGCATAGTGACCTCCGCCTCGGTAACAGTCGGGCGAGAACTAGGTGCCATGGATGGCGTCGACACTGTCTCCGCCAATGTGAATGACTGAGGAAGCCTAGCCTGACGGCTTGCCTCCCACGCTGTGGATCCAACTCCACCTCTGCACCTCGTGGCTCAGGAACTCGTGCTGCTCCTCGAGTCACGGCTGCAGCAGACTCCACCTGCACTAGTGGTAGTGCTGCTCCACACATGAATCCCATGCCTCCCATATCTCCTCCCTCAGGAGCAGGAGGTGGACCATCCGGCCTTAGAGCCGGTACCACCTGAGCTGTAGCCATGGCAGCGAGCCTCTGCTCTAGCTGCTGAAGCCGGTTGGCCATGCCTTGGTCAACACCCTGACCTCCGCGTCCTTGGCCACGTTGAGCTTGCCCTTGGCCTGCACCTCGTGGCTGGCCACCTCGTCCCCTCTGGGCTGCTCCACCTCGCCCCCGGCCACCATTGTTCCCTTGGAACTGGCCTGGGCGCAACTCAGGATGCAAACCATAACACTGAGCCTCTCCATGCCCGTGTTTGCCACAATGCCCACACTGTAACTGTGCAGGCTGTGCATGTGCCGGCCCTTTGCCTCCCTCTGGACAATCCGTCTTGACATGGGGTCCTCCACATGTCCAGCACACCACATCCGCCCGTTGTTGGCCAGCAAATGAAGGGAGAGACCCCTGCATCTGAGGTCCTCTCTGCCCTTCCCTGAGCTTCACCTGAGCCCCCTTGTTGCCTTGAGCACGTTGAGGTGGTGGTTGGCTAGGAGCACCACTACCCCGTGGTGTCTCCTTAGCAAATCCCACCATGACCACTCGTTCCTCCACCATGTTGAGCTCTATCCGCTCTGCCAGCAAAAACACATTTGCTAAGGGGTTGGGCCGCTTGTAGGAGAGTTGCATCCCGCACCCTTCTCCTCAGCTCCTTGTCCAATATCCCATACCAGAATTGGACTGCCTGAGCTTCCGTAACCCCTTGGGTTACATTTATCAAGCGCCTCATGCGAGTGAAAGCCTCCCTCAAGCTCTCGGTCGGCTTCCGTTGGAACTCTTGCAAGCTCCGCAACTTCTCTGTCCTCACCCCTTGGTAGTTCCCTCTCAACTCTTCGAAGAACTCCACGACAGGGTTGAAGGCAGGCACGGGTGCTAGTGCTGGTGCGGGTAGTGGCTTGGGTGGACGTCGTAGCTACTGTACCACCAGTCCCACTGCTGCTTGCTGAAGCTGCCGGTGCAGCGGCAGGTGTAGCCACTGCCCTCGTGGCTCTAGTGCCCCTAGTGATGGAGACATAGTCGGGTGACCAGTACATCCTCCACTCCTCGATCTCAACCTCATGCCCCCGCCTGAACTCATGGTAATCATCCATAGGCGGCCCCTCAAGGTGCTGAAACAGCCCTTTCCATGCCATGAACGGCGTAAATAGTTGTGGATTGCGCATTTGCTGCAAATCACACCAACACTTGGATAAAATCATCCACTCAATGGTGCCCACCGCCCAGAGTACCTTCGTGGCCCCTTGGTAGCTCCATACATCTCCTCCATTGTGTCCCACAACAATGGCAAAGAAACAACTTGCACCGCCGGTATGAGTCCTCCCGATTCACAATCCGAATCAGAACCTTCCGTAGAAGACACAGGAGGTGAAGGTGGCCTAAACCGCACACCTCGTCTCGTGTACCCACTAGTATCGCTAGTGCTCGAACCGGCACTGTCCCCAGCAACTAGTGGCACCTCCGTGTTGACACTCAACCGGTCATGAACACAACATAAAACGAACCGCATAATAACAACATGACCCAACAGAAAAATACTCTCTGGCCTTTGGGGTACTGAACATAACCTGTCCTTCTCTCATGGTTCTTACCCAACTTGATTCTGGTGCCTCCACACAGCACAGGATAGGTGGCTGGCACCCAACCCGCACAACCCAGTCACACAAAACACATACGTGGTCAATCGGTAGTGGATCCACACAAGAAATCAGATCGACAGGCCACCAGCACAGACAACAAAACCACAAACACACTAGCTGCACCACACAGTTGCACTCACCAGCACACACAACAATCCGTCACACCACAGCCACACCAACAACCACACACAAACCCACCCCTCTCACAAGGTAACCGGGTTAGAGAACTGTGCGGCTTATGGTTGAATAATAAGTCCTAACATAGCCTACAGTACCTGCATCCACCACAAAGCACTCCTATGGTTGGCTGTGGTCACGCCTCCAACCTCACCACAGGAGAAACAATGATGGTCTGGCTGGTCATCACCCGCCTCACCATCGACGCATGCTCTAGGACTGGCCGGTGTCATCCGACAATCACCTATAAAAACAAGCGCCCCCACACACAACTAGCATGGCGCACAGTAAAGCATGCAGGTATGGAGGGGATCCAACACAAGAAATCAGATCGACAAGCCCCCACACCCAAAAACAACTCCACGGGTCTTAGGCAGTCCACCAGTGCCTCCACGAGTCAGCACAGGCCGTCCACAGGCAACCGGGCCACCACAGACCACACAGGCCCACACAGCCACTGGTCAGGCCGTCACAGTCCAAGGCCACTGGGCAAAGCCTGTCGCCAGCCATCACAGCCTGTCACAGCCTCAAAGGCCTCAGGCACGGCCTGTCACAGCCCCTCACAGCCCGTCACAGCCTCAAAGGCCTCAGGCACGGCCTGTCACAGCCCCTCACAGCCCGTCACAGCCCCAAAGGCCATGGGCACGGCCTGTCACAGCCCCTCACAGCCGTCACGCCACAAGCCTCAGGCACGGCTGTCACAGCCCCTCACAGCCCCTCACAGCCCCAAAGGCCCCAGGCCGGCCTGTCACCGCCCCTCACAGCCCGTCACAGCCCCAAAGGCCATGGGCACGGCCTGTCACAGCCCTCACAGCCCGTCACAGCCTCAAAGGCCTCAGGCACGGCCTGTCACAGCCCCTCACAGCCGTCACAGCCCCAAAGGCCATGGGCACAAGCCTGTCACAGCCCGTCACAGCCCATAGGCCTCAGGGCACAGCCTGTCACAGCCCCGCACAGCCGTCACAGCCCAAAGGCCACTGGGCACAGCCTGTCACAGCCTGACACAGCCCGTCCAGCCCCACAGGGCACAGGGCACAGCCTGTCACAGCCCATCACAGCCCATCACAGCCGGTCCAGCTTGCCACAACCTGTCACAGCCGTCACAGGCCGTCACAGCTCGCCCCACAGCCTGACACAGCCCGTCACAGCCCCACAGGCACAGGGCACAGCCTGTCACAGCCCCTCACAGCCCGTCACAGCCCCAAAGGCCTCAGGCACGGCCTGTCACAGCCCGTCACAGCCCCAAAGGCCACTGGGCACAGCCTGTCACAGCCTGACACAGCCCGTCACAGCCCCACAGGGCACAGGGCACAGCCTGTCACAGCCATCAAAGCCCATCACAGCCTGTCACAGCTTGCCACAGCCTGTCACAGCCGACAGCCCCACAGGCCACTGGGCACAGCCTGTCACAGCCCGTCACAGCCCCAAAGGCCATGGGCACAGCCGTCACAGCCGCCACAGCCTGTCACAGCCCGTCACAGCCCCAAAGGCCTCAGGCACAGCCTGTCACAGCCCGTCACAGCCCACAAGGCCACTGGGCACAGCCTGTCACAGCCTAACACAGCCCGTCACAGCCCCCAGGGCACAGGGCACAGCCTGTCACAGCCCATCACAGCCCATCACAGCCCGTCACAGCCCCACAGGCCTCATGGCACAGCCTGTCACAGCCCCGCACAGCCCGTCACAGCCCCAAAGGCCACTGGGCACAGCCTGTCACAGCCTGACACAGCCCATCACAGCCTGTCACAGCTTGCCACAGCCTGTCACAGCCCCACACATGGCCGCTCTGGCAGTTTAGCCATTTCTCCAAGGGGTTTAGCCACGCCAAGCTAGGGTTTGTGTCTCTTGGACTCTAGGCTTCTTTCCACCGAGCTATGGTGGCTGTGAGGAAATCAGCAAGGTATCCTTGCTCTTTCGGCTCCCACACACCACCATAGTAGCCCTAAGCCATGAGGTGGTTGCCACAAACCAAGCCTTCTTTCTCACTTAGCCTCCCCAAACACGCCACTAAACTCAATGGCAAACAACCAAGCCCTGTTGGTTCCCAGCCCTTGTGAGCACTCATTCAAGCACTCCCCTCATTGGACATAGCATCTGTCTTAGAGCCTATTCCAACCCTCTACACCTGTTGCTTCAAGAGTTGCGCTCCCTTCAAGCTTGAAGTTGAAACCCCAACTCACATAGGCCCTACAAGTGCTGTTCTTTCACTCCAAGTGGAAACCAGCCCTAGACCTTCCGTTCTAGCTCTCTAAGGCTTGAAAACAAGAGCCTCAATGGGCTGAAGGCATGCTCCACACATGCCCCACTCTCACCATAAGAGAATCAGCTCCTTTGCTTCATTTCTTGCACCCACAAACCTGATAATACAAGCTTCAGCAGGCTGAAAACATGCTCTACATGCCCTACAGGGAACCAGCCCCTTCCTTCCTTTCTTGCACTCCCACACCTAAAAGTGCAAGCCTTCACCAGGCTGATAGCATGCTCCACACATACATTGCCCTCACATAAGGGAAGTCAGCCCTTCCCTCTTCCTTGCTTGCCCTCCAAGCTTGAAGATGGAAGCTTCAATGAGCTGAATACATGCTCCACACATGCAACCTCTTCACACAAGAGATATCAGCCCCCTATCTTGGCTCCTTGGCTCCTTGATGCTCTCTAAGACAAGACTAAGCACTCCCAAGCCCTTGCCAAGCTCCTGAAACCCTAAGGCTTACATTTCCAGCCACAAGACACTTCTCTTGTGGTGCAAGAGCTCTTCTTCCAAGCTCTGAAACCCTAGGTGCACATTCCATGGCCTTGCCGCACCTCTTAGCTCCTGTTCCAGCCCTGCTTTTGCCATGACAAGAGCCCTCTCAATGCTGAAGCTCGAGATTGAAACCCAATCTCACCATACTCCACAAAGTGCACTGATTTGCCCCAAGCCAAATCAGCCCTTTCGCTTGGTCTTGCAATCCTTCACACAATGACAGCTCGCATTCCCAAGTCCAGTTCTCAGCTTTGCCACCAAAGCCACTATAACCTGCTCTTGACTGGTCCTCTTCCCAATCGTGCTTGCTCATGCATGTACACAATCTGAAACCATCAAGGTGCTCTGGAATTACCTACAGTATGGTGCTTTCATCTCTGAAGCTGAAGATCGAATGCCAAGGTTTACCACCTCGTAACCCACATCGCCTCCGCTTCTAACAACCAAAGAGCTCCACGGTGCTCCTTGCATAACAACTTGGTTTCTCTCATTCTCAAGCAAAAACCACAAGTGCTACAACTAACTCGTATCTAGCACTCATAGATACGAGCTCATCTTTCTCGAGTGATAAAGAAGAAGAATACAAGCACGAGCTCATGCGAGCTCACAAAGCTGAAGCATAAACTCATGCATATATAACCTCATCACTCAAATACAAGTCAAGCCAAGTGCACCCCACGCCATGGGGAATCCACACTACGGCGCCATAGCTAGGCGCGGTGAGGCTCAACTCGAGAAAGATGAGCCTCCTGCGCTTGCCGTGAAGATAACCACTCCAGGGCCTAAATCTGCCTTGACCCCTGGATTGACACTTGGACCAATCCCAAATGTCAATATGTAAAAGCTAGCTATTTCCTAGCTAGTTTCACACTAGTGGTAAAATAACTTGACATTGTGTTGCGTGTGGCAGGTAAGTGGATGAGACTGCATTCAATTCATATTGTCCGCCGAGCTCTCTTCCCATTTTATGGGGCGGCCCTACATGGGAACTCGGCGACCGGGCCCGCCGCCCCATGCATGAAAGTGAGAAGTGTACCCAGCCATTTTTGTCAGTTTTCTCCCTTAAAGGGTGGGCCAGGTACATGGAAGGCTGCAATAACACAGCAGATAAGAGATGCAATAAAGCATTACGACCCATCATGTTGGCTGCTTCTCTTTGTTAATCCCACCCATAAGAAACAAGAGCCGGTATCAATAGAGAGCTTCCAATCACTCATACCTCATAACATGCACTGAAGCATTTGTAGTGGCTGGAACTGATTGCAATTTGCAGCTCTGTTTCCATCAATCCTGCATTCTTTGAGATTCAAGGAATTACTGGAAGATCAAATGGAACTTGACTTGAACTTGTGTTTAAAGCACAACTTCCATCCACAGGTGCAGAGCTGCAACCACCTTTTCCATCCATGTGCTGGAGCCTGAAAGAAGATGAGGGCCAGGGTTCCATGGGCCCATCGGCCGTGATCTGTGCGGCCCCACAGAAGGCGCATTTGGGGCCCATTCAACAGAACTCAATTGATTCCAATGAGGGGGCTACAAAGAGAGCAGGATTATGCAGGTTGCAGTCATGGGTTTAGTGACAGCTTCTTTCACAATGTGTTGAGCAGGACAGTGGGGTGAAGCACGACTCACAAGTCGCAGTAGCATTTCTGTGAAAGTTTTCTGGTACGGGTTGTGAAAAAAGGAGCAGAAGTGTTTCTTCTGGGTTGCAAGAGAATTCGCACACCCCCACATGCTAAAGAGGTTCGCACCTGGGTTCATCACCGGAAATCACAAGCAGACACTCTTGAGTACGAAATTCTCAGTGCATACTCAGGTACCCTACCCTT
Organism: Takakia lepidozioides; assembly: GCA_030704615.1. Lineage (NCBI taxonomy): Eukaryota > Viridiplantae > Streptophyta > Takakiopsida > Takakiales > Takakiaceae > Takakia > Takakia lepidozioides. The sequence continues at coordinate 54,483,401 of CM060732.1, forward strand.
TCTTTTTCCTTCTCCTCTCACCAAGGTGAATTGGATAGTAGTTGGGCTGTTTGCTGCTCTCAGAAAAGGAGCAGATGTTGTTACATGCCATGGCTGGAAAAGATCAACTTCCGAGAGGGATTTTGCGGTTGAATAGCAGTATCTAGTGCAGAGAACATTGCCCAGAGGGAACGATAAAAGCTGGTACTGACATAGAAACGGGTGGCCTGGAACTTGCACTCACGAATGAAAATAAGGAAACATAATTCTGATACTCTCAGAGGTCCACTAAGAGAGAACAAATGAAGAGTCATTCTCATCTGAGGAAGGGCACTCTGATAAAACTGTTTCGAATTCATGCAATGGTGTGTTTACAGTGCAATTCCGGCTCAATGGATTCATCCACTAATTCTGGAGGAGGAGGATTACCAGAGAGAGTGATTGAGAAAGGGGCATCAGAAAGACTGAGGGAAGTGACAAAGAACATGCCAATGACGCAAGCATGGGAGCAGGTATGGGTGGAAGGGGTCACGCCCTGGGATGCAAAGGGGGCTACACCTGTTGTCACCCAGCTGGTGCAAGAAGGCAAGCTTGCAGAGGGCCAGGCGTTGGTCCCTGGCTGTGGTTTAGGGTATGATGTTTTGGCTATGGCAAGTCCAACGAGGAGCGTTGTCGGTCTTGACATCTCTAAGACCAGTCTTGAGCGGGCCAGAAAGCTGCATGCAGGAAACCCCAGCAGCCAATGGGTTGAGTTTGTTAACGCGGATTTCTTCACCTTCTCACCCCCTGAGCCTTTTGATGTCATCTTTGATTACACATTTTTCTGTGCATTGGACCCTTCATTGAGGTCCCAGTGGGCCCAGACAATGTCAAAGTTACTTGCATCAGATGGCGAACTACTTACACTTCTCTTTCCGATCTCTGATCATGAAGGAGGCCCCCCCTATGCTGTTTCTCTTCAAGCTTACCAGACTGTGCTGCATCCATTGGGTTTCACCGTCGTGAGTATGGACGAGGCTATTCCTAGTCTTCCAGCACGGAAAGGAATGGAATCGCTCGCTCGTTGGAAAAGATCCAACGTAGAAGCTTGAACTTATGGCTGTAAATCTTGTGGCTGCAAAGGAGACGACATAACGTGTCTTTCTTTAAAGCAGTAGAATGGCTATGAACGAGTGTCAGTACTGCAGTCACTCTCATGTTTCGGGTATAATGATGTCAATGCGGGTTGACTCTGAGACAATGAAACAGTTCGGGGACCACGTCTTGATTCCTACTTGTTATGTGAGGCCTTCTGCCATTTCACAACTGATGTGCACTCCCTTGTTGTAACTTCATCAACTGAAGATATTTAAAATAAAATCGACTTGAATACAGCATGAATATGATGACAACTATAAGTGCAGGATTCCCAGCCAACAAGGTTCACAGCTTTGGGTATTGATTGAGCCCCTTGAGCTATTGGAAAGATATGCAATGATAGCGTTTTGGTGAATTGACCATTCCACTGCATCACAAATGATGGCTATATATATATATATATTAGTGTTCCTTGCAACTGTCATTAACTGAAAAAATTCTGACTTGAATAAAGCATGAACATGATGACAGACTGCAGATTCCCAGCCCACAAGGGTCACAGCTTTGGCAGTTGGATTCAGCCCCTTGAGCTATAGGAAAGATATGCAATGATAGTGTTCTGGTGGACTGACCATTCCACTGCATCACAAATGATGGCTGCTCTGAATTCTGTACAATGTTCCTCATAGTGCCCAATTTCGCAATTGGCACAAGTGTATGAAAATATTATACATAGAATCTGGCCTGTGTGCCAGGTTTACAGACTGTTTGAAGTCCTAAATTTTGTGAGCAGTGTTTATGCATCCTACAGTCAAATCTGAAGGCGCACAAAGCAAAGGTTTGGTAACAGTGCAAATGCACTCTTAGTTGAAATACTTGTCAATCCTGGCCTACTCATTGCTGCCTTCTGTGTGTCAGGACAGGAACAACCAAAGACCTGACACTAATAGGTGGTCTGTAATGGACAGGTGCTCTACACAAAATCCATCGGGGAAGAAAGATTCACTGGAATTCAACATCATCATATATGCACCCAATCAAAAAGGCCTGAAGATGACCCCAACTCCATGCCAGAATTTTGCTCGAAATGCACTGTGCTTCTAGAACATTTTCTCCGAGCATCCTACACATTCCAGGCACCACCTGTGTTAATCCTACATGTGCCTGTAGCTCAAAGTGCTTGAAAACTCCACAGGGATAACTGTCCGATACACTCAAATGGAGTGAGCACATGTGTCACACTTGAGTGCAAATTAGGGCAGAGCTTCATATACCCAAACTTGAAGCACCTTAAACTACAGTCTTGCTTGATTACTCACTGTAGAAATCAGGGAATCTAAGTTACTCTGCCTCTGCAATTTGGAGCTCAAACTCTGGAGTCGCATCACATCTACAGAGTCTCTGCCTCAAGAAACACAAGGACAGGTGCCGCCGAGGATGAAAAGAGAATTGCTGTGAATCACACCAACGTTACTGGAGTGAAAGCAAGCACATGCAAAACATGTGAGGAGGGAACACATACTGGTTGGAAGCACAGGCTTCAATTGGGGACGGATACGCAGCGTATGCACCAAGTGCAGCACTTCTGCATTGCCCGTGGCCACAAACATGCGCAGAACTCGCTCGGTCAGCTTCCCTTCCCTCAAAGTTTTCTGCACCCTCCATCACTGGATCTGTGACTTGTTTGTAGTGCATTGCACCCCTGGTTGAGGAATGGTGGAAGAAAAAACTTCCGAGGAAAGACACATGGTTAGTTGCTAGCCAAACATGTAGCCTGGATTAGGTCAACTCTCGTCATGCAATCCAGATGCTAGGATGTGCTCCCTTCACAATCAGGGGAACCACAGGTCCCTGACCCACCCTGCAACACTACCACTGCATGTGCAAAATCCTGCAGGTCCTGCAGGATAAACAACCCTAAATAGCTGCTAAGAAGCACGAACCCTACACTTAGTGATGAAATTCCTTTCACTCCACTCAATCTAACACCGCAATCAAAATCTCACCCCCACAGAAGGCGTGCAACAGGAAACGACAGAGTTGCGATGCTCTAGTATGAGTTGCGAAGACAGTAACTTCCAGCACTCGTGCCTTACACTATTTGCAAGATGCATGCAAACAACCAGACCAGAACCCAGGAGAAACATAGAAAAAGGTCAGCGAGCATTAACCTGAAAGAGCTCCGCAACGATGTTATCTGGGATGCTGCCGAGGTTGGACAATCGCTGTATATTTGAGACCGCCGTGTTGATGCTCAGATCTAACAGCGACGGCGGATGGGAGCCCTCATTTGACATAAGCCCTGCTTCCCTGCAGCCCTAAAAAGTCTTTCCTCGAATGCAGTTAGCCCACCTTCCCTAAACACCCTGGGCCAACAATGTGCATCTGGTACAATTGCGCAAGCTACGTGGGTACTCTCTGTTTTCCTTTCAACCTCCACCAAAGTCGACAAGCATCGCAGGCCCCTAGACTGTTCTGTTGTGGGAGGAGTTGGTGACCCCGGCTTTCTACTGTCATCAAAGCCGTGTCAGAAAGCTTCCAGACCCATGTCCACAAGGTCAACCCAAATTCCCATCCGATATGACGCACACACGATCGTCCACAAAAGAAGCGAAACCAACAGACCTCTTTCCGCGGAAGGCCCCCAAATGGCCACGTCTGGAAAAATATTCTCTTTCTTTAATCTGTTCCAAGGTCGAACGGAAGGAAAAGGGATCAAGCCCGAGGATTCCTCAAACAAATCCCCTTCTCTCGTCAATGTTAGATGGGCACCTTCCTTGTAGCAGCCAGATGCTGCCGGATGACGGATGCCCCAAACCCACATTCTCGTCTTATGGCAAGGCATCTCAGAGAACTGTACAAGAAAGCGTGCACGGAACTTCACTATCCTCTTTAGCGAAGGGGGGGGGGGGAGAGATGGGTTCTCCTGTCTCTTCCTGGTTTCAATAGTATTGTAGTTGTCCAGTGGTAGTCACTACAACTAATTCGATTCCAGGTCCGCAGCAGAGCCAATTTCTGTCTCTTTCACGACCGAGATAAGAGCGACCGATTCCAGGTGGGCAGAAATGGCAAACAACTTGTGGCTGCGTGCAAAACTCAATTTGCAGTGTAAAAATGTTTGGGACGAGGTGAGTGGATCACTGGGCGATTTGGGTACGTTTGTGCCGATTGTGCTGGCCCTCACTCTGGTGAATGGCCTTGATTTTGGAACAACACTTCTGTTCACTGGTGCCTACAACATTATCACAGGTGAGATTATCCTTCGAGATTTCAACCTATTGGTCTTTTTCGATAATGGATCTCTTTGAAATTGGGTGACAAGCATGCGTGTTTTAAACTGCTGGGCTCAGTTGTTCTCGAATTCATGGATTGGTAGGGTAAACTAAGCTGAACAATATTATGTGGGAAAGGAATCAGACAGCTTGACAGGCTGTATCCTTAGAATTATAGCTCGGATACTTACATGGGCCAAATTTGTGTTTTCTGTCTGTCTACAGAAGCTCACTTTTACGAATGGCATGTCTTTGGTGTGGTAGAGCTATGACAGTTGTTGAAGTTATTAAAAAACTAGAAAGTGTGCGTGGAAGAGAGATTTCTTAGATGAGAGCATCCTCAAGGTCGTAGATTGCAAAACAAGTCTTCACATCGATGTGGTTTCTTGTACTTTCCCCATATTTGGAACGTGTTCAAAACTGCCTGGCAATGTTGTGCTGACGGTCGACTCCCTAGAAGACTCGCCCCCAAAGAAGACTTTTACGAGCATCGAGGGAGAGTACCTACCTCATCTGTGAATAACCAGCAACTTTAGGAACTGATTTGTACGTTGGGGGCCAAGAAGCATGGTCGTCATGCACACGTACTCTTGACTTTGTCTCTGTATCTTTAATGCTGCACAGGCGTGCTATTCGGAGTGCCGATGCCAGTGCAACCAATGAAGTCAATTGCCGCTGTAGCTATCTCTGAGGGAGATCCACTCACAGTGCCTCAAATAATGGCAGCTGGCATTACAACAGCCCTGGTGTTATTGGTGCTGGGAGACACTGGACTCATGAGTGTTGTGAACCGATTAGTTCCTCTTCCAGTTGTGAGGGGCATACAGTTGTCACAAGGCATCTCGTTTGGGTCCACAGCTGTGAAATACATTCTGAAAAACCAGAATTTGCCAAGGAAAGGCAACTGGGGATCGAGCTTGGATGGGCTTGGATGGGCTTCTCCTTGCTCTCTCGGCATTATGTTTCATTGTCCTTGCTATGGGCTCCGGTGGAGGCATGGCAGATCAGTGTGGAGCTGGAGGCTGTGCTCAGCAGGAAGGAGAGGATCTTTTGGAGGGTGAAAGAGAGAGAGATGAGAGAGGAGACGGAGAAAGAGGGACAGGAGAGGAGGAAAGGCAGCAAAAGTTTTTTGCCATTCCAACCGCACTTATCGTATTTTTCCTTGGAGTGATTCTTGCCATTGTTCGAGACCCCAGCATCCCAGGGAAGCTCCACATTGGGCCATCAACTCCCCATTTTGTGAGAATCTCCCGGGAGGATTGGAAGATTGGCTTTGTGAGGGCCGCCATTCCACAGATCCCTCTCTCCATCCTCAATTCTGTCATAGCTGTCTGCAAGCTTTCAAATGACTTATTTCCCACCAAGGAAGTGTCACCTTTCAGGGTCTCGGTGAGTGTACTTTACCGGCTTATTAGAGCATCATTTCAGTAGAATCTACTCTAACTCGCTGATAACACCCCGCCTCGGGTTTCTGGAACCACATTCGTAGGTATTTGCCGCACAGTCAAAGCCCTGCCCTTTCAGGATATGTCCCATCAAGGCCCAGGGGCCGTGGGCAAGTACATACAATGTCTTCGACAATTTTGGCCCTATCTGGCTTGAATGGTAAAGAATGGACCTTGGAATTAGAAATGAATCCAATCAAGATGCTAATATGTAAGAATCGACATCTGTAGCTTCTTGCTGCCTCACACATATATGTGAACCAGTACTTGTGAATGCCCGCATGCAGAAGATGCATTCTGAATTCACAAAGGATAACAGGATGTGCCGCTCCATGTTCTCTTGTGTGTAGGTGAGCGTGGGGATTATGAACCTGGTGGGCTGCTGGTGGGGTGCGATGCCCGTTTGCCATGGTGCAGGAGGCCTAGCTGGCCAGTACCGATTTGGAGCCAGAAATGGGGTTTCTGTGGTTTTTCTTGGGACTGCTAAAATAGTTCTTGGCCTTCTTTTGGGCAGCTCTCTTGTGCAAATTTTGGTCCCTTACCCTATTGGCCTTCTAGGTGTGCTGCTGCTGTTTTCAGGCCTTGAATTAGCAATGGCCTGCAGAGACAAAAACTCCAGAAGAGACGCATTTGTGATGCTAGTTGTCACAGTCGTCTCATTGACAAATTCAAGTTCTGCACTTGGATTTGGGTCTGGAATTGTTCTTGCTGTTCTGCTAGAGCTCCGAGAGAAAGAATTCTGGGTAAGGCTCTGGTCTCTTTTATCTCGCCGGGGGTCAGAAGAAAGTCTTCCCCCATCTGGCTATGACCAGCTATCTCACAATCCATAGCTGAAGATCACTAAACAATTGAACTATGGTCATATTTAATTTTGTGCTATCCTGACAACTGCATCCAAACTAGCCCTGTAAAAACTTATTCTAGTTCAGTGTTATCTCATGTTTATCTGCCAGGTTTAAACTTCCCGGGCAGCAGAAGAATAGTAGCCTTCACACTGGAGTTCAGTACTCTATTTTCTCATAGAGTCCATGTCTTCAACATTATAATACTACAATGCCTATCCTGAAAAGGTCCCTCGAATACTGAATCTTTCCTAGTGGATACAAGCATATACTAATTGCATTATTCGGACTCGTCCCATCTTTCCCTTAAGGGCACCTGAAAAGCTTGCACTATGTATCTTCCCTAGGAGTTCATGGTGCAAAGCCTCGGCTGTATAGAGGACACTGAATCACTTTTTCTTTTGAGTGAGAGGAGTCGAGATACTTGACCATGCCTGGCCTCATCTATTCCTGCAAATGATTAGTCGACTAATGTACTTCTCTTGCATAGATTGTAGCTATGAGCATTGGCCGCTTCAAGTTTGGTGAGGAGTTCAGGTGGCATGTTTCAAAGTTGTTTCATTGCTATAGCTTTCCTAGCTGGTTCCTATTATTATGCATGCATGCTACTAGTTAAGTTGGTGGGACTGAGCAGGCTGTTTGCAACAGTAGTCAGCCATTTTACCTCCCATTCCGTGGGAGACACATTTCTAGCCAGATAGGCCCTTTGCATCACATTGTAATATGCCCTTTGGATCATACGGAAGCCATCAATATTGCCCTATCTCCCATCCTTCCAACCAACATCAGGAATGATACCCTCAGTGTAATTGGGCTGCTGGTTGCCCTCATCCCAACAGCTCTCTAAAGTATAAGGGTCTGGCCACAAGGCGGGGGGCCAAACAATTCTAAAGCATCAACCAACACTACATTGTATAGGCACTGAGTGTTATGTGCCCCTCAGTCACTCTTCTTCCCACCCTGTAACTAAGTTTTGGTTCCAAATGATTCATTGTTTTGTCTGCCACCTCCCAAGGGAATCCGCACTCATAACACGCAGAGACAGCATGGACTTCAAAACACAGAGGGATAATTGGAGGAGAATGTAGGCCTTTGGCATGCTCCCACTCCCCATTGCTACCAACCTCCACCAAGCACAGCGACAAGCAATCAAAGCTTGAAGCACTAGTCTCAACACTCCCATGGCTGCGGTCCCAGGCTCAGAGCGCCAGACTCCCGTGTTTGCTGTTATCACTTCAACATTTGGTTGCGAGGACCACGCAGCCCACAACAGCTACGGCATTTTGCAGTTGCCTGCAAAGGTAGGGTTTTGCATTTTATGTTGGAAAAATTATAACCAAATATTTATCCCATATCGTTTGCAAACATCTCGATGGATGAGTCCTATATAAGCCAGGCTTTCCAGGTATGTTCTAACCAGCCGTGTGCTCAGCACAAAGCGAACTATTCTTTCGCCTTTTACTAAAGAATACCGTGCGCGGTGTACAGAAAGCGGCATACCTTAGTTTTTGGGCCGGCTCCTTCATCGGGGCCCTCCAAGAAAACCTAATCAGGATCAGCCCTTCTTTTTTCATATATGGAGTTTCACAGACATGGCTACAGTCAGCAGGCTCCTTGGAACTGAAGTGGCGACTGTGTTTAAATTTGTTGGTGCAACGGCTGGCAACAATACCGAAATTCAGCTTGAGTTTAGCCCAAGTGTGAAACAAAATAAAAATTTGTGATGGCGACACTCTGACTTTTAGGATACAAAATCTGTGGCTCCAATATTGGAATATGAAATAAAAAACGGGGGGCTGGTCAAGCTACTTGCACAATGACCATGGCAACAGCCCATAGAATAAATGCTAAGATGAGCTGGGCGGTACATGTACGCACTACACATGGAAACTTACTTAGTGGTGTACCTGTATAGATCTGGCTATAGTTACAAAATTGAGATCCAAAAATAAAGGCGCCAAGCCTATATAATAATGAAGCGTTTTGGCTCTGTCTGTAGCTGGCTCCAACAAATTATTTTCATCCCATATTTCTATATAACTATGTCAACTCCATATTGTATTTGTAGCTTTTTGGCTATTTTTCGCCTAAAAAAAGGGGCTGATCAGGATAGCAGGCACATTGACAGCACAGTATGTCTAGGGTAATGCCCAGAGTGGAGGGCATTCTCGGATTCTTAAGGGCCTGACTCCGAGGGCGGCAGCCAGAGGGGGAAGGCTCGAAAATTTGGGGATGCCCGACACAAGGGGCATTACCCTCCGTAAAGAAATGCCGAAAAATTAAAAAAATATAATGGTCAGTGCATCCTGCATTTCGGAATGCACTCGAGGGAGTGCATTCCGCCAGCCCCATGAATTCTGCTTTTTAACTGCTTTTGGCAGTGCTTTACAAAACTTTTTGGCAGTGCTTCACTATGTCTGAAAATGGTTTTTTGACGTGGAGATTTCATGGAGATCCTAGGAGGACAGCAAACAGGGCGTTTGAACATGCCCAAGCAATTGATACAGCATATTGATGATATTTCAATTCTCAATACAACTTGGGGTGACTCGGGAAATTTACATAAGTCTAAGTTTAGTGGCTTCTGAATGATGGAGAGGGGATGTAGCACTTTGTAACATATGTATGGAGAGGTCTCCCCTCTTCTTACAAGTCTAGTATATGTTTTTGGACCTGTCATTTTTGAATACTCTAGCTTGCAATCACCATCCCGTCATCTCCAATCAGAGATCGCAGAGATGGTTCTTGCACGTCTCCCAGTGCGCTCTCTTCTTGCAACCCAAGCTGTCTGAACAACATTGAGCCAATCACCCGAGTCGATTGGACGATGGAAAGAGGTCGTCTGCTAATTTGGCAACCATGTGCGTTGACCCCTTGTATTGGAACATGTTATAAATTATTCGTCCTCTCGCGCAGCGCAATCTCCCCTCTCTCCCTCTCTCTCTCTCTCTCTCTCGCGACTATAGCACCTCCGTACAGTCAGGTTGATAACATTTGACATCGAAAAATGAGAGTTTGAGATGTCTTGTATATTCCATCCTTTGTCAAGAAAAGAGCAAGCCACGGCTTATGGCTTGTAGGGATAGTCTCTTCTTTATTGAGGTTTCATTGACCCATGGTGGGCCAATGATCAACTATCACAATGTGCTATTTTCCATCCATCGGATTAAGAGGCATTGAGGCCAGTACATGTGTATGTTTGAACCAAGATGTCACATAATCTCGGTGATCCAACGAATGTCGATGTTGCCCGAAAATCTTTGGAAAATAACTGGCAATGCGCAGCAAAAGATGAATGCATATGGGTGACCTATAGACTCTCTTGTACTACAATGTGAGGACTGATACTATAGGGGAGCAACGTATCATACACAATATTAGCAAGTATGATCCATCTCAGTGGCTTAACAACCGCTACCTTCCCAACATATTTGCACTGAGTTTGAATGTTACTCCTTAAGTGATGATATGTAGACAGCCAAGTTCTGATGGTGTTCAAGGAAGATGTAGCTTGTAGAGCTTTGCCATTTGCAGAAGAATTTGTGTGGATGTACATACGCTAGATCCCTGCTAGATCTTCAGCAACAAGTATAGACTACGCTTGTTGTGAATGAACATTACCACTCTTACTTTGTCGGGTTCCCAAAATGTTTCCAAGTTGGAAACAGAGAACTCATTAATTCACTAAGCATCAGCACAAATAACTAGTGTATAATGTTGTTGCTTTTCTATATTACCCGCCAACATCTTTGTGTCAAGACTATATCTAGCCCTATACATGTGCAAGTTTTTGAAAATAGGTACATTGACGTTTGATGTGGTCCAGAATTTATGGAAATCTATCGTAAGGACAGTAATCGCCTTCATGTCTGATCATGAATTGATACAACATATAATTGATAATCAATTCTCAATGATATAGCTTGGGGTGACTAGGGAAATTTTACAAAAGTCTAACTTTAGTAGCTTTTCGATGATGGAAAAGAGATGCATGACTTTGTAATACACGTATGGAGACGTTTCCTCTTCTTACCTAGGTGGTACATGTTTTTGGACTATGAACAAGTGTTGTGTATAATCCTACTAAAGGTTAATATCCTAGCACATCGGCAACACATCCCAGCTTCATGCACCGAAAGCTTCTCATCGTTGCAGCTATTTCCTAGTGCTGAGCTAGTGTTGTCTTGTTGTTGTTCTCCACTGGATGTTACTCTACCTAATGGGGTGCTGAGATGGACATGTCTTGGAATGTTAGATTGTAGACAAATTAGATAACTAGGAGTGTCCAAATGTGATCAATACCATCTCACAATTCCGAAATCCCACAAGAACGAGTATTTGATTTCGGAGACTTGTTGCATAATAAAATTTGTTGACTTTGACTGGGCTGGCCAGGAGTCTGTGTGGACATATCCACCTAATATGAACTATGAAATGAATGCTTGGGCCGAAGGCGTAGCTGCAGGGAAGCCCATGCTGCAGAGACACGATGCTAAGCTCCTTGATTCAAACCATACAAAAGTATCAAACTATAATTGGAGGAGAGGTCTTTAAAAAATCCTATGTAGAATCCTCGTCTTTCCTTGGGAGACTCAGAAGAAGCAGTTTTCTCTTGTCGCGAAGGAGCATATCGATGTGGACTTAATTTAGTAGCTCGAAAATATAAAGTAGTTCGATTGGTCCAGATACTTATGTTCTCTGCTCTTATCATGTTGAGTGAAACATTTTTAATTTCATGGATTGGAGTATGTTGCTTTGAGATTAGGAAGCAGGGGGCTTTTAGAGGTTGGCCATATCTGTTTCATGCAACAGATAATCAACTTTAGATTTTGGATTGGTTTACTACGATCATCCCTCAGCATTCAAGGTTTTTTTTTGGGTTCCTTGGTGAGCAATCAAGGGCAAAATTGGTGACTGATAAGTTTATCCAGAATCGATAATAATGATCAGATTCCAAGGTAAATGAGAGGATGCTGGGAATAGGCTATATCAGAAAGATCTGGTTAGCAATAAGAATGGTTTTTTTCTAATATATTCTTGAAAAGTGCAACGACTTTTTGCAATCGATGAAGCAATTGGGGATCTGGGGTCGCATTGCACAGATGGAGATGGAGAGAAGCAGTCCTCACCAGCTCGTGAAAGACCATACACCAGCACATGAGGTCTTACCGAAGCTTCTTTGGACACCTAAGACACGAAAATCCGTGTTCCAATACTTAGGGTCTGATGTTATCCAAAAGAATGGCAACCGTAGCCAACTTCAGGTCCACTCTCCCTGTGACTTTCAAGCATGTATGCCCAATGTCCGATGTGTGATGTTCAATATACTCTGTCCTGTGAGCTTTTGTTGAGTTATGAGAGGCTATAACTTTGTATGCATTGTGTTTCTCGAGAAGGAACCAATCATATACCTCATTTCGAGATGCCCAGCTCAGGCTGCTGAAACCTACTGCTTAAACAAATTCAGCAGTCATAATATCTCAGAAGATTGGTTGATCCCAAAAACAATTACATGCGTCCTCATTGTACACAATATTTTGAATATGATCTTAGAGTATGAAAGCGGCAAGGCTAGGATTCATTTCAAGCGAGCCCATTAAAAACAGGAGCACATGGTAAACTTTGCTCACGAAGAGAGATGAGAATTCACAATGATCTATTTTATTACAATGTTATTGCAGACGATGAGCAGATGATATCTACATTGGAAGATGGTCTACAAGATGCACAAAGTCTCTGTGAGGAACTAAAATGAAGCCAAAAAGTACGAAGGATATCAAGAGATGGTGGTCAAGAGCTTGGTCATATGATTTGACATCATTTGATCTAAAGATTGGAACGCGAGTGAAATTTGATGTTGAGTTGGATGAACAGGTATATTCTGATGATGTAGATCACCAAGTTGTTTCATATGATAGTGCTATATCAGATACATTAGAGAAACAGCACAAGACGTCGAGCACACATAAAGACTAGACACACAGTGCCAGAATGTACATTGATCATGAATTTGTGTATGTTCAAGCCCTAGACATTCTGCAATTTTTTTTTTTTGTTTAGAGAACAGGGGGATTGTAGCCCTGTAAGGAAAAAATAACCTTACAGAAAAGCCATGAGGCTAAGAATAGAGGTTCCACTCCTAAGAAATTGTCATTGAATATCTAATATTTGAGCACGGCAGACTGATTTACAGAGAACAAGGTAATCGCCAGGCTCGCTCCACTTCACCAAGGGCAGATTCCCATGCTCGTCTTATCAGAAGGCCCTGAGGGTATGTGTGGATGTGTTTCACTTCTGACTCGTGCAATGAGCCATCCGGCACATTAGCTTTCGTACTATCCAACATAAGCATGGCGCCTGATCGCAGCAACAGGAGCGATGGCGCACGGCAAGGCTAGGAAGCTTAAGCATAATTTTCCTAACCTGCATGAGAGGGTAAGATGAAGATCATACCAATTGTTTAGGTTTTACAATTATTCAACCACTGTAGATGATAAATTGGTTGCTAATATTGTTTTGTTAAAGTAGATAAAGATAAGATAAAGGTAACGAATTTACAGAGCCTACTGCTCAACACACAGGTCTGAAAGCACATGTTGAAGGATTGAACCCAGGATCACCAAGGTTATGCACAGGCAAGGCACAAACACCCAACCACTGGGCTACCTGCTCAAGTAGAGAAAAAATGTTTTAAAACATGTAAAAATCTATCTTGTTAAAAGGGGTATTTTTAATCACCTTGTGAATTACAGAGGGGATGGAAAATTATTAGAGTAATCTACATAAGGGATTATTCTAACAACCTGTTTTTTTACAATATTATATACATAGTGAGTTGAAAAGACAATACATACATACATAACATTTTTCTATTCTCCAAAGTTACATTTACATGGTACTTTTTAAATCCCCAATGTTCGCACTTGGTACTGGACATTTACAAAGAGTGACCCCCCAGAGCAAATACCCATGTCAAGGTAATATCATGTCAAGCAATATGTGTGTTGAGCAGTAGGCTCTGTAAATTCACTGGACGTTAAAGAATCTTTATCTTATCTTATCTTATCTTTGCTCTGGGGATGAGGAAGCCGTGTATGTTGAAGGCGGCCTTATTAATATACTACCACTAGTCAAGTACAACGAATGTCGACTAGTCTCCGAGCATGCAGGCCTACAAGTGTTACACTTTCAACACATAATTTGTCATGGAATTCTTGCATGAAAGGTGGTTGTGTCACCCTTCAATGCTGCCTCTAATCAGCCCTGCAAGTTCTTTCTCGAGATGGCACTGAACGAGTAGTGCTTACAAGTGGTAAGTGCTTACAAGGAAATACTAGAGTCATCCTAAGAAGGGGAAGAAGGGACATCAGAGCATGAAAGAGTGGCAACCATGAACAATCATCTGTACTGTTCACTGCAATAGCAGCAAGGCCTTCTTCTGAGACCTCTCTGGAAGATTGAATATGTATCTAGGGGAATGCTCAGTCCGAATATCTATCAAAATTGACATGCAGATGCAGTCCTCGTCAAGATCCACTAGTACAACTCGATCTCGATTTTCAAGCACTGGACTTCAACCTCATGCCATCAACAGGGTGCAAAATTACACGATTTACCTTCAAGATCCCGAAGCTCCATGATAGGAGCAGATGGGGACATCTCGTGTCTCGAAACTGTGCAGGAGAAATCTAGATAATCAAGATGGGAAGTGTTAATCATGTTGATCTGGGTACATCATAGATTTATTATGACGCTCGACCAGCAAGCACCATGTTTATCAGATGAGACGAAGGTGCACCTTTAGATTGCGAGTAGCTGGTCGCCCCACGAGCTATCCATGCTCCTGAGCCCTCAACCACATATAAGCTTCATAGCCTCAGAACAAGGGATTCCTTCAATGCTTTCCTGGGGACACAGTATTTTCCAATCTAATATGGAAATCCCTCAGAATCTTCGTACCGGCTCTAAGTTGATGGGTGTTAGCATCCCGATGGCTGTCCAAGCAGTTACCCGTTATCTCGTTGGGCGTTCATCCGAACAGGTATGCCATTTGCAGCATTGTGTTGGACAGCTGTTGAGGCTTCTAAGACTATTATTAAACATGTCGATAAAAAATTTCTAGACTATATTAGACGTTGCCTACTGTCGGGGTGAACGTGTGGGCGAAAGTAGGACTATTATTAGACGTTCAGATCGGGTATATATATGTCTTTGCCTGCAGATGCTCATTCACGACATCTCTCTCGACTCTTTGGTTTCCCTCGAGTGCAGAAGTATCGGTGTCTCTCGTCTCTTTTATTTCCATCGAGTGCAGAAGTGAGAAGTGTTGACCAATGTTTGGACATCTCAATTCTGAAAGCTTTGGAGGAGATTCCTGGGAGTTAACTCCAGGAAGAGTGAAGATGGGGATAGCAGTGCTTCCCGTCATCTCCGTCAGAGATCGCAGAGATGGTTCTTGCGCGTCTCCCAGTGCGCTCTCTTCTTGCAGCCCAAGCCGTGTGCACGACATGAGCCTAGTGAACCCCGAGTCGATTGGACGATGGAAAGAGGCCGTATGCTAATTTGCAACCTTGTACGTTGTAGATGACCACGTGCATGGGACATGTTACAAACTTTTTATGCTCGGCCAATATTCTCTCCAAGTGTACAATTCTGGAACAGTTATGGAACAATTCTGGAACACAGAAGTGGATGGTGCATGAGTTACAGTCACTCTCATGGCTTGATTTATGGTATGCAATGGGATCTTCTATTATCTAGAGCACGACCGTGTAACTGCAGGTCAAAGAGCAGTCAGGTTGATAGCATTTGACATCGAAAAAGGAGAGTTTGAGTTGTTTGTATACTCCATCCTTTGTCAAGAAAAGAGCAAACCAAGGCTTGTTGCTTGCAGGGACAGTCTCTTCATTATCGAGGTTTCATTCCTGGTCTTTGAGAGCATGACCCCTGGTGGGCCAACCAAGTGTCACAATGTGCTCTTTTCTATTCACCGGATTAAGAGGCAAGGAGGCCAGTATGTGTGTATATTTGTAACCAAGCTGTCACATGATCTCGGTGATCCGACGAATGTCGATGTTGCCCGAAAATTTTGGAAAAGAACTGGCAATGCGCAGCAAAGGATGATTGCATCTGGGTGAAAAACTATTCTTGCTGTGAATGAACATTATGACTCTCTCTTTGCTGGGTTCCTCATATTGGTCCAAGTTGGAAACAGAGAGCCTTAATACTACTTTTAATGCATGCAGGCCTACCGCTGTGTTTTACTTACAACGTGTACATAATTTATCATGGCATTCTTGCATGAAAGAAGGTGGTGTGACCCTTCATATGCTGCCTCTAATTATCACGCCTCTAATCAGCCCTGCAACCGACCATATCTCATAAAGGTGAAGAGCGCGACCATTCTAGAAAATTGAAAGCTCATCCAGTCAACTATTTACTCTCTGCAGATCCATCACCCACACCATGTTCGTCTCCCTCAGGTTTCCTGCTCTGATGAAGCCGCAAGACAGGGCTGACTATTTGCTATGTTTGAAAGGCGGCAACCCATCTCGTCTCAAGAGCAAAAGCACAAAGATGAAAGCAAACATAATAACGAGAACAGTCTTCGGAAGATCGGATTCCACACTTTGTAGTGAAAGACAATCGGAATAATATAACAACTGAATGTACTCGTGCACAATCTGACGTAACTTTGGCCGGATGCAGGCAGCGTCGGCTCCTCCGTCGGGCCCCCTATCAAATCCTCCCCACCTCCTCTTACTTACCCCGGGTTCTTTATTAGAACCACTGTTTTCTGCCAGATTTCCACCTGGAAAGTACATCAGTTACTTGTACAAAGAAATTACCAGGGTTAGAATCCGAAAAATCCTCGGAAAGGCACCTAATTGTGCCATTGTGGACCTGTTAAAAGGCGCCATCTGTCATATGGCGCCTTTTAGAGGTGCCAGCTCGTTTTCTCACCACGTGGGCGTTGGGTAGAGTACACAGGTGGCCCCGCCAGCTACTTTTGAAGAGTGAAGGAAAACACAATGGCCTTAAGTAGACCCGCCCGGTCAAAACGTTAAGAGGGACAGGATTGCAAGAAACATAACATGAATTTTTGCAGTTGCGACGCGAGTGAAGGAAGAGTGCGGTAATTTTTCAGATGGCAGAGGCCCATCCGAAGGACAATGGACGGTTGAGGATGGAGTTGAAGGATAAAGATTGAGATTGTTAAGGTCCATGAATGTGCAGAGAGATCGCAGACGAAGAAAGCGCGCTTGCGTGTGGCTGTAGAGCTGCCCTGCTGTCGCTGCCACCATCTCGGAATTCTGAAGGCAGCTTCACATACTGAACTTGTCCTCTTAGAAATCCGCAGCTGGGTTTCGTGTGACACGTACAGTGGCTGTCCTCTCAGAAATCCTCAGCTGGGTTTTTGTGTTTCACATGCAGTTGTCGTCCTTGTGGAAATCCGCAGCTGGGTTTCAAGTGTGTCGCATACAGTAGCGCCCTCTTCAAAATTCGCGTTTAGGTTTTGTGTCTCTGTTCCTCGTCGTAGAAATTCGCACTTGGGTTTTGTGTTTCGCGTACATTAGTCGTCCTCTGAGATATCTGGAGTTGGGCAGCCGGAATAGGCAGATCGTTGTCATGGCGGCTGTAGCTGGCGGGCTAATTACCCCGCTCATTTCACAGAAAGGAAACAGTCTTGGCAGGGGCCAGAAGTTAAGTTCGCCATGCCTTCAGTCGTCCAACAGGCTTCCGCAGACCTGTTCTGTGAAGGCCCAGATAGCAACTAACGGTTCAGGCACGATTCCCTCACTCGAAGAACATAGGGAATCAGACGATCAATCACCTGAGGAAAGCGTTTCATATGTGACCCGGCGAGGAGCTTGTGCAGGTATCGCTGTGATGGCAGCCTCGCTGGTATCTCTCACCATCAATTCGGAAAATGCTTTTGCGGTGCAGCAGACCCTTTTAGCAGGTCGCATTCCAGGTCTTTCTGATCCAGACCAAAATGGTACACTATTCACATCTTTTCAAAACTTGTCTTTTACTCTATCTTGAAGCTCAAACATCAAGGAGGAAACAATTGTTGACTGCTATCTCAGACAGAAAACCACACTGATATGCAACCTTCTGCGGTGACATGGACAGAAGAAACTAATGTGAGAAGTCAAACGTTAGTAGTGGTGAAATAACCAGAGCAGGTCGACCATTCTGAAGACCAGCAATGTCCGCCTCATGATGGGAAACATGGAACAGATTCAAGTCCTCTTTTATTTCATTCGCAGACAGGCTTTCCGGTTCAGACTAAAGCAGCCAATGAAAAGGCATTGGCGTATTTGTCTCTTTGTCCTATGGTCTCATTGTTCGGATATGCTGTGGAGAGAGGAGCTGCGTGAATAATAATGAATTAGCATTCGAAGTTCTAAAGTATTTCGAGATTCCTGATACAGGGCTTCGAACGTACCGAAGGCCTGATGCAAAATCAGGGGGGCACGGCGTGGGCTGGAGTCCCATGGTCCCCTACTCGTTCAAGGTCCCTCAAGACTGGGAAGAGGTACACTACATGTCTCAGTTCAGTCAATTTGTGACTGAAGACTGTAATTTATAGTTGCAGCAATGCCCTTGAAAAATTTCAGTGGAGATATTTTGGTTAGGCTTCTGGGTTGCCATGTTTTGATTTCGGAAAACTCCTTGTATTGGAGTTATCTGTTGTCAATGCACAAATGTACCTCAAAGATGAACAGCGCATGAGGCATGTTTATGATTCTGCCGCACATGTCAAGTCCCAGGAATTCCATACCTTCTTCAATCTGGTTTGCATTACACCTTATGAAGCTCTATGCTGCTTTCATCTTATCACAATCGTTCCAGAGTACATGTTGATACAGAAACTTTCATGAGCCAGAACTGAAGTCAGTTGGGTTTACTAGCATTTTTAATTGCAAACTGGCTATACCCACAGGTCACCCGTCACCCTCAGAATAGCATCCTGTGGAAACAGCTTTTTGTCTATGTGTGTGTCAAGCAATGTCTAATGAGTACTATGAAAACCTCTGTCCAACCCGGGTGAGAGGTCTATACCTACAATGCTGAAGCAATGTCTAATGAGTACATTGACTCTGTCAACACCGGTGATTTCACTCTAACATGGCTACGTGGCCCTAACAGCTCGGGCATTGCATGATCAGGTTCCAGTGTCAATTGCAGACCTTGGAGGGACGGAGATTGATTTGAGATTCACTAGCCAACAAGAAGGCAACATCAGTGTGGTTGTAGCACCTGTCCTCAGATTTTCGAGCAGTAAGCACTTCCACAGGGACCATTTCTGCCTCCATCCCTGTTTTTAGGAGCTGCATCTCCACCCCCCTCTCTTCTTCCCAATATAATTGAACAATACCTGCTTGTTTCCTTGTCCCTCACTTTGGTTGTTGGCCTTTTATGGTTTCCACTTGACATCTACAATTGTAGGTCACTGTCTAAGTTTTTGTGGACCTTTCACTTGTTTTTTGTCCTTCCTCCTGCTGCTCTTTATAGTACAACTCCTTTTTCTATTGTGAATAACATACATTGGGCATTCTTGCAGCTATTGGAGACAATGCGACTATTGAAGCAGTTGGGACACCAGAGAAAGTTATTAGTGCATTTGGCCCAGAAATAACTGGCCAGAATGTGGAAGGGAAGGTGAAGGATATGGATGTCAAGGAGTACAATGGTAGAAAGTACTATCAGTATGAACTGGACCCCCATGTGTTGATTACAGCCACAGCTGCTGGAAACCGACTCTATTTGATGAGTGTCACTGCCAATGGTAAGTAGAATGTAATCTTTTCTCTCTCTTTGCTGTACTAGCCCCAAAGTAGGCAGTGCCCAAGGCCAATTTTGGTCCTTATTCCAGGATGGACTTGTTCATCTGTTTCCCCTCCACCATTAATGGGTATTTAGGAATGAGGAGAGGGGGAACATCATTGATACGCTCATTATGGGACCCCCATGCTAAATTTGTCTTGCATTGATTGTGGTGAAACCATTTTGTGGTAGGTCTGACCAGTTTTGCCATGAATCCTGGGTATCACAAAACACTTTTCCCAGGATTCACTTCTGGGAGCAACCCACAATCCATTTTTACGCATGACTGTCAGTTCCAAAATCTTGTCAACAATGCTATCAAGATTATGGATGAGGGGCTCAACTGGCTCTCAGAGGAAAACAGTGTTGTTCTACTCATTGGTTACATTGTATGGCACTCGAAGTTGAGACGCTGCTGGCACTGGTGTCACTAAATCCAACGACTGTGTATGGCTGTGCAGGTCGACAATGGAAGAAGTTCGCCCCAGATCTGAAACAGATTGTTGACTCATTCAGAGTCGGTTGAGGGTGTCATAATTAAAAGCTAGGCCATTTTTGTGTTTGTTTTTTTCTTGTCTGTATTGGCAAAGGATGAGTTATGTAGGGAGAGGAACTTGCCAAATCAACGTGCGTCAATGAGGTATGGCGAAAGTGGGCACTGTTTGATTAGTTCCAATGAGTGATTGTGTAATGAAATAAAATTGATGTGTACTCTCACAGGGCATTTAGGACAGAGCAAAGTTCACCAGTGTGGGGTGCATCCCTTACTTGGTCTGCCGCAACAGTGAAGCAGGAGCTATAGTCTGCCATTGTATCCATGAACTGTAACATAGTTTACTCATTATGATGTTTTTACCAATTCTTGGTCAGTTGGCTCTCAGTTCTGTAAGGTCCTCAGCATCCATCTACATCTTGCTAAGCATGAAACAAAGTTTTCGCCTGCCTCTTCGAGGAAGAGACAATCTACAATTGTTGAGGAGCATGTTGTGTGTGTTTCAGTGAAAGCCTTGATGTAATGATCAGTCCGATTCCATTCTTTGATTTCCCATAAGGTTCTGGGCTTTGGTTCAAAAATCGCAGGATGTGTTTTAGGAAATTAAATCAATACACACATGCCCAGGATTGTGGAGGAACTAATGTTGGTAGTTGTGCATGCAGCCTACTTTTGTCTAAAATTCCATAGTTATTGATGTAGGTATCACATGGTGCAGCTGGAAGAGAAACTTGCCAGCAAACAAGTGCTGCATACTCCCTCCTACAAAAGTCTGTTTGACCCAAATTGGAGAAGTGATGGAGGGTGAAATTAGAACTGGATATTGACTCTAGGTCAGGGATTCCTTCATCGGGACTAAGACCGCCAATTGCTCACAACCAACAGTAGGGCTTGCGTTGCCAGAGACGTGGGAGAGAGAACTCAGGCTTGGTTTGAGAACTTCAATCTGTAATGGCTTGAACAAAGGACCTGCATGCCATGCAGGGGCCGCCAGCCACATCAGACTTTGACATCCCCCGTGCAGCTCCCAGGTGTGAAACCACGGTACATGAAACGCAGATCTGCTCTTGCAATACGAGGCCTCGAGTATTGGGCAAAACAATCTGCCGCAGTGCCAAAAGGCCCTCAGTTAGCTGGAACAAGATACCATCCAGTGGTGCCGAAAA
Source organism: Takakia lepidozioides (assembly GCA_030704615.1). Taxonomy (NCBI): domain Eukaryota; kingdom Viridiplantae; phylum Streptophyta; class Takakiopsida; order Takakiales; family Takakiaceae; genus Takakia; species Takakia lepidozioides. The sequence continues at coordinate 54,504,509 of CM060732.1, forward strand.
ATCATGCTGTACCATTTGCATTGACAGTGTGAACAGGACTCCTAGAAAGAATCGTTCCCCATTCAGCTCTGCTTGCTCAACAGAAGGCCTTTGATTCCTTGGTCCTAGCCGATTGGCAAAACTGAGTTGAATTGAAGTCCGTCAGGCGTCAATGAATTGTGTCTCAACTCCTAATCCTGACACTCGGAGCTATATTGTATTTGCTTAGTGGAATAGTGGCAGCTCCTGTCTATCAAAAGATCAGTTAAGGTAATCTCTGGTACAAGGCAGGTGCAGGCTGCTTTTTCTCAGAGCTGCCTTGGCTGCACTCTTCAGATGAGTAATTCTCTGCCTCTAAAAACTACCTGTTTGAGAATCCCGACCAGGCTGAACCGAGCTTATGGCGACTGGGTAAGCGGGTGATTTTGTTTATGGTGGGTGGTGGGGATTTATTCAATACATATTATTCCACCACATTGTTCCAATTTGGGAAGCCCATTTCACTTTCCAATTGGTAAAGATGGATGCAGCTAAACACAGCTGAAAAGAAATTATGGGTATAGGTGGAGTCTCTATTTTGCATAAGAATCGAATCTTAGCCTGGTCCACTGTCTTTAATAAGAGAGAAGGCCAGCTGATTAAGACTGTGCTTGCCTGGGCTTGCTGGCGATCTTCCCTGCATCCACTTTACATCAGTATAAACAGACTAGGAAAGATTGAGCTAGAGAGACCGACTTGATGGAGCAGCAGCTTATGTGTGCAGAGTGCTGGAAGTGAGCTTAAAGTATCATGGTCGACATCAATACATTTATTACAGGCAGCTTCCAAGGTAGAAGCTTAAAATTGCGCTGTACTATCTTTCCTGATTCTGCCTGTACGTGTGAGGTTCTTGACAGGGAAATTTGAGTTTCTTTCATGAACTCAATTTCCAGCAGGATGTCTTGACAATATTTGCAGACCCTCCTACTCATCTAAAGTGCCCTCCCCTGTTTCTCCCTGCACCTTTTCTGCCCCACTAAACAATGTGCCAGCTGTATAGCCACGAGGCTTGGTTGAGAGTTTCACTGACAATCCTCTCTGTTGAAGAAAAGAAAAGAGCCCCTGATATGGGAGGCTCCAAGAATGAACGGGGAATTACATTTGGTTTTTAGATTGCAACAATTTGGATAGAGTCTCCTGAGCAGCGATGGTATCAGGATGAGCAGGCCTCAGCATGACTGTGCGGATGCTGATGCAAGCTCGACACGCCTCCTCTCCGGCATCAAACCTGCCTCCCTTCAGCATCAATTTTGCTTGAGTTTCTAACAACAGCGCCCTTAATAGTGTGAGGTCTTGCCATACAAAATCATTCACCTGTGGAGATTTAGTGAACAATTGAGGGACCCAAGATTGGCAGCATATGCTAGTCACAGTGAGCTGTGTTTGTGGAAAAATAGAGTTTTCTGAGCAAGACAAGGGAGTTTCATAAAATGCATAAACGTTCATTTATGCATTCCTTTACAAGTCTTCTAAAAGCCGCATTCGAAGGATTGGGCATGGGGTTTATCTTCAAACAAGCCATCGTACCTGCTGGTCCCCATTTTTGCCTTGTCGCCAGCATAGCAAATTCCTTGACTGATGCACAAATGATTTCTCCATGTCTTCCAACATAGTGTGACACAATCTCAGGAGCTCCAGAGCAGCAAGGCACAGTGAGAAAATATTGAAGGCCTGTAGAGCAAGAGGCACCACCACTCGCTTGGCAAACATGAGTAAGTCCTTCAAATGCAGTTCCACCATCACTGGGTCGTTTCCAAACTGAAACACGAGGAAAGACGCAGCCCAGAAATGCTCACAGTGATCAGACACAATTCCCCCTCTACAAATAGCATGCACAACTGCCCTTGCGGCTGGCACACCCCCACGCTTCTGAGCATACACCTGCACCTCCTTCAATTCTAGATTAGTTCTTGCTTGTGAATACCTTGAGGAAGCAATGCACTGCTGGAGTGAGAAATTCTAGGTCAAATACACCCTCTATGTTCAACTAGTGAGAATCCAAACTAATCTACAATCAAGGGTCTGCACTGGCTTGTACAGGGCAGCATCTAAGTCCTTCAGGCCATGATCTCTGCAGAAACTGCATGTCTCTGACAATTAACCTGCTGGCCAATTGCTGGCAGCCCATATCACAATGTCTACCTCAAAGCAGGCTGTCTCCAGTGATTTATCCGGTGACAGACAAAAATGTGCACAATATATCTTCTGCACCAGGCAGAGTACTTGGCCCACAGACACACTCATGGCATTTCCTGCAGGGTTAGAGCTTGTGTATGAGAGCATGTTTGCCTAGAGTGCCAAGTTGTAATTATCAACCCCAATGCAACTCCTCAAGATTGAGTATTGTGACTGGTGTTGGCCTAGTACCAGAGAGTTTGTTACGAAAGCAATTGGCTGGTCCTCTCCATATGAAGTTGCAGTACTCACATGGTTCAGATATGAAACTGACCTGTGTAATTTCATGAAATTGCAGGCAATCTGGTCGCATGCAGCGACGGGCAATGCCATACTTGACCAACAAGGCCCCTGCCTCAGATTCCATCTGTCGTGGCTGGGGTGCTAGACAAGCCCAGAACATTGAGGCGCACTTACTCACATGCCCTGCCTCTTGTTGAAACTTGGAAGCAGCCAAAGACAGGAGAGACTGCGGAATGGGGGAGGGTGCAAACCAGCAGCCAACAAGTGCCATTCGTGTTGCCAGGTGCTTGTGCCCATCAGCTTCACGTAGAAGTCCAAAGCATACATTGAGCAACCTCACTAGGAAAGGGTTATTCGCTAATAAAGAATTTTCCCTTTTCCCCTTAAGGTCAAATAGTTGTGATGACTTTTCCACTCTCTCCAGCAGCTCTGTGGGGCTTAGCTGGAATTGGGAGATAAGCTTACCAACAATGCCAAGACCAAGTGTGAGGTGCCCCAATTTTTCATCAAGTTCTCTGAATTTGTCAATCTCTCCCACAAAAAGATCCTGGTCTTTGGCTCCCCTCATAAGATACAGGGTTTCAACCTCAGACAGGTAGGACAGCTGTAGAAGCTCCAGGTGCATCACTTGAGGGAGCCGGGTGGTGATCAGGACATGCGATGCGCTTCCTTGGAGAGGCAACAGATCGATAATCTCATGCCCATCCCACCAGTCAAGCTCACCTTCCAAATTGTCAATTATCAGCAGGTAAGGCACATCTCCCAGTAACTCCTGCCTCACCCTTTGAAAAGCCTCTGCCTCCAATTCATCAAGTGTCCGAACCCGCCCACTCTCTGGTTCCTGACTGTCAGGGCCCGGGTTCACCCGCAGAAGTTGAAGCAGATTCAGATAATTCTGGCGCAGGTAGCGTGCTTCCCCACCTACCCACAGCACCGTATGGTACTTTTGCAAGTTTCGATATGCAAATTCCAGTGCAAGCTCTGTTTTGCCGATGCCTGACAACCCAGTTATGCAGACAGCCCCCTGATTGAGGCCAGGAGTCACATCAAACCCACTCTGCTGTATCTTGACATCTGCCCGTCTTTCTGGGCTGCGTGTAGCTGTCTCGAGTTTCCGTAAACTGAAAACCTGTCTTTGTCTTTCAATCTCTCTGCTGTTCTCTACGGTTCGTTCCCTAAGGCTTGTTGTCTTGGCGTCTGTGACATCAGGTTCAAGTGAGTCCACCTCCTTAATGCCACTCTCTCGACGGCCTTTTCCAACATCCTCTTGGAGAGTGATGTGAACACTCTCTCCATCTTCCTTTTGTGCCAGGGTCTGTAAAACTGCAAGATTTGATTTGTTTGACGGTTCCTGCAGGCGTCCTTTCACTGCTGGGTCTTGCTCTTGAAATAAGAGTCCTTGCAGTGCCTTGAGCTCTTTCTCCCTTCCCACAAAGCTACCATTTCTTGGAAATGGGAACTCCTCCCTCCTAAGTCGATCCCAGTGCTCACGTCTCTGCTCGGCACTGCTGCCGCGCCCAAGAACCGATCCCACCACCCCCACGGCTTTCTGGATGCAATCACGCCAATTGCCATCAAAGGCCTCCAGTCGCCACTCTTCCACTCGCGCTACTGCATCAACTGCCTCTTTCCAATCCTTCTCTGGGCCCTCGTACACTTTCCATAATTCGCCTCCCTCAAGCTCCCACAGCTTCCCACGTTTCTCCACAATATCCCTCACCAAGCAGTCTGCCTGTGCCAAATCAAAGAACACTGGCACCAAGTTCTTCCGCTCGGAAAAAAAGCGGACCTCTTCTATCGTGTACGGGTTCCGAAACACTCTGCATGATATGATCATGATCCCCAATGTGGCCGAGTTCATGATCCGCCTCGCAATGCCATGGCTGCGCTGGTCTGAGTAGAGTGATCGATCAGCAGAAAAGCAGACTGCACCCTGCAGCTCCAGCTCTGCATGCATCCACTTTGCGAAATGCAGCAGCGCGGGGCTGGTTCCATACACACTGATGAACACATCGCAGCTGCGCGTGGGGGTCGACGATGACGGTGATGCTGACGACCGGGCAACCGCGTCATGATGAAGTCGTGATGTTGAGCCTTCCAAGGAGAATGAAAAGGATGCTACCGATGGGTTGTCGAGAGAAATGTTGGAGGCAGGCTGCAAGGGAGGCGACGGAGTCTGAAAAGAAGACGCAGGACGTGCTGAACTTTGGTGCTGGGGAGAGAGGGGAGTTGATGGCGGAATGGTGAGAGATGGGGGAAGTGAGATGGAGCGACGTTCAGAAGTGGTCTTTCCTTCAGGGAAAAACGAGGCCTCTGGCAATGCTGGGTTGGAGGGTGTCGCTCCAGTGGGCTCAGCCACCAGTGGCGAACGGTTTTTCATGCAGTCCCACCAATTCCAAGGGGGGATGCTACTCGCTCAGAATAAGGAGAGAGATGTGTCTACAGTCAATTTAGACACACAAGCTGACGAAAGCAGATTGGCAAGCACCGGATGCACTCCCAGTTGCGTGAAGAACGTGAACTGGTGGGTGTCTAAGAATGTACGCAGTATCTGCCTGGCCAACCCATCCAGGAGCTCGTCATTTCTGCGTTCTAATCACAGTCTTCCTCCACCCTCCTACCGCCTCTGTACTTTCCAGCTTCTAGACCATTCTTCCTCTTTGCAGCCAAATCCATATCTGCTCTCCAAGGTGAGCCCAGCAGCTACGCCCACAGAGGAAGAGACTCGACTCGGCCCAGATCATTTGAAATCAGCAGAACGAGAACTTGGATTACCAATCAGCTCATCATCAAAAGCATTGAGTGAATCCACTATCCGCACCCACATTCCGAGATCCATCGTGCTTCCCAAGGAACACCCACCAACAGAACGAGACCGTGAACTGCAATGAAATGGAAAGCTAGACGGAAGAGATTGTACTCATAAGACGTTGTTTGCCGTAGCCTTGTGGCCATTGACCCCGCGCCCAGTTTGAGCGGGAACAAAAGGGACAGAACCTACCTCTGTCAGGGGCTGACGTTGGTAGTAAGACTTACCTCCATATAAAGAATTAATATCAGGGGCTAGACGGAAGAGAGACAAAAGGAGGCTGCTTCCCGGCCGTTCATGGCAACTGGACAGTTCAATTCAGAAAATTTATCCACAGTACATATCACATCTCTGCAGTAAGATATGGCGCAGAAAAGATAAAACAGTGTATTAAACAAAAGGCAAGCAAAGTGTGTGCTTTGAAGATTCCAGCAAAATCTAACCGACGTGAAGGGATCCCAGTGACAAAGATCAGACACACTGAGGCCAAGAGAGCATATGACGAATCCTGTAAGCTTAATATCCAACAAAGTGGGGAAATGAGTACAGTGTAAGATGATTCCAGTAAAATCAGCCACAGTAGAAATCGAGCGCAGTGATTGTAGGAACGGCAGCCCAAAGGCACGTGGGCTGTTAGTCTGCTTGTCCAACTAGAGCTCTGTAGGTAGTCTAAAAATTGAGGAATTTGTTGAGCAATCTCGGCCGCATATGCGCCCACAAACAGATCTTTGCTGCCCCGTTGGAGAGAATGCAAAGCCATGAAGATGATGATAGTCAAGCTTTGCTATTTGGGAAAATGGTAATATTCCTTTCTTCCGCTTCTGTGTGTTTGGTGTATCTATCTGTTGCTACCCAACAGTCGAACTGAATTAGTGCAGTTGTATATTGCAACTGGGCTGCACTACATCCGATGGACTCCTACCAGGAGATTACAACCTTTCTCAACTTTGTAAAAAGTGAAGGGAGGGTGTAGTAGGAAGTAGGAAGTAGGAACGTAGGTAACAACTTTCACACTCTTAATGAATCTGCATAAAGTTCTGTCAGAAAGTCAATCACCCCCTGCATCTGTATCTCTTTCCTGGCGATGATTACAATTAATATCTCGATCAAATTCAGTCATGGGCTTGAAGTGCGCTCCTGAGATCGTCGAAGCAATAACTTACGGCCAATGCATGGGGACTCGGGGAGGATTATAATAAGTTGGTGAGAGGCGATATGTAGAACTTGTAATCTGGAATTGGTATGTCCGACTGACATCAAGCCGCATGGAACCTGCAGCGTGCACAGGAGGGGAGTGAAGACGCCTATGAAGTTTGCCTACGGTCAATGGATGTTTTAGGGGAGATGGAGAGGTTGATTTTAGAAATGATAAAGTTTGTTTAACGTTCAGCGGCCTAGCCCATCGAGGGGCAAACGAGGATGGGCCGGATGATGCGTATGTATATACGTAGAGTGACTTCAGATCAGTGATGGATCATGGGGCTACAGTAGGCCTAAACACCTAGAATAGAAGTTGACTATGAGTGTGTCTAGCGCAAGGGGCAAGCTGCACAGATTCCAACGCGGATAGCGCTGACGGCATCTCAGCTCATGCACCACTCACTATCATCGCCCATGTGACTTCGTCCCCGTATTTCGGCCGCTCACACTGGTAACTGGGCACTCCTTCAGCCCACTTGCACATCAATCAAGTGGCAGCCGCAAGGTCTTTGGCCTTGTCCTTGTCTTTTTGTGGGAGCAAGTCCACCCGCCCGAGTCGTAGATCTCTGTCTCGTCACATTCAACCGCTTTTCACTTAAAAATTTCAGTTCTCAACGGCCTGCAGCTCTGCCCACCCCAAACCAAGGGCTCTCATGTGGAAGCGAGTCCAACCTCCTGGTGGATCTCGGTTCTCCCACTCCACAGCTCACACTAAGTTGACTCTTGCATGATTCTCCCATTGTGTGGGAACTCTCCTGTGTGTGACATAGTCTGATCATGACCCCCGAAATGGCCATAATTCCAAGCCAAATCAACTTAGGAATGGTCAAGGATTACCCAACAGGAGAAATTTCAGTTTGCGAACCCAAACTAGAACTGCAGGGTGGCACCGCAAGTGGGTAAACTCCACACCTCTGCTCAGATTCCACCCCATGTTATGGCGCTAAAATCAGGGCACCATTTTTGGATGTCCAAATATAAGAAGACTTGGTGTTCCCCACAAATACGTAGTGAGAAGTTGCTGCGCATGAGAATCTGCTCCCCTCTTTTTCTGCAAAGAGATCAGTGATCGCACCCACTTCTGTCACAGCCCATGCTCCCCATTCCCTACTTTTACTGTGATCCGTGGACTTCTCTGCCCCTACATGTACCAAGAGAGTACGTATTCTTTGCTGCTAGAGAGTAAATATTAGACCAAACACTGATTGTACTACTGTGAATTTGAGATGAAGCCGGATATAGACTGGGTCCACCTACCCGTGGCATTCACACCCTGACCGTGAGATTAAGTGCCAATGGAATCTGGTGGACTGCTCTTTGTATAGGTGTAGCCTTATACGTCGCTATAACTCTAGTACCCCTCTATCATCTGTTTAAAGCAAGAGTAGATTCAGAAGGACTGCATGTATCAGAAGCACAACTACCTTGAGGATCAATGAAGCAGGGCCCACACAAATACATGCAGCTTGTCGGGACACATCAAGGTGCTATATTCCAAACATGCAGTTGACTTGTATAACATACCTCACCTGATAACAGATTCAAATCAGTCACAAACTGGAAACAGTTTCAGAGGATTCGGAAGTCACTTATCATCTCTCAGACAAGTACACAGGTAATACCCTTTTCTGAATTGCCCAAATTACTGTGAGATGATCGAAATTACTGTGAATTGTCGAATTACTTTATACATATATATATATATATATATATATATATATATAGTTTTAAACTTAAGAGGTGTGGAGCTGGGATTCCTCCTCACCTGCTTTTTCGACTTGGATGAACAGAGGAGGGATGTGCTCCAGATGATTTAGGGATGGACGGAACCAGGATGAAGTCTGGATGAACTTACACCTTGCACATGAGGATGAGCTGGCAGCAGCTTAGGGCTTTATTATACGCTGTCTTATTCTTACAGCTAGTTTAGGATCAGATTAGGATGGAACTGGGTGATGTGGCTTCTTTCTATGGTCACAAGGAAACAACAAAAGAAAAACCTATGTGTATGTGCCGCATGGCGCTAGGATTAGATTATGCCCTAATACTATTTAAACCCCTCTGCCGTGACAGGAGGGGTCACAGTGGATTTCATCTTACGTGTGTGCGTACTGAGCGTAACGGTGTTTTGGATAGGCTTCGTTTTTGTTCAGGAGCTCGCAAGTTCTTGTGGCCCCAACAGGCTTCACATATGTAGAGCTGGGATTCCTCCTTACCTGCTTTTTCGACTTGGATGAACGGAGGAGGGATGTGCTCCAGATGATTTAGGGATGGACGGAACCAGGATGAAGTCTGGATGAACTTACACCTTGCGCATGAGGATGAGCTGGCAACAGCTTATGGCTTTATTATACGTTGTCTTATTCTAACATCTAGTTTAGGATCAGATTAGGATAGAACTAGGTGATGTGGCTTCTTTCTATGGTCAGGCTGGAACAACATCTGGAAAGCCTATGTGAATGTGCTGCATGGCGCTAGGATTAGATTATGCCCTAATACTATTTAAACCCCTCTGCCGTGGCAGGAGGGGTCACGGTGGATTTCATCTTACGTGTGTGCGTACTGAGCGTAACAGTGTGCTTGAGTGCTCTTATGAATGTTTTTGGATGTTTGAGTCTGTTGCGTCCTCTTCGGGAGATTCCGTCTTCTCTGCCAAGCCCCTCTATCGACTACATCCCCCTTGTAGAGCCTTGTCCGGTAGAGAAATGGGAATAAACCCATAGCTCCGGAATCATGGTGGAGATGCGGGGTAGAGAATGTCGTTAACAGAGAATTTAGCTTGTACGAAGCACCTAGGGCAGTAGATCGCGTACGGGGATCTGGCATGATTGCAGAGAGAGGAGATAGCAAAATGGCGGCTTGTGTGTTTCGCGCAGTGAGGGAGAGAGAGAGTCTGTCTGCTCAAGCTTCCCTTTGTTTTGAAACTTTCGTGAGCAAGCGCGATGGCCTCCAACTCTGAGCGCTGGTGGTTTGAGCTCGATCAATTTGAGGTTCCTCGCATGCGGCAAACCCAGGCGCTTGAATCTCGTTACATCTGTGAACTCGCCCAGAGCAGATAGTGTTCGTTGATTACCCGGAGGGCGAGCCTCTCCCACGTCCTGAGCTTCCGCTGGACACACCGTCCGAGTTTTGGGCTAAGACCTTCGAGGAACGCAATGAGGCCTCCAAACCCATACACACCAGAGCGGAGCGCAGGGAGCAGAACTGCTGCATTCACGAGTCTCTTCAAGGAGCCTATGATGCGCGTCTTCTCCTCAAACTTCATTCCAGGGAAGTTTCTCTACAAATACCCCTTGCTAGTGCTAAGGAGCAGTTGGGACGGGGTGAGACTCTCAGCTGGGCAGTGTTGGGCATTCCCCAGTTCTCTTTGAGTCGGGAATTGGGTGTCGAGCTTGAAAGCTTCCTGCCGCCTGACAAACCAAGCCTCCTGCGGTTGTGGGAGTTAGTTAAGGATGGTACCTCTATTCTTCTTGCTAATTTGAGGCCTAGGATTCCGCCCACCCTACTCGAGAGCTCACTTGGGAGGACCGGATCACGGGCATTCCAGACACTGATTTTCTCTTTTGTCCAGTGATGTAGTAATTTTCCCAGGGGTCTGCTTCCGTCGGGAAGTGGGGATATACAATGCTGAGGCAACAAAGGAGTACCCTACCCATACTCTACTGGTGAAGGAGAAAATCGTGCGCAGCATTGTGCAGGTTACCTTATGGCTCAAGAGTGAGGAAAAGCTGTGGGGATTCTTGGGTGAAGGAGTGTACTTGCTGCACAAACACCGCTTCATCACCTCTCACTGTATGACTGGCTGGGACTCGCAGCTCAGTGCCCCTTCTGACAGGTAGTGGGTACTTCTTTTTTCTCATGCCTGTTTTCACAAGATCTATGCTAGAAAAGGAGGCAGAAGAGACTATGGGGCTGAGTGAGTTGGAACAACGTGCAACAGAGGAGAGGGGAGAGACAACAGCTAATGAACCAAAGAACTATAAAAGGGGAGAGTCGTTCGGAGATTTCAAACAGAAGGATCCAGCGGCTGACTCTCCACCCACCTTTGATGTGGAAGAATTATGCGAAGCTATGGGGGTGATTTCCAATTACCCCCCTCTCATGAAGATGTTGCTGAGACAGACAGAGGCCTCTGATGCTCCCTCTCGAAAGTCTGAACCTGGCGAGCGAATGCATAAGCAACAGTACCCTGAATTCAACTTAGGGGAAGATTTTGAGTCTTTCTTGGAATTTTTTGAAATCAGTATCGAAATGAATGGTGTACCAACAAGATTCCAAGTAAAGTCTTTTCGGATTTGTCTCAAAGGAGAAGCCAGGCAGCTGTTTGAGTCCAACATCAAAGACAAGCACGATCTGACTTGGGTAGAGGCAAGAGAGTTGGCTCGGAAGCTTTTTCGTGAAGAAAAGCCCATTGCCTATATTATAGGTCCAGATTTAAAGTTTCATTATGGTGACAGTGTGTGGAAGTACTACTTTGACTTAAGGACTGCTATCTGTAGGTCGGTTATAATTGCCTCCGAGAGACCAGCTATTTTGAAGCATTGCTTTGTGAAAGGTCTTCCACCAGCTGAGAAAGTGTTTCTTCAATAAAAAAAATTACACAACTGAGGACGAGATGGTAGAATTAATTGAAAAACGACTTCGCCTCAAAGCTGCCAAGGCAGGGTTCTCTAAACCCACCAGTGCAAAACACACTCACATGTCCAGTGACAGTAGACACCTAGAGAATACTGATGGGGACCTTGGGATGAAAGGCATTGCAGAAGAGCTGGTTCCTTCCATTGTGCATGAGTTGTCATCCTTTCGTAATGAAATCCAGGGCGAGCTCCAGGCCTTCAAGGCCGAGGTGGGATGGAAATCTGCTGCCCCTGTCCAGCCTGGGTATCAGGGTAGGACTAACATTGATACTCGTTATGAAGCCAAGCTTTCCGTGGTGGCATGCATGATTTGCAAATCCACTAAGCACTACACCAGGTTCTGCCCCTTACCAGTCAGACTTGCCTGCTCTTATTGAACAATTGCAAAAAGACAAGCAACAGAAGGGCCCTTTAAACAAACCAGGTCATCTGTGAAGGTGCCAGATGGCCATAGTAAGAACCCCAAGACTTTGGTAAGTGTCGTTCTCTCTTGTGATTTCAAACTCATGCATTGTGAAGCTTCTAGGGTGCTGAAAAGAGCACGCATCCATCCCTCTACAAGTCAAGGCCTCAGCATTGACATTATCCTTGCCTCGCTTGTACGAAATCCGAAAGTCATAGCCCTGTAGAATCAGAGCCCATCCAGCCAACCTTCCAGTTAGTTCTCGAGACATGAGCAAGGCCTTTAGAGGTAAATGATCGGTCTCAATAGTAAAATGACAGCCATGAAGATACTGCCTAAAATATTTGACGCCAAAGATAACTGCCAAGCCTTCTTTGTCAGTGATCGAGTTGTTCTGTTCATGTTTGTCAAGACGTCTAGAGGCATAGGCTATGGCATATTCCTGTCCATCCTGAACCTGACTAAGCACAACAGAGATGGCTAGATCACTAGCATCAGTTTGCAAAAGAAAATGCAAGGTAAAGTCAGGGTATGCAAGAATAGGGGATGAGGTTAGAGCAATCTTGAGCTTCTCAAATGCAGAAGTCTCGGCAGTCCCCCATACAAAACGTGCATCTTTGGATAGCAAGCGAGTGAGTGGAGCAGCAAGTTTGGCAAATTGAAAAATGAAGCGACGATAGTAGGAGCCCAGGCCTAAAAAGGCTTTGACACAGGTCTTATCTTTAGGGATGGGATAGTTCCACACAGCCTGGATTTTACCAAGATCAAGGCGGATGCCAGCAGCAGAAAGCAGATGGCCCAAGAAATGGAGCTGCTCCATACAAAAATCACATTTCTTGGCTTTTACTTTGAGCCCTGTAGCGGGGAGCCTGCACACAACCCTCTGTAAATCCAGCAGATGAGCATCAAAGGTGGTGGAGTAAATATTGATGCCATCTATGTAAACCAAAGCACACTTCCAACGAAGGTTTCCTAAAACGATGTCCATCAGTGTTTGAAAGGTGGCACTGGCATTACAAAGCCCGAAGGGCATGGTTTCAAACTGGAAGAGGCCCATCCTGCAGGTGAAGGCAGTCTTCTCTTTAGTAGCAGAGGTCATAGGGACTTGCCAAAATCCTGATGCTAAATCCAATGAGGAGAAGATCGTGGCACCATTAAGCTGATCTAGAGTCTCATTAATGCGTGGCAAAGGGTAAACATCTTTCTTGATTATGGCATTCAATCGCCTAAAATCTACACAGAAGCGAGTTGAACCATCTTTTTTCCCTACCAAGACAATGGGATTGGCCCAAGGCGAGATTGAGGGAGTGATGACACCTGCGTCCAACATTTTGGTAATCTCTTCGTGAATAACCTGTCGTTCGCGCACACACTCTTGGTAGGCATATTGTTTGATAGGCTTACCTTCAGTGATGATATCATGCTCTAGAATGGATGTGCGACCAAGATCATGAGGGCCCTTGCTAAAGATATCCAGATTGCTACGGAGAAAGACATGCAGTTGGCTGGTCTGCTAAGGTGTGAGATGTTCTCCAACCTTGATGTCTGGGCAAATCTGCTGATAATGCAGCTCTTGATCTGGGGTCAAGAGAAGACTGGCGGCTGGTCCGGCATGGGCAGCAAAGGCTTGCAGCTGATCGAGAGGGGAATCCACCAAATCTATGTCTTGGAAAGAGAGACCTTTCTGAACAGAAGCCAACTCAGACAATGGTGAGGCGGACAACCTAGCTAAGACTTGACCCTTACAAATGTGAATACTAATGCGTTCAGGATTAGCCACCAGAAGCCTCACTTCGCCCTTGAAACCTCTATCAATTACTCTGGATGCAATCAAACAATGTTTTTGCAAGGTGAGCTTCTTCCAACCCTCTACTTCCATGTAATGATCTCCAGGCAAGCAAAAGCTAGACCAGAATGTATCAGACGCTGGGAGAAAGCAGGAATGACCAAGTCAACAGGAGCTCGGATGAGCATTGTATTTTTGGCCACTGGTAGAGGAGGACCAGATTTCTTACCTGGCAAAGGGAACTGCCATTGATAAAGGCTGCCCTCTGGGGCTTGGAACTGACTGAACCTGGCCCAATTGTAGTGCTGGCCCACGGTGTCTTTCATGTGTTCAGCTTGCAATTTCAAACGAGAGTAATTGGCTAAAGAGGTACCAACAGCTAAGGTGACATCGTTGAGGTTTACCTTGTAAGGCTGGCCCTCACCATTGTGTAACCACATTACATTGCCCATGATGTCCAGGCTGGCCTCTGCCCCATTCATCCAAACAAGGCCAAGCAACAGCTTCTCCCCCAAAGTGACAATACAAGTTAGTATCATTGTCTTGCCACTAACACAGATAGGTAGAGTGACCAAGCCCATGGGTTCATATTAGGTTGTGCCATCAGCTATGATCACCTCTAGGCCCTTCGCGGATCGTAACTTAAGACCTAATATGCGAACAGTGGAGAGTGGTATGGCAGACATGGTACAGCCTGTGTCAATTACACATGAAAAAGAAAGGTGGCCAATATGACACTGCGTCAGAGAAACAAAAACTCCTGCTCCGTATACTACTCTAGATGATCTTGTTCCTGTTCTTGCTTCCTCATCTACAGTTCCTATTGAGTGTTACTGATCCTTATGCTCTTTGTCATCTTCTTGATTTTCCTTATGTTCCACCAGATCTGCTGGACTCCTGGGATCTAGTTCAATTTGATGTTCATTAAGTTTACTACTTGGTACTTGGTAATGATAGAAGGTTGGCAACATGCAGCATCGACTGGCTTTGGCCTTACTTTTTCCTAATCATGATTCTTTAAAACATAGCTGGTCGACCAAGGGACTGAGCTATGCTTTAAATACAGCCTGTTTGCTTCGTCGTAGGCAGCTAACTGAAAATGAAGTCAGGGTAACGAGAGGAAAAGAACGGGGGCTACCACTTTCTTCTCGCCTGCACTAACCTGTTGTTGTGTGGCCATAAGTGTTGTAGGCATGGATGATCATCTTTACGATGCTCTTCTCCACAGGTGCAAAGCCGACACCCACCTTAGTAGCATATCCAAGCTCATCATGAGGCAAGTGAACTATCACTTACCCACCCACCGGGAAAGTGAAGGGAGGTTGTTCAGAGTGAATGCATTGGAAGGTGATATTGCTGTGGAAGTCCCTCCTAGGTCTGCAGTCCCTGCCTTGCTCGAATTGTACCATGCTTCCACTTATGCTGGCCATTTGGGTGTCACCAAAACTGTGAAGAGACTACAAGAGCAATATCATTGGAAAGGTTTAGTTAAGGACGTTTCAGCTTTCATTGCCAAGTGTGTACCATGTCATGCCAAAACCATCCTGCCTAGGACCGAAGCGCCTCTCCCTTTGCAACCTATCCCGGTCACTGAGCCTTTTGCCCAGGTAGGCTTAGATCTTGTTGGACCTCTCAAACCTACGTCTAAGGGCCATGCATACCTTGTTGTTGCTACGGATTACCTGACTAAATGGGTTGACCTCTGGTCACTAAGGACAGTGATGAGGTGGTGCAATTCTTCTTTGATAAGGTGATTCTCCGCCATGGTTGCCCTCTTGAGATCCTCATGGATCAAGGTACAGAATTTTGCAACCACCCCTACAGCTCGACCAGCTCGTGATCAGGCCCTGACATCATCTTCTTTAGCGTAGTTTCCCATTTCGTGCTAGTTTTCTACACCGTTTGTAGCACTTGGGGGTTTTTTCTATGGGATGTTTTGTCCTCCACCCAGCTTGCAGGGTAAGGTTTTCTTCCCTAGGTTTTTTCATCCCTTGTGTGCCGGGTGTGTAGTTTGTTTTGGCTAGGCTTCGTTTTAGCTTAGGAGCTCGCAAGTTCTTGTGGCCCCAGCAGGCTTCACATATGTAGAGCTGGGATTCCTCCTTACCTACTATTCTTACAGCTAGTTTAGGATCAGATTAGGATGGAACTGGGTGAGGTGGCTTCTTTCTATGGTCACATGGAAACAACAAAAGAAAAACCTATGTGTATGTGCCGCATGGCGCTAGGATTAGATTATGCCCTAATACTATTTAAACCCCTCTGCCGTGACAGGATGGGTGGGAGGTGGTGGATTTCATCTTACATGTGTGCGTAATGAGCGTAACGGTGTACTTGAGTGCTCTTATGAATGTTTTTGGATGTTTGAGTCTGTTGCGTCCTCTTCGTGAGATTTCGTCTTCTCTGCCAAGCCCCTCTATCGACTACATCCCCCTTGTAGAGCCTTGTCCGGTAGAGGAAAGGGGAATAAACCCATAGCTCCAGAATCAGGCTTCACAGAGGGTATAGAAAATTATTGTATCTGAAAATCCCAAAATATGCTCACATAATCCTCACTTTTGGGTTTACTCTCACCAATATTTTGAGCATCACCAACTACCAACACCCTCAGGAGCTCTTTGAGCATCTAACAGCCTCCTATTACTTGGTCTCAGTTTTGGGTCACAACCCAAGTGGTAAGTTATGACCCTCTGCCCTCATTCATTGAGCATGTTCAGCTGCGATCCTTGTGAGGTTGGTCTGGTACTCCAATTTCAGCTCATAGGTGCCATGGTTGGCACCGCTCTTGTTGTATACACACAAATCTCACTCAGTACCTTCTTTAGAAAAGCCTGCGATCTCAGACAAAGCAACAGCCCAGATAGTGTCACCTACTGTACAACCTTGCAGCGAACTCCCCTGTCTGGAATTTGCATTGTTCATCCACATGGTTACTCAAATACTTGGGGACTATGAAAGCAGCAAATGAGCCCAGATCAAAGTTTTAGACGATGAACACTACATGGAGACTCAAGCACCCTTTCACACATTGCCAATATGGCAGCAGCTGAAGCCAGCAGGATTGTACATAAAACATGAAGGACAAGGAAAAGCCCTCATGAACCAGCAGTGAAGTACTTCCAGCTATCTGCTCAGAAGGTGTTACATTAGACGCTTAGTAAAAATCTGTACTGCATTTGCTGTAGCCTTGTACACCACAAGTGGTTAAACAGCTGGGGCGGAAGGGAGAGGCAGGGTGTGACAAAATGGGGCTCGCAATCGCTTGTAACTCCTCACCCAGACATAAATCTCTCATCGCCGTCTTACTTACAGACTATGGTAGGTGCTTTCAGGCTGTGAATACATACCGAAGGCTGGTTTGTTCCTTGCGAAAGGCGCTTCAGGGTGCAGTTAGGCTCCTGCTCAAAGAGCATGAACACAATGTCCTCAACCTCTCCTTGTGGCTTTCTTAACCGCCTCCCTGTGGCCCTTTTTTTCTTTCTGCAAATTTCCTTGAGCTCTGTTTTGTGCCTCGCCTTCTTGTCATGAACCGCCAAAACACCTGAAAACTTCAGTAACAAACCCCCCCCCCCTCTCAGCAACAAACCCCGCTCTTGTTTCCAAATAAGACCCCAGGTTTTTTCTTTTGAGGCCATGAGAAAGGGTTATAGGGAAAGCAAACCAGCTGACTTATTCTCAAATCCACCAGCTTATAAAGTGGATGACTGCAAATGATAGCCTGCAATTCAAATACAGTAGTTTACCAAGGTCGTCAGTCACAAGCAATGGCCTCATCACACCTTTGTGATGCGCTCTTGCAAATTCTCCGACTCATTCTCATCATAAAGTTCACATTCACGATACCTCATTCTCTAGACAATTCTGAATGTTTGACAAGTAGGTCGCTACAGCAGGAGTTAGAAAAATATTTGGTTCCCTTATACTGACCCCACTGAAGGACATACTATGATTCAAAGAGATGAAACCAGAGTCCAATATGGTAGAATTCAAGGCTACAGGAGTGGAAATTTGGAAAGCTGTTTGGCACCCTAGGAACAGGTAAAGAAGAGGAGAAACTGGACATACCATACCTGTGTTCGAGGTCTGTTCTTGGACTTGTCAATACGATTGCAGCAATGCGTAAGGTACTCCTCATCCATGTTGGGCTTCATGTCAACCTTCTTCTCCACTGTACCTTCTACAGCAATGCTTCCTGCAACATGTCATGAATTACTGATGCACCTGGGAGAGAGCAGGCATACTTAAAAGTAGTCTATTTTCCATATCTTGCAAGGCAAGGTTTGGTATTTGGGGCTTACTCAAGAAATATGATTGATGCCAACCATTGTGTTCAACTCTTATATTTCCATGCTAGGCCTTTCAGGGGGTGCCAGCTGCCTTGAAGAAGGTGAGAGGTTCTAATAGCACCTATACGGCCTCCCCCAGTCTCCTGACTGGCAAAAATGCAAATTCTTTTGCTTGCTCAGAGTTGTGTTTCGATTGTACTCTTGCCAACCCAACTTGATCACCACCCAAACTTTCGCAATGTGAAAGGCCCTTCAAGAACAGGTTCACTGGAATCAACCCAGAGGGCCCATTTAAGTTTTTGGGGATTGGTGCAACTTGAGGCCAACAATAATTCAAAGAACAAGGCAGGGAAGGCACTGGGATGCAGACAAGAAAAGGAAGCACATACACACATACCCTCAGGGCTTTCTGAGAAGACGTGCATGGGAACTAGACCCTTGGTCAAGTGGAGCGTGAATTCTTTACATATGGCTGATCCTCCCATTGTCATTAATGTCATTTTGAACTGCCACACACCCCAACATCTATTTTATTAGGTGCTCCTGCCATGTTGAGCCCCTACCCTCTTCTTCAGCCTGACCTGAAGGCCATGGTCTACACCTTGGGTACTTCCAACAGGCCTCAAGGGACTTACAAAATGCAGGAGAATCTCATGAGTAACTATGGATAAGATCTTCACATTGCGATATGCTTATGCACCATCCATTCATGTGCAATCAGCAGCTCTTATTGGTTAGGGCCTGTTTGTGTCACACTTGATCCCTTGTCTCTCCAGGGAAGTGTATTGGCAGTTGTTCTATACAAGTCTCAAATTCAAAACTTTCTACTCCATAGACGCACTCTTCCTGTTTGTATTCCACTCACTGTTGAGTAGAGGGGCCCCAGAAATTAGAAAAAGCTGTCCCGTGATGTCTTCTATACCAATGCTGTTGCGATTACGCGAGCTCCGTCAATCAAATCCTTCACCTGGGATTTGGTGTCAAGTCCACATTATGAAAGGAAATCTGGATACAAGAAAGAGAGTGGGGGCCCTCTGTGGTTAGGGGGGGCGGGACGTGAGAAGGACAAGGGAAGAGAACAGACCTGATGAGCAGGAACAGCATCAGGATCCAAGAGATCCTGTGATTCAGTCACTATAGCTAGTGTTTGGCTGGTCTGCTGCCATGCATGTGCCACAGCCCTGGGCACCTTGACCAACCACAGAGCAGATTCTGCCCTATCTAACTCCAGGGATGATGGCCCTACTCCCAGCCTTTCCTCATACCCCCACTTCCAGCCATGGATCACTCTCTGCCTTTGTCCTCCTCTATCTTTCCAGTTCTTGTCTGGGTTTGTCTAATACACTTGCTACTTACTAGTTAGGACTTCCTCTACAGAATGCCCCAACTGATTAGTAGCTTGCACAATTAAGCACATGGTTCCCACCTTCATTTTGTAGGCCAGTTTCTAACAAGTTCTCATTTATTATGGCAAATGATTTTGTTTCTGCGATTCCAGCTACATTAAAGACGGACTTGTCCACCCATGCCTCTCTCTCCTCGAGAACATTTAATACATGGCCAATCAAAGACAAAACATGGGGAAAGCAGTCCTGAGTCGGTTCTGCAGCAAGGATTCATTCTGTGTAGAACTGAACAGTCAGGGACCTGAGAGGTCAGGGAACTCCAATAGTCAGACAAACTCAACAGTCTGGTGGAAGGAAGTGACCCGGGCTGCCTTTGGTCTAGCCATCTGAATAGGTTCGAGCTTATATGAACCAAGGAAGAGATGAGAAGGATATAGCAGAGCGGAAGAGGAGAGGAAAGCTCTTGTTTACGAAGACGACATCCCATCTACTCGTCTGCAGTTTGTATATTCTCTCGGATTCAATAAATCGCAAATATGCTCATTCCAAAGGCCCTGCTGGTAGAGATATCCGGCTGGGTGGATAACCTTCAGTGGAACCTTTGGCTCTGGTCAGGCTATGTGCATGAAGCTCCGGGCTTGTTCTCAACATTGTTATCCGGGAGGATCTATACCAGAAACTCCACTCCAACGAAGGAGTGCTACCTGTTCGACAGCGCTCTGAGGCTAGTCGTATTGATGAGCCCACCAAACCTTTCCGTCCATGATAATTCACCAGGTAATAATGGAATCTAAAGCTCCACAATCACCCAAGCAGGCAAGAGCTACATCCGGCCACCTCTGAAGCACCCTGGCGCTATCAACAACGCACGTTGCTGAACCCAAATATTCTTTGTGAGTTCCCAAATACGGTCAACAAATAATGCACAACAAATCCGTCAGCAGACATACCCAACAAGATTTCACCTGCATTCTCATAGCAACCACGAGTGCCTGATGGAGCTCATTAAGCTCGCTAAGAACAGCAGCTTCACCAGGTACCTGACGAATGGGAAATATACTGGAACTTCAAGGTAACTCTCAACACAAAAACCCAAGAGGCCCCTGCAAGCCCGTAGGTCTGTGATCGAGGTGCCAAAGATGTAGCCAAAGCAGACACCGTCACTGTGCCCAATTCTGAAAAACACGGATGTTTGTAATGCACCACCATGTCAATACAGGTTTCTCACGCCACCTTCGGTACGCAAACTTTACGCAAACTTCAAGATAAGAGTGCTGTGGCGCTAACGCTACCGTAGCAAAGCTCAAATAAATCCGATGGCCATCGCCCCAATGGATGCTGGCTCCTATTGCACCGATTTCCTCCTGTGGATACGGAAGGATGGTGGTCATACTGGAATACGCTGCCGCAAAACACAGGAAGATTGCTAAAACGGTCTACAAGAGGCATGACGATCAGACCTGGAATTAAGCACCTATATCAGATCAAGAGCAAACTCTGCAGCATTCCCGTGAGAAGATGGCATGGGCAACTGGACCTGGGCACAGTGGTTCGAGTCCCTAACTTCATAAAATATGCATGAAATCTATGCATGGAACCGCGGGGATTAGGGCTGCCTCAACCTCCAAGTTGACAGCAGCCCTCTCTGTGTTGGGGGCCCTGGTCCCATGAAGGGCCAGCCTCATACCTGCCCAGACACACTGTTTTAGTTGTAGGCCGTGTAGAGGCGGGACCTGCTTTCACAACAGTTTGGCCAATGAATCGGGGCAGGTGGGGTTGGAAAGCTCTCATTGTGGACTACAGTACAATCGTACAATCTTCACATTGGCGGCTCTTCAATGGGACCAGGATTCAGAAAAATTATGGTTGTTCAAGAAAGAGAGCGACCCAAAACAGATCCCCCTACATTAGTGAGCCGCTTTTTTCTTAACCTTCCTCTCTCCCTCTCTTGTCAAGGCTTTCTTCATCAAAGCTGCACTTGGGCACTTTACATATGGATCAACTGAAAGTTCATTTGTCATTTGGAGCTCATCGAGTGACACAACAGCAGTACTTGTCCTCAGTCCTCACTGCCATTTGGGGCACGCTCCCATGCTCCTCAGATATTTGGACCGGGTGGATATCCATAACTTATATTTCATCTCACATGAAATGAGGGTGAATCCATCCAGAGAAACCCCCCTCAGAATATCGGATCGGCTGTCCCTAACATGTAGTAGTTATGCACTACCTATAGGATGAAACCCTGTAAGACTTTATTTACAACATGTGCGATGGGTGAACGTGCATATGATCTAAAGCTCCCAAAGAGGGGGGGGGAACAAGAAACAAGAGAAGAAAACAAAAAGCTATAGTAAGCTACTCAGCTAGGAAAAAAACCAAAAGCTATAGTAAGCTACGCAACCAGCGACGAAAACAGAAGCTATAGTAAACTACTCAAGCAGAGCAACCCTCCCAGCCAACAGCCTGGAGGAGATCAGGCAAGGAGATAGGCAAAGTGTCAGGCAGAGGCGGAAGATGAGATGACGCGGAGCTAGCCACATTAGCCCGATGCAAAATAGAGATGGCTTGTGCTCTCTGCAAAGCAACTGAAACACGTTGTCGATAGTAGGCGACAAGGACGGAGGCATGTGGGATGCCAGTGGACCCGCTCTAGGCTGCATGATGTGCACATGTCCGCAGGAAATCGTCGAAGTGCCGGTGCAATGAGCCAAATATTTCGACCGCCAGTGGAAGAAATGTGTCGGTGGGGTGACGATCGCTGTGGTCGCACTCATTGGCCTGGGTTGCTACAGTGGCTGCCGTGCCTGGTGTAGTAGCTGCGCGAGATAGCAGATCCGCTCGAGTAGGGTCAGCGAGAACGACATCTGCTAAGGTACGCAAACCATCTCTAGATAGGACGATGTCAACACGGCGACGTGTAGAGTGGGACGTGAGCGTGGGTCGTAGATGTGGTTGCTCACACAGTACATGATACCCTGCCTCCGAGCAATAGATGTCACCGCATCGCGAACCATATCATGAGACACAGTGCGCTCACTGCCACATGGACAGCGGAGGAGATGGATGGCAAGGTCATCGATGGGCGAAGACAGATGCAGCGCTGAAGGCCCAATGCCGAAGGATGAGGCAAACCGAGTCGAAGGCGGAGCACAGTAGTGAAAATAGGGGATGAGAGGCGAAAATGTGCGATAGTGGGTCGTGTTGTCAACCATGCCCCTGCTCCGGGTCCTGCGCATGATAGAAGTCGGGCTCGATGCAACTCAGAAGAAGCACTTGAGAGCATGCCGGAAAAGAAATGACGGTGCACGCGCTCGGAAATGGACTTCTGAAGATGGTCGAGGCCTTGAGCAACCAACTGCTCAAATGGTGGTAGACATGCTCGCGCCGGTGCCGGAATAAGATCTCGTGCAGAGCGGAGATGCTGCTAGAATGGTAAAATGCCACTGTCGACATGTACAACAGCGTCCATAAGGATGGGACGATGGTCACAGAGAAATCGTGAAGCGAGGGTTGGCGCCACCAATGCCCAACTGCCGAGGAAAGCTGACGGGGCGGTAGTGACAATGGACAAAAGACCCACACCACCGGAAGAGACGAGCAAGGTGGCGTGCTGTCGTGGCAAAAGTCCCTGAGCACCCTCCAGAGCTCTTGGTCCTAACAATCTCCCGAAGATAGTCATCATGGTAGTATTAAACCCAGATAAGAGGTGTAGGAAATCTGGGCTGGGTGGAACAGTGCGCAAGAGATATGAGGGACGCTGAAGGAAACATTTGGTCAAGATTCCATATGCTACCTGTACATCTTCGAGCCTAGGAAAGAGATCGGCGTCGGTGGCATCCTGGTGGAGTGCATCTTCCAATAAGGACGTTGTGAACTGGGTGGTGCCAAAAAAGACTCCCAAGATTCTGATGCCATTGGGCGGAGCAATGAAGTGAGCAGGGAGGACAAAATCTGCAGGGAGACCGGACGGAGACCACACCGCACATTTGCGATGTTGCACTGAAAGGCCCATGGCAGAGAGTTGGGTGACAAAATGATAGTAAGCTGAAAGTACATGTGAGACAAGGCCTACAATGTGGGTGTCGTCTACCACCAACGGAAAAAGACAAGATGAGTGAACTTGTGCAGAAGCCGTGAGGACGCGGACATGAGCCATGGCAAACAAAGGTCCTCCTAAAGGGTCGTCTTGGCGGGTCCCAACCTCGGACTGAATGATGGAGCACTCACCTAGGCGAGAATGATGATTGTAGTATAGGGGAGTGGTGGATGCATAGAATAATCGAACAAACGGAATGAGCTGGTGGAAATCTCCTCCGGCTGAACGGAGCTCCTGAAAGATAGCTGCTCGTGACACAGTGTTGAAAGCGTTGGTGACGTCGACCTGGAGAACCACCCAATCCGGATGAAGATCAAGAGCTGCACGAATCCCCTGAACCACCGCCTCGCAACCGCCTGGAGTGGCGACCCCGAACTGGTGCGGAAAGAGGTGTCCGGAGAAGGCATCTCGAAACTGAAGACAAAGTGAGCGGCTGACAATGCGGTAAAGAACCTCTCCAACTGCGATAGGGCGGATGCCAGTACCTGAGGGTTTGCTCATAGCTAACAATCTGGAGGCCCCAAGGAGACGGGCCACTGGGGCAGGGATACGGCCAGCGGCAATAAAGGAGCAAATCTGAAATAGCTGAGAGAAGCCACTAGTAGAGTCATGTGGAGAGAAACAGTCGCGTAAGTGTTCATACAGGAGACCGGAAGGACCTGCCGCTGTACAGATGGGGACTGCGCGTGAAGGCCTGAGTCAAGACCTCCCGAGCTCCGAAGAAAAGGAAAGGTGCTCCCCTGGAGCAGGATGAAGATGAAGACCACGAACTTGTTGTTGTTGAGGAGGAAGACGATGGCAGGCCATACCAGGACAGGGCAAAAGATCTGTTGTCTTCTCGAAAGTGAACTCAGCCCAAGTCATCAAGGCCATGGGCGTTCCTGGGGGAAAATTGATGATCCCACTCTGTAGGTTGATCTCCATGT